>CM053757.1:41984001-42011992 GCA_028658305.1 Pachyuromys duprasi
AGACTCCAGCAGCCATTTCCTCACAGCATGCCAACACCTCGATGAAACTGGGTAGGGAAGTTCGTGGCCATCTTGATGTCCATGTATCCTTGCTTTGGTCCATGTGGGTCTCCTGGAAGGTGAGTATTCATCCCAAGTTGTCCAGAAGAATTCCAGCACTAGCAACTCATGCTCAGCCTATGCCATGAAGCCCTAATTGTATGAGACACTCTTCTGAGTAGCCTATATATTGATATAAAACATCTCATTTAATCTTCTCAGCAGGACTATAAAGTAGGCAACGGTGTGGGTTTTTTTACAGATGGAAAATGGAGGCACAAAAGTACTTAGATGATTTGCCCGTGGGTACACCGGGGAGTCGGGGCTGGAAGCCAAGCTGCTTCACAGCTCTGTTCTGTCCTTCTGCTGACCCCTGGGAGGCAGACCCAGGGCAAGCGACGAAAGAGGCAGCCCTGTGTCAGCATAGGGGAAACTGAGGCCCAGAGACCAGCCGGAGTCCCTGAGTTGTGGCAGAGACAGAACTGCACTCCAAGAATAGGGGACAGGCAGACAGGAAAGCCCCTGTGATTTCTCAGCAATTGGTCAGGTGACATGGGTCATCTGGGGATTGATCTTCAGAGAGACTCTTTTTTTTTTTTTTCCTTTTCTTTTCATCTTAGCCTGGGACATTAAATCTGGCAAATGGCATGACCCCTATCCCAGTAAAGCCCAAACTAAAGCAAAGGACTCCCACTCTTTCTGTTACTATTTACTTACGGTGTTCGAGGCCACACCTGGGGCCCGGGACATGCTAGGCAAGTACTCTGCTTCCAGGTGGTGCCCTCCGTACTTATTATTTCTCTCTTTTTCTTTCTTTCTTTCCTTCCCTTCTCCTTCTTCAACCTCCTGCCCCCTTTTATTATTCTCAGGGTCTCATGCAACGCAGGCTAGCCTCTAACTCACTGTGTAGCCAAGGATGACCTTGAACTTCTGATGGTCCCACCTCCACCCCTCCAGTGCTGGGACTCGAACCCAGGGCCATGTGCCATCTGAACAGGCACTCTACCAGCTGAGCTATGTCCCCAGCTTCAACATACTATTTCTTTAAGACAGATAAGAAGTTGATCCAGAGGGCAAGGTCATTAGGGGAGGAAAAAAATTCCAAGTTGGGACTTTCTCTCCCAGTGAATTTCAACCCCAGATTTCTTCTAGAGGCCCCTGGATCCCGACCTTGTGCAACACAATACTAAACTTTTAGCTAAACCCTTAGAAGCCTTAGAAATTCCCCCAAAAACCCTTGCAGCCAAGGGATCATAATGAGCCTGGATTTTGGAATCAGACAAAGCAGGGTTACAGCCCACGGTGCTATGTACCCAGCTCTGTCATTTTGTGGGGGCACATGTTTGACTCTGCAGAGACTTTGCAAATATTAAGAATAATGATATTTTGAAAGACTTCACCCAACTCCTGGTCTCGACCCTAAACCCCAAGTCCTCTGGCTCTGGAGGACCTGCTGGTGGATTGGTGGGAGTTAAAGAACAATTGGAGGAGAAGGGGGTGGAGAGTCCAGCATGCCTTTCCCTTTCCCTGTGGGTGTCAACATTGCTGACTGAGAACTGCACACCCCCTGGCCCCCAGTGATGGGCTTGTTTTGCAACTGGAAAGGGGTCAGCGGGTCACTTAGGAAATTTCTAACTAAAGGACTTAGGAAACCAGAATCAGCTTGCAGCCATTCAGCCAGCTTGCGGTGTGCCAAGCCATGCAAAATTTTTAGAGCAGGAGCCAGGAGGCCTGGGTTCCATTTCTGATTCCTTTGGTGACCCGGAACCACCATCACAGATATTTTTTTAAGGACCTAAGACTACGATAGGTTCTGTGCGTGGGGGCTTCGTGATCACATAGAAGGGACAGCCAACCTGGGAGAAGCAAGCCGTCATTTCTAGACTCCACCACTTTCTGCAGCTGGTAAATGGGAACCGAACCCAGAATGCCAGACTGTATCAGCTTCACACTCATCCAGCCTGTATGACTTATGTCCAGGCCCCACAACGTCCTCTCTGGCTCTTGCTTGCTTTGTTCTTCTGACTTTCAAGTAGCTGAAATTGCCACCTCGACCATCCAGGACACGAGGCTCAAGTGTCAGCTGGTTCTCTCAAAGTTGAGAAACACCCCTGCTCTGCTGTGGGTGGCTTTGGGGACATCAGCAGCTTGACTCTATCGATCTCCAGCAATTTAGAAGGCCCAGGACAAGTTCCAGGGGCAAAGGAACACTGCCAGCAGCCCTTGCATCCATCCCTGCAGCCTGCCGTAGGTGGTGTGGAGAAAGACTGCGCCCATCCCTTCAGCACCTCCTCCCTCTCTGCCACATGCTTCCTTCCTCCACACCCCTAATCAGCCCTCCACACACACTTAATGTCCTGGGTCATACCTGCTCCTCCCCGCTTTACACATGCGTTGGCTCAGAGGAGAGAAGGACAGGGATTCCACCTGATCCCAGACCTTCTGGTCCTCTGTGAAATGCTCTCCCTGCTACACTGATGGCATACAAGCTGCTCCTTAAAGCGTGAGCCTGTGCTAGCTGGACTGCTGCGTTGGTGAAGTCAAACGATGAGGAAGGAGCTAGAGCCTTGCAGCTTGCCATGTTCTGTAAACCTTTGCGGATGCCCCCCCTCTCCAGAGTCCATCTTCCTGGAAATGGAAGAAACTAGACTCTTCCATGCGCTGTGTTTTTGAATAACATCACTGCAGCCCCACTGGCAACAGGGGCCAGGCTTGCTAACAGGGAGAGGCTTGCTTGTTGGTCGCTGAGGCCACTGTGGCCTTACACGCCGATCCCAACTTCCCTCCAAGTTCTGCTCCCTCCTAGACACCCAGAGCTTCAAACCGACTTTAGCATCAGCACTGTATTTGAGCCTCTCCATGCCAATAAACCTTACCACGTGGCTTAAAGCTGTCAGGGGCCTCAGTTTCCTTCTCAGGACTCCTCAGTTTCTGAAAAGTGCCCCTCCCCCCCAGCTAGAATGTCCTATTTGACACAACGTCTGGTTACACTTTTTTTTTTTCCTCTTTGGTGTTCCAGGCGGCACAGTGGGTGGAGGGTCAGACACACCCACCTCGAGGTCCAGGCTGGAAGCTGGGAGCAGACATGGGGTGGCGGGGAGCCGCACTCACGTTATGCCCTTGGCCTTCGTCGATGACTCTGAAGAGCTGCCATTCACGAGACTGGGATCCTGGTTCTGCACCTTCTTGGTACCCTCGGGAGACGACACAGGGTCCAGCTTGACAGTGGTGGCTGCTGTCCGGGGACTCTCTTCACTCTTGGTCACAGACATGACAGCTCCAGAAAGGGCAAGCTAGGGGTAGGGAGAGGGCAATCGGGGAGGTGTGGGTGCAGGTGCAAGTCTGGCTTGGTGGATCTGGCCTCAGAGCTTGCTCTAGCTGGACTGGAATGAGGCCACGCCCACCTGCAAGGACGCCCCGCCTCCTCGTGCCTGAAGAAATCCGGGATAGGAGGAGGAGAGAAAGGAGGGATTTGGGGAGGGAATCCGGAGCTTTATTGTTGTTGCTCAACCACAAGGAAGCAGACAACTACAATGCAGCCGATTTTTAATTTTTATTTTGTTTTATTTTATTTTGAGATAGGATCTCATGTAAACAAGAGTGGCCTCTAACCCACTAGCTAGCCAAGGATCACCTCGAAATTTTGATCCTCCTGCCTCTACCTCCTGAGTGCTGGGTTTACAGTCTTGTGCGCCACCACATTTTTTTTTTTCTTTTTTCCATAGTTCTGGGGACAGGACCCAGGGCTTCCGTCATACAAGGCAGTCCACATCTGAGCCGTACTTCTAGGCCAGCCTGATAACGTTAGTGGCTGGAGCCGAACTGTTTATTATGCGCTCTCCTACGGGGTACCCATTTCTGCCTCCGAGGAAACTCCTACATGTCCCCATGTCAGATCAGGCTTCCCAGGTTCCCCTAGGTTGCAGTCTGCCCTGGAAGGATAGGAGGGCGGCGGGCGCCTCACCTAGAGCGGTAGGTAGTTCTCAACTTTCCTTCGAACTCCGCCTCTAACACAGCTCTTCATGTTGTGGTGACCCCCACATAAAATTCTTTCATTGCTACTTCCCAACTGTAATTTTGCCACGCTTGCGAATCATAATGTCAATATCTGATATGCAATGTGCAGGACATCTGAGATGGGGGGGGGTCGTCCCCGGAGGGGTCACGACCCACGGGTTGAGAACTGCTGAAGAGCATTCCTTGGTTTCTGGATGCTCCGTGGAAAGACAGAGTTTCCTTGGAGATGAGAAGAGACAGATGCTGAATGACTCCCAGGAGCGTTTTCCTGGGAGGGCCACAGCTCAGGGTGTGATTTGCTTAAGGTTACATGTGGCTTTCAGATTAGAGCCCTGGAGCTGGGGGCGACGGTCTCAGAAGCTTCTTGGGCTTCGGCTTCTCTGTCATTATCTCTGCTCAGTAGAGTTGAGCCGGCCAAACTTTCCTCCTTCTACAAATTATGGCATTTTTCTCAAGTCATACCCTTTTCCCCACCATCGTCTGTCTCCTCCTCAGAAAGCAGCATTTACTGAGGCCTTACTATGTGCCAGCAGTGTAACTTAAAACACCTCAGTGGTAGGAGGGATACCGGAGACAGATTCTGAAGGGCCTGTCCCTTACCGGGGCTCTTTCTGAGCTCCCATGTACAGTTTTGAATTTGTGGTATGTCTGTGTGTTGTATGGTGTGCACAGTGTATAAAATGTGGGGGTAAGAGATGGATTTGAAGTGCCTTCCTTACTCAATCTCCCCTTTATTTTATTTTATTGAGACACTACGTAGCCCGTGGCTGTCCTGGAACTCATTCTGTATACCAGGCTAGCCTTGAGCCCACAGAGATCATCTTGCCTCTGCCTCTCTGATGCTGGGATTAAAGGCATGTGCCACCACACCGGGTTCCACCTTGTGTTATTTTGAGACATGGTCTCTTATTGAACCTAGAGCTCAACAAATCTGGCCAGTGGGTTCCAGAATCCTACCTGTCTCTGCCCCTGGCCCCCACCAGTGAGGTTACAGCCGCATGCAGCCACGTGGAGCTGTGCCTGGCTATTCTGTGGGTTCTGGGGATCAAGCTCAGTCCTCCTATTTTCACAGGAAACACCTTACTGACTGAGCCATCTCCCTAGATCCTGTTTTGTTCTGTTTTCTCTCTTAAAGAGTCTCACCCCAGGGCTGAGAGATGGCTCATCAGTAAAGATTTTTGCTGTCAAGCCCAATAACCTGAGTTCGATCCCTGAGGCCCATTTGGTGGAAGGAGTGAATTGACTCTTGGAAGTTGTCCTTTGACCTTCATATGCCCTATGACATCCACAAATAGATAGACCAATGTAATTTTAAAAAAACTGTAAAGAGGAGGTTCACCCACCCCTTACTGCTCCTTCCTCCATCCCCAGTGGGCTCCACAAAGCCTGCCTATGTCTCTAGGGGAGCACTGTTGCTTTGTTTTTTTTGAAAACTGCAACTCCAGAGGAAAAAAAAAGGTTAGTTTGACAGAGGTCACATCCCTTGGTAGAGTCCCTGTTGCATCCTAGCCAGGTCTCCTTGCATGTCTGCTGCCTGCAGCTTTGATCACAGGCCCTTGGTTCAACACTGGCAACACCCTTCATGTTCTTGTCCTGAGTCAACTGTGGCTCTGGCTGTGGTTTGCAAAATGTCCTTTCTTCCCTTCTCTGGCACCCTCACACTGTGCTATTCCTGGTCTGTGGAGTAGCGGGCTGCATTCTGGGACCTGCAATTGAGATTCCACGGTTTGATTCTAATTTTAGATTTCATCTTGCCGATAGAGCTTGGCTCCCTCTAAGCATTGTCAGGGGCTTGGGCTGAAATTGGTTTTGCTCTACTCTCTGAACTGATTAGGAATCTGGGGTTAATCCTCAGGAACACTGACTGGTGTTTTTTGGGGGTTGATTCATGGACATCACAGCCAAAAGGAACCTTGTTGGCTGGGGTGAAGGTGTTCACTCCTGACTTGTGGCACCACTGGTTAGACAAGAGGGTGGGGACTCCAATATAAGGCACTGGGAGTCTGGCATAGAGCTGGACTCCAACGTGGCATCACCATTGGGAACCTGGGAAAGACAATGTCCCTCTCTGAGCCTCCTCACAATGAAGTAGACACCAGAGAGCACATGATTTCTAAAGGCATGAGAACCAGAGAGATATGGATAGGAGGTTTCTTGCAAAGCTGAGCAACAGGCCTAGCTACTTATGGTGAGGCCTGTGTACTCTGTGTGAGAACAGTGCACACGAGAGCTGTGTAGAAGAAGTGGGGAGTGAATGCAATTCAGTTTTACTTTAGAGGGTTGTAAGTATATGTGTGTGTGTGTGTGTGTGTGTGTGTGTGTGTGTGTGTGTGTGTGTGTGTGAGTGTGCCATGGCATAGTGTGGAGGTGAGAGGACAACTTGCAGGAATTGGTTCTTTCTTTCCATGTGTATCTTCCAGGCTTCTATTCTTGTCCTTCTGGCTTGGTGGCAGATGACTTTACCCTCCAAAGTATCTTGCTGACCCTAAGTGAAACTTCAATGATGCTAGTCTTTAATATTTCTTGTGACACTATAGAGTTGAGGCAGTGTGAGGGCAGCATCTTTCATTCTTGTATGGCAGTTTGAAGCATAGAGTCTTAGGGTGCACTGAATAGTCTAGGGAGATATTAAGGGATGCAGGGATGGGGGTTTGAAGGGACTTAGGTTATAGGCTGTGTGTATCCCCTAACATCACTGGACTAGTTTGAACCTGGCCTTGTGAGATGCACTTTTCTGCAGGGCAAGGGCCATCTCTTCCTTTTAAACTAACATTCAAGGACATCTTCATGGGCTCAGTGTGCTGATCTGAGATACACCTAGACTCCATACGAAGCAGCTCAAGGCACTTAGGTTGTTCATTGCTTCAAATGTCTATTATTTCTTTGTGATGCAACATTAGAAGTATTCTCTTGACCAGGTGTGATGAAGCACATCTTTAATCTTGGGGTGGGGGTGGGGCAGTGACAGCTACAGCTCTGGGCTGGAGGCTAGCCTGTTTTATGTAGGGAGTCCCAGGCCAGCCAGGGCTACCTAATAAGACTCTGTCAAAATTTTTTTAAAGCATTCTCTTGTAGCTATCTTCCATGATACAATATAACTGACCATTAGCATCCTTCTGTAATAGTCAGAAGTGTAGTCCCCTGCTGTTACTTTGTTATCTATTAACCAATCTCCCGCCCTTGCTCAGCCCGCTCTCCCCTACCTGACCTCCACTGACCTCTCTTATGCTCTCTAGTTTACAATCCCTGGGGGGGGGGTATCTTTCTGTGTCTGATTTGTTTTACTTAACATTATGATCTCCACGTTGCTGCAAACAGCAGGATCTCATCCTGTCTAATGGCCAAATGCTATCCATACATATATGCATACACACATATGTACACATATACATTTATATAAAGTTTATATGTGTATATATACCTATATAGACTACATATGTATATATGAATAAAGTTTTTTTTATTATCCTTTCTTTATTAAATATGGCTTCTTTATCTCACACCAATATTTGGTTTATAGCACTTAAATATTTCACAAAATAATTGTTAGGAAAGTACCAAAGAAGCCATGTATTTGTTGAGTAATTGGCTCTTTTTCCTTCCTATTGATGATTTAGTTATGTAGATTCATAACCTCATTAAGAATTATTTGTATAGCGGTAAGCATGCATTGATTTGTGTAGAAAATTTCTACATGTTCTCGAGTAAGAGAATATTAGCAAAAATTAAATAATTGTGTATGTGTAAGTTTTTAGGATATCACACTTATTCTGACACAAAATATGAAAATATTTTTCTCTTAAGCTTCCTCATCCCCCCCAAAAAAAACCCCAATTCTGGTAAGTCATATCCTTTTAAATACAATGGTTATTTCAAGAGATACGGTGGCAAAAACAATTGTAGGATGTAACCAAAATGATTGCAATAAAATACCACAATTAAGAATGACTTACATAGCCCCTATTACACATATAAAGACAATTAAAGAAACTTAAAGGCATAATTTCCCGACCTTTTCTTTTGATTTGCACATGTATGCATACAAATTTTAATTAATACAATAACGATGAGCATTCCAACTTCATTATAAACCTACATTAAGTACAGTGTCTAGTTTCCAGTGGTACCATTGTCTTTGACAATCGGTTCACCTCTCAACTAAATACTCAACAACTTTAAAATAAACTACCAAGGAAAGAAAATAGATAGTTTATGAGCCCTGGCTATCATATTTTTAAGAGAGGAACAACTAGAATGATGAAAAAAATGGCATGAAAAAGCAACCTTCTCTAACATCTGCAAACAAATTTGTTACTTCCTCAAATAAAAAAATATAAAGAACATTTCAAGCAAATTTAGTAGCAGTCTAGTGACAGATCAGTAATAGAACAACTTACTAGATTCCCCAGAGTAAGATGATATTGTATGAACATGTTTTATTGATAATGAATAAAGTTTTTATCCATCCATTCTTTGATAGACACCTTCCTTGACTCCGCACTTTGCCTGTTGTGAACAGTGCTACAATAAGTAGCTTTTTAGTGGATTGGAAAACAGATGAAGAACTGAGAGTGACTCACTTGAGATCATATAATCTGGTCCAAATGTTAGTACTTCTTTGGGTTAGAAGTTGGTGACTTCTACCTAAGAGGGAATCCATCACCCCATATTCCACCAGAAAATCCCCCCAGCCTGTGGCTGCCCCTCTCTCTCTGCACCAGAATAACAACAACAATCTCATGTATTCTCTTCATCCTACACTCCAAGCTCCAGACCAAGAATGTTATTTGAGGTAGGCGGTAGCATCATCTCCCCTCAGGGGTGTTATTGTATGGTTAAAGTGACCAAGTTAGGATTCCAGGTGGAGAGTTGGAGCGAGCGGAGAACTTTGAGATGTGTCTCTGAAGCATGTGTCTCATTATTTGGGTCTGCCTGGTGCCTTGGAGAAACTCAGCAACAACTAAAACCCTTCCTCCAAGGATGGCCTATGTGGTCCAAGGCTTGGGAGTTTCATGGATCACTCAGTTCTCCAAATAAAATTTAAGGGCAGCATGAATGGCCAAGTTATCATTTCTTTCTTTAAGGACTTTTGCATTATTTCTTTTGTTCCTCCTCTTCTTTTAAGATTTATTTATACAGTGTTCTGTCTGCATGTGTGCCTGATCGCCAGAAGAGGGCACCAGATCTCATTAAAGTTGGTTGTGAGCCACCATGTGGTTGCTGGGAATTGAACTCACAACCTTTGGAAGAACAGCTAGTGTTCTTAACTTCTGAGCCATCTCTCCAGCCTCTTCTCCTCTTCCTCTAGGCAGGGTTTTGTGCAGCCCTGGCTGGCCTCCACCTTGCTATGCAGCCAGTGCTGGCCTTGAACTCCTAATCCTATCACCTCCAAATCCTAAGTGCCAGGAGTACAGGCTAGTAACCACAACGCTGGGCTTATTATTTTTTTTTTTTTATGTCTGTGCATGTATCTGTGTCTCTGCTGTGTGTGTACTCCCTGTGAGTAAGGTGAGTAACTCCCTTGGAATTGGAGTTACAGGTGGTTGTGAGCTGGCCTTGGTGCTAGGAGCTAAACTTGGAAGAGTGGCCAGAGCTCTCAACTGCTGAGCCATGTCTCCAGCCTCTCTATTATTCTTTCTTCTAAGGAAGGCTATTTCAACCTCCTGAAGCTGGGAGGGTGGAGGAGGGCACAGGGAGGGAGAACTGAGAACTGACACTGAAGAATGATGCTCTTAGCCAGGAGTGTTCCTCCCTTTGGGGGCCCACCATGCCCACCTGGTATTTCTGCACATCCCCGTCTCCAGTTCTCATGATTACATGGCAAGGGTCTAACTGTTGAGCTATGTCCTCACCCAGCAACAAGATGTATGAGCTCACTTAGGACTGGAGAGAACTTGGGGTCATTTTGCTGAGTTGTACCATATTGAGGAAGCTGAGGCCCACAGACAGGAAGAAACAGTGGCTGAAGAGTGATTCTGTGGTGTATCAGTGGTGATTGGGAAGGAGACACAGCTCACACTGGCAGTTGCCTGCTGTGTCTTTCTAGAGACCCCTCCCCCCAACAGTTGAGATGGATCTGTGTCTTCTATGAGAACCCCACAGCTAGCCAAATGAAGTAGCGTTGGTTTTTGTTAAGACTAGAGAGAAAGCTGCTTAGAAAACAATAGCACTCCTAAGAACATGGGTGTCATGGGGTGTAGGCTCTCAAGGGAGAGTTACAAAGAGAGTCTCTCTCTTTTTAAAATTTATTTTATTTATTTTCATTTCATGTGCATTGGTGTTTTACCTGCATATGTGTCTGTGTGAGGGTGTTGGATTCCCTGGAACTGGAGTTACACACATTTGTGTGCAGCCATGTGGAGGTGCTGGGAATTGAACCCAGATCCTCTAGAAGAGCAGCCAGTGCTCTCAACTGATGATCTACCTCCCCAGCCCCATGAGGTCTCTTTATAATGGGGTTTTGGCAGCTCTCAAGTTATACCTCCAGAGGTATCTTTTAAACAGCAAAAGCATCCTCTCTCTCTTTTTAATTGAAAATAGATTCTTCTCTCATAAAATACACCCCAACCACATTTCCCTCCCTCTTCTCCTCCCAAGTCTCTCCCACCTCCTTGCCCAGATCCATTCCCCTTCTGTTCCCTTCAGGAAAGAGCAAGCTTCCACGATATAAAAACTAAACACGACAAAACAAGATACAAGACAAAGCAAAAACTATCATATCGAGGCTGGACAAGACAACCCAGCAGGAGGAAGAGTCCAAACAGCAGGTGAAAGAGTCAGAGGTGCACCTGTAGGCATTAATTTTCAAAACTTTTATTTACATCTCTTTTCTCCCTACTCCACACCAATCCCTTCCAACACCGCAACACCAGGTAGGAGAGAGAAAGAGTTAGTGGGAGAGGGGAACTGTTCTCTTGAGCTGCTTCCTACTGATTAGGTCATTGGGTTCCCTGGGGCCCATCCAATTCTCATTCAGGAGATCTCCAACTTCTTGTCTCAATGTAACAGCAGCAACCGGGGGCCGAAGAGGGGAAACAGCAGCAGCCTTGTTCTTTCTCAGGGCTTCCACACTCTCTGGGCTCTGGCATTTACCCTCTCTCCAGAGCCCTCAGATTTAAACTGTCTGCAGCTGGCAAAAAGCTCCCCTCAGAGCCCACATGAGGCAAATAGTCTGCTGCTGTGGACCATCTGAATCAGCCCCACATTCCACACTTGGGACCAGAACAAAAACATGTTTCTATTTACACCATGCATCCGCTCCCACAAAAGGAGTTAGGAGTCCCTCAAGTCACCAAGCTAACACCCATCCATACATGTGGAGGACCTGGTGCAGACCTTTGCAGTCCCTGTGGTTGCTGTTTCAGTCTCTGCGAGCCCAAATCAGCTCTTATTCTGCCTCGGTGGGCCACGTTCTCCTGCCACCTTCCATCCCCTCTGACTCTTAGAATCTTTCCTGCTCTACTGTGGGGTTCCCTGAGCTCCCAGGGGAGGGACCCGATGGAAACCCCTCTCTCCACATAATGTTTGCCTGTGGGTCTCTGCACCTGATCCCATCTGAAAGCATTTTCTTTTGTAGACAATGTCATAAGGTGAATTTATGGGTGATGTTGTTTAGGCTTAGGGAAGGGCTAGAAACTCAGGGTTTTACATCATTTGGGTTCCATGCGCGTACAGTTTACTTATTGTCTACTACTTGGGCAAAGTGTTTCTGGGAAATACCATCTCCTTGTGTAGTAAGGGCATCATCAGCGGCACCCAAAGTGTCCTGCTTTTCTCAGCAAAAAAGCCCCACAGGGATGAATGGTTCCCCTATATCCCATGACTTCCTACCCATGTCCACATGGTTTTCCTATCTTGCTACCCTGCCTCAGAAGGGCTGAAACTGTGACCCAGCCCTGGGCCCATTCCCACTACTCAAGTGAATGAGGATGCAGGGCTGCCTTCTTCTTTGCTGCAGGGATGGGATGGGAAGCTCATTCATTCAGTTAGTACAGACTAAATTTCCCCTGTTGTAGTAAATAAAAATTATATTGGGCTAAAAAGTATTATTTATTGCCCTATAATTATCACTGTGGTATTATTTAATCTGCTATCACAATTAATAAGACATAATTGCCTTATTTACCTTGGGCTTGGCAGCCGTTTCACCTACACTGTCTCAATAACCTCGTCAGCTACTTCCCAGCCCCCATCCAATGCCATCTGCCTTAACCATCCTTATCTGGGCTACCTTCCATCCACAATCTTATCAATACTTATATTTTTCATCTTGGTGTTTTCTCCATCCATGCCATCCTTGGAGTCCTTCCTCCTGGCCTACATGGTTTCTTCTCCACACTAACCCATCGTGGTGTCCTCCTTCTTCCTCTCTTCCTGTCTCCCCCCTCACCATGTTGGCCCTCCCCTACACTGATCTCTTGAACTCAAAGCCCAGGTACCTTAGCCACACCTACCCCATTCTGCCCTGTCCAGGTTTTAGGCCTTTAATCAATTCTTGGGCAGGTTTATCCAGGAGTAACCAGATCTTCAGGGCCGGTAATTAGCATCACAGGACAAACATCAGACCAACTCCCAACACTCCTCCCGCTTGGAGTAGAGAGGGAAGAGTGACGTGGACATCTCTTTTTGCTTTCTTCAGTTTAGCTTTTCATATTTCTTACATTGGAAACCAGTTGCCTGACATCACCTGGTTTCCTCAGGTCTTTTGGGGGTAGTTTGGGGTAGGAATGGGGTTCCGTGGAGAAAGATTACTGGAGGAGGAGCTTGTGCTTCACCCATCTTGCTCTGCTTCTCTTCCGGGGATGCTTTCGAATTGACATACATTGTCTACTCTCGTGGCCGATGATATTGTGTTGTTAGTTCAGGGTTCCAGAACAACCACTCCCAAGGGGATGTCTGGGTTCTCAAAACTCAGGTCCAAAAGCTAATCCCAAGGAAAAGCCAGTGGCCCAATGTCCAAAGGACAAGTGTTGGAGTCAAAATGGGCTTTATTCAGTAGCCGAAGAAAGGAGAGGCAGGGGCCTGCTCATGAGCTAACCTCTAAGCCGGCAGGTTAGAGAGTTACAGACAGGGTAAGAAGAGGTGCGCCAGGCTAGTAAAAAGGAGAGACATGTATGCTCTTTCAGGGAAGAGGTGGAGACCTTCCAGTAAGTGGGCACTGCCTTGCCTTTCCTCTCCGGGTGTTTACAGCCATGGTGGCCCATAGGTGGTTTGAGTCTTGAAGGGAGGGAGGTATGATGTTAGACAAGTTTAGGTGGAGTTAACCCCACATTATACTCCGGAATGAACTATTTCTCAAATGGACAACATGTCTACAATGAGTAGACTCTGATGTAAAGCCTGAGGTCATTGAGACAAGAGATATGATCTATGTGTTTTATTTTGTTGTTTCCACGTTGGGCTTCCATAGGCCAAAATGTTAATTGTTGTTTAGGGGGGAAAAAAAAGGACTTTGAGACCCTGAAGAACAAGTTAGATAATTGTTACTGCCATAAGCTACATGGCCGGGGTTAGTGAGAAGACTCAGCAGATGAGGGGGCTTGCCATGTCAGCCCGACAACCTGCGTTCAATCTCCAGAGCCCACATGACGGTGGAAAGGAAGACAGCCAATTCCCCAAGGTTGTCCTCTTACCTGCATATGTGCTTTGTAGCACATACACACATACACAAAATTTTTTAAAATGAAAACTCACACACATGAGCAATCAGCAGCTAATACAAATACACACCAGGGGAATCGGTTGATTACACACATACGTGTATATACACACTTGAGAAGCAGAAGACCTAGTGGCGCGCTGGGCAGAAATTTCACACTCTCTTCGGCACTTTGTTGAAGCCACACAGAGTTTTTTTTTGTTACACAACTAAGAAACTTTAAAGGACAGATTAAGAACACAGGAAGCCCCCCCTCCAAAAACAAACAGACAAACAAAACACTGTAAGAAAGAGAGAGGGGCTAGAAAAACTTCTGTTCTCAGGCCTCCCCTGGAGAAGTTGCTGATGTTTGCACAGGCGATGAAATAAGTTTTGATCACCCTGCTTGCTCCCTTCTGCTCTACCCTCCTCCTTTCCAGGCCCCTTTTCTTGCCCACCCTCTCCTACTTGAGATAGGGTTTCATGAAGCCCAGGCTACTTTGAACTCTACCTCAATAGAGGATTTTTTTTTTCTGATTCTCCTGCCTTTATCTCCCTGGTGGAGGATTTTTAGGGGGCTGAGGATGTAACCCAGGGCTTTGTGTGCGCTAGACACTCTACCAACTGAGCTGCACCCCCAACCCTCTACTGTGTGTCTGGCACACAGTAGGTGCCTTTGATGCGCTAGATTATTCTCCCAAATTGACTCTTTCAAGAACCGACTGTCGTTCTGAAATTGCAAAGGGAATGTCAAACGCGGAAGCCCAGATTTGAGCCCCACCCTCCCACCCACATGCAGAGACAAAGATGGAAGCAGTTCAAAAAAAAAAAAATCCTCCCACGTCTAAGTTCGAGGCCGAGAAGTATGTTCTTGGTCCCAGAACTCTGTGAAATGAAGGGATAGGCAGCTGGAGGTATCCTCCTCCCCCAACAACTCTAAGCATAGACTGAATGTTTTTTTTACCTTTGTGTTTCCTTGTTCAAAGGGAGGAAAAGGCGCTGTTTGGGATCTAAGGAAATATTGCAGACAGGGCGTGCCCACGGGTGCGGGACTGCTGCAGGAAAGGCAGGTAGAAAGGATAGTTATCTCCTCTACAGATGAGGACCATGAAGCCAGAGAGGTGGGGAATACCTGGGGAGTGGCTGTGTTCAGTGCTGCTTCCTCTAACTCAGGAGGCTGCCCAGGTGACAGAAGCGGTGACCCTGCGCTTCTGACAGCTTCGTCCCAGGTGCTAACACTTCCCTCCAGAAGCTCACGGGGCCCGAAGGCTAGAACCGTCAGCCCCACCAACCAGGCAGGGCCAGCCTCCTGTGAAGAAGTCCCTGAGACTGAAGGAGCAGAAGTGGTGGAGCACATCCCCGCCCCCACTCACTCACACACATACGCACGTATGTGCGCACACAAACAAATGAGTGTAAAAAAAAAGAAAGAGGAAAGACAACTGCAATTACGCAATTGTTGCAAGCCTCCTTGCAGGGGCTGCACTTTGTGCTCAGTCCAGCAGGGGGAGCACTACCAAGTTTACGGAGGAAGGTGACAGACTATATAACATCATCTCCCTATCAAAGCATGAAAAAGCGGCGGAGACTGCCCTGGCTCCAAGACTGAATGAAACCTCAGAGCCCTTATTTATGGAGTCTAGAAAACTCAGCGTTCTCGTCATCTTTGTTCCCGGGTACCTGCAATCTGTGCACATGTTCCTGAGAAGTGGCACGGAACCCAACTACAACTCACACTCCGCGGCTAACGGAGGACCAAAAGGAAGCTGTTTAAAAGGAACAAGAGGGGCTGGCACTGCAGAGAACTTGCCACACATGCCTGAGGCCCTAGGTTCTGTCCCTACCCCACCTTAGGAGGAGCAGGGTGAGGACACATGAGGCCCAGACAGGGCCTGCATCCGGCTTGGTTTTGGAACTGAAAAGCCTTGTTGGTTGGCTTACACAGTGCACCACTTTGAATTATTTACTCGTGGGCAGGCAGCCCCCTAGCTGGGGACCTTCTCTGTTGGATCCCGAATTCCCTCTATCAGTTCTCAATAGTTTCTGTGTGTATGCATTTTAGTGTACATCTATATTACATATGTTACACATATTAATATATATTCTCACACATATTTTCTGTGCCTAGTACCTTTGAGTCTTGTATTTTTGTGACTTGCTTTATTAGTTATTCATTTATTATTTTTTTTAAATTTATTCTTATGTTTGCTTATGTGTTTGTGTGTGTGGATTTATACATGAATGTGGGTTCCTGCACAGGCCAGGAGAGGGCGTCAGGTTCCTCGGGAGCTGGAGTTACAGGCAGCTGTGGACACCTGACTGAGACTGGTGTTGGCTCTTCATACCGGCAGGAAAGACTGTGGATTCTCTTTGTAAACTTTGCAAACCCTCAAGGCAGGAGAGTGGACAGGGCCTGAGGAGCTCAGCAGCCAGGCCCCTCCATCCAGACTTCCCTAATAGCCCTAAGGGCTGTAATTATCATTCCCAGCTCAGAGGTGGGAGAGTGCCCCCACCCTGCCCTACAGGAAAAATCCCACCACTTTCTGAGCTCCCCCAAGCTCAGGACTTGAAATCCCACCAATCCTCACCCTGGAAAGTTCTGCTCTGGAAATCTCTGCCCCCTAAGAACTCCTATATAAGCCCTGCCCACTGTCCAGTTCCCTGCTGTCTTCTGCCAGGAGACAGCTACCACTAGATTCGTCCTTCCAAACCCTGGATTTGTCCCTGCCAATAAATCTCTTTTATGGATTTGCTGTCTGGTGTAACTTTCTCACTGGAAGGAGCCAAGAAGCAAACAAGCAAAGAGTGGAGAGGGTCTGAGGCTGCTGAGCTCCTCAGCTCACCTCGGGATACCCTCATCTGTCACACTCCAGCTCAGCCAGTGATCTCCTCCCTCAGGCTCTCCCTCACGCCTCTGCTGAGAAGGCTTCCTCTCAGAGCTGTGTGGTTCCTGGGCTCCAGAGTCCCAGGATGCTTTTCCGTCTGAGTAGGAGCCCCAACAACTGAGAACTGAACTTGGGTCCTCTGGAAAAACAGAAAGCTCTCTTAACCTCTAAGCCAGCTCTCTAGTCTGTTATTTTTAATATCCTATTTATCCTTTGATAATTTCACACATATATACATTGTAGCTTACTCATGTCTACCCCTAACTCCCCTACCACACCCCCTGATGCCCCCAATATGTCACTGTTTTTTGTTTTGTTTTGTTTTGTTTTTTTGTTTTTTGTGTTTTTGAGACAGGGTTTCTCTGTTTAACAGTCTTGGCTGACCTGGAACTCGCTTTGTAGACCAAACTGGCCTTGAACTCACAGAGATCCACCTGCCTGTGCCACACCACAGCACACACACACACACACACACAACACACTCACATACATGCTGCTTGGTCACCTTTTTTAAACTTCATATTCTCTCCCATTTTGTTTGTTTGTGTTTTTGGTAATCCACTGAGTCTGACTAGCATTGCCTGCTGGAATGTTGACTGACCTTGTTGGCCTGGTCTCATGCAGGTAACCACAGCTTCGATATGTTCAGAGGTACAATAAGCCTGTCATGTCCAGAAGTCAGCACTTCACAGCCCACCCTCACCACCACCCGCCCCAACCCCACGCCCAGCTCTTAAATGCTTCCTGTCCTTCCTCTGACTTGATTTAAAGCTTGAATCCTTTTGTGCTTTCTTTCAAAAGGTTCAGTGGATGAGAGATAGTGCCTTCCACTGATGACTTTTTAATTAACGATCTCATGCCAATATTCACATATGCCAGTGGAGGATGTTCCAAACTCTATAGAAACTTAATTTGAACATCACATTGCTGGGATTGTCACACGGGGCCTTTGCATTCTCCTGAATCACAGAAAGATAAAATGAAGACCACTAAGGAAAGATTTTTTTTTCATTAGCCGGGCACCGTAGTGCACGCCTGTAATCCCAGCACGCAGGGAGGCAGAGGCAGGAGGATCTCTATGAGTTTGAAACCAGCCTGTTCTACAGAGTGAATTCCAGGACAGCCAAGGCTACACAGAGAAACCTTGTCTCATAAAACCGAGAGAGAAAGAGAGAGAGACAGAGAGAGAGAGAGAGAGAGAGAGAGAGAGAGAGAGAGAGAGAGAGAGAGAGAGAAGAAGAAGAAGAAGAAGGAGAAGAAGAAGAAGAAGAAATGAAAGAACTTTCCAGTGTATCATCTTTCTCTTAATATTTCAATCATTAATCTCCATTAATCATACAAGTTCTTGGGTTTCACTGTCTTCACACAAACAGAGTATGCGTGGACCCTGTCCATCTGTTCTTTTACCCTAAAGCCCTCTTTCCCTCCCCTCCCTGCCAGCAACCTTTCTAGTCTCTAGAAGTCTGCATTAGATACCTTTTGTTGCTGAGACAAAGTGGCGCATACAGACATAAATGGTGGAGGGAAAGCTTAGGCCCACATGATGTGTGATATTGTACCCTTCTGATCACTCAGCCAAACAAAAGGGAGGAAGGTGCTTGTATTTGGGCTACAGAAACTGCTGCCTGTGCTAAATCAGCACGCATCATTCTGGCCTGACACCTGGCTTTGCAAAGTTGTAACATAAATGTCCCCAGTGTCGCGACTCTGAGTCTCCAGCCCTCTTATTATGGAGTTGATGTCTCTGTTTTTCGTCATCGTCGTCATCCTGGAAACACGGGCTCCATGCCATGGCTTAGGCTTCTGTCACCTTAGGCTTCCCCCACCCCACCAAGAACTTTGCATTGATGAGATACTTACTAGTGCTCCCCTTTTTTCCAGCCTCTGTAGTACTGGAAAGCATACGGGGGAGCAGTTGGAATCCATGTTCAGAAACAGCCCTCCCCATTCCACGTTTTGTCCCTTCCCGTGGCAGATGATGAGCAAAGACACCTCCAGTCTAAGTGAGGAGATGTGCGTTCTCACCTGAGCACATGGTATATTGTGGGCAGGGAACCCTGACTTTAAAGCAAGGGGTCGCAGGCTGTCCCTGGGTTCTGATGCTCATCAGGAAGCATGACTGTGCACAAAAGTCTTCACAGGGGTCTGGCTTCCCACAGTGAATGTGCTGCAGCAGGCTGTCTGAGAGCGACTCGGCCGTGTGAGGGGTTCTGTGGCTGACCTTGGGCTCACCCTGTCCTTTCCAGAATGAGAGGGTTCTTGAAGCAGGGCAAAGAAAGGCCCAGAGAACAGGAAGCCTGGGAGCAAAGAGCTTCCTTCTAACTCATTTCACGAGGGAGGTGTTGGAGCCCAGGGGAAAGGGCTAGCAAGTGGCAGAGTTGAGCTCCGCCTTTCCCTGTGGCCCTATGTCAATGCTTCGAGGCGGCATAGGAAGCATTGCCCTCATCTAAGTGATCAGGGCCCTTTGTCACCATTGTGAGGTAATGCCAGGTCTGCCAAGACCACAGCTAGGGACTTAAGGTTTGCTCTACATTCCATAAGCTGCCTGGACTCAAGCCCTGAAAGAGTCCTCTTCAGCAGTGTCTTTTCCTACTAGTTGGCCCTGAAGACTAAGAGTCAGGAAGCTGTGGGCTGAGTAAGAGGTGAGGGAAGTGGAGGGACAGGGGGAGGGCCAAAGGCTGCAAACATTTTCAGCTGTGGTGTGGCTGAGGCAGCGGAGATCCAGAGACACCTATCACGTTCTTGGACATGTTCCTCCAGCGCAACCTTGCTTTAACGATAGAGTTTGTTATCTATGTGTTGGTATGTGTGTATGTGCCCATGAAGCACAGCTGCCCTTGGACGGCAGAGGCGCAAGTTGGGTGGCCTGGAGCTGAGGTATAGGTGATTGTGAGCCACCTCACGTGGGAGCTGGGAACTGATCTTGGGCTCTCTGCAAGAGCAGTACACACTCTTAAAGGCAGAGGCATCTTCTCCAGCCCCCACATTTGTTATAGATTATAAATAGCACCCATTTGAGTTTTTTATTTCTTCTATAATAACTGCACACAGATTTTTTAAAGCACACGTTTATTTTCTCATTGTGCTTGAAGGTTGGGAGTCCCAAAGCCAAGGTGTCCTCAGGAGTCAGGTCCTTCTGAGGTTTTAAGGATGAACCCATTTCCTTGCTCTTCGGCTTTTAGAGGCTTCTATAGACCAGGCTCATGACCCTTCCTTCTATCCTCCCCAAACTTTCCCCTCTCTCCTATAGTAACCCTTGAGCTCATAATATACCCAAGTTGTCCTGGGTAATCTCACTTCAGGTTCTTTAAGTCACATCCGAAAAGCCTCTCTGCCATCCAAGGCAGGGTTCTCATAGGCTCTGAGGTTAGGAGCCATCTTTGGAGGCCATCATCACTCTGCATTAGAGTTTGATAAACTTCTTCCCAATGCTGATCCCTTTCTGCCTGAGAAAGTTTTTTTGTTGTTGTTGTTTGTTTTTTGTGAGCTTGGGTATACAGGTATCTAAAATAGACATAAGCATCAAATGTTTACTGGGAACTAATCATAAATACACACATTTTAAAAATTGTTCTGTCTCTGGGCATAGTGACAAACTCCTTTAATCCCGGCACTCAGGAGGCTGAGCAGTCAGATCTCTGTGAGTTTTGAGGCCAGCCTGGTTTACAAAGCGAATTCCAGGACAGTCAGGGCTAAAAAGAGACTGTCTCAACAACAACAAATGTCAGTCTTCTGATTATAAATTCTGAGAACGTTCTTTTGGATAAATACATAGTATGAAATGGCAGAAGTCTGTGTAGGGTCATTTCAGAAATTTTTGGACATTTGTGCTATCTCAAGACATTCAATGATTTTTTTTTCAAAAATTGACCCTTAAGTCAGCAACTAAAGCATAATTTGAAAAGTTAAAAAGTTAAAAAAAATTCTACGTGTGTATGTGTGTGCCTGATTGCCTGTATGCACACCACTACTGTATACAGGAGCCATGGAGGACAGAAAAGAGCATCAGATCCTTGGGAGCTGGACTCACTGGTGGGTCTGAGCTGCTGCAAAGGTACTGGAATCTGAGCCTGGGTCCCTTCCAAGGGCAGCAAGGGCTTTTAATTTCTGAGGTATCTCTGCAGTCCCCAAACCGTAATTTAAAAAAAAAAAAATGAAACCTCCTAATAAAATTCACCTAAAGATGGACTGACTTGACACATGCTGAGGAATGAGCTTAGGAAAATATTAAAAGTCTTTGTTTTTCATAGCTCAGCTTTATGCTTCTATAAGAATAGAAACTTGAATGTACAGTACAGAAGAAAACATTGCAGTTTATAACATGGAATGCCAAAGTCTGAAATATAGCTGAGGAGTTTGAGGCTACATTTGTTGGCGTTGTGTGCCATGACCATGCACACAGTATGTGTGTTCATTCAGTGCAGATATGGTGAGAGCTTGAATAAGTACCCCATATTCCACAGAAATTTGATTTTGAAGTAATTTTTTGGGGGGGCCACTAGCCTTTCAGAAATCTCTGATCAGTACTACGTTTTCACCACCTCCACATTAGTTACATGACATCATTCAGGATCACAACTCACAGTTTACATAGCTGTGTTTTATCCCCATCCTTGATCACCCAGGACAGTTCCATCATAATCCTGACAGTCACCCAACCTCTTTCCTTCTCAGTGTCTCTGATTGAACAAAATATGCTAAGAATGCCGTTCTTACCCAGTGCTTTCCTGACCTGCCTGTGTCAGGCAGAAGATGATAACATTTTGAAAGCGCTTGGTGCAAAACAACAAAGGTAATGTTGGCTAGCCATAGCTGTCTCGGGATCTCCAGCTGCCTTAGGATCTGCCTGGTTGTGCCAACCTTGGTTTAGTACCACGGACAGGGGTATGCCTCACCTGGGCTCATGTGCTCTGACACTCCTGTCATTTGATACTGTCCACAGGTCAGGACATCTTGTAAACTGATGCACCCATTGGCATCTTGGCATCATGCTCCTTCCCCCCACCCCCAGGCCTGCTGTGTTCCTAAAGGATCCCCCATTTCTCCTTCATGCTGAACGTGTGAGCATGGTGTCCCATTTAACCCCAGAACGAATGGAATTTCAAACGGTTTGGAAATCTTTTTCCTGGCATTTCAATTGCTGTGTCTGTCACTTTAATAGCTTTCTTTTTTTGTACTGGGGATGGAACCCAGGTGTTTCTTGTGGCACTCACCTGTGTTGTATCACATGGCATGATGCTACACACACACACACACACACACACACACACACACACGATATCTTTAGTACCTTGTCACAATGTATCTTTAAATACTTTGCCACAAAAATACTACTTGCAATATTTTAAAAAATCGTTATTGTCTCCTTTCCTGTCATCAAAAACCATAAGAGTCAAAAGTGGACCAGGGAGACGGCTCAGTTGGGAAAGTGCTTATTGTGCAATCGTGAGGACTCAAGTTTGATTCCTAGCATAGGCTTGCAACCGTGGTGCTAGGGAGGTGAGGACAGGCAGATTCCTGGGGCCCTCTGGACATCCAGTCTGGCTTACATGGTGAATTCCAGGCCTGTGAGGAACGCTCTCTCAGAAAGCAAGGTAAGAACTTGCAGGATGGCTGAGCCTGTGATTAGGGGCAGACACCTTCTGGTGGTGCCAATCTGGCACCATTTCTTTCCTGACGTTGGCTCCCTCCAGAGTCATTCTTTCTTCCAAGGCTGTTTTAACTTCCTCAGTATTGCTGCTCATTTGCTTTGTGGCCTCCTATGTCTCTCGATCCTGGTGTCCTTGTGCCTGGCCTTCTTCATAACAATTTTATCTTTTCTAACCGTCGTTCCAAAATGAGAGTCTACTTCATTCCCACCACTTAATGAGTCCTTGGATCATGTTCCAAAATACTTTAAACTCTAACAGTGCTGAATGCTTCCTCTCTAGCAAAGATCCAGGAGTGTGAACAGTGGTGTCATTCCTGGGATACTGACAAAAGGGGGCCAGGCTTTCTGCATCCCAGCCCCAGGGGCTACATAGTGCTCACTGAACCAGGGCCTGGAAGCCTTCTCTGGAAGAGGGGGCTGCTGGAGGGGCCATCGCCAGTGTCTACCCTGTATCTTGAAGATCAACAGTGGCGACTGAAACTTTGCACGGGCCCAGGCACACTGTACGATCCAAGAGCTTCAGCAGAGGGGAGGGAAGCTGAGTGCACTGAGGATGGAACAGAAAATGTTGTTTCTGCAGGGGAGAGTGGATGCTGAGCAGAGTCCGTATGGCATTATAGGGCCCATTAGCCTTGAGGATGGGGCATGGGTGGGGCTCAGGGGAAAACAGAAATGACCCCCAACTGTTAGGCACAGAAGGAGTTATCTGAGATATCTCTGTGGCATGACCCCTTTAGGTGCTGGATCTTATGTGACTTGCAAACAAACAGGGAAGGGGAAGAATTGAGCTTCCAAACGAACTTTCTAGATGGGTAACCCAAAGGGATCGCAGAGGGCTACCCAGTGGGAAGTGATGAAGATGGACCTCGGGGTCACTCTTCTCTACACTCCAGGAGGTGTTAGGCTAATACACAGCACACGAAGCCAGTCCTCTGGTGCAGGGTTTCAGCAGGAGGGGAAGCCAAATCTCCCATGTCTTGCTGGATTTTACTCATGGATGGGGCCCTTGGCCCAGAAAGTGTGGAAAGGGATTGTCCTGGAAGGGCTATTGCTTTTCCTTTTTCTTTCTTAAAAAAAAAAGTTTTTCACATTTATTATTTACTGAGTATGTATGTGTGTAGCATGTGGAGAATATGCATGTGTGTATATCTATGTGTGTGTGGTGTATGGAGTATATGTATGTGTGTGTGGTATATTGGAATATGCAGCATGTGTGTATGTCTTTATCTGTGTGTGGTGGTATGTGGAACATATGTGTATGTGTGTGGTGGAGCACTGGGAAGTCAGATGGTGATACTGTTTCTCTCCTTGAATTGTTCCCACCATCTTATTTTTTTCAGACAGGGTCCCTCATTAAGCCTGGGGCCCACTGTTTTAACAAGATCAGTCAGTCTGCTGAAGACACCAAGGGGCCCTTCTGCCTCTAGCCCCAAGCTCTGATGTTACTGGCTCACATTGCCATGCCCTACTTTTTATGTGCTGGGAATCTTAGCTTGGGTCCTCATTGTACCCAGTAAAGCATTTTCCAAGCAAGCCCCCTCTAAAATGTTTACATTGAAGCAAGATGTCTTTAAGTTACCTTGAACTTACTCTGTGGCCCAAACAGGCCTTGAACTTTCATTTTATCCAGTGCTGGGATTGCAATCTTCTACCATCAGGCCTGGCTGCATGATTTTTTTCAAAAGATGTATATTTGTGATTATAAACCAGTAATGCTCATTGACATATGCTGCAAAAATAAAACCCAGCAAGAGTAAAAATTAGGGATATTTTGCATGCCGACCTCTCTGGGGACAGCCTCAAAGTCTAGGTCACCTTAGCTGCGTTGGTTCCCGAAGTGTGGCTCTTTCTGCAGCGGCGGCTGGAAACCGCCAGATGACGCTGCGGAACAAGTGTCCAGGAGGAGGAGCGTGGAATGGGGCAACACGTGACCTGGGCTGGGGAGCCAGCGTCACGTGACAGGGCCCGGAAGCGGCTGTCCAGGCTCCTAAAACACTATGGGCAGGGGTCGGAGCTAAGGCTGCGTGGGGTTGGCTGAGCAGGAGCCGGATCCCGGGCCGGGCAGGGCCGACCGGTGAGTAGTGCGCGCCCTGAGCTGCAATCCAGTCCCCTCCGGCTGTTGCGCGCGACCTCCCGCCAAGCAGATGCTGCTATTCAGGGACAGGTCACTCGCGGGGTGAGGTCTTCTGAGCCCTTTTGACAGGTATGCAGCCACGGTTTCCAGATGGAGAAGGTCTCACTGATGCCCCGGTAGGGCCAACCCTACGTTTCCCGATGAGACTGGACGAGCCATTCCCTTGCCTGTGACCCAGACTGCTACTCTCCGCTCCTCCGAAAGTAGGGGAAACTGAGGCCCAGGGCTTTGTGGGGGCTTCCGAGATACCCTCGCAGCGGGGTTATCAACTCCTGCAGCGGTTTGCTTTCTGTCACGTCGCCTTCTGCGGGGAAACTAGCCCTGCGAGAAGCCGCTTGTCCCTGTCGCGTGGGTCGCGTCCTTGTTAGCTTTGCTCTGTCTGGGTTCTCCACTCCCGGATTGGGCTCTGGGTGTGGTTCCGTTCGCTGATGGTTTTTTTTTTTTTTCTTTTTGCAAACTCATCACTCTGTAGGCTTCGTTTCTTATCGTCCTGCAGTTTTGTGGAAGTCACACGGAAATATGAAATAGGAGCTGGAATAGACTTGGAGGGGCAAGGAGGGGCTCCAGGGCTTCAGAAACCCTGACGGGAACTTGAAGACCATTTGCTTTGTTTTCTATAATTTGGCAGATGTAGGTAGCGACTGCTTATATGGATGGATTGGGTGGGGGGCGGGGAGGGCTTGCTGAAACAGGATAGCAACATAGTGTCCTGAAAGGAACTCACATTGGGGAATCTTCAGAGTGTGTTTAGGCTTTTGCCTCTTGCTTTGACACCTTAGGTGAATCCGAATTCCCACTTGGGTTTACATTTTTCAGTGTATGGTAATAGGGTTGATTGAGTCTCCTTGGATCTTTTTGTTCCGATACTCTCATTGGGTTTGTTTGTTTGTTTTGTTTTGTTTTTGCTTTTGTTTTGCCTTTATTCAGAGAGATTTGCCTCTCCATGTATACTGCAGGCATCAGCCTACAACAAGACCAGATCTTGTTCTAAAAAGAGAATTTTACCTGTACCCATTCCTAATTGTCTTGAATGCCCCTCCTCCCTACCCCACCCCCTAGATTATGGCTAAGCTAGACACTGGCAACTTAAAATAATTTTAATTGTCTTTCTCATGACTGGAACCTCTTGGCTCTTGTTTACATCGTAATTTACAGCAAACAACAGGTACATTTAACGTGTAGGGTTTTTTGTTTGTTTGTTTTGTTTTGTTTGGATGGAACCTGGGGCTTTGGACATCCTGAGCAAGCACTCTTCCATTAGACTGCATCTCAGCCCTTAATTTTCATCCATGGGCCACGTTTCTGTACAGATGTTCTTGAGGTTGCAAGTAAGAGGCGCCTCAGACTTGAGGTTGTGTCTGCCCTGGTGACGTATGTGCTTGCTGCAGCCTCTTTGTTTTTATGTCTCTGTTTTCCCTTTAAACCCTGTGGCTGTAGATTCAGCCTCATCCATGTTTTAGCTGTCTTTGTCTAGCCCCAAGTCTATAAAGGAGGGGAGGGATTTGTTTATTGTGTTATTCTGGAGACTACACTTCAGTGCAGTAAGGAAAGTGGTTTTGAGCATGAAAACTTTCAAGGAATCAGTTCTCTTTTGTGTTGGATACATCGTGGACCTCCATATCCCCAGAGGGAATTGTCACTGGGCTTTTAATTGATCACCTTGGGGAATGTTGCAGGTGAAATTGCTGTGCTGGGTAGAGAGCTGACCTAAATACAGTAGTGTTTTCCTCCTTATCCTCCTCACCCCTCCCTTTCCCCCTCTCCTTCCCTCTCTCTCCTCCTCCTCTCTCTCTACGCCTTTCCCCATCCTTCCCCCCTTTCCCTCTCTCCCTGTCTCCTTCCATCCACCTCTCTCTCTCTCTGTCTCTCTGTCTCTCTGTCTCTCTGTCTCTCTCTCTCTGTCTCTGTCTCTCTCTGTCTCTGTCTCTCTCTCTCTCTCTCTGTGTGTGTGTGTGTGTGTGTGTGTGTGTTTCCCAGGCACTGTCTACCTTTGCTGAGACAGACTCTCCTTGGCCTCGAGCTTGCTGATTGGCTAGGCTGGGCTGGCTGAGAGCCCCTTGGAGTCACCTGTTTCTCCCTTTCCAGCACCAGGATTATGAGTGCATCATTGTGCTGGCTTTTTCACCTGCATTCTGGGAAGTGAGCTCGGTCCTTGTGCTTTCAAGGCAGGATTTTACAGACAGCTGTATTATCAGCACCCAGTTGTCTTCCTTTCCGCCCCTACTCTCACCTCTCGAGGGTCTCAGCTCTTAAACTTCCGGGTTTCTGGTTGCTTCTTCCCCCTGACTTGAAGCTAGACCTTTTGCTGGGCTGGTGAATGGCTTTCTTTCTGTTTTCACTGGCCCCACAGCTGCTGCCAACCCTTTCTAGAATCATGTCCCTGTAGTGACTTTCCTTTTCCTGTGGAGGAGAGCCACATTTAGTCTGTTGACCTAAACCCAGAGCCTTGGGGGTCTCATGCCTCTCTCCTTTGGCCAGATGCGGACCTTTGCTTCACAGACTGGCATGTGAGGTTCGCAGCATGGAAACCACAAGATGCCAAATCCAGGGTTACTCCCAACACATTACTCTTGGAAGCCTGGACACCCAAGCTGGGACTCAATGAGCTTCTCTTGCTGGGAGTGGAGGTGGGGGCAGGGGGAGGGAAGGGTGGGGCTCCTGTGTGCTTTTCTCCCTGAATTCAGCAGTCTGTCTGTGTGGAGCCTTGCAGGGCTTTGGCACTTGGCTCAACATTTCCAAGTTAGGGACCCATCTCAGTCCTTGTCCTAGTTGGCTTTCTGTCGCTGTGGCCAATGCCATGACCAAAAGCAACTTGGGGAGGAAAGGGATTATTGTATCTCATAGCCGCCATGAAATGACTCAGGGCAGGAAATCAAGGCAGGAACCGAAGCAGAGGCCACATATAAACACTGCATACTGGCTTGCTCCCCATGGATTGCTTGGCCTTCTTTCTTATACCACCCAGGGCCCACTTGCTCATGGTGACACCACCTAGAGTGAGCTGGGCCCTCCCACATAATCATGAATCAATGAAAATGGCCCATAGACTTCCCAGTAGGGCAGTCTGACGTAGGCATGTTCTCAAATATGGTTGTCTTTCTTCCAGATGACCATGGTGGCTATTCTTGGTTGTCAACTTGCCTACACCCGCAATTAACCAAAACCCAAGTAGCTGGGTACACCTGGGAGGGATCTTTTATTAATATTATTAAATTATTTGAAGTGGGAAGCCCCGCTTTTAATCCAGATTTCTTGAGGTGGAAAGATCCACCTTTAATCTGGGCCACACTTTCTGGTGGCAGCCTGTATAAAGGACATGGAAAAAGGAGGTCCTTTTTTACCTGCTTTTTACCTTTTTACCTTTTTACTTTTTACCTGCTTGCCCTCATACTTGGTGGCATTAGAGACCATCTTCAGGATTCTGGCATATGGTGAAGACCAGCCAAAACATCTGTCCTTGTGGACTGAACAACTACCGAACAACTGTATATGTCAAAATTCTTAACATTCTTAAAATTTTGAATTCTTTTTTTTTATTTTAAATATTTTTTTCATTGATTTTTTAATTTATTTTTATATCAATCACAGGTTAGGTATTTTGCATCCCAGGCGTAGCCCCCTCCCTCATT
>CM053757.1:42012492-42187474 GCA_028658305.1 Pachyuromys duprasi
CTGTATATCCTCTCTAGGTGTGTAGATTTCAGCTTGACCTTCCTATCGTATAGGTCTATGTAAGTGAGTATATACCATATGTTTCTTTCTGCTTTTGGGATACCTCACTCAGGATGATAGTTTCCAGGTCCCACCATTTGCCTGCGAATTTCATGATTTCCTCCTTTGAAAATCTTGAAATTCTTGATATATATCAGTTCTGTTCCTCTAGAGAACCCTGACTAATAAATGCAGTGACCCTGGCTTCAAGTGTTTAAGTTGACAAGAATCTGGACAATCCTGTAGAGTTTTTAACTGGGGAAAAAACTCTGCAATGTTACTGTAGGGAGTCTTTCTCTGGTCTAGGGTGTCTCCATGGTAACAATCACTACTATCACCGAGGCTCTGCTGTGTGCCAGGTAACACACCTGACCTTTATCTTATCTTCCCAACAGTACAGCTTGGTGTACTGGAGACATCTCTCAGATGAAGGAGTCCAGACAAAACAGAGAGAGTGACTTAGCTGAGGTTGCCTTCCTGAATCCAGTCATGCACAAATACTCCCCGCTGAGCCAGCTCTGCGGCTAGTTTGGGGCTAGGCATTCTACCATCTGATGGTAGAAGAGCATTGGTCTGGCACTCTGGTTTGCTGGCTTGAAATCTCCGGTGATCTTTCTATGTCTGGAGGCTGGTGGGCCCATCTCTGTCTGTTACTTTGGTTTGACTCTGGATGAGAAGCTGGAGTAAGCTCTTCTGAAGTCACACCCAGCCCTAGCACTTAGTGCGTGTGAAAACTGAGCATGCTTGCCTGCTCCGTAGTCACCGAGCACTGCTGACAGCAGCTGTCCTGTGGCTGCCCCGGCATGGGACTCCTTGAGGTATTCACGAGGCTGGATTGCAGAATACATTCTGGTGGCTTCGGGGGAGTGCTGCCTGATGCTCTTTCTAACTGTTCTTGCAGTTATAAGATGTTTTCACTTCCCTCTTTGTAGACCGAATTGGGCAACCCAGCCTGTGTCGTCTGTTCATGTCTTTAGAATTCAAGCACCAGAGAGAAGAATTTGCTGCTTGCTCTGAGTTCCAAGGTCCAACTCATGACCTCAGAATAACGGACAATCCTCATGATGGGCTGGAGAGATGGATGGCTCAGAGGTTAAGCACATTTGCTCCTCTACCCATAGGTCTGAGCTTGGTTCCCAGAACCCACATGGGAGGGACGCAGCTGGCCATAACTCCAGCTCCAGAGGCTCTGTTGGCCTTTTCTGACACAAAAATGCACACACATACATATAAGTATAATAAATCTTTAAAAATATTTAAAATCATTATCATCAGTGCCCGCCTGTGGTGGATGGTGAGGCCTGAAGTGTAGGCATCATCGTAAGATTATACATTTTAAAGCACTTCATGTAAATTACTGTGATCTGGGTCACTTAGGAAGCCCAGTAAAACCAAACCTGCTGAGTGTTGGGGTGCATATGGGTAAGCCAGCACTTGAATGGCTGACACAGGACAGTGGAGACTTTGAGGCCAGTCAGGGTTACAAAGAGAGGAGAGCCTGAGTCCAAAAGAAAGAAGAAATTAAATAAGGATTCCTAGCTGTGGCTGAGCTGAGCCAAGATAAGAGTGCACATTCTAGTTTTATTTCCCCTAAATTAATGTAATAGCATTAAAATCTAGCAAAAAAAAATTTTTCCTTGTTACTTTGCAATTTCTACACCTGATCTTAGAAAAAAGGACAAAAAGTAATTATTTTATTTTAATATTTAACTGGTATTTTTGTGACACACTGAATACAAAATTAGAGATTCATGAGGTATTGTGTCATTTTTATTCTAGTGTGTACAGGGTTCAGTTTTGATTACTGTGTCTGTTTTGTCTCACTTTGCAGCCCATCCTAAAAATCCTGCCTCAGTCTCTCTCTGTGGGCATTGTGGGCATTGTGGGAAGGAGATTTTGCCTTGTGTTGATGGACCACACATAATCTATAAACCATTGCTATGCTCAAGAACCTGAAAGACAAGCTTGCTTCAACTTTCTCATGTTACACAACCCTCATTTCTCGTTAACAGGTCCCATTAAATCTCCTGAGGGGGCAGGAATTGGCAGTTGCAATAGTTAGTGTAGATGCCAGGCTTCCTGAAGGGAGCCCAGGGGGAAGGTGGCATAGCAGGGGAGCAGGAAGAGGTAGAGGAAGCCCCAGGTAGAATGGGGTGGTTGTGTCCACATTCCTCAAAGTACCGACTGAGAATGGACTGCTGCCTAGCCTTGCCAGAGATGGAATCTCTCTCTCCTCCCCTTTCCTTCCTTTTCACTTTCCCTGAAACAGGATCTTCTGTAGCCCAGACCAGCCTTGGATGACCTTGAACTTGTGATCCTTCTTGTCCCCATCTCCTGACTGCTGAATTGCAGGCTTGTTCTCCCACACTTGGCTTATGAGGTACTTGAGGTGGAACCAGGGCCTTGTGCACTGTAGGCAAGCCAGCTGAGCTTCATCCCCAGCCCGGGGAAACATGGCTTCTCCCAGACTGGTCTTAGTTATTCGGACTACTGTGCAAACACACTAGTAGCCTCTTCCTGTAACAAGCAGACACCTCCCTTCTTCTTTCCACCCATCAGTCTCAGCTCTGATAGATCTTTAAGGTCCCAAAGAACAAGTCTAATCTGTATGGCAGCCCTTAAAGACACTTTCTGTGGCCCGGCTTGGGAGTGTAGGCCTGTAATTCCAGCTACTTGGGGAGCTGAAGCCAGAAGATCTCAAGAGTGAGTTCAAGGACAAAACTCTGTCTCCGCAACAACAAAAATGTGGGCAAGAGAGGAGCTGGTGATATAATCCAGTGAGAGAGCACGTCCTAGCCTGTAATTGCATGGGTTTGAGTCCTATCATAAATACAAAAACGAAATCAAGCCAAAACAAAACAGATTTTATAGCACTAGTCACAAGGTTGGATGTTCTCGTTACCTCCTTATTTATCAGATTTCCAGCCCTTTTGTGGTCCTGACTCTGAGCCCTAGATAATACAGTGTGTTATGATTTCATGATCCTTTCAGGGCATTGCCTGGAACACACTGCAAAGCATGTCCGAGCCACATGCTACTCTCTGCCTCCTTCTCCCCCTTGCTGGTGCAGCACGGAATCACCTTCAGCTCTTTAACATGTGTTTCTATGTTATTGATTTATTTTAAGTTTATCATTAACCAGCAGCTATAAGTGGCATCCCCCACCCATTATCAATATGCACACAGTTGCTAAGCCTCATCTCCCATATCAATAGTCACCCATTAGACCTTAGATCTAGAGATTTCAGTTTATTTTTGAGCAGCTGCTTTAGCTTCAGTCTGCTGCAGACTTTCCATATGACTCAGAGCCTCTGTACAGCATTAGGGGTAAGCTGAGAAGCCGTACCATGGCAGTTTCTTGAAAATAATCTTTCTGCATTTTATTTTTACGTTTTATTTAACTTTCTTTTTTTCAGACAAGGTCTCATGATGTAGCTCTGTGTAGCCTCGAGCTCACTGAGATCCACCTGCCTTTGCTTTGAAAGTGCTGGGCTCCTAGGCTTGCATCACCACATCTGGCTTAATTAGATTTTTGAGACAGGGTCTTACTATGTTGCCCAGGGCTTGAACTTGTATTCCTATTTCCTCAGTGTCCTGACTGCTGGGATTATAGGTATGTGCCACCATACCCTGGCCATAGGGGTTTTGTGGTGAATGAGAAGGGCTTGGGAGCTCCACCTTCATCTGCCTTTCAGTGACAGTCACAGTTCACATACAAGGTTCTCTGTAGATGCGCCCAGTGTGTTGGAAGAGACTAGAAATAAGCTGATGTTCACATTAGCAATTACATCCTTTGATTGGAACTACAGAGGTGCCCCAGTCTGCACTTCCTCCTTTGCTTTATACATTTGCAATCTAAGATCATAGGAAAGAAAATTGTTCAGCATTTTACCAGGCAAATTGGTGACAGAGACGAGCTTCACACCCAGGCCCCTTGGCTTGCACATCGACTTACCAGCTTTCGCTTCAATGGCAGAGGTTTTCAGCTTTCTACGTCAATGTACTTGGCAGTTTTGGTTTTTTTGGTGTTTCCCCCCACCCTGGTCCAGTTGTGAGTTTATTTTCTCCAGATGTGCTTGAATCTCCATATCACACAAGTCAGTGGGACCCTCAGACTCTCAGTGGGCGGTGTGGCGGTGGAGCAGGGAGGCGCCTCCCCAGGCTTGCAGGCGCTGTGTGGATTTAATGTGCTTCATCTACACCAAAAGTCAAGTTGAGGCAAGGTGATGATGTTGAAAAATGATGGGGTCTTTAAGAGGCCCATGGGCCGCTGCTCTCATGGAGACATTAATGTAATGGCCCAGTGAGTGAGTGGGTCTGTGACTGCTAGGAAGTGAGCATGGCTTCGCCCCGTTGGTCCTATCTCATCTTGTGACCTCTCTTCCTCACTTGCCCGCTGGTTTTCTGTTTTTCTGCCATACCTAAGGTAGTGTGAGACCCTTGAGGGAAGCCTAGCAGATACTTGAACCCTCAGAACTGTGAGCTCATTCTTAAATTTTTATTTATTTTTATTTCATGTACATTGGTGTTTTGACTGCGTGTCTATGTAAGGATGGCAGATTCCCTGGAACAGGAGTTCCAGGAGTTGTGAGCTGCCCTGTGGGTTCTGAGAATTGAACCCAGGTCCTCTGGAAGATCAGCCAGTGCTCTCAACCTCTGAGCCATCTCTCTAGCCCCTGTGAGTTCATTTCTTAATAAATTCCCTAGCTGCAGATAGTTTGTTACAGCAACAGAAAGTGGACTAAGACAGGCCTTCTACTGAACTTCCTCTATGCATTTCCCTTGTGAGGCTTCACGGCTCCTTTCCTGACTCGAGGTTGGTAGAAGATGCTGTGACTTTCCCTGGAGCATTCTTGTGCTAGAGGCAAGGCTGGTTTTCAGGCATCCACAGAGGGGAGCTCTGGGCAGAGAGACATCCTCTGGCAGCCGGTGTTGGGGTGGCAGTTGGAAAGCTGGCTTCTCAAACCTGAGGTAGCATCTCAGAGGCAGGCTGGTGTCTGCATACTGAGGGGATGGAGAATGGGTGGGTTTTATTTGACCAAAGATTCTTGAAGGATAAATTGACTCTTTTCCATTTAGTTCCCACAGCACCTGACACTGTGGTCAATAGACATTTCTAGACCAACAGGCTGTCAGGAGGGAACTATACTTCCTGCCTTGCTACTTACTGTTTCACAGAACAAGTCCCTCCGTCTTTGTGGGGAGATCCTTCATTTATGCAATGAGGGGCTTGAGGTGACCTGTGATGGCTCCTTAGCAATGGGCTAAGATTCTGGGGCCCTCCACAACTTTCACCTAGCCAAGAGAAGCCCAGCCCTCTTCTCTTACCCAGCCTCACCATCCCTCAGCAGTGCACGGCAGGGAGGGTTAGTTCTTTTACCATCTTTTAAACATGAGCAAATCTATAAAAATTTAAGAGAAGGCATAGGGCTGGAAAGGTGTGATACCGTCCATCCTCCCCATCACAAGGTCACAGTCAACACTCCCATCACAAAGCAGATTAATTGAGGGTGTAAGTCTTTATTTAGTCCATATTTTATGTGACATGGGAGTCTTCAGGGGAGAATATGGAAGGACCCAGGGGGAATAGTGCCCCTGTGAGCTCATGTTCCATTTGTATACTTTAGTTTGCTTCAGTGTGGGCAGCCATGGGGAAAGACTGCTTGCAGAGTGTGTGGTAATGGAGGCTGACTGAGCTACTTACACCCGCCAGTCTAACCACTCAGATCCTTCCTGCCCCTGGAACTTTTCTTTCTTCCAGGTCAGGGCTAAGAAGTCAGAGGGGAAGAATGGCCATTTTAGGTTTTGCGGATGCTTTGCAGATTAGGGAAGAATTTTGGTGTCTGAGACTTCAGAGGCAAAGGTTGGGAGGGAGGCACTGGACAGGAGAGGGTCGATAGACTTTGCTGTTGGGGCAGTTTCTGCAGTCTCTGGGTCTCCTTTAGTTCAAAGTGCTTGGCATGCCAGAGCTGTACCTTGTACTTTGTATTGTACGTTGGGATATCAATTTGCTGAGCCCCAGCAGAGCCCCAGGAGTGAAGCACTGAGACAAAGACGAGGTAGCTCACCGTCTCTCCTGCTCCCACTCCTCCTCCTCTGAGGCATGCTCAGCCACCGTATTCCAGCACTCAGGTTCGTGGCCTAAAAAAAAAAAAAAAAAAAAGAACATAGGGTGAGGGTGAGGAGGTGAGCCTTCCTGATCACTCCTCCCTAAGCCATTTGCTGTGATGAAGGGCCCTGATGTAACCAAGCTTAGAGGAGAAAAGGGTTTATCCTAGCTCTCACAGTTTCAGGGTATAGTCCACTCATTGCAGGGAAGTCAAGGTGGTGGAAACTGGAAGCAGTTAACCATACCCAGAGTCAAGAGCAGAAAGAAATGAGTACAGACATGCTCACTTACTTGTGAGCCTCTTGAAGATTCTCTTTCCAGCTGATTTGTAGGTCTTATCATAGGGACGATTAAAATTAGCTGGCACAGCTTTCAGAGACTAGGAGATGGACTGAGCTCATGGTGGGAAAGAGGGTGTTGTTTATGGTCTGGGACCCTGTGGAGTTGGAGCAGAATTGGGTGACCCAAAGGGGATTTCATGACCATAACCATGCTCTCTGCTGAAGGCAGAGGATGAACAGGACACCTCAAGAAACATCCAGGTTCATGTCTCCTGAGAGGTCATTCTTGGGAAAGGTGTGTGGTTTAACTACTGTTTGAGGTCCAAGAGATAAGATCAGATGAAGGTGGGGTGAACTTAACCAGGGGACTAGGGAAGCCTTCCTGGAAGTGCATGCTTGCATTACCCTGCCCTGCCCAGCATTGCCTTTACATGTGCGTTGCCCAGGTGCCCTGAGATGAATTCAGAAATTTATGAGCAGCGCACCGTGTGGGAAGGTGGGGAGGCAGAGGCCAGGCAGGCCCAGCCTGCCCTGTGGACTTTGTGCCCTTTGCATCCTCCTTGGTTGGTACCGGGCCCTCTTTAGACTCACTCCAGAGTGCATCCTTCACCGGGAGCAGCTGTGACAATGTCTGCCTCTATTTCTGAGCCCACCCCACAGCTGGAGCTGAAGGCCCCAGCTACTGGAGATCTTAGCACTGCCTCTGTCCCCCCAGCTACCATGTCCACGCAGAGACTTCGGGACGAAGACTATCATGACTACAGTTCCACCGACGGGAGCCCTGAGGAGAGCCCATCTGAAGGCCTGGGTGGCTTCTCCTCAGGCTCCTACCAGCGCTTGGGGGAGAACAATAGCACGACGTGAGTACCTGTGACCTCCTGCCGTGGAGTGGCTTCCCTGTCCCCAGCTCTCCCTCGGAACAATTTGTGCCTACATTTTCCCCGTTTTACGTACACCCTGCCAGACAGAAGGAAGCAGGCTACCAACAGGCAGGACCAGTGAGGAACTCTGCCCCTCCCTAGTCATTGCTTATTCATGGTTAGTTCCAGAAAGCTGGTGGCCGGGAAAAGCTTGGACTTAAAAGTTTCCCAAGGGATAATCTCTCGGGCTAGAACCAGGCATCAGATGCCTCCTGGCTGCATTAGAACCTCCTTGGCAGAGCCTCCTGGGACTCCTAGCTGAATGGTGGCTGGATTTAAGAACCCTCCAGAGTTGGTAGAAGAGAGATCCACTTGGCTTTCCATAAGGGGGCTGCAGTCTATTACCTGGAAGCTGAAATTCCAGTCTCACCTAGGCTGAGTTTGGCCCTCTTTGGTTCTCAATTTCCCCCGAGGTAAAGACCAGTGGAGAAGCCCACTGGGAAACTGGGCTGGCTGTGTGAGATTCAGTCCTTGAACTGGAAACTTCAGAGGGAAGGGTTCTGTTCTTCTGAGTTTCCCAGCATGCCCCTGGCCTTTTTCAAGGTCCCAGAACCCTGTCCTTGGCAGCCCTGTCATTTATCCCCCCAATCTCAGCTGTTACCTTTCCTGTGTTCCCTTGCAGGCTGGGTGTGACGTACTGAGGGTGGCTTTGTGTCTCAGTGTAATGCCTCCAACTCTGCGTGGTGGCTTAAGGGGACTGTGGAAGTCGTGGGGCTGTGCCCTCTGTACTCTCTCCTGGGAGGGACATGTTTCCCTGTGAACTGAGGCTGGCATGGAAAATGGTCTGTGCACATGACTGGATCCTTGCCACCACTAGAACAAAGATTCTGGCTTTTAGCATATGCCCCACACAACATACTGTTATAGGTTTTCGATTCATTTGCAAATTCAGTTGGTGGAAAAGATTGCTTATGGTACAGCTGGTTGAAGCCAGGACACCCTTTCTGTCTTTCCTCTGGTCTCATCTGCACCGTCAATGTCCCTAGGGAGAAGGAGGTCCCCTTGGGGCTTGTGAAATACTTCTTCCAATCATTAATTTGTTTGCACAGTGCTTTTCTGTGCACAGTCTAAAATTTCACCTTTATAGAGACCTTTCTAAAGGTTAAGACCAGCTGGCTGGCTGTTGTTCCAGGTCAGCCGTGCAAGGTCAAGGATGCATGCCTGGGCTGTCCTCAAGGTCGATTTCATCACTTTGCCCGCTTTCTTGGAAATCAAGCCAGGCAGATAACTCCCTCCTTCAGCTTGTGTTAGGACATTTCCCATGATACAGGGGAAAATACTCATTTGGGTCTTAGAGTATTGGTCACTCCAGTCTGGGGACAGGATCCACCCAGGCATTTATTCAGGAAATATTCCAGGAGGACCAAGGCTAAATGGGGACCCTGGTCAGTCTCTGTCAGGTAGTGAGTGGGACTGATTTGAAACCTTTGCCCTTCCCTGTCATCCACTTCACTCAGGAGCAAAGTGCCTTGGAAGAACTGCATATCCACACCCTACTCTTTCCAGAAGTTAAAGGCTAAGTTAAAAGCCCAAAATAGTGACTGCAAATAGGGACTTTAAACATTTCTGTGATGGAGTGTTAGTGATTTCCCCCTAACATTTGGTGCCATGGAGCTGTTGACTGCACCGACAGCAGCCTCTGTTAACACTGTAAGGCGCTTTGCACGCAGTAGGGCAGTTCACACTGCAGGGTACATTTTCCTTCTTGTTGCCCTGTTGAGTACTTAGGAACAGCTCTCAATCCCCCCTCAGTGCTGCTTCCAGAGGTCAGCAGGCTGAGACACCAGCTACCTATGGGCTTTTGCTGACTTGAAACAGCCATTTGTCAAATATGGACTGCAGAGCTTTTGGAGTTCCAAGACCACCATTGCTCTTCTTAAGAGTGCCAAGATGTCATTTGCTTTTTACTCTGTTCTCCTGTGTACAAGGATGCAGGGGCAGTGTGTGTCTGCAGCTTCCTCCTCTGAACACTACCCCCACACACACACACACATGCATTCTCTTAGAGACCCGTGAGTAGAAGGAAAAGGCCAGTTTCATTTGAGTGGCCCTGCCAAGGCCTGGGTATGTAGCTCAGGTGGCAGAGTGCTTTCCTAGCATGCGCCATTGTCCTGAGTCTTGTTCCCAGCGAGACATAAGCATAAGGAGGTGGCACGTGGAGGCAGGAGGGTCAGAAGTTTCAAGATAATCCTGGACTGCGTAGGGAGTTCAAGGCCAGCCTGGGATACTTGAGACCCTGTCTCCAATAACCTGAAAAGTCCTTGTTGAGATAATGGCATCATTAATTCTTATTAAATTGCAACCTCTAGCTCGGGACTAGTCTTAGTCTATATAAAAAAAAAAAAACCATATACTAGAGTGTGAGCGTTAGTAATTGCAAACTGAACTAACTGGGTTTTCTCCCCCCTGTAGAAATGGGAAATAAACTAGAAAAATAAAAGTAAATAAAATGTAAAATAAACTAGAAAAACAACCAGTTAACTAGGTTTTTCAGTTCCAAGCATTTAACATTTCTTTTGAGAGTGAAACAAGCCCAGTAGGTCAAGAAAGACCATCAACAGTGTTTTTGTGGCTCACAGGAAATGTGAGCTTTCAGGCAAAATTAGAGAGAAAAACAAGCAGAGCACCGAAGCCACCCTTGCACCCAGCTCTGTGCACCCAGTGCTTTCCTGTGAGGTCAAGGGGAGCCCTCGAAGGCATGGCATTGAGCTTCTGTAACGAAATAGGTTAGGGCATGCGGGCCTCAGGAGCCAGGAACCTCTGCATATGTTAGGAAATTGTGTGTGAGAGAAGGGTCCCTGCAGACAGCAGCAGCAGCAGCAGATTAAGAGAACAGATTGTGGGAGGTTCAGGTTCCACATTGCCGATAACCGAAACGAACTCGGTCAGAAGAACTGGCATGGTTGAAGAGACATGGTTAAAATGCCCCTTCCTTTTCCAGCCACGTGACTAGGGAGAGCACGTGTTCTCACAGACTTTCACCCAAGCAGCACCACACATAAAGATCAAACGTTGAAGCAGACAGCAGCTGTCTTCTGTTAGATGACGAGTTTAGGAGATATTTTAAATGGCCATGTGGGGATGGTGCTGGGGTGCCAGCCCAGTGGTTAAGAGCATTTGCTGCTCTTGCAGAGGACCTGAATCCTGGTCCCAGCACCCACCGTGGGCAATTCACAGTAACTCCAGCTGTAGGGGATCCCATACCCTTTTCTGGCCTCATATGCACATATACACACATGAACACACACACTGATACACACACACACAAATATACATACAGATACGCACACACAGACCCACACACAGAGAGAGACATGTAAATAAAGATTTAAAAACTGAGTGGCTAGAGATCTAGATGGTTACTGCTCTTCCAGAGGACCCAGGTTCGATACTCAGCACCCACATGATGGCCCAACTATCCATAACTCCAGTCCCAGGGGATCTGACACTCTTCTGGCCTATGATACTCACCTGGTGTGGAGGAGACATCATTGTGGGCGATTTTGACCTGTGGCCCAGAAGGCTTGAACTAACGTGGCTTTGGGATTACTTAGCTCTGGTCCCGTTACCTCACGGTACAGATGAGATGACAGTTCCTAGAATGGAGAGTGACAATAGAGTCAAGGCATTTTGGGGAGGCTTCAGAGAAGTCGGAGTATGTGGTACAGATTCACCTTTGCACTTAAGTAGGTTAAACATTTGTTTGCCAAGATAGAGATTTATCAGGCCCGTTATCTCCTGGCCACTGTCTGCCAATAATGTCCCTGGACCGCGTGGCTTCAGAGCAGCCCAGGGGAGCATATCTCTACTGGGAGTCAAAGGCCTTTTCTTGATGTTCCATCCTGCAGATGCCAGAATGGCAGGGAGATCAGATTTCCTTCCTGGTAGATGTGAGGGAATGGCCTTTGTGGACAGCAAAGCATTGTTGGCTTTTGATTTCTGCCAAACACAGATTTGTGTCCAAGTGCCAGTTTTGAGGGATCTTGAAGGCTATTTGTACAGAAGGATTTTTGCGCCCAGACCAAGCCCTGAGTGATTGAAAGTAACCTCCCTTGAGCTGTTTCCTACTCTGTCTGTTGTGGGAACAAAAGTCAAAGAAAGGGCATGGCCAGCACATTCCTGTGTAGTCTCGGATGTGTCTGTCCTCCCTACAGAAGGGGACACTCCTGACCCACCCTTGCCAATAGATAGCCCAGCCCATGTGCCACTAAGGCAAATCATTCCTCATACTCCCCTTTCTCAGCAGGGTCTGTGGCTTTCCCTCACCTGAGGTGATTACCGCCTCCCCTTTATCTGCTGGTCTCAAGTCTCTGTGCTTCACTCACCTGCCTCAATTCTCTGGCTCTGTCCCACAGCCCCTTGGTCTTTTGTTTTGTTGAGAGAAACTGGCATCCACATCTGACTCACCCACATCCACCGTTGATAGTGATGGATAGTGTCTATGGAGTAAATAATAATGAGGACACAAGAGCCTTTATATAAGTAGTAACAAAGTGGATGTAGTCTGTAGAAAATCAGAGGGACCCCTACCCTTAAGGCACAGAGGTAAACCAGGGACCCACTGAAGAGGGCTTCACAGTAGCAGTTGGCTTCTGTGTTTTCAAGCACGAAGTCCAATAAGAACTCTTTGCTGTTGTTGTTTTGAGACAGGGTCACTATTTACTTCTGGCTGCCTTGGAACTCACAGAGATTCTCCTGCCTCTGCTTCCCAACTGCTGGGAGTAAAGGTGTGTGCCACCATGCCTGGCCCAGTGGGAATGTTGAGTCCCTCATGATAGACTGTTAGAGGGGCTGAACTTTATTTATTTAGTGTTTTTTGTTTGGTTGGTTGGTTGGTTGTTTGGTTGGTTGGTTTTTAGACAGAGGCCCGCTATATAGTCCTGGCTGACCTGGAACTGGCTGCGTGGACCAGGCTGGCCTCAAACACAGGGATATCCAACTGCCTCTGCCTCTTAGGTGCTGGGATTAAGTGCTGTCATCAACACACCCAGCTTGGGCTTTATGTTTTAATTACCACCCCCTTTAACTCCACACTGAGCTCTACTCTTCAGAGTTAATCTCATCATTGTCTATGGCATTTTGGGTGGACCATCAGGGTGGTTCACTCGGTGGTCAAATCTAGCCCTGAACGCATCAGGAAAGGACACAATGCTTAGAGAGAGCCTCCACTGTCCCTCTGAACTGACTGGCCCCCGAAAGAGGAGAACTCAGGAAGTGCTGTCACTGGGAGGCGTGCTCCTTGAACAAGTCCGTCCCTCATCTGTGAAATAAAACATCACAAGGTTATTTGCGAAATCAAATAAGACAATGCGCGCAGGCTCTCTGTGTTGGTGCCGTGTGGATGAGCACTGGCTGGCGTTGCTGTTAACAGTTCCCACTTGCCTTCCCGCCTCAGATGGTTCCAGACCTTGATCCACATGCTAAAAGGCAACATTGGCACCGGACTCCTGGGGCTGCCACTGGCAGTGAAAAATGCAGGCCTCTTGGTAAGGGCTTCAGATGTTCACTCTTTGAAAGCTGTGCATTGGGGTTCTGTGTGTGCCAGGCACTTCCTAGGCTCTGAGCCTGGGTCAGTGACATTAGCTGGCAGCCCTGCCCTCCCTTTGTCTCACCTGCTTGCCCAGAGACGTAGACCATCAAAGTGCTGACCTTGCTGATCGCCCTCAGGATAACATCTCCTCCTGCTACATCCCGGAGCCTGCCAGGAACTTCTGCCCTGCAGATCCGAGACAGTCTCAGAAGGAGCTTATCTTAGGGCCTTGTTCTCCACAGGAATAACTGTCTGTGCTGGGGCTGAGGACACGTGCAGATCTAGTTTCCTGGACCCTGTCTGTCTCCCGCTGGCAGAGTTCTGTCCCTAGACATGCCTTAATAGCATTTATCATCAGCACATCCAGGCCCCTTTGGGCTCTCTCCTAATTCTGACTGCTTCTCTCCCTTTTGTCTGCAACCTCGGTCCCTAGCTGGGTCCTCTGAGCCTGTTGGCCATTGGCATCGTGGCCGTGCACTGCATGGCTATCCTGGTGAAGTGTGCTCGTCATTTATGCCACAGGTGAGAGCCCCAAGCCACCCCCTGGGGGGGCAGAGATGATCAGCATGGGCCCTTGGTCAGCCCGAAGGTAGGGTGTACAGCTCCTCCGGGTTCATCTCCTAGCCAGGGCTGGCGCCTGTATTGCCTCACCTCCTTATTATTATTTGTGACTATTTATTTATTTATTTATTTATTTATTTATTTATTTATTTATGACTCACTGCTGTCTGTTAAGTTTACACACGTCCAATGGGCAGAGATCACAGTCTAATTTTTGTGTTTGTTTATTGCGTTGAAATACCTCTACCAGCTGCTTGTGGATTATGATGAGGATTCCAGGCCATTCACTTAATACTTTTGACCCATGGGTCGGAAGAAGGCTCATTGGTAAAACACTGCATGCGCAGGCATGAGCATCTGAATTCAGATTCCTAGTAACCATGTTAAAACAAAGCAAAGAAAAAGAAGCAGGTGCAGAGGTGAGCACCTGCAGTCCCTGCACTGGAGAGACAGAGACAGGAAGTTGCTGAGGCTTCCTGGACATCCATTCTAGCATGGTGGGCAAGCCCCAGGTTCGGTAAGAGGCCCTGTTTCAAAAAGTAAAATGATAGAGAGGGACTGCCAAAAACACCCGACATCCACACCTGGCCTTCATGTATGCACACATACATGCATGCACCCCACTTGTGGTTCTTGCAGGGTTCAGAGGTCCCCTAGGGTGACAAATGAAGACCTGGGCCATGTCTCAGTAGCTCTATTTGTTCTTTTACTGTGATTGTCTAACCCATGCATTCTGCTTTTCCTGTATCCGCCCCCCACGCCCACCCCCAGATTGAACAAACCCTTTTTGGACTATGGGGACACAGTGATGTACGGACTGGAATGCAGCCCCAGCGCCTGGGTCCGGAGCCACTCCCACTGGGGAAGGTAACTGACTTCCTTGTTCCTCATGGTATCAGCTCCTCAGAGACAGGCAGGTGTGATATAGGGACAGTACCAGGAGTAGACGCCAGGAGTGGAGGGTGTGTTGGGGTTAGCTTGACAAGTGGTAAGCCATGAGCCCAACCTTCTTTGGGCCTCATTGTCTTCATCCTTAGTACATGGGGGCTGACCTGAGACCCTCGGATGACTATCCCAGCCGTGATAGCCTGTGACTGTGAGCACTTTGATCTGTTCCCCAAATGTGTTTTATGCCGTCTCTCATAACTGGCACAAAAAATGATTCTAGCTTGGAAAAGGGGTTTCCCTGATGTAAATTGCTTTGTTGTCGTGTCCCATTCCCTACACACACACACACACACACACCACACTCTGCCCTGCCACGGCTGGGGCTGTGGCCTTTGTAGGGTAAAAGACAAGTGGGAAGAGAAGCCAGGAAAAAGACAAGAGGTCCACAGTGAGGCGTGGGGATGAGAGGCCGGAGGGTGGACTCTGGCTGTGTGGGGTGATAGGCTAAGCAAGGGTGATGTTCAGAGCAGCCGGGGAGCTTTGGGAGCTTCTCCTGGATTTTCAGGTGACTGGAGGGGAAACAACCTACCTTTTGTTCCTGTGTAGATGTAGGGAGTTCATACTGTCAAGGCCTGAATCCTTAGTTTTGTTGTCTTAATGAAGCGGGTCGTTCATGGCTCCATTCTACAATGTGGTGTGTGCCTTTTCCTTCCTTCTTCCCTCCCCCCCCTTCCTTCCCTCCCTTTCTCTTTCTTTCTTTGGCAAAGTCATCTATTGAGGAGAAGCCAGGTTGTCGAGTGCCCACTATAGTTTGGCTGTTCAGTTCATTCTTCCTGACTCTATTTCTTCCTCCCTCTGTTTCCTCTGCCCTTTCATACAACCTTCCTTATTTTCATAATGTAAGGAGCCTGTAAGACAGCAGAGCTGTCAGGAGCAAAATTGAGAGACATTTTGGTGAAAGTGACTGGATAACGCCCTTAAGGCATTAAGAGTTTGTAAGACAGCAGAGCTGTCAGAGTTAGATTAGAAGATATTTTTAGTAATAGTAATAAATATTACTTTTAAGGCATTAAGCAGTGAAATTAAATAATGTCAGTTGACTAACAGCTGGCGTGTGTCACGTTTTAAAATAAAGAAGTTAAGGTAACGCCCTTAAGGCACTAGGTAATGGAATTAGGTAATGCCAGCTGATTAGCAGCTGGTGCGTGTGGAGGTGTGATACCTCCACACGCACCAGCTTACACGTGGTAGGAGGGCACAGTTTGAAAGATACAATTAATTCTGGCCATAATCCACTAGCCTGGGTACCTTTCTGATCGGTTCTGGAAATTTCTGTATACAGTTGAGCATAATCATGCTCTCACATTTATCTTTTTATTTATTGGCAAGTGGCTCTTCCTGTGTGTGCTGTTTAGAAACTTGCTTTTATTTTTTTGGCACACACCTTTAATCCCAGCACTTGGGAGGCAGAGGCAGGTATGTCTGTGAGTTTGAGGCCAGCTTGGTCTACAGAGTGAGTTCCAGGACAGCTGGGGCTACACAGAGAAACCCTGTCTCGAAAAACAAAAGCAAAACACAGAAACTTGCTTTTTTTTTTCTCCTTTGATACCTTGGGTATTTTCCTCCGGAAATTGTTCCAGATCTAACCCATTCTTTCTAACTGCTGTACCGCGTTCCAGTTGAGACAGGTTTGTAACCCCGTTCCTCTCGCTGGGGCCTCAGGTCACCCCCAGCTGTTAATCACGGTGCTTCATCCAGCACTGTGATTTGGCATACTTCTTCCTGTTCATTATCTTCAATTAGACCAGTGCTTGGGCCCCAGTGGTAGGAGACTGACAAGACCTGCTTTCTGGTCTCTCATGCCAAGGGCTCTCTGTAGCTTTTGCAAGGAGTTGAGTTGGTGGCTGGACAGTAGAAGACCAGGGCCAGGTTGTGCTCTGGTGCTGCCCTGAGCTCACTCAGAAAGCCAAGAACCAGTGAGGGAACTTGGTTCTCCACAGTCTCCTCCCCAGACTTTGTACCGGTGGCCCTGGCACACTTTGCCCTCTTGCCACAGCTTGGCCTAGTCACCCACTGGGATGGTGAGGACAGATGTCCATCTCCCGGGAAGCCTTCCAATCCGATGGTCTTTGTGCTCCTCTCATCCCGTCTGCAGGCATCTCGTGGACTTTTTCCTCATCATCACTCAGCTGGGATTCTGCTGCGTCTACTTCGTGTTTCTGGCTGACAACTTTAAGCAGGTAGAGTTCTACTGAAAAAGAGGGAAGGGTGAGAATCAAATGGAGATTTTGTTCAAGGTTCCTTCCAAGCCAAAACGGTTTGGGTTGAGCCTTTAGTGTTTGATTCTCGTCCGAACAGCTGTGGTGTGAAGAGGCCTCACCTTGCCATCCGCTGTGTTGCCATCCGCTGTCCCGAGGTCTTTTTACTCTACCTGGTTGAAGTCACCCTTACCCAAGGAGAAGTCCTAGGCGGGCAGCAGGCAGGAGGAAGCCACAGCAAGTGGCGTCTTCCAGTGTTACTCATGTGGAAGCCTTTGGTAATGGGGCCTTTACCTGTAGAGAAGCACAGCTCTGTGGAGGACCTAGTCAGTTGTCATTTCTCTGCAGCTGGCGGGCAGGCTTAAGTGTCAGGCTGCCTCAGCCCTCCACAGAAGCCAGGGTTACAGGTCTCAGACATGAAGCGTGTGAAACCCTTGGCCCTAAAGGCTATGGAGTTAGGGCCAGAGCCTGTGCCCTAGCTCCCTAATAATCCAGGTTCAGCCACCAGTCTTTGATAAGTCAATTAAAAGAACAGAATTGGTAATGAAGAGCAGAAAGAAAAAAAAAAAAGACTTATTCAGTATAACCTCACTGGGAGGAAGGATCCATGAACCACCACCCCCTCTGCCATCCAAGCGCATCTTCAGGGTCTTGACAGGAGATTAAGGTTTAGATAGAAGGAACGAGATAGGCATAATTAAGTAGCCCTGGTCAGGACGTAGTCCTGCTCATCACTGGCCCATCATTGTCTCTGGTCCAGTCTCCCCTGTAAGGTGGTTGACAGGTTGGCCTGTTGGCACTATGTATAATCCCTTCTGCTTTCCAGGAGACTAGTTCCACATCTGACTGGCACCAGGGTCTTTCCTTCTCTCAGCATGAGATTCCTGGGGGAATTCCTGGGGGATCGGGTGCTTGAGTTCAGATAGCTGGAAGTAGGGGCTCAGATGTTTCTTCAGAGTTCCCCCCTTTCATTCTAGGCATGCTGGTTACAGCTGGATCAGGGCCTGCAGGCTTTCCTCTCTGCTTCTTGAACATCAGAACAAATGCTTAAGATAAGAGTGGGAAGACCTTATCATTAAATTCCCTCCCCCCATCTGTCTGCCACATCCTTCTGTCTTACGAAACATGATCAAACCCAGCTCAGACAGTTTACAGTAATGAAGACTCCAAGCAAGTTCCTCAGCCATAAGTGCCTACATAAAGTGCCAAGTTCACACGCCTAATCCTTTCTCAGTATCCCTCTCCAGCAAGATACACAGTCACTGTCATTTAGGACTTCTCCTTTCTTCTCATTCCAGGTGATAGAGGCAGCCAACGGGACCACCACCAACTGCCAAGACAATGAGACTGTGATTGTGACGCCCACCATGGACTCTCGCCTCTACATGCTCATCTTCCTGCCCTTCTTTGTGCTTCTGACTTTTGTCAGGAAGCTTCGTATCTTGTCCATCTTCTCCCTGCTGGCCAACATCACCATGCTGATCAGCCTAATCGTGATATACCAATTTATTGTCCAGGTACAGGCCCAGGCCTACTGTGTCCTGTGGAATATGAGAAACTGCTTACATGTGTCATATTTACATTAGATGGGAACAAATGATTACTCCAGATAGGCCTCCAGTGAGAGAACAAAGAAATTACTCCGCCTGGGTCTTTCAGTCTATATATTTGATGACATTCTTCTTGAGCTTTTTATTTTATTAGTATTGTTGCAGAGTTGAGCTGTGTGGATAATTTGCAAGTGTTTGAGTGTTCGAATCATTGTATCACAATTACATAATAATTGTGATACAATCATACTTATTATTAATAATTAATTATTATTTATTAATAATAATAATAATAAATAATTATTATTGTGGTGGTGGTTGAGTTTTTGTTTGTTTGTTTATTTATTTAGACAAGGTAGCCCAGGCTATTCTTAAACTGACTATATAGCCTAAGTTGACCTTGAACTCCTCCTGATCCTCCTGCCTCAGTCTCTTGAGGACTCAGATTACAGATGTAAGTCACAACATCTGGCTATAACGTAATAAATATTTTCTCAATACTGTTTCATAATCAGTTTTCATGTTCTTCACTATCTCACATAGAGTCCAAACTGACTTCAAATCCCTGATCTTCTTGCCTCAGCTTCCTAAAGTTCAGAGTTTATAGCTGTGTACTCCCATGTGTGGCTTTAATTTCTGGGTTTGTTTTTTTTGTGTGTGTGTAGTGTGTAATATTCTGTGATATATTTGGCAGGAGGTTAATTGATCACTTCTTTTGGAGTATTTAAGATGGTTTTCAATACTTAACAACTTCTTTGCTAAGTATCTTTGCTCAGTTTCTTGAGTTTCTTCTATTATGTCAAATGTCGGGATGGGATCCATGAATAAGTATGAGACTTTATGCATCAGTATGTGAGCAGCTGAATGTGTTGGGCAGAACTTTATCCAAAGCTAGTAGAGGCTTTCCAATCTGAAAGGAGAGGACAGCTAGCTGTCCCCAAAGTAGCTCTCAGCTTCTTCCTCTTCTGAAATCCTGGATTTTTGGAGAAGGTGCTCTCTGACTTGTGTTTCAAAGCCTGAATCTCTGACCAGCTCTTGGCTTTGTCCATCTTTTCCAGAACATCCCAGACCCCAGCGACCTCCCCTTGGTGGCACCATGGAAGACCTTTCCTCTGTTCTTTGGCACGGCGATTTTTGCTTTTGAAGGCATCGGAGTGGTAAGGGGGGTGCTGTGGCTTGGGCCTGATTGCTCCCTGGCACCCCCAGTGTCCCTAGTGTCTGCTTTGGTGCTCAGGAAACCCCGCTGGAAATTATCCCTTGAGCTGGATGTGGTGGCACCTGCTTATTGTCACAGCGCTCAGGAGGTAGGGGCGGGGAGGATAAGGCATTTAGGTGGTCACCGGCTACACAGCTAGTCTGAGGTCAGCCTATGTACATAAGACCACCTCCTCCCAGACATGGAAAGTTAAAGAAGGGAACCTCACACTTAGAAAAGTTAGCTAGAGGCTGTGCTCTCAAGGTAGGTGTCAGAGTCCCTCTGGGGGCCATGCTGCTGTGAGGGTGTCGTGCGCTCCGAGCCCCTGGCGTCTCACAGAGGACGGCGGGAATCTCCATGTTACCTCTCCTCACTCCTGATTGGACAGTGGGTTCCGAAGCCCCTTGTTAACGCCCGAGAGTGTAGCTGCTGATAGAAAATCTGACTCCACTGTGCACTAAAGGAAAGTCTGCTCGTGGGTCTGGCAGCAAAGGTTCTAGTTTCTTTTACGATGAGCTGTGTGTGTGTTCACGTGCACGTATCCCCTGTGCATGCATGTGTGTGCGCTTGTGTTGTTTGGAAGCGGCATCGCGTGTCTTCCCCAGGCATTCCTCCAGTTTTGGAGATGACACCTCTCGCTGAACCTAGAATTTACTGCTTCAGCTGGACCGTTGTCCGGTCAGTGAGCTCCGTCCATCAGCTTGTCTCCCACCCCAGCCCACCTCTGCTAGGTACTGGGCTTATCAATTCATGCTACCATACCTGGCTTTTCTGTGGCTCTGGGCATCTGAACTCATGTTCTCGTATGTGCACAGCAGGAACCTTACTGGCCGACCCATCTCCCCCCCAGGCCTTTGATAATGCTATTTGCGTCGTGCGTTCACCTTTCTTTCTCACATGCTTTTCTTCCCCTTTATTACTATTTTGTAGGTTCTACCCCTTGAGAACAAAATGAAGGACTCAGAGAAGTTTCCACTTATCATGTATTTGGGGATGGCCATAGTCACTGTGCTCTACATCAGCCTGGGTAGCCTGGGGTACCTGCAGTTTGGAGCTAATACCAAGGGCAGCATCACACTCAACATGCCCAACTGCTGGTACGCAGAGGGCAGGGGGTGGTGTGGGGGGACACTGGAAACTCCCAGAAGGCGATAGGTCAGAATGTCACTTTTCCCTGTCGATTGGCTACCCCGAGCTTGTGATTCCTATGGCAGCTTGTCCTGAATTCATGTGTGAATCTTCCATCTGTTAAGACACTTCCCCTGGGAAATACTGAGCCCAGGAGGACAGAGTAGTCTCACTCTGTGTGCCTGAAGCCATCCCAGACTCTTGTGTGAGGAGGGCAGGTCTGTCTGCGGTCAGTTACAGGTGTGCTGTGCAGGTGGGAGCATCCCCCCGTAGAGTGCCAGCTGTCGGGAGTCCTTCCCAGATGGGACATGCTATAGGGAAACACTGAGTCCTACAGAAGAGCCCGGATGTCCCCAGAGCATGTCTTGAGGGGATCTCTGTTTGGAAGATGAGCTTCATCGTAGAGAGTTTGCCCCCACACCAAGAAACTGGTTAACACCCAGGGACAGAGCAGCCTTTCCATCCAGCCCATTTGATAGCACTCTGAGTGGTGAGACTTTGGGTGTGGACCAATTGAGGAAAATGATAGCTCAGTAGGGTCAGTGTGTAGCACAGGATCCCCAGTCGGCAGGCAGCCAGAGATGAAGCCGGGCCCACCTCCAACCAAGTGGGTGTTCGTTCAGAGGGATTTCAATCTCCCCACTCACCCCCCATACTGCTTTTAAATTACTGAATGTACCTTCGAATGCTGGGGGGGGGCTGTGTTCCTCTTCCCCAAGGGGTGTCTGACACAACCAGGATATAAAGTCTGACCCCAGTGAGCAGCTGTCTTCCCTCAGATACCCCAGGCTGAAGGTGTACAGAGAACGTTTTACCACATCCTGGGGTCCGTCTCCATATTCATGTGTGTTGGGGGAAGGGGTGTCTTCTTTTTTATTTATTTTTTTACTTATTTATTTATTTTTCTTTTCTGTTTTGTTTTCTGAGAAAAGTTCTCATGTAGCCCAGGCTGGTCTGAAATTCAGTGTGTAGCAGAGGCTAACCTTGAACTCTTGACCCTCCTGCCTCCTGTTCCCGGATGCTGGGGAGATGACGAGCTTGGCTTACCTTCTCATTTTGAAGAGCTACATGGAGGCACTGTGACTTACTTAGCTTATTCAGTTTTCTAAGAATTAACATTTCCCTTTCGTAGCCTTCCCTTACATAAAAAATCCAGAGAGGACTTTTTTTTAATCTTTTCTTTTAAATGTAATTTATTTATTTTTATATTAATCACAGGTTATGTAGAGAGGGCTTTTTAAAAATTAATTTGCATTTAGTATCTGTGTGCATATGTATGAGAGAGAGAGAGAGAGAGAGAGAGAGAGAGAGAGAGAGAGAGAGAGAGAGAGAGAGAGAGAGAGAGCCAGGCATAAAACTTCTGAGTCTGAAGGCCGTGTGGGTTGGTGACCTTTCCAGTTGACTCCAGGGTGCAGGGACGGCCTTGAGCTCTGTCAGGCCCCTGAGAGCACCCCTCTCCCCCCCCGCAGGTTGTACCAGTCGGTGAAGCTGCTGTACTCCATCGGCATCTTCTTCACCTATGCTCTCCAGTTCTATGTGGCGGCTGAGATCATCATCCCGCCCATCGTGTCCCGAGTGCCTGAGCACTACAAGCTAACGGTGGACCTCCTCGTGCGCACTGCCATGGTCTCTGTGACGTGTGAGTAGAAGAGAGGAGTTCTCCTTTTATTTAAAGGCTAGAGGACATCTGAAGTTGCCCCCAGCGAGAGCCTGGCACACAGACACACTGCTGGAGTTGAGGCATATACGCACTATCCCATCTGAAGTGGATAACCATCTAAAAGCTACCCCAGAGGGCCGGGGATGCAGCGCAGTATGTAGTGTGCTAATTGAGCATACATAAAGCCCCTGGGTTCCATCCTCAGCACCACATCAAACGGGTGTGGTGTGCAGTCCCTGGGAGGACTAGGGGTTTGAGGTCAGCCTGGGATATATGAGACCCTGTTTCAATAGACAGATAGGTAGACAGATGGGTGGATGGTAGATAGATGATGGATAGATGGCTAGCTGGGTAAGTAGATGAATAGAGGAATGGATGGGTGGATGGGCAGATGATGGGTGGGTGGGTGGATGGATGGATAGATAGCTGGATAAAAAGATGGTTAGATAGATGGCTAATCCCTTCAAGCACATTCATAGTGAGGACTGGAAACTTTATTAGAAGGTACTGTTACTATGCCATCTAAAACAAGTAAATATCTAGAAGGCACGGCGGGATGTGGGTACTTGCCTAGCATGCATCCCTAGCACCACATAACCTGGGTATGGTAGTTCACACAATAATCCCCACACAAGGATGTAGTAGAGGCAGGAGGATCAAGAGTTCAAGGCTAGCCTGGGACACAACAAGACCTCGTTTGTGTGGATCGATCAATAGCTGGCCGCTTTACCTTATCTATAATGAGGATGGATTAGTTTCACAGTAGGTATGTATTTGTTGTCTTAAAGAGCTTATCTATAATGAGGATGGATTAGTTTCACAGTAGGTATGTATTTGTTGTCTTGAGCTGGTAAGATGGTCCCAGATATTTTTTGATGTTCATCTTTAAACATTATTGATTAACCTAGCTTTGCACTCTGTTTATTATTATTATTATTCCCCTTTCCCCTGCCCTGAGTTAAACATTAAAATCAGAATACCACCAGCACCTTACCTTCTGTTCGTTGAAAGTAGGCCAATTTTTTAAAATTAACTTTTCCTCATTACTTCTGTGAGTTCAACAAGGGAATCCCTAGCCAACTGGCCTCTAATTTTTGGTTGGATTTCCAGGAGATTTGCAGTTTTCCAAATCAGACTTTTATGTCAGTTTTATTGTTTGGGAGCAAGCATCTCATAGCTTATTACATTAAGACATCTCTGGTAATGTCCTTAAATCACTTAATCCTAGCTTCCATCTTTGAAATAAAGATGGGTCTGTATAATTTTTTTTCTCTCCCCTTAGGCACATCCATATTTGTAAACTGAACTGGAGTTGAGTGTTTTTCTTATTCATGATGGTGGGGTACATGTAGAGGTCGGAGGACAACTTCGTGGTGTTAAAAGACCTGTGACCTCTGATTTTACTCCTCTACCTCCTGGGTGCTGGGATTATAGGTGTGACCCACTATAGTTGGCTCATCATTATTTTCCTGCAAGAAACAGCAGGTAGAAGGCCAGCCTTCTTGGTGTCTATACAGAAAGAACTCTCTAGAACTAATGAGATGACCTGGATCCTTTCGCTTAACCTTGGGCAGATGTAAGGATTTCTTGGAAACTGAGTCTGGTCACCATGAATTCACCAGTCCTGCAGAGAGCGGATTGCATCCAGAAGTCCGGCATCTCTTGCTCTTTAACAGATTCCAGCCCCTCTCCTGATAGAAAGAGCCCAGGAGACAGCTAAGCCAGGGAGGGTTTGGAGCAACCCACTGCATTTTGACGCTATCCTCTGTGGCAGCAACTGATACACGCCCAGCTGTGTCTCCTCCGAAGATGGTTAGCTCAAGTGATGAGGAGACAGCTTCTGTGTGCATAGTGGCTTCTCTCAGCAGCAATGAGGGCCTGGTTCTTGACTCCAAAGGGCTTTGCAAGACAGAATGTTGAGCATTCATGTAACTTGCCTTTTCCAGCGTGGCTCTTCCAGGAGAAAGTAGGTCCGTCCCTGTAGAATGTCCCAAAGCATTGGACCTGACAGGCTTATTTCTACCCCACCCTGCAGGAGGCCGCAGTCCCTGGCTCTGGACCTTGGCCTGTCCTTAGATTTTCTTGGTTTTTCTACTTTGCTTTTTCTGGCTCAGTCTGGACCTCACTCCCCTTCTTTGTACTTGAAGGACAGTCACAGGGCTGGGCCATGTTTGATCTCTGAGAGAATGTTGGGCTCTCCCACCGCCTGTGATCTGTCCTGTTCGTTATCCTGTGGAAGGAGGCAGCCTCTTCATCTCTGCCAGCTCCATAGCTGTTCCAGGCTTTCTCGGAGACTTTGAAGTAATTGTGGGAGGCAGAAGAGGCCTGTCGGGGTAGCACCAACCCCAGTGTACTTGAGTTGGTTCATTTTGTTCCTGTTTCTCTGTTTATTCAGTTCTTGTGGCAGAGCTGATTGGTGAATCGCTTTCCGTCTTTATGTGGCTGTTTTCAATTATACCGGTACATTTTACTGGCAGCTTGTTTTAATGGCTGTCTCTAATGTTTCCCTTTCCCCCCTCTTCCTCAACTTAAGTATCCAAGAAAAATAGGGAGACATACATACACACACACACACACACACACACACACACACACATAAACGGTCCAACCTTTTATTTCATTTTAATTATATTTGTATGGATGTTTTACCACCAGGTGCCTGGTGCCCGGGCACCAGATCTCCTGGAACTGGAGTTATAAATACCGTGTGGGTACTAGAAATCAAAGGTGGGTCCTCTGGAATACTAGCCAATGCTATTAACCACTGAGCAGTCTCTCCAGTCCCCAGCCTCATTTTACAAGAGATTTTTATTTTCACGTGTGTCTGTGTGTGTTCATACATGGTTCTCTTCAGTGACCACAGAAGCCAGAAGAAGGTATTGGGTTTCTTAGATCTGGAGTTATAGGCAGTTGTAACCTCTCTGATAGAAGACCCGGAAACTGACCTTGGCTCCTCTACGACAGCAGTAAGTGCCCTTAGCTGCCGAGCCATCTCCAGCCCCTGTAACCTCATTTTTTAACTCCACTTGGAGTTCATCTTTCTTCCCACTCTTCCCCAACTACATTTGAACTGCAGTTGAGGGAGAGGTGTTCATTAACTAAAGTTTCCCTGTGTTCATAAATTCGAATATAGCCTTCATATTTCTTTTCCTGTCCATCCCCCCATAGAATGAGTTTGTTCAAGGCCACTGTGAATTTTGAAGGCGAATTTCTAAACCTGCAAAAGTAATAGTGGGTTTTGCCAGCACTAGTCCTGAGAGCAGCGTGAGCCTCCTGCCCTGTAGCTGGTGTTAGCACCATTACATTTGTTTACTCTTTCAACCACTTAGGTCTTCTCTTTGGGGTGTTGGCTTTGAACCATAGGCTTCCCAGATCCCAGACCCTAGCCATTCGCCTCACTGTGACTGTGAGGTCATGCGTCCTGTGAAGAGAGGATGCCGTGGTCCCCCCTTCACATAGTCTAGTTCACGCTGTCCTCGGTCCCTGCGTTCCCTAGGTGTTATGGAACCCTGCTGCCACGCTGCCTGAGCGTGCTCTACCTGTGTGTATGGGGGTGGGGCTTGTTTTGAGGGGTTTTTTAGGGAAGAGTGGGGAGATGGACGTTGTTGTAGGTGACTGCTTGCTGAGACCTCTTCCTCCCTGGTTTTCTCTCTGGAGGGTGCTTTTGTTCTGGAGACTTGATTCCTCCTTGCCCTGTCTTCTGGTACTGCCCTCGGTGTCTCTGTTGTTTTTAAAGTTCACTGTGGAGATCGATCTCTCTCTCTCTCTCTTGGTTCTGTCCTTGGTACATATGTATGTAAGTAAGTATGTCTGTCTGTATGTATCTGGCATTTAAGTGCTCTTACTCTTGATGTGAGTGACCCCTTTGGTCACCCCTGCTTGGCAGTTGGGAAGCCTAAGAAGGAGCTAGCCGGTGCTGGCACCGAAGTGAGGGACTGGACACTGAGTCCAGAGCCTGCGTCCCTAGCCACACTCCTGTAGCCCTCCCTGGGCTCAGCTGCCTTGCTTCTGTTCACACCCTGCAACTCATGGAGCAGTTGCTGTGAGGCGGACACAGGCAGAGGGAGACTGTGGTTCAGGGCAGGCGTCCGGCACCACCGCAGCGAGTGCTATGGTGAGAGCAGTCCATGGCGCCCCCCTACACCCCCCAACTCTCATCCGCTTCCACTGCAAGGCTCACGGAATGCCACAAACTGTCTCTTCAGCCCAGTTTTTGCTTGCAGGGACAAGCTCAAAGCCTGCACTGTGCACCATCCCAAGACCAGCATGGCTGCTTGATATGGTGGGCTGTTCCCAGAGAACAGTCCTCAGGCAGAATCATTCCCCTCCCTCCACCACAAAAGTATTTGATGAAATTAGCATGGGTCTTATCATGGTGTCTTCTGGAAGAGGAAGTGATGGAAAGGTACATTCCTTTCTCTTTGGCACTTGAAGACTGGTGTATTTGTGGCTCCGTCAGTGTAAGGAAGTGAGCCATCTCTCAGAAAAGCCCACCCTCTTTTCTCCTCCCCCACCTCCACCTAGTCATCCCTTTGGGAGAGAATAGCTAGAATACCAGCTGGGAGAGTGGTACCCAGCTGTAATCCTGGGGTTCGGGAGGCTGAGGCAAGAGGATCTCAAGTTCAGTGGCAGCCTAAGATATACACTAAGGCAACTGTGACATAGTAAGGTGTGTGTCGGTGCTGTCATTCATAAATGAATAAATATCATATGTGCATACAGAAATACGTACATACGTACGTCTTTACTTCAAGCTCTCAGCTACAAACATGGACCCATGAACTTTCTGGGTTTTCAGTTCCGGTCATTCTTCACCACAGATGTCCCCTCTCTCTACAGGCGTGCTGGCCATCCTCATCCCACGCCTGGACGTGGTCATCTCCCTGGTGGGCTCCGTGAGCAGCAGCGCGCTGGCCCTCATCATCCCGCCCCTGCTGGAGGTGACCACCTACTACTCTGAGGGCATGAGCCCCCTGACCATCATCAAGGATGTCCTCATCAGCATCCTGGGCCTCCTGGGCTTCATGGTGGGGACCTATGAGTCTCTGAAGGAGCTGATCTATCCAACCCATGGTGACATCTTTACCAATTCCACCAGTGCCTTCATATAAGGATCTGGGTGTGTTCCCTGCACCTGCCCACCCCCAGCCTCGTGCGTCTCCCAGTAGTGTCCCCACATCCTCACGTATGGGTCAAGCCTCTGGACAAAGGCAGCGTTGCTGCCTGGGGACTTCTCCACCTGGCATGGACCCTTGGGTAACCTGGGCTAGATGAGGCTGAGTTTGGGGGGAGGATGGGGAGCAGACAGTCCACTTGTGAGGGTGCAGCCACTGCTTTCCTTCATCACACCTCCTCCCTCGGCATTGGCCTCCCTCATCCGACCTGCCACACCTAAACTGTTGCCATCGCACAGCTCACTTTATTTAAAAAGTAGTGTCCGCTCCTGACTTTTTCTCCTTTCCAGGGCCAGGCTTAGATTGAATAGGTGAGGACTCTTTTTGTTTTACAAAGCCAGGCCTCTTTCTCATTAAGCTGCCGGATGCCGTACCTCAGTAACCGCCCAGCTGAGCCCCGAGAAGCTGCTGGGCCTCCTTGTAGTTTACAGCCAGCCCAGAAAGCTGAAGGTTTCCATCTACTGTCTGGCTTGGGTAAACCTGCGGGCTACACCACCTCTTTATTCATTTTCTCTGTGTAGTTCATAGTCCTTTATTCCTTGATTCCTTTAGCTCTTAAAGATAATAAGATGCTGCCCAGATTGAAGGTATTTCTTAGTTTATTTAAGCTTAGGTTCCAGGCTCTGACTTCAGGCCTGGCATCATGGAGGATTACTTCTCCATCAGCAACTTGCACTTGGCTTCTCCTGCCACAAAGAAACCTGCTCTAGGGGACCATGGCATATGCCCTCCACACTCTTGGCTGAATGGCCTAGAGGGCATTCTTTTTGTTTGTTTGTTTTTGTTTTTGTTTGTTTGTATTTTGAGACAGGGTCTCATGTCACCAAAGTTGGCTTTGAACTTCCTATGTTGTCCAGGATGACCTTGAACTCTTGGTCTTCCTGTCTCTGCCTCTAGTACTAAGATTACTAGCATGGGCTGCCACAGCCAGCTGGCTCAGAGATCTTAAGCAGATCACACGAGCAGGGGCCATCTCTGGGAGATCCATGCAGACATGGGCATTCAGAAGTTCTTGTGGTGCGCTAGGCTGAAGGCTGGGGCTTGGGTTGACTTCCTCTTCATAGACACTACGCACAAGGATCATTGTTTACAGTTCCTGGGGAGAGAGCAGAAGCCCTGCCTTGCCCCAAGCTGCCTCTGTATCCTGGGCTTCCAAAGAACCACTAAACATTAACTGTGACCCGTATCTGTCCCCTATCATGCCTCCCATAGAGTTGCCTGGCTTCTCTGTCAGTCACCTCAGGGTGGGCCTTTAGAGGAGGCTGAGTAAGTCTGTGGCTTGCCACTGGCCGCCCTGTCGATGTAAGAAGGATTTCTAAAGGGCAGTCATTAGCTCCCCATCTCTGAGGTGTGTGTGTGTGTGTGTGTGTGTGTGTGAATGTGTACATGTGTGCATGCAGACACGCACGCGTGACCAGGAGTCGTGTGCCTCCTCCATTCTGGTTACCGGGCTCTTACCTAGAGATAGGATTTGCCTTGAGCCTTGGTTCAGAGAAAGAAGCAAGGATTTATCAGGGTCTTGCTTTTGTGTTTGATGGGAGCCAGAAGGGCTGTGGCCCAATCTTGTAGCCAAGCCCTTTCCTGCTGAGTGACTTCCACTTCTGGAGATGGGAAGGCTGGCTTCTGGCTACAGCAGCAGCTGGCCTAGGAGGAGTTATTGCTGTCTTGCTGCTCTTTAGCCCCTAGGAGAGCAGCGCTTTTTACTCTTTCTTTATTGCATCCACACAGGTGCTTTATGTGGCCAGGTGCCAGCTGGCTCACAGAGGCCTTTCTTTCTGAGGTCTCAGGCTGGAAAATGATCAAAGTAGGTTCAGATGCTGGCTAGCAACCCAACTGTGGTAGAGGCTCTCTCCTAGAGGCCACCTGGGCACGGCTTCCTGGTTGTATTCAGAACTGTTAGAGGCACCCTCATTTGCGTGGCTTTGGAGGTCGAGGCCCAAATCACAAGGTCAGCTGTCTCTTCAGGGCCCCTGGTCCCACACTGAGTGGAACCCCTTCTTTAGCATTTGGCTAGAGGCAGCTTCCTTGGTGTGGCTTTCTTTTTTTTTTTTTTTTTGGCCTCTTGCTGTGCTCCTGAGGCACTGTCAGTTTGATGACTTGACTCTGAATTGACTCCTTCAGCAAGAGCAGGGTCTTTCTGGACAGACACCTGAGGAATTTGCTCCTGAGCAACAGCCTGAGCACCCACAGGAGGAGCCCTGAGTCAGAACCCTCCTGACACCTCCAGCTGTCAGCTGTGAGCCAGATGACCCCTTGTGAGAAAACAGTCAGGCAAATGGAAGCTTGAGCAGAGCAATAGGCAAGGCTTGTGGAGAGTAAGCCTAAGTCCTGATGTCCCAGGGGCAGGCATGCTCCGCTATCCTTGCCTGTATCTGCAATTCATCCTCAGAGACCTGTTATCTCAGACTTGAATGTGAGCGCTTGCTGGGAAGAATGTGATCCAGCCTGAGCACCCCGCCCCGCCCTTACCTGTGGCATCATTTGTAATGTGCTGCTGTCTGGGTCGGGAGACGTATGGGTCACTGTCTAGTGTTCACCCTTGGAAGTGTTGGGTTAAGTGTGATCTGTGATCTGAAGGTGGAGCCCAGAGCCCGTCCTCAGGCGCTTTCATCCTCAGATTTCTCCCTCCCTTCAGTGTCACGTCTTTGGATACTACGGTTTCGCCTGATCCTTCCAGGAAGTGCAGCGCTCAGATCATGTTTACAGCGTTCCTTATCCCCTGTACACGCTGAAGGCTCTGGACAGTGGTTTGCTTTCTCTACTGGCCAACCCCAGTCACCACTCCCACTGGGACACTGAGGCACAGAGTGGTAGGACATGGCAGTCAGGAGCGTGGTGCCAAGTCAGCTTTAGAATTTCATTTTCCAGAGCACATTACAAACATTAGGGGAAAGCAAGCCATCTGGCTCCTCTTTGAAACTGTGGTCAATACTTGAAGGCACTTTAGTCCTGCTGGTCACCCCAGCTTTTGCCTGGTCGCTTTCTTCCTTTTCTGTGTACCTTGAGACATTAAAACTTGTTCATAGGCAGTTATCAGAAAAAGAAAGAAAGACGTAGAAAATGACGCTGGAAGGTGCCTGGTGTTTGTCCTGTTCTTTGGTTTAAATCAAGGTGATGTTGAAGAAGCTGGGGGTTTTGTTTTGTTTTCTTTTGTTTTGTTTTGAATGAACAGTAAAATCCCATGTCTGTGTTGTAAACTGTCCATGGATGTGCAAATCAAGGAACAGGAGAACTGCCATGCCTTGAAAGCCAGACGGTACTGTGCGTTCCATGCCTACTCAGATGTTGCATTTCAGTAGGGTTCAGGAGGGTCAGCATGAACATGTGGGTCATGTCAGAGCTTTTAGGGCTCAGTTGGGTTGTACACATGGATCTTGTGTTAAATTTCCACTTCAATAAATGAATTTTATTTTTTATTTTTGAGAGGTTGCAATCTGTGTCTTTGTTTTCACACTTCAAAAAAAAAAAAATCACTCAGTTTAGGTTTAAGGGAGAGGGATGTGAGAGAGGGAATGAGGATTTGATTTTGTTAATCAGTCCTAACCTCCCTAAGCCACTTCAATATTCTCCTGAGATCCTGGGTAGACATTTTCAATGCCTTCTGCATATACCAGTGGATAGTTTTAGGCGTCAACTTGGTTTTTCTGTCAAATATGAGTCCGCGTGTTTGCAAATGTTCACATCTATAGCGGCTGACTAAAGATAACCCTTGCTAGTGTGGGTGGCTTCGCCTCATCTGAAAGTTCTTACACTGTGGTTTCCCTGAGGAGGAATCCTGTCTCCAGACCACAGTACCAGCTTCTGAGCATCCATGCTTGACCGAGGCCAGCCCTGAGAACTTTACACCTGTCAGCCACAGCTAAGCCAGTTCTTTGAAATCTGTTTTTAGGCATGCACGCACACACACACACACACACACACACACAAACACACACACACACACGGAGAGTTTGCTTGCACTAACCGTGGTGGCTGCATATGTGCCCCATTACTCATGCTGCTTGTCTGGTGCCTGGCTGTGTGTGCACATACTTACTGAGTCAACCCAAAATCCCGAAGACTCGGCTAGTCTTTACAGGCCGCCAGCCGGCACAGCAGGGTTTTAGTACCAGAATTCAAGCGCTTCTCAGGGTACCTGCCTCTCCTCCTTGCTTATGGCCTCAGTGGGGAGTGCTGTGAGGGTAAAGGGAATGTCGTGAAAGGATGAAGGGTGCAGAGCACTTATTTCCATCGTCATCCACATCAAGGCTGTGATCTGCGTCCCCACTTCTCCAGGTCCCTCCAGGTAAGCCCATCGCTCTGCTGGAGACATCCGTACATGTGAGTGACAGTGCCCTGACCTGGGTTTCTAGGTGGGCAGCTTCCTCATTTCGGCCCTTTGTAGATGTGCTTAGAGACTGTCGCCCTTGAATGGTCCATATTTCCTAGCCCAGTGGTTCTTAACCCCTTTCTGGGGGAGGGAGAGGGAGTAGTTCTGACCTTTTCCAGGGGAGGAGGTTGCTGCCGAGTGACCCTTTAACCAAGAGTCCTCTAAGACCCACAAAAAACACATGTTTACATTATGATTCATAACAGTAGCAATTATGAAGTAGCAATGAAGATAATTTTATAGTTGGAGGTCACTACAACATGAATTGTTTTAAGGGGCTACAGCATTATGAAGAACCACTGTCCTAGACTATGGCCATTGGTCTCCTCCATTTTTAAAAATATTAGATATTACCCTATATATAGCAAATTTTGCTTGTTTTTTGATGTACAACTTGATGAGTTAAGACTGTCTCAATAAAAATGTAGAACATTACCTTTGCCTTCAATGCTCACCTATTTGTTTATTTACTTCTATGTGGTGTGTGTGTGGTGTACACATATATATGTGTGTGCGAGTGTGTGCACCTGAATGTTGGGCATCCTTCTTACTCCCCTGAGCCAAGATTCCTCTGGAGCTAGGCTGGCAGCCAGCCAAACCCAGGGATCCTGCTGTCTCTGCTCCAAGATGCTGGGGTTATAAGCATGTGTGTGGATGGCTACGTCAGGTTTTATGTGGGTTCTGGGGATCAGAACTCAGGCCGTCATGCTTGTGCAGAAAGCACTCTTATCCACTGAGCCATCTCCCCAGGTCCTCCCGGTAGCATTTTATAATCTCCCCCTCCCTGTGCTACTTTGCCCTTGGCCTTGGAGCGAAGGCGTTGGATATGGACACTGCACAGAGGCTGCCTTTTCAATGGTTCAGGTAGAATAATGTGTTGAGACATTTTTTTATGTCAGCGACAGTCAACAGTTTTCTATATAGCCTCTTATTTAATACTCAGAGCCAGTGAAAGAAACTTCTGACAGTATTTCCTTTGCAAACAGACATTGGGTGGTTTTTTTTTTTTAAATGTGCCCAAGATCCACATTTGGGGGGTGGGGTGGAGAAGACAGGGTTCCAAAGTTCCACATTTTCTACCTGGCCAGGCCTCTTGTTTGGCCCCTGAGACCTATGACTCCTGCCTCCTACTTTCTTCTTATCAACCTCCTTCAGCAGACACAGAGAGGCCTCCCTGCCCCCAGACCTGCTGGGTACCTAGGCCACCCACACTGTTCCAGCCCCAAGCCTGCTCTGTTCACACCACCCTCATTAGGTCTTGGTTGACATCTGTGAGATCGACCCTGCTATCCACAGGCTCAGTCCCCGTGTCTTTACATTATTACTAGCTCCTGACCTAGCTGGCTGCCCTTGTCCATACTCAACCTGGGACTCAACTCCTAACACCCGGACCAGGCGGCTACTTATCTCTGGAATCTTCCCTGGCTGACTTGGTGGGAGTTTATATCTCCTTCCTCAGTCATGTGCTGTTATCTGATTGCTTGTGCTAGGGCGCTCCATCAACCCTGCATGATCTACAGGTACCTCAGTTGCAGATTCATCCAACTGAACATAGGAAACTCTGGGAAAAACTATATTTAATGTTGAGCAGGGACAGGCCTGTGGATCCCTCATCTCTCATCCACGTGATCTGAGGGAGGAGGAACAACCCAGAGAAGATGTTCAGCATGTAGGAAGAGCTGTTTAGGTTACAGTCAAAACATGCTAATTTACACAGGGGGCTGATGCTTCCACAGAACGGGGTGTCCTTGGTGGGCCCTAGAACCATGGATAACGAGCGTCTCTGTATTTGACCACTTAACCCAGCTCCCAAGCTGCTGAGGGCATTGGCTAAGCAAGAGTGCCTCTCCCCTCATTGTCCGCCCTAGGGTAAGCTTGTCCCTGAGTTGGTCAGAGACTCAGTGTAATCTACACTGAGTGGTGTCCTGGACAAGGTAAATTAACTTCACCACGTTTTTAGTTTCACGTTAATCTCACCAAGCAGTTTCCTTAGCTGGACCTTGGAGGCTTATCAGAGATTCTGACAAAAATTCTAGACTGTCTTCGATGAGTCATGTTCTAGAGGGAGCTCAGCAAGGGGCCAAGCACAGAGACTTATCTGTGGTTTCAGGGCTAATGCATTTCAGGAGGCAGTCCAGGCTGTCAATCAGCACAAGGTCAGCACCCCAACATAATGGCAGCCCAACAGGTCACCCTGTCCTACGGTGACAATGACTGTCCCTTTAGACTGAAGCAGCTATGAGCCCTGGGTAAATCACACCGCACCCTAGAACTTCATGTCTGGTAATTTCTTTTCCAGTCAGCTCTTTGAGAATCTCCCGTTATCTTCAGTTTAAAGGAGCTAAGACCTCTCTGGCTGAATCCCACTACCATAATCCCAGAAACTTCTTATGGCACCCAGCCCTTGTGGAGACTCCCTGCGTCTGGGCATTTCCAGTTAACGCATTCACCCTTTCCGGAAGGCTGTGCCAGCCCCGTGGCTGGCACTGCGGAGGCCCTCCTCACTGACCACCGCATGGGCAGGTGTCTTGTGTTGCTCACATTTCACCCTGCTGCATCTCCCCCATCCCCTCTGGCAGGAATTGCCCTCTGCCTGCGTCCTCAGATGACGCCCTTGCTCTGTGCCCTTCCTTCAGACGCCCTCCCTCCAGCTCTGTACCATATGTAAGGTTTCTTCCAGGAGAGGCCTGGTTACAGCCCCAAGACAGAGCAGACTTCTACCTCTAAAGATCAGGACCCTCTGGCTCTCAGCCTCCTAGAATTAGAGTTCTGGGCTGGGCTGGTTCTGAACCCTGCTCCATGGCCCACACTTGCTGCTGCCACTGCTGCGTGTTGATCCACTGCGGTCCTATCATTTGAGATGGTTTCACAGACTCACACGAAGGGCAGGGCCTGGGTTTGAACCCTCATCACTCATGAACTCAGTGACCCTGAACATTTAAATTACCGACATAATGCAAGCTACTTAATTTCTCTGTGCTTCCCTCTCTCCCTCATCAGTGGGGATGAGAGCACCTATATCATGAGGGTTCTAGGAAGGTTAAGTGACTTGGGGACAGTAGTTATGCCAGGAGCCTAACCTCTAGCAAGGGATCAAAGAGTGGCTCTGGGGTGGTGGCTATTTGGATCTAGAGCCTACGTGGCTGGACGGAAAGATTGGTTAAGCTCAGAGAGCCCCCTGGTGGCCAATCAGGGTAGGTAGGTGCACAAAGGATGGAGTGCTTCTTACCGACCTTATAAGCACATGACTAGTTCCGTCTTTCCAAAAACACAGGTGAGTGTGAGTGTGTGTGTGTGTGTGTGTGTGTGTGTGTGTGTGTGTGTGGTGTGTTAAATCTTAATATGGATTTCTCTTGCGTTAGAAGAAAGTAACTGGCAGCCTGGATGCAACTCAGCTGATGGATGGCTGACCTGGTGGTACCCAGTCCCACCACTGCATAAATGGAGTGTAGTGGTAAAAGCCGGATGGCTAGAAGTTTGAGGTCATTTCCCACTACATAGCAAGTTTTAAAAGTTTTTTTTTCCCCTAAAAAGTAGGATGACCAGAAGTTCCATGATTATTTCCCTCTACATGGCAAGTTCAAAGCCAGCCAAGGCTGCACGAGTTCCCTGTCTTAAAAAAAAAATTAAAGAAAATACTGAGTGACGTGGTGCAGGCCTTTAACCCCAGCACCAGGAGGCAGAGGCAGCTATCACTGCTATTTACGGTGCTTAACCTTCATTTGTCAACCTGACCAGATTTAAAGTTACTCAGGAGACAGTTCTTGGGAATTTCCAAAGAAGCTTGACTGAATCGATGCCAGATCCCATCGAGCGGCCGATACTCGCCACTACAGTAACTGGTGTGATACCATTTTCTGTATTTTTTTACTGGAAAAACGAGATTTTCCAGCAGGACTTTGGTAAAGAAGTAAAGGGATATATCGCTGGTGCAAAGATGGTCTTTTCAACAAGAGGTGCTGGAGTGGGCACCCACATCTAACACACTGAGGGAGACCCATGAGGAAAATGTAAAACTGCAAAAGAGATCCTAAAACCAGAAAAACTATCATACAAGAAAATATAGACCATCTTTGGTATGACAGTGAGTTAAAAAAAATTTCCCAGGAGACACCTTTGAGTGCCTGCCTTTGAGGGAGTTTCCAAAGAGCTTTGACTGAGGGAGGAAGACCCACCCTGAATGTGTAGGATGGAGCCTCCAACTGGATGAAATGGGGAAAGCACAAATCCATCCGGGCAGCCACATCCTACTCTCTCCGCTCTCTGATCTGTCCAGATGTGTGCATCTGGGTAGTTAGGCACAACACCAAATGCACCACACATGAAAGGAAGAATTGCTAAGCGAGGCTGCCTTAACCTTAGAGCTCCTGCTATGTTTTGTAATGTGCACTGTCATCCCAGCATTTGAGAGGCTGTGGCAGGAGGTGCTAGGTTGCTTCATACGATACCATCATGGTGGATGTCCCATTACCACAGCAGGACATTACCACAGAGCCCTGCTGTGGACTGTGGACTTTGGCTAGTGGTGTACCTATGCTGGGTACACTGGGGTAATTAAATGTGCCATTCTGGTGAAGGATGCCCAGGCATGTGTAAGGGCCTTCGGTGATAGCTTTGTGTCTTCCACTCAACTGTGCTGTGAAAGGCCTATTGAGAGCCTCTCTGACAAGAACCGGGGCTGTGGCTCAGGTGGTAGAGTGCTTGCCTAGTGTGCACGAAGCCCCGAGTTCCATTCCCAGCACTACATAAACTCCGCACAATTCACACCCAGCACTGAGGAGATGGAGGTAGGGCGATGGGAAGTCTGAGGTCGTCCTTGGCTGCATACCGAGTTGGGGTGAATCCATCCTGGGCAACATGAAAAAAAAAAGGTTTAAAAAGCTCTCAAAATGAGCCTTTAAAACGAGAGTCAGGTCAAAGCTGCTCAAGGGCCTATTAGCGTGCGATGGAGCCGGGCGAGACAGCCTACCTGCCTGACTCCAGAAGCCCTGGTCCACCTGGATGTCTTACGCCAGCCATCTCTGTCTGACTGGGCTTTCCAGTCTATGGTCTCGACAGCTGCCAGGGGAAGTCCCATTCAGCAGTGGGGCAGCAGTTGCTGGCTCCCCAAGACTTGTGTTAGTGAGGCCCTTGCTGCAGCCATCCCATGGGGTGCCAGGAGACGAAGTCTTGAGCCTTGGACTTTTGGCTTGCCTGCTGCCGATAGCCTGTGGCCGGTACCTCAGTTGCCTCATGTTTAAATTGAGGAGCTTGGGGCTGGTGAAATAGTAGGGACACTAAACGCGAGGACCTGAGTTGGACCCCTGGGAGCTACATGATGGAAGGGGAGAACTAACTCCCTCATGTTGTTCTCGGAATACAAATGGATTAAGATGTAATAACAATAAAGATTATTTTTGGTTTTCCAAGACAGGGTTTCTCTCTATAACAACCCTGGCTGTCCTAGAACTTACTGTGTAGGCCAGGCTGGCCGCTAACTCACAGAGATCCACTCACCCCTGTCTCCCAAGTGCTGGGATTAAAGGCATGTGCTACCATGCCTAATCGTTCTAAAATTGAACTTGAGAAGTGGTATTGGAATCAGAGGCACTTCCCCAAAATGGTGTCCTGGCCCCACTCTGGCTTCATATCCGGTTGAATTCAAGGGTCTAGCTTAGCAGATATCAGGGTGATGAACCCTTCCAGGTCCTTGATTCTTTTTTAATTTTTTTTATTTTTATATTAACGACAGGTCAGGTCCTCGATTCTTTATGAACCTGGACTTGGACACTCTCTTGACCTGACCCTGACCCAGCCTGGAGTGCTCCAAGTGACACAGAAAATAACTATAAAAAAGATATTTATTGTTAAAAAAAAAATCAAATGGCCAACAACGCCACTCACAAAATCACTCATGCCCATGGTCACACACACGGCCCACTAATACACCCTCCCCACGTAGGTGTCTTTCTGAACAGCTCTGTGGGTGGAAGTCTCTGTGGCTCCTTGGTTTGACCTCTGACTCCAAAACCATACACGTGAAAAGGCAGTGGACCGGAGAGGGATTGGCAGAAAACAGAGTGCTCGGGCCACTGCAGGACTCCTTGGCTTCCAGTCTCTGCCACTCCCAGCTACATATCTTTCTGCACATGTGCTCACGCACGCACGTGGTCCATGGGTGCTCACATGTGTAGACGTGTGCCCACACCGATCCTCCATGCATAGGGCTGGGTCAGTGTGGGGAACACTTGATTGGCAGGCGTCTGCAATGAAGGGGAAGGAGAAGGCAGGTGTCTGGCCCGGATCTGCTGGCTGGCTCTTCACCTCCACCTGGTCCTGAACAGGAGTGGAATTCCTTGTGTCTGGACAAGAAGAAACCCTTTGGGAAAGCACATCATCCAGACAGCAAGGTTGAAAGTGCCTAAGAATTTCTGAAATAAACTACTTCCTTCTTGCTTTGGGGCCAAAAGTGCCTGGAAAACTTGGGGCAAATTAGCTCAGCGTGCCACAAGATCTGAATTCTTCAACCCATAAGGTTCCGGGCAGGATTCCACTGGCAGAGATACCACAAGTCCTGAAGCTTCTAGAACAAGATTTCTGGGAGATAGAGGTCCAAGCAACTCATCTCCCAAGAAGGCTTTTGCTTCCCGTACCCAGAATGGTGCTTACAGACATCCCAAATGCACACACAAAGCAGATGCTTAGGCTGCTTGCAGGCTGCTTACCCTTCAGCCCCTTTAGAGGCCGCTGCCCAGATCTCAAAAGGCCTGGGTCTTCCCTCCACAGGAGACAAGCGTGCATGGTTGCCTGTTGGAGGCACAAACCTGCCCGCCCCACGATGGTCCTGGGAGCAGTTGGAAGAATGTGGCGCAAACACGCTGAGCTAGTGATTAGAGCTCTTTTTTGCTGAGGCTGAGGTGGGCCATCTGAGGGGCTGGCCCCCCTCCCCTAGTTCTCATCCCAGCATGCACCTCTCTGGGCATCCCCTTCTTTCCTGGGGCTCTACTGCTGTTTTTTACAGCTCTGCCCTCAGCTTCTCTCCACCCTCAAGAACAAGCTGGGGACCGGAAGAGCACATTTTGAGAGGTGGTCACCTGGACTGGAGATGCTGGTGGCTTTCCTCCTCCTCCTCCCAGTCACACCCAACTCACGCCCCCATGAGACTGGAAGACAGTGCAGGGCCTGGGCCTCCCCATGCCTTCCTCTGAGAGCAGGAAGCTAGAACATGACTTCCTCACAACTCCCATAGTCACTTTCTACCATGTCTGAACCTTCATAATTGGGGGGTGCTCGAGGTTGGCTCCGCCCTGCGGCAGGCCCACCGTTCACCTCACAGTCAGCGTAGGAGGGCCCGGCTCTGCTGAGGCGCATGCTCACCCCTTTATAGGCCCCCTCTGCCAGGCAGGGCCCACCCCCTCCCTGGCGGAACTTGGAGTGGTAGTAGCTGATGGCTGTGTACTCGTTGAGACAGGGGGCGAGCAGGTGTTCCCGGGGGCTGGGGGGCCGTGGAGGCATCAGGTCTTCCAGGTTCTGGTTGCTGTAACGGGGTGGGAGGGGGGCCCGCTTGTTTTCCAGTTCCAGGGGGAAAGGGAAGCCCCCGTAGAGGCCAGTGGGATCTGGCATCACGGCAGGACTGACGTGGTGATGAGGAGAGGGTGGCAGAGGTTCCTGCGTTGCTTCCGGGTGCTGGTACTCCCAGAGCTCCTTCCTGGAGTAAGTTGGAGGCCAGACCACAGCTCCTCCTGGATATACTGAAAGAGAACAGTAAGACTAGGTGAGTTCTGTGTGTTCCGTGGTGGTCATTCCAGGGGCTATCAATGACTTGACCTTTGACACGGCTTATGGGCGTGTGACCTATCTGAACATGCTGTCTCTGGAAGCTGGCATGGATCTCCAATCCAGTGAGGGCAAGCTGAAGCCCTGAGGTTAAACCCAAAGCCAGCCCATCTTGCAAATCTCTGCCAACCTGTGTCAGTGAGAAGGGAGGACTGTGGAGAACCATGGACAGTTCTGTTCCATCTCTTCCTCAAGACAAGCCAGAGTTTAATCTCAGAACTGAAGGGAACAGAGGCACACTGTGGACTTGGAGATGGCATGGTGTCTGTCACAGGGGGGTGGTGAAATGAGCGGAGGATTGGAGGAGTCCTCTTATTTCACACCCATTTCTGCCACTGAGAGGTTGAGAGAGAGAGAGAGCAACTCATTTCATCTTTCTGGCCTTAGTGACACACCGTGGTGATACCTGTTGTAACTGAGAAGCACACCAGAAAAAACCAGAACAAAACAGAACGCTCCTCACAACTCCACCTATTTCTGAGCCAAAGATGAGAGGGACTATAGTTCCAGACTCTAGACCAGCCAGGTCTCACTTCCGGATTGGATGGCCAGAACCTTTTCCATTTCTAGAACAGCAGACACCCCCCTCCATTCCCAAGTCTACCCAAAATTATCAAGAGGAGTGGGCCATGGATCAGGCGCAATGAACCACAAACTCTGGGCCAAGAGACTTGGCATCCCGGTCATTTGTGCAGTGTGAGCTGGGATGCATCCCTTCATGTCCCATTCCCGGAGATTGGTTTGATCGATGCCTGCTCCATTGTATGCCAATGTGTACACCAATGGAGTATTTGGGGGCTCCCACCTCCTGCATCCATCCCCAAGCCACAGGACTTCTGCTTATACCTACCCAGCTCCTCGCCAGACCAGGTTCTCTTGATGATAGGCTCGTGGCTGGGGTGGGAGGAGTCGGCAGCTGGTGGGAGCCGGGGAGGCACGCTGCACACCATCGGCCGCTGTTTAGAGCTAGGCCCGAAGGTGACGAGTTCGTTTGGAACTGAGGTCTTGCCAGGCTCGGTCTGGTTCAAGTTGTTGCAGGAGCTGGTGCTCAGGGGGTCAAGCTCAATAGCAGGAGAAGCTTGGGTGTCCACCCCGATGCTCCTGGCTAGGAGGTCTGGGTCCTCCATGGCCACTGGCTTGTGAGACCTGCAGCGGCGGCAGTAGAGGAGGAGTGCCGCAGTGGCAACGATGAGGAGGGGTAAGGCCACGATGATTACCAGAAACTCCTGCTGTCCCCAGTCCCCTCTCTTAATCTCGGGAGTGATGAGGCAGCGTCCCTCAGAGCAGCCCCTTGCCTCCATCTCACACCTGCAGAGATTGAGAAGTACTTAGTGGACGTTTGAAGTTACCTCTTTTAAAAAAAAAAAAAAACAACTTTATTTATTTTAATGTACGAACACTTCGTCCGCATGTATGGTCTGTGTGCCACGTATGTGCCTGATGTCCTTTAAGGCCAGAAGAAGGAATAAGATCCACATGTGAGTCACCACGTGGGTGCTGGGAATCAAACCCAGGTCCTCTTAACTGCTGAGCTATTTTTCCAGCCTTCTAAAGGTCTCTCTTCCAAGGTCCTATGGGATAGAGCACTCACCCCCAATCCTGTGACTTCCTGCCAAAAGTCAAAGGAAATTGTCAAACCCACCAACACATCACTATCAGAACCACCTACACCCCCCTGTGACAGACACCATGCCGTCTCCAAGTCCACAGGGTGCATCTGTTTCCTTCAGTTCTGAGATTAAACTTCCCTGCAGGTCTTGGGAAGAGATGACATAGAACTATCCATGGTTCTCCATAGTTCTCCCTTCTCACTGACACAGGTTGGCAGGAGAGATTTGCAAGATGGGCTCTCTCTCTCTCTCTCTCTCTCTCTCTCTCTCTCTGTGTGTGTGTGTGTGTGTGTGTGTGTGTGTGTGTGTGTGTGCAGTCTGGCGATGGGGGCATAGCTCAGTGGGCAAGGGCGTTTACTGTTCAAGCATGAGGAACTGAGTTTGAGTTACCAGCATCCTCACAAAAAGCTGGCTGTGTTGGCCCCAAAATGTGAGGGGCAGAGACAGAGGATCAGGGGGCCTTGTTGGCCCCCAGTCCAGTGAGGCCCTCACAAGAATTAGACAGAGGGCGATAGAGCAGAACACTAGGCATCCTTCTCTGGATCCCTTCATGTTATCAGGTGCATGGACCCTCACATACACAAACGTGTGCAAGTATACATGTGCACATGTGTCTGGACAGAGGTCAGCTTTGCACATCATTCCTCAGACAACTATCCACCTTCTTTTTGAAACAAAGTCTTTTACTTGCTTAGGAGGTCTCTCACCAACTAAGTGAGGCCACCTCGCCAGGAAGCTTCAGGGACTTCCCTACCTCGGCCTCCTCAGAGCTGGAATCACAAGTGTGCACCACCACACCCAACATTTTCGCATGGGTTCTGGGGTCCAAACTCAGATCCTCAGGCTTGCAAGGCAAGCACTGTTACCAACTAAGCCATCTTCCATGGCCAAGCACCGGATTCGGCAACAGCCTCACTTGTGACCATGGAACCTGCCAGTGTTCATTTTTACCAATGACATCCAGGCCAGGGATATTCTCTTCACCAGAGAAATCAGACGCTCCTGCTGTGGAGGCATCCGGTCTACCCACCTCTCTCATGGGAAGAATGTCTGTTTACCAGATACAAGCCAGCTGTGGCCCAGGGATGGGAACCAGGTGGCAATGCAGCCTACTTCTCTTCACTGAGCTCTAAGAAGCTGGCGTGGTGATGTAGAGCTTAGCTCCCTTACATGCAACAACTGCTTGAAGTATTAATTCTCAACCTGTCCGAATCTTGAGTCATCCAGGCTGTGTGGGCATGCCTGTGTGGAATTACTATGACTACACTAACTGAGGTGGGAAGCGTGTCCAGTGTGAGTGGCAGCATCCGCTGGCTGGGATGCTGGGCTGGACCAGTAGAGAAGGGGAACTGAGCAGCAGTGTGCACTCACCTCCCTCTGCTTCCTGACTGTGGGTGTGGCCAGCTGCTTCAAGCTCCTGTTCCTTCCCGACCCCTTGATTCCTTGCCACTACAGACTGCCCCTGTGAACTGGGAGCCAGAATAAACCCTTCCTCCCTTAAGTTGCTTTAGTCAGAATATTTTACCACAGCAACAGGAAGAGAAACCAAGTCACTGTGTCATCTCCCAGGCCAACTTCAACTTGGCATTGCCTGGTATAAGGCCCTTAGAGAGCATCTGTTGCCAGCTTTCTCCTTTGGAGAGGCTTGGGGTGAAAAGTCCCAAATATCCATCGGTGCTTAGAATTTCACCACGAACAGCTTGTCTGCAGTGTGAAATGCTATGTTCCCCAGGTTCCTCTTTTCAAACTCAAATACCACTTTCCTGCCCTGCTCCAGTGACCCTGATGAATACCATTCTTATATCAAAACAGGCGAGGAGCAGGGTAGCAGTGATGATTGCTGAGAAGGACATGAGTCACTGGAACACTGGGTGATCTTGGGCAAGCTCTTTCCCCTCTCTGGGCTTCAGTTGCCCCATTTCCAAAACAGTGGAAAGATGGTCATTGACTTTCTTTTCTTTGAGATTTTTGATCTTAGGCCAGGCTGACCTTGAACTCACTAAGTCTGCATAGATAATGTTGAATGTTTTAAATTGTGTGTGTGTGTGTGTGTGTGTGTGTGTGTGTGTGTGTGTATGACTGCATGAGTATATGGGCCTATGTGTGTAAATATATGCCCGTGCCTATGCATTCATGGAGAAGGCAGAAGTGAGACAGGGTCTCTTCCTAAGCCTGAGGCTTTTATTTTCTTGACTGGGCTGGAAGCCAGCGAGTCATATAATCCCCCTGAAGTGGGGGATTATAGGCATTCGTGGAGCATATGGCCTGTTGTGTGGGTGCTGGAATCTGATCTCCCACCCTTATGATTGAGCTGTAAGCACTCTTAACCACTAAGCTATCCCTCCAGCCTGGACCTTGAACTTCTGACCCTCCTGCTTCACCTCCTAAGTGCTGGGATTGTAGTCATGAGCCACCATGCCTGGCAGCAAATAGCTATTATATCCAGGCTGACTACAAGGGAATACCCTGGCCAGGAGCCTGTTAAACTAGAATCAAGGCCCAATCCCAATTCCATTGATTCACAAGTCTTTTTTATGACTGTTTAAAGGCTCCTAAGCTTGGGTGCTCTGACACTAGATACCTGTCCAAAAGTTTTGTTTCTAGGTTTTTAGAATGTGTCTCCTTCCCTAACTACCCTCATGGCCCAGCCTCTTTGGGAACAGGGTGTAGAGTCTTGCAGTGGGTCTGAGACAAAGGCATTCATGGGTCGAAGAGAATCAGTTTTTCCAAGTGTCTCTGGGACAATGCAGTACAAAGCAAGTGTAGTCATTTTTCTGCAGATGTCAGCCAGGGTTGACATGCCTAAAGAGCTAGTGAAATGTGTGGCTTCCTGGTCCCTTGTTTATGGGTCTGGTTCAGATGGCTGTGAGTTGGGCTTGCGAGGCCACCTCTTTCACCAGCATTCCCTCCCACAGTGTCCCGATGCAAGGAAGTGGGAGGAGGAAAATCTCCAGAGACTGGGCTTCTGGATTCACATTGGCCTCACTGGAGGTCAGAAGGCAAAGGTCACTCCTGGGTAGGGACCCCAGACATGTGACCTCTCTGGGCTTACCTGTCACCTGCGTAGGGGTGAGGGCAGTTACAGGATGTGCCTTCAGGGGAGGAGACACATGCGCCACCTTCTTGGCACGGCAGAGAAGTGCAATTCTCCCTTCCAAGTTCGCAGTTCCTGCCAGAGAATGGAGAGGGGCACCTGCACAGGTAGCCTGGAAGAGAGAAGAAGATGAGTGCACCGTTGGCTAGTGGTCAGAGGCCCCAGTAAAACCTGTGTCTCTGTGCTGCAGTTCAAGAATCATTTGTCTACTAGATACTAGTGGCTTTGCCCAAGATCACCCAGGGCTGAGGATCCCCCCTCCCCCGCCAAAGCTGCAGTGAGTTACAAGGGCTAAATCATAATCAGGGGCCTTTGGTCACCTTCCAGGTCCTTACCTGATCCAAGAGCAGGTGAGCAGCTCCCGCCGTTGAGGCATGGGTTCCGGCTGCAGGCAGTGCCCGGCCAGCAGCACTGGGTGAGGGCCCGCCTCTCCAGCCAGCCCTCTGTCTTCTTTCCACGGCCAAGCAGCTCTAACCTCTCACCATTGACCACAACAGCATCCAGGCAACCTTCAAAGCCCAGCGAGACATTTGAAGAAGGATTCAAGGGGACAAGGCCACCCAGCAGCAGGTGTCTCTCAGTCCTCAGGCCCTGACATTCCTCTGGGATGGCAAGGGAGGTGTTGTCTGTGGTGTCAATGACCAGATGTACAGAAGTGTCCCTCTCCTCTAACAGCACAGAGTGCCACTGTCCATCATTCACAGGATGCTGGGAGGAGAGGTTTCCATAGAAACCACCCGGACAGCGGTATTCCAGCTGGGGGAAGCCGTTGGCCAGCTGCAAAGAGAGCACAGATAGCCATCAGCAAGACGAGGATTTCTGTGACAGGCTTTCAGTTGCAGGATTAATTTCTTTTTCTCTCTTGTTCTCTCCCTCCCCACTTCACCCTTTTGCTATGTAGCCAAGGATGACCTTGAACTCCTGATCCTCCTGCCTCTACCTCCTGATTTGCTGGAATTACAGTTGATCAGCATTGTGTCTCCTGTAAGCGGTGCTGCGGATAGAATCTAGGGCTTTATGCATGCCAGACAAGTGCTCTACCAATTGAGCCCCGTCGTTTTCAAATGCTTCAATGATTGTCTCTGAAGAATGCAAATGTCCTCGAAATCCCATCCAGTCCTGCACCATATTCCACGGAATGATCAAGATCCCATTTGACAGATGAGGAAATTGAGGCCCAAAGACACCTTACTAATGGGACCCTGTGTTTTAGATCATTAGTGACTGTGCATGAGCCAGCTAACCTAGCCTAGGTGTTCAGATCAAGACTAGTGAGAAACTAAACAAACAACAACAGAAACAAACAAGCAAAGAAAAAAACAAAACAAAACACCAAAGGTGGATGGTACCCGAGGAGTAACACCCAAGTTGTCCTGATGCCCTGATGCCTCTGCACTCGTGCATGCACAAAGTCCCTGAGGTAAAAATGTTTGAGATCCTCTGGCTTAGAACATTCTGGTTTTCTTCACTCTCAACAGGTAGGTATAGGTTTGCTTATAAAGCACCAGGCAAGCCTGGAATACACAGCGAGACCCTACTTTGAACCAGAAAAGGAGCTGCTGGGGCCTGTGGCTCAGTGGGAGTGTGCTTCACTGGTGGGCCTCTGGTTCAGTCCCTGTGCTGGCAAGCATCAAGTTGATGTGTTGTGAAAAAACAACACGGGAACAACAGGAGCTAGGCATGCCTGGGACCAAATATTTTTCTGTTTAGTGTGGGCAAGGCAGCTTCTTTAGAAAAATTTGAACTGTAGTTGGAGAAAATGATTATCTTACTGTATCCCCTGCCCAGCTTCCAACCACAACCCTAGCAGCAGGTGAGCCTCCGGTGCCGGCCAGCGTCAGGTCAACCAGTCATGACTGAACGTGGCTTTTCTCTCCTCAGACACATAGCACTCTCAGCTGATGGCCTTGCTTCCTGCTGAAGGCACCAGAGGTTGTCGCAGGCTCTCTGATATCACAACTGTCCTCTTCAGCTAAAGTGGCTCCTGCTACAGATCCTTGTCCCCTCCACCCCCTCCAAAGCCAGGTTCTCCCGCCTCCTTTCTCCTGCATCTGCAAAATGTCCATTCCCTATTGGATCATTTCAGTTACCACACAAACACGGTGAGTCCTCCATTTAAAAAAAAAGTCTTGAACTTGGGATCATTTTCTTTCTTTGTCCCCAAATGTCCCCAAAATGAACCCATCTTTTCTGTGCTAAAGTCCATTGTGTTCAGTGTGCTCTCTGTTATGATGTCAAATGACAGACCTTCCCACTCTGCTCTGCTCTCAGCAGCCACAGGCAGTCACTGCTGGCACCTTTCTGCCCACCATTTCTCCCCCCTTTCTTTTCTGCTCCTCTTCTCTTTTCCCCTCTTCTTCTTCTTTCTTTACCTCCTTTCCTTCCTCCTTCCTCTCCTCTTCTTCCTTCTCCTTCCTCTCCCTACCCTTCATCTTTTTCCCTTTCTCTTCTCCTTTTCTTGCCTTCTCTTTCTCTCCCTCCTCCTCACATCATTTCCCTCCCTCTCTTCCTCCTCTGCCCTTTCCTCCTCCTTGTTAGGATGAATCCAGGGTCTTTCACACACTAGGCAAGCTCTCCCTCATTAAGCCACGTCCATACCTTTTTTCTAATTCAAGTTCACTTGTCTTCCTGGATACCTAATCTTTTTGGGTTTTTTTTTTTCCTATTTTCTATATGAAGTCTCACATCTCACACCCTTTGTTGGCTTCCTGTCCTCCCTTCCCTCTCCATGGGACTGTGCCCTAAGGGTAATTCTTACCTACCCTGCACTGGAAAAGCTTCAAACTCCTTCCCAAATCTGATACTTCCTTCACAGTCCACCGTCACCATAGCCATGCTCGTTCACTAGGGACATTGTCTCAGCCTCCTGTCTGGACCTCTCTGTTTCTGTCTCTGTTCTTCTAAACTCTATTCTCAGTCCAGGCACTCTGAAGACACTAAGTCAGATGGCTGTGTTTGCTACAGACCTTCTGAAACCCTCTGTTTTACTCAGATGAAAGCAGAGTCCTTACAAGGGCCTCCGAGACCTTCATTGAAATGCCCCACCCCCGTTACACTTTGACCCTAACTGGGAGGTCAGTCCACCTTGTTCATGTCACTGGAGCCATTAACAACGCTGGGCTGTTGTTTAAGAATGTCAACAGTCTCCTGTTGTTCATCTACCTGGCCATTACTCTCGACATGCCCCCACGTCAATTAATAAACATGGAAACAGACATCTAAGCGTGTCTATGGAGGAATTTCTAGAAAGGCTTAATTGAGGAGGGAAGATCCATCCTGAATGTGGGCATGGGGTCCTGAGCTGGATATAAGGGGAAAGAGTTGAGCATCCATCTCTCTGCTTCCTGACCCTGGATGCACCATGACCAGCTGCTCACACTCCCTCCCGCCTTTTTAAAATACAAGGCAAAGTAAGCCCTGTATTCTTGAACTCGCATATGGCAGGTATTTTATCACAGGAACAGGAAACATACCTAACACATCTCTTCACCCTCATCAAATCACTGCTCAGTCACTACCTCTGGGACCAGGTCTCAGTCCCCACCCTCCCATCCCCTGTGCCCTCAGGATGTTTCACATTCAAACTAACTCTGAAATCTCCTTGCTTTACCATCAGTCTCCCTGGCACTTAAAGAAAACTCTAAGGGGGATTCCTGTACCACAGTGAGACCCAAGTGCATAGAACAGGGCCTGTCACCCGAGGATGCTCAACAGATAACATGTCGAGCACACGGAAACCATGAACGTAGTCGCCTGGCGCAACGCGGTGACGGAGATGTTAACCCAGGCAGCAAAGGAGACTTCTGCCGGCTGTAACATGAATCACTGAGGACTGAGCATCGACTGGTCTGTTTTCCTTGTGTTCCCAGGAGGCTTTGGCTTGGGCTTGCTCTCCCAGTGGAGATTCCTACCACACACTAAAACACCCTCACAGCGCCAGGGTTTTGCAGGCTCACTTCCTTCTCACTTGTCTTCCAGGGATTTCACACCCCACAGAGCAAGCAGCTCCACCTCCGGATGGCCTGGGGTATGTACCTCCAGGCAGAATAGCTATGGTTTGGACAGTCCTGCATCCTGGGTGTTCTGACTGATAGCCACACTCAGCATCCTTGAAAACCACGAGGGGACTCTTCACCAGGAATTGTCTCAGTAGCTAACCTCACAGCATCCCTCCTCTTCCCATTTTGGGTGCCATGGAAGCCACTCACGTGGGAGTCACCTTACCATCAGGGCAATAGAAGCTGTTTCATTGGTGAACATTAGAAGGGCCCATGGCTGTAGCGTTCTGAGGTAGAAGTGGACCTGCCAGTTCTGAGCCTGTAGGGGCCTGTACCGCACATAGCTCTGACCACTGAACCTCAAGGTGGTACCTGCAAACGAAACCAAGATGTCACCATCCTTGAAGTGTCCCAGATCCCTTAGACTGGCAAACAGGTCACGTCCCACATCTGATATGTGCAAGGCCCAAGCTGGCATTGGATGGATTACATTTCCAGAGTCACAAAGGGAGGTGGGCTGTCACCCTGCATGCCCTCCTCTGGGTACAGGTTCCTCAGGTTCACTCTCAGCCTGAGGGTGAGCAACAGTGAGCTGCAGCCATGAAGAAAGAAGATTCAGCAGCAGGGACTAATCAACTAATCAGGTAGATTAACTCAAGCTTTTAAATCCCGGACCACCCGTATGTTCTGGCTATCCCCGGAAGGCGGGAGGTGGAATTGATGAAGACTCTGAAGCTGTGTGAGCTTCAGGGCCACAGGGGGCCTGCCTTCTTTTTGGGTAATCAGGGAACTTGCCAAGCAAGATGCTCTTGAAGGGGTCAAGAGCCACTCTGTGGTAAAGAAAGGGGGCAGGTGATGGATAGAGGGATCCAAATCTCTTGTCAAGTCCAGCATCCCCGGCCCTGTTGCTGACTTCTAATGCACAGTTGCACAGGTTAAGTGTCTGAGCCTTCGCCCGAGCAGCGGGGTTGGGTGGGGGTCTCCAGCTTGGCTCGTTTGACCACACATGCACTCTGGTTTAGGGTCACGCTTGGCTACTCAGGCCAACCAGAATTTTAAAAAAATCTTCCCATGGTGTGCATGGTTGAGGGAGGGAGCCTAAGGGAGGCCCTAAGAAGACTCTGGTTGCATTCTGGGCCTTTACTGAGCTTCCGGCTGCACGGATATAGTGGGGTTTTTGAAAGAACGTTGAGGTGCTCGCATATAACACATGGATCAATTCTCTGGGGTGTCCTATTTTTCTAAAATGTTAACAAAACACCCCTCCACCTACCCCCACCCCCCACAGAGGCAAGTGATTCTGGCAGCCAGCAAGCCCAGCTAGGGTTTCTCAAAGTGCAGCCCTGGGACCATGTATCTCCAATTGAATGCCAAAGGAAGGGCTCAGCCAAGGTCTTGCGATAATAACTTCTAGAAGCATGCTCAGAGCGGTGTCTTTAAGCATACCTCCCCAGTGCAGTGCACAGCAGCACTGGCTTTTAGAACCTCTGTTTTCTGCTGCTAGAGGGTTCGGAGGGGCCTGCAGCTATTACAGCTTTCCCTGAGCAGGCCTTGGGGCAAAATGCAGAATGGGGACTCCCTTAGCCCCTCGCCTAGGTCCACTATTCCTGGTCAGTCTCTAAATCTGAGCCACAGGCTCCCTAATGCAAGCTGAAAGGGTTCCTAAAAGGCAGGCCAGGCCATGTCATATTGTGTGTGTGTGTGTATTGGTGTGTGTGCCTGTGTATGTGAGGGCCTCTGGTTGATATTTAGCCGTCTTCCTCAATTGCTCTATACTTTACTTTTTAACCCAGCGTCTCTCGCTGAATCTAGAGCCATCTGACTTGGCTAGGCCCTGAGATCCTCCCTGACTGAGCCTTCTCAGTGCTGGGATTACAGGCCTATGCTACGACACCTTAAGAGAGTCACCTAAACTCAGGTCCTCATACTTGAATGGAGTGCCACTTCCCCAGCTTAGCTTAGTTTCCTTTTTAACAAAACTGAGCTGGTCCCGGGTCTTCATGCCAGGGGCACTGGGTGAGCCTTTCCAGGGTGAGTACCTGGGGTTGCTTAGTGCAAGGTTCTGAACAGGACGCACTGGTGCACGGAGATCCTGGCCTCCATTGGAAGCTGTGTAGTCTCAGGCAAAATGGCACCTGTCTTTGACACAGACGGGACTGATGAGCCACACAAAGCCTGGCTGGCACACGGCAGGCTCTTTATAGCACTGGCTGCTCCCATGTGACGGACAGTCAGCGCCATCCTGGGCTTAGTATGGCCAGCCATGGGCTACAAGCTATTATATCTATATGTAATTTACTCCCTAAACCAACTCAAGTAGAGAGCTGCTGTTGTTATTCTGGTTTCTAGATGGGCAACGGGAGTTTACAGAATCCTCCCAAGGCCATGCCACTAGTAAATGATGGAGCTGGGATTTGAACCTATGTTGGGTTTACTTCCTGAGCTGATATTCACAGGCTGTGAGGCTGGCAGCCTTGGCATCAGTAACTGGCAAGTCTGGAGACTTCTGTCAGGCTCTTCTCCAAGAGTACCTGATACACCAAACTCGATCCTTGCACTAGCAAAGCCCAAAGGCGTAGAAATGTCAAAGAATTCCCTCTGGTCGTCTGGCTGGAAAGTGGCAGAGTGAAGATGCGTACCCCAACACCCTGATGGCCCAGGTCATGCTTTTCGCTACTTTATCTATTTTAATCGACTGTTACTTTCAAACTTCCAGAAAGCAGAGAGAACTTGGGTAGCATCCCATGTCTAGGCTTTATGAAGTCACACAGTTTGACTTTATAGCCATGCTCATGAACCTTGGGGGCAGGCAGCCAGGACCCAGCAATACAACCCCGGTCCTTACCATTGCAGGAACAGTTTCTCCCCAGGTGGTGTCGTGGTGTCAGGATGCTGAGCCTGGCTGTGCTGTAAGTGGGTCCAATCCTGGGCTCAAGGGATACTGTCTCTTGACAGGTTTGATCCTGGCAACGTGACCCTCGGCACGGTACTACGGGCAGGGCTGACCTCATCTGAATACCCACTGAGTGCTCCATCTCTTTGGATGAGTGGGCTATGGCAGATGTCAGCTCCTGGAGGTCATAGGAGGCTCCAGAATGGCCCTCAAAGACCAGGAGCACATCCACCCCAGAGGCCGAGGCCTCAGCGGGCTGCAGGCTGGCGAGGTGGATGTTGGCTCTTCTGACGTCCAAGAGATTGCTGAGGAATCTCTGCAGGTTGCGCCAGTGGTCACTCACCAGCTCCTCGGGGGTGAGCTGGTGGAAGCCCAGCCACACAGCATGTTGCTGAGCCTCCTGCCCCATGAGCCACACGTGGACATGGACCCCAGTGGTGGTGGTGAAGGTCCCATCACTGACTGTGACATTGAACAAGTATCGGCCATGAGGCAGTCCTTGGGAAGCGATAATCTTGCCATCGGACGCACCCACGGAGAAGTACCTGCTCAGGCTTTCCGGCTGCGCCAGGCTGTAGCTCAGTGTGTCCTGGGGGTCCCGGTCTGTGGCATGGATTTTACCTATCATGCCGCCCTGAAATTCCTCCTCCCCCGTTGTGATGAAGATCTCCAGCGGGAGGGTGGAGGGCGGGTAACGGCTCTGCTCCGTGACATGGACTCTCACCAGCGTTGAAGACGACAGGGGTGGGAGGCCGCTGTCTGACACCTGTGGGTAAGACAGGCAGTGATGGCACCCGACAGTGCCTCCATGCCCAGCTGAGGTTGTTCCCCCGACCAGTCCCCCCTGCTGGCCCGGTCTCCCTTCTCCATACCTGCCGAGAGAGGTGTTGCATGCTGTCGTGTTTGGAAAAAGATAAACTCCAACGCACAGGGATGCCAAACAACTCAACTTTCCTGAGCCTCACGGAGCCTGAGCCTCTTCCTAGACCTCTCCAAGCAAACCTCCATGTGTATTGCTGATTTGTGTGCACCTGCATATGCTGGCTGAGCCAGCTGTCCAGCACAGGTCAGTCTTTTAGGCCTCTTCCCTCCTGCCTGCTCTGCCTTAGACTCCGGCCAGTGCACACGTACCTCCGAGCATGCTTCCCGCCCCTCCACAGCTGCCACCCCACTAAAGAAGAACCCTTCTGGGACTCCCTTTCCTGCATGAACGGGGTGGGAGTGAGAACTCTTTCTCTGGACCAGCTGAGAGCTTTCTGTGGCCTGACCCTCTGTCGTGGAAAGGGGACAGGCAGGGTGAGTTCTCAGCGTGCAAAAGGCTTTCCGCTTGGACAAAGTGAAGAAAAGTGGACAAGAAGACAAGTGAGGGGGTCTGGTTCAGGTCAGGTGGAAGCGAAGGCATCTCTGAAGAAGGAAGAGCATGTAAGGGGTCCTGGGCTGGGGAAGACACGCCATGTTCCATTAAACAGGAGGCTACTGAAGCAAATGGAGGGAAGGCTGGGTGGCACACACAGCAGATCGAGGAGCCCAAGGCTGGATCTCATGTCACACGTGTGAAAAGCTCATGAAGGCTTTCAACAAGGGCGGAAGGCCCTCCTTAAAGAAGAGAATCGGGGCTGGAGAGACTCAGTGCTCAAGAGCGCTTGTTGCAAGCTTTGTTCTCAGCACCCACCACGGGAGGCTCACAACTGCTTAGAACCCCAGCACCAAGGGATCCAAACACATATATAGACAAAAAAAAAAATCAGGGTGACTGCTCAACCTGGCTGGCCAAGGCTGACAAGGCCGTGGATCAATTGTCACCAAAGCTTCGTGTTCAAAGCTGCCCATTCAAAGTTCAAATTAAATTAAAATGGAGCCCTCATTGTTTGCTAAGTGGAGCCTTTGGAAAATAAGATCATAGCGGTGGGGGCTTTGTGAAGATGCTTAGTGCCTTAAAGAAAAATGTAAGAAAAGAAAAACTTTGTTTTACAAGACAAGATCTGGCTCTATAGCCCAGGCTGACCTCAGACTTGCAACCCTCCCACCTCAGCCTTCCACGTTCTTCAATTACAGATGTGTACAACTCCTTTGCTTTGTTTTAAAACATGGTCTCGACATGTAGCCCAGTCCATCCTGGAACTTGCTTTGTAGCCCAGATTGACCTCACACTTACAATCCTCCCGCCTCAGCCTCCCTAGTCCTAGGATTACAGGATTGTTTTCAGACTTTGGCTGAAAGGGATCACAGTGCCCATGTATCAAGGCACTGGCCTGCCGTTTCTCTGCCAGGTGAGGAAGAGGCCCCTCACCAGGGTGTTCCCACAGCTTCATCCTGATCTTGGTCTTCAGCCCCCAGAACCGTGAGGTGGCTGGCCTGAGCCTGTTCCACCTGTGGCATTCTGATGTAGAAACCAATTAACTAGACAGCACTTCTGTCACTCTCAAAATATCACAGGCTGGACCTCAGGTATCAGCTAGCCACACAACGAGCAATCCTCCTGTCCCACAAAGACTGACCAACCTTATCTATACTCCAATATCTTTCCTGATATTGCTTCCGTTTTTTTTTTTTAATCACAGGTCACTTCACACTCTCACCCGACTCAAGTCCTGGTCTATCTTACTCCTCCTTCCTGGAATACTCTTCTGCCCACTGTACCCCAGACCCCCACAGGTCTCCGCTCAGATAGCACCTGTGTGACAAGTATGTGTGTCCCCTGCCTCGAGTCTCTCATTATTTTATTTACTTAGCTCAAGTCAGAAGGGGTGGTTCCCCTCTTTGTGTACTCTTTGTTTATCAGAATGGAACGCCCACAAGAAAGAAGCCATCCCCTTCACATCCGCTGCCAAGGCTGTCCTCAGGCCTCTACAAGTATGTACACACACATGGATAGTTAAACACATGTATGGACACACAGAGGCACGCAGACACACATAGAGACACAGATACACACAGAGAGAGATACGCATGCACACATGTACAGACACACACACAGAGACATATAGACACACGGACACACATACACACACCCATACAGGCACACACAGACACATATATAAACAGAGAGAGAGAGAAATAAATGAGGATTCATGCAGGGCTCAGTATGAAGTCCTTGGTCCGTGGCCAGGCACATACACATTCCACACACTTTTTTCTCACAGCAGAAGCACCACCTTTGTGTCTGCCAGCATGCATCCTGTCCCCAAAGCCATCAGCACACACACCAGGTCAGATCCACACAGCACTCACCTCGATTTGAAGCTGATACCACTCTTGGACCCTCCTGCTCAGGCTCGCGGCTGTCACCAGCCAGCCATCAGGAGTCACCCGGAACACAGACCCAGTGTTCCCTTCAGTGATCCGGAAGGAGTAGGGGGGCCCGTTCTGTGGGGAGTCAGGGTCATCCAGGATCAGCTGCAGGACTTTGATGCCAGCGGGGGAGTTCTCCTGTGACCGAGAGCAACAGGAAGCCAGGGAGTGGTGTAAGCCGCTCGGGTCCTCCTTTGTAGTCCTATCTTCCAGGGACAAGTCCTTATCCCTCTGCCCACAGATAGATCCCAGGCTGGAGGCGGGCCTGGGAGTCTTCCCTGAGTACAGCGCTGGGTCTTAGAAACCAAAGGTCAAACCCTTATCCTACAGAAGAGGCCACTGCCTGACCCCACAGCTGACAGACTGTGTGTGCTAAGAAGCTCCTCCCAGTGAGGGGCTCGAGAGGAGGATGTGCTTGGGGGTCCTTACCTGGACAGCAGTGCTGTAGTTGAGCTGGAAGAAGCGGGGTGGGTTGTCATTGACATCGACCACCTCAACAGCCACCTCAGCGTCCTCATGCAAGGGGGGCTGCCCACTGTCTGTGGCCCGGAGCCTCAGCGAGTAGCTGGGTGTCTACAACAAGATGCACACTGGGGGATTAGGAAGAAGGCTCCTGGTGTCTGCCCCTCGGTGAATCGACTCCTCCCACGGCCCACTCACAGCCCTGTGCTCAGGCACCAGAATCAGAAAAAATAAAAAAGAGAGTGATTTGCAACCCTGCATCTCCTAACTACGAAGCCTTGGGAAAAGGACTGAGCTGGGGGAGGACAAAGTCGAGTTGTTCTTCTCAGGATGACTGTGGGTATCAAATGGTGAGGTGCACCTTAGGCAACCAGCAAGGTGCCTGAGGCCAGAAACTGATCTCAGCCCATGGTAGATGTCACTGGATGTCTCTCACCTCAGAGTTCAGAGAGGAATCATCCTGGGGACTGTCTGGACATCAGGATGAGGTGTGTTTGCCCTTTACCTTCTGGACTTGCCGTAGGGCCACGCTTCTGCTCAGCCTGACTATGGCTCACCTGTTCCCAGTCCAGTGCCTTGGCCACCTGAAGCTTCCCCTTCTTGGGGTTGATGGTGAAGTGTCCAAGCTGGTTCCCTCCTACCAGGCTATAGGTAATAGCACTATTTACAGGTCCATCGTCATCAGAAGCTAACACCTGCAGTAGAGAGGAGACCATGAATGCAGGCACAAGAGTAACCAGAAAGGAATTGTAGCTCTGGGAGGGATGGCTATGTCCATATTCCAACAGCTGCCACTGAGTTGGTAGTCCCCATCCCCAAGAGAATGTCTTGTGACTTCAGCATGCCCTGGGTTCACTTGTCTGCCCATTCTCTCACAGTGACAGGGTACACCAGAGTTGGCCCCAGGGACCAAGATGTGAGGAAATGTGTAAAATGATACACCCTCAGAAAGCAGTGTGTCTTGATGTTATGGGGGACCAGGGTCTCGTGGGAGTACAGAGTAGAGTGATACCACCACAGGAAGGTTAGGAAAAGATTCAGGGAGCCTTGAAGGATGAGGAAGTGTCTGGGCACAGAATGAACATTCCCAAGCAGAGGAAATGGTATGGGCAAGGAAATATAAAGTCACGGGTGTATTTGGGAAGGCGAATTTTGATATGCATTTGGAGCACAGGATGCATAGTGGGGGCAGAAGGAGAGACCAGAAGGGAGGTGGAGAAGGGTCCTGGAGAAATAAATATGGGCTCCGATGAAGGAGGGAGCAGCTGTGTGCTTAAGATACAAAGAAATGCAGTGTGACGTCCCCTCTGCCCCTGTCTCTCACCCACTCCGTGTCACTCTCTGTCACAGGCATTGAAAAGACCCCTGCGGTCAACCTCTTTTTCTGCTCTCCTATGGAATATTGTCAATCTTGCGGCCTCTCCAAATCACCCTGGCCTTAATACTGTGACACAGTTTTGTTGAGAAGCTACAAGTCACGGTCAAGTCTACAGAGCACTAGCTTGATAAGCCAACCCATGCTTGTAATGTCTGGGGACCCACATGGGGAGTGAGGCAAAAACCACCCCCAGAGCCCACACCCTGCAAAGAGTGAAGCTGGAGGTCCTCCTTACGGTCAAGACGACGTCCCCCACAACGGCGTTCTCTAAGACCCTCGCGGTGTACAGCTCGTGGGTGAATCTGGGGTGATGTTCATTAACGTCTGTGACATTAACCACGATGGTGGTCACGTCACTGAGGGAGGAAGAGCTCTTCCGGCTACATTCGATGGACAGGAAATACTTGGGATTCGTCTCGAAGTCCAGGCTCCCGTTGACATATAGGATTCCTGAGGAGAGAAGAGGTGATGGAGGAGAGGCAGCTGGAACCATGAGGCAGAGTTCTGAGGGGCTTGGGGCCAACGCCTGTGCATTGGGGTGCACGGGAGGACTCTGCATGAGATGCAGAAGTGAGATCCTTCTATGAGTCCCTGTGGGTTTGACTCAGGCTCCATAGCTAAGAAGAGAAAAGAGAGGTGGTTCCCTTATTCTTTCCTTCCTCGTGATTGCAATGGGAAGTTCAGAGGCATCAGGAATTTGGCTGCGCATGGGGATGGTTTTAAGATAGGCGGCTAGTCCTATGCTGCTTAACACGGGGTTTCAGCATGTGTTTGGTGCAGGGAAGGAGCGAGGCAGGCCAAGCCACCTGGGATTTGGCCTGTGCTGAGAACAGGAAAGTACTAGCTGAGGTAAGTGGATCACGGAGGGTCCTGGACGGAGTTCTACTGGAAGATATGGAGGAATAATGACCCTCTCAGGTGAGCTAGGCCCACATGGGTAAAGGGACCAGCTTATGGGTCTTGGAAAAACCTAGGACAGTGTATATATAACAAAAGGATGCCAGCTGTGGGGGCAGGAAGGGGAGGCTGTGTGGACAGATGCCCCCTGTACATGAAAACCAGTGTGCCACATGAATGAAGGACTGAGCTGCTTCCTGCCCATCTCACCTGTGTGAGCATCCAGTCGGAACTTGCCCTGCTCATTCCCACCCGTGATGTGATACCCAGTCTTCTCTGAGCCGGGGCGTGTGAGGGTGGCCAGGCGTAGCACTTCCGTGTCTGGCAGGGCATCCTCAGGCACCTGCGTGCTGTGCTCCGTGTTCAGGAAGACGGGAAGGTAGTCCTCCAGGCCCACTACAGAGAGCGTGACCGTACCCAAGCTGGACAGTGGTATCGGGATGCCGAGGTCTGAGGCACGGACCGTGAGCTCTACAGCTGAGCTTGACCTGACCTGCAGAGGCTTCTCTAGACGAATCACTCCTGAGGTGGCATCAATGGAGAACTGGCCGTCAGCAGAGTCCGTCAGTGAGTACACCACCTGGGCGTTGGCACCTGTAGAAACCGGGGGTGAGAATCATATTGGGGACACCTCACAGCAGGGTTTGGGAGAGGCTCATAAAAGCTGATGTGCCCAGGGTGTGCCAAGAGTGAGAATCTCTCCGGCAGCCACTCCAGGCCCTCACAAAAAAAAGTGCTTAGGAGGATTACAGGCTTATTCACCAACTAGTTGGCAACCTCCTGTGAACCTGTAATTGATGTCAAAGTGAAAGGTTAAGAGAACAGGGCTGGATGCGTGGCTTGTTTGACAAAGTGCTTGTCACCTCAGCATGAGGACCTGAGTTTGATTCCCAAGAATGCATGCAAAATGCAAGGCATGGTGGTGCATGCTCTCAATCCTAGCCCTGGGAAGAAGAGACTGGCAGATCTCTGGGGCTTGCTGGCAAGCCATCCTAGTCTAACTGACTAACTCTATGCCAATGAAGGGACCCTGTCTCAAAAAGCAAAGTGGATGGCACCCAAGGAGTGATGCCCGAGGCTGACTTGTGCACTCCACACATACATGCACTCACGTACACAGGCACCCACACACATGTGCACCCCCTCATGAACATAAGCATGTGTGACAGGTTCCCCAGGTCCAGCTTCTCTGCCTTTGGATTGACTATTCACCCTCCCTAATGTCCCATATTCCTTCAAAATCTTGCCTCCTGCAATGCCAAGCTAGAATATAGGAGATATTCGATTTGTGTTGCTGGTAGAATAGGATTCCACTTTTATAAACATCGTCATTGTAGTCATCTGAAATTAATCTGGCTACTTTGCCCCATCTTTTAGCCTACCCAGATTATCGAGGATAAAACTCGGCTTAGGAAAATGGACCACATTAGGATGCTTCAGGACCGCAGATGCTGTAATTGGTACAACATGGGCAAACACACCATGGTGGATCTAATTGGCTGTGTCCCATGGTTTAAATGTGACCTTCACCGTTCATGTTCTGAAAACTAAGCCCCTAGTTCATGTGTGGATGATGTCTGGAGGTCACTGAGATGAAGTCACCAAAGCAGGGCTACCAGGGCATTAGTGGCTGTATAAGAAGCAGAAGACAGAGCCAAAACACCATGGTATCCTTGGTCTCCTCAAAATGCCCTCTGTTGCATTGTCATACAACCAGAAGGTGTCCCTAGCTGCTGGCACCACATTCTTTAACTTCTCAATCTCTACAACTGCAAGCCAGATAAACTTTCATTTTGTTTTTGGTGTGTGCAGATTTCTGTGTGTGCAGGTATGCGTGCATATATGACCATCAGCATATGGAGGCTAGAGGTCAACCTTGGGTGTCATTTCTCAGGAGTCGTCCATGTTGTTTTTCTGAGACAGGGTCTCACACTGGTTGGGGCTCACTGAATCACCTAGGCCAGACAGCTAGGAGGCCCCAAATATCTTCCTGCCCAGCACTAGGATTGCAAACACACATCACTGTGCCCAGCTTTCTTACACGGATGCTGGGGATAGAACTCATGTCTTCATGATTGACATCAAGCCCTCTACCAACTGGGCATCTCTCCAGCCTTGAACTTTACTGGTTCCCTAACAGTCACCTACTCTATGGTAGTCTATCACATCAACAGAAACCAGACTAAAAGACTGCACATCTCACACGGAAAAAAAAAAAAAAAACAATGAAAGCAGTGTCACTAAGATAAAAATGCTGTTGGAGCTCAGTGGTTGTGGTATAAATGTGCTTCCATGGGCTCATGTATCTGAGTACTTGGTACCCAGCTTGTGGTACTGTTTTGAAAAGTTGCAGAACACTTAGGAGGTAGAGCTCATGAGAGGAAGTGGGTCACTGGCAGTGACCTTAAGGCCTTATACCCTGGCCCTGCTTCCTGAGTGTGGACACAGTGTGACAAGCCACACCTCCTGTCCTACTGCCATGATGGACCTGTCCCTTCCCAAACCATCATACAAAATGAACTTTCCTTTCCATAAACTGCTTTTGTGACAGTGACAAGAAAAGGAACTGATACAGTGATAGACAGCTGGTTTAGCAGGCCAGGTTCAAACCCCAGTACCTAAGAAAAAAGTAAAATATTGAAAATGGTTCAACTTTACCGTTTAAAATTTGAGGAAAGGATTTTAATAAGCATCATGGCCTTAGGGCCAGAAGTTTCTTTCCTATATAAATTAATGAACTGAATAGGTGCTTTGTAGATTTCTGAATAACTGTATTCAAAATGGCTTAGAGAAAAGCATGCTTCGGGGCTTTGGTGACAGCATAAACGTTCTGCGGCTCTGAGCGGCAGAGGAGAAATGGTCTGTGATGCTTTGTGCCTGCCGCAGATGCTGCTAAAGCCATCTGAGCTGCCTCTGATGTGTAGCTGTCTAGAGATCTTTTCCACTCCTGGTATCTACAGAGTCAATAAGGAGTCTTAGTCCCTGCCCATCCCAGACAACACAGAGACAATGCCTCACCCCAGATGGCGGCCACCAGTTCTTCACATACTCACCCTGGTCAGGGTCCCGGGCAAAGACCACAGCCACAGGGGTCTTAACTGTGGTGTTGTCGAAGACAGCCACAGCGCAGTGGCTGGGGAAGAACCTCGGGGCATTGTCGTTCACATCCTCAATGTGGAGAGTCACCTCTGCCTGGCAGGACTGACCCCCTCCGTCTGTCGCCTTAGCAACGAGGTTGTATATGTCCTTCCTTTCCCGGTCCAGGGCTGTGAGTGTGGTCAGCCCCCCTGCCAGGGGAAGGGAGACAAGTTGAGCTTCCTCTAGAGGACACACGTGTCCCACTGGAGAGCTCTATTACAGCCTCGCCACAGGTTCCATCACCGCAGAGAGACTGGTCTGTGTGCTGTACACGCTGTCAGAGAAGAAGCCCAGTGGCATCCCCTAGCACCCGCCTACCTTTCTAATTATCTCTCCGCAGCCACCATCACCAATCTAAGGTGGCCACTAATAAGATACAATTAGACAGATTTTTATAGGCCAATTAGACAACTTATAGAAAATGTTATAATATATAAAATTTGGCCCCAAATTTCCCTGTGCCAGGCATGACGGTGCATGCCTTGAGTCCCAGCACTCAGGAGGCAGAGGCAGGTGGAACTATATGAGTGGAGGCCAGCCTGGTCTACAAAGTGAGTTCCAAGATATCCAGGACTATACAGAGAAACCCTGTCTCGAGAAACAAAAACAGAAACAAAAATCACTTGTAGAAATTTGAATATATATATTCATTCAATAATATATATACATACATATATCCCACAGAATAATTAATTCAATAATAAAAATACATGTTGTATATGTGGATGTGGTGGCACATGCCTTTAATCCCAGCACTAGGGAGAGACAGACAAGATCTCTGTGAGATAGAGACCAGCCTGATCTACATAGTGAGTTCCAGGACAGTCACGGCTTTTGGGGGACACTGTCTCAGAAAAGCAAACAAACAAATATACGTATAAAGATGTTATCTGAGGTATTCTTTATAATAGTGGTATATTTAAATCACCATGCATGCTTTTCAAGTAGAAACCGATTAATACATTATGGTTTAGCCATACAGTAAAGTAGTATGTGATGGCTAGTTTTAATTGTCAGTTAAAACCAGCCTCACATTACCTGAGGAGAGAGTCTCAATGAGGGGCAGTCCATACAGGTTTTGCATGTGGGCATGTGGGGGGCAGGGGATTGTCTTAACTGATGGGGGAAGACACAGCCTACTGTGGGAGGCACCCCTCCCTAGGCTGGGTGTCCTGAACTATGTAAGAGAGTGGGGGGAAGGCCAGCTGAACACAAAGAAGCACGCGTGCATTCATTTCTCTCTGCTCTTGACTGTAGATGTGCGGTGACTAGCTATTTGAAGTTCCTGCCTTGATGTCCTTCAGTGAGGCACTATAATACTGAACGATTAAACTGCAATAATAAACCCCTTCTCCCCTAAGTTTCTTTGTATTGGGGTCTTTTGTCACAGCGGTGTCAATGAAACTAAGATGTAACGGATTGTCAGGAATCAGTGAAAACAACTTTGCGTTCTTCCTCGTCAGGGGAGAAACAGCAAATTATACACAGGAGAAACAATTACAGAGGGATTTTGGAGGTGAATGGGAAGGCAGGCACACCCTGAGGGGGCTTTGGGGAGGGCTTGTTGTGTTGGCTCCTGCAGGACACACACCTGCAGTGGTTTTGAATCTGTACACTGAGCGTGCATCATTTTCATATTCTGAAGAAAACCACCCAGTTGGTTTTTCTTTTAAGTCCCCATGGCTAGTCCTGCAGCTGAGCAAACAGCAGCAGAGAGCAGCTTCCCAAATCACTCATCATGTTGGACAGGGGTCAGGAAGGACAATGTGGTCTCTGATCCACCCAGACAGCTTCCTGGGACATGGCTCTCACTGCCACTACCCACCCACCTACTCCTCCCTCCTCAGGAATCTCTGAGTCATCTTTGGTGCTATGGATTTAAGCCAAGGTTTGGCAGCTGGCCCCTGAGCCTGGCTGCCACTAGCTACCTGTGCTTCCCACAGCAGAGGGACAGGGTCTTACCTGGGGCTAATTGCTCCTACCTCTCTCTCCAGCAGTCCCACAGTTCAGCCTTGGCATGGCCATTCATGGTTTATCCTGCAGGCCCTCTACTTTCTATCTCTGCTTTGTCCCTAGTGGGTCTAATGACAATATGTCCCATCTACTGAGTTCTTCCTTAACCCAGACCAGGATTCCAGGAGGTTTATTGCTTGAGGTGTTTACTGAAGTCTTGGGTTCTAGTAGCCCGGTTTGCGATGTGCATATCTTGAGATTGCACCAACTTTGGCACTTACTAGTCTAAATCTTTCGTTGTCTCTGAAAGGGCATCGGCCCAACTTGCCTTTATTCCACATCCCATACCTACCTGTGTGAGGGTCCAGGTTAAATTCCTGGGCTCCAGGTCCATGCAGAGAGTATGTGATCTGAGCATTGGTGTCCATGTCCACATCTATGGCAGCAACTTTCAAGACGAAGTGTCCAGGGCTGACGTCCTCCCGGACCTTGCCAGTGTAGTGAAGCTAAAGATGGAAAGGTGAAGATCAGGAGTCTGAGGCAGTGTGCTTAGATCCAGAAGTTGGGGAGGGAGAGAAGGAGGCAGGCAGAGAAGTGACTTAAGTAAAAACAGACAGAGACAGGGAGGCAGAGAAGGAGCAAAGAGGGAGAAGGAGATGGGGTAAGATGAGTTGGGACAGCTCATCTTGTAATCCCTCTACTGAGGAAGCAGACGCAGGAGGATCCAGAGTTCAAGTTCATTATTGGCTTCATAGTGAAGTTAAGGCTAGCCTGGACTACATGACTTCCTGGTTTGTTTGCTTGTTTTTAAAAGACAAGTAAGGAAAATGGAGATTAAAAGCCAGAGGCCTGATGAGATGGCTCAGTGGCTTGCTATACAATCCGATCTTAAAGCCTGAGTTTTATCCCTGGATCCCATATAAAGGTAAATGGAGAAAACATTGATTTCACAATGTTGTCTTCTGACCTCCACATGAACATCCTCCCAACTCCTTGTCTCATCATACACACAGCACAATAACAAATAAAGTAATGATTTTCAAAGCTTGAAGAGATGGCTCAATGGGTAAGGTGCATGAGAATCTGAGTTTGGGTCCCCACCCACATAAAACGTGGGGAGGGGATACTCCTGTAACCTTAGCTCCAGAGAAGGGTGTTGGAAGTAGGTGGATTCCTGAGGGTCATTGAAATCTCGATATAGCTTAATGGTCAATAGTCTATCCTAGGAATATGAACAGGAAGGTGGTCAATGAGCTTTGGGTTCACTGAGAGACCTGGTCTCTAAAAATAAAGGTAGAAAGTTATTGAGGAGACACCAGACACTGTTGATATTTAGCCCTTACACACACACACACACACACACATACACACACGCACACACATGCACTCATACACACACATGCACACACAGACACACACACAAACAGCAACAATAACAAGTCAGAAGAGAAATGACAGAGAATAAGTCAGAATTTGGACCACAAGCAGCCACTATTGGCAAGTTCAATGCCCAGGGCTGCAAGAAGAGTTGGTCCTCTCCTAACACCACAGCCCACTTAGAAAGGGTTGTTGGGAGTGGGCAGAAGCTAAGGCAGGTCTGGCAGCAGATGATGCAGAGCCTCAGGTCAAGCCCTGCCAAGCTCCATCCCTGCCTCTGTTTTAAGGCCAGGCTGCCAAGATCACCTCCCTGCTCATATTCCCGGGACAGACCAGTGGCCTTTCAAGGCAGAGCCAGATCTCAGTAGCCTACCACCTGCTCTGCCCTGCCCTCCTTCCCCCACAGGGCAAACTGGCTCTGGATACCAGAAAACAGCTGGAGCCCATGAGAACTTGGTGTCCCCTTGACATCCTAGTTTGCACCATATGGAGTGCAGGCAAACATGGACTCTGAGTGTTCTCTGGGTGGATACATCAGGCCCAACTGGACTGTGTGGGACTGGGTCTCAGATCTCTCCTCCCTGGTGCTGATGAGAAGGCTAAGCTGAGCCTGAGCCTGGCCTCTCCTAAGACAGGAGAAGAGGGAGGATGTAAGCACGATCAAATGGGAAAGAGAAAAAAAGATGGCCGCCTCTTCCTCCCCACCCCCGCCCCAAGAACAAGCTGTCTTCCTGAAACCACTCAACAACATGCTTCTCTGGGATTCAAACTCACAAATGTTGCAGGCTCTCTTCTGCTGTATTTTATGTGACAGAAGAGAGGGACGAAAGAAAAGTAACAGGATGTACATGTTCATGTGCACTGCATGGTGCTATATGTGCACTTGTGTGTGTAAGTACATTGAAATATGCACATATACAAATACACACATGGGTACAGTTGTATGAAATACATATGTGCACATTTGCTACCCAGATCTGCAGTTGCTTACGTGTAATGTGTACATTTTTGTAGGTATTTGTCTCTGTGTGGAGGGGTGGTAGCCGGCCCTCTGGGCAGATGTGTATCTGTATATATATAGGTATGCACTGATGTCTCTAACGTGACTGGCTAGATTATCAGTAGACAGGAATTGCTCTAAGTTGAGATGCTATAAAATTAAAATGTTTACACTTTAAGTTTTTATAAGCAAACTTTGGGATAATGGAAATTACTCTGAAAGTTAAAATACTGTTTTAAAATATATATTTAAAGGGGAAACTCTTTGGCTGTCTTATTACATTTACCTGAGTTTGCGTGCGCACGTGTATGCGTGTGTGTGTGTGTGTGTTCATGTGTGTGCCATAGCTTCTGTGTAAAGGTCAGAGGACAGCTTCTAAGAGTTGGTCCTCTCCTTATACCATGTGTGTCCTTGAGATCAAACTTCAGCCGTCAGGTTTGGCAGCAGGAAGATGTATGTCACTCTACCTCTGGGTTTGTGTGGCAAAGAAATGGCCTTTCTATGACATGTAAGGAGACTGATATGCACCACGGTTCCTGAAGAGTTTGCTGCATTGATTTGGCTTGGAGCAAGGAGCTGCCCAGAATGGCTCGTGTCCATGGACACCAGTCTAAGTTCTGCTCTTCTGACGCCAAAGAACGTATGGACTGTGGTGGACAATGAGGGTTTGTTTGTCTCTTTTTTCCTACCTTCTCCCAGCCTTCCTTGCCTCTACTTCCCATGACAATACTTTCAGGGCCTACCTGTGAGCACTGCGGGCTGTTATCATTGATGTCCAGGACGAAGACCTCCACAGGAACGGAAGCCTGGAACTTGCCATCTGATGCTGTGATTCTGAGAAGATACTTGGCTATGTGCTCTCGGTCCAGGGTCTTCCTTGAGGAGATCCTCCATTCATCCCCGACTTGATTGATGCTAAACTGACCCAGAGGGTCTCCCTCTGGAAAGGAGGGGTACAGCTATCAGGAACCAAGAACAGGAATGAACTGGGCTCTGTGTCCTGGATGGCTGACTTGTCTTTCAGGATTGCTGGGAGAGGCAGAATTTTCATCCCTAAACTAGGTACCCACGATTCTACATTGAGTCTATCTTGAAGTTAGGAAGCCTCTCCCGACTTTAAAGTGAGAAGTACAAATATGGCTGGTAGGAGGAACAAGGCTCCTATTTCTTTTGATTATGAAGGCCTTGAGGGGAGTGAGAGGGAGGCAAATTCCAGATCTGTATGAGAAATGTCTTGGCTCTACAGCAGAGTGGGAGAAGAGCTCAATGACACTCACTGTAGGGTTTAATACACGACTAAAGACTCACACTGAGTGGAGGGCATATGCTCATCTCCCAGCACAGGCGTGGAAAGACGGAGTCTCCCTCGGAGTCTAAGATTTTCCACAGTTCTATTCTTATAAGAGCCGACTGTTGCCCTCTATTGTTCTCTTATTCTGGGGGTTTCAAGACTGGTGTTGTCAAGCGTTTGGTATCACAAGATGGTAACCATCATTTTTTTTCTGACTATTTCAAGTGGTTCTGACCCTGTCTGTCTCAGGGAGTCTGAAGCTCTTCGTTGGAGCATCATACTCATCAATGCTCCCCCTGAACAGCTGCATTGGCAGAATGAGCCGTGTTTATGGAACGGGGGTTGGGGAGGGCATGGTGCTGGGAATGAGAAGAAAAGGACATTCTGTGTGAAGGCTCATCTTCGTTTTCATCTTGGCTGAACTGAGGGTCATCCAGGGAATGCTCCTCTATGAGCATCTGTGAGAGCGTTTCCTGAGAGGTTTAACTGGGGGGAAAAAACTACCCTGAATATGGTTGGCAGCACCAGCTTATGGGCTGGGAGCCTGGACTGAGTAAAAAAAAAAAAAAAAAGAATACAGTGTGGTCAGATGCTTCATGCTGCCGAATCTTCCTGCACAGTGGGTTATATCCCTTTTAAAACCATGAGCCAAAATAAGCCTTTCCTTAGTTCTGTTGCTTTGATCAGGTGTTTTTGTCATAGCAATAAGAGATGTGACTAATATACTCTGGGTATAGAACCTCTCTCAAACTTGCCCTAGGCATGACACAATCCCACAAAGACAGGCAGCTGCCAGAATTTTTGAGTCACAACTCTCGGGTACCTCAGCACCCTCACAAGACAGCCAACAGTAATTTGCTGGTTTGAATGAGAATGAGCCGAGAGGCTCATATACTTGGATGTTTAGTCAAGGAGTGGAAATGTTTGGGAAGGATTGGGGGGTGTGGCTCTGCAGGATGTGGTGTGTCACTAGGAATGGGCTTTGAGGTTTCAAAAGTCCACACCAGGCCCAGTGTCTCTGCCTGCTGCCTGCAGATCGGCATATAAAGCTTTCAGGTACTGCTCCAGAGCCATGCCTGTCTGCTTCCCACCATGGTGTTCACGGACTAGGCCTCTAAAACTGTAATCAGGCCCCCAATTAAATGTTTCCTTTTATAGGAGTTGCCTTAGTCATTGTGTCTCTTCACAACAATAGGATAGTGACTAAGACAAGCAAGTATAGCCTGATCCTTTGATTCCACCTCCTCACTTAAAGAAATAATGATTACCTCTTTGCAAAATACTTTCTAATTTATAGGCAACTTTAGGAGTTTCCCCCAGTTGACTTTTCCCAGTATATCGGTAAGATGAGTGAGAAACGACATGCCAAGTCTCTGGATGGGACAACTGAGATCCTAGGGCAACAACTGACTTAAAAGTGTGACCTTCGTCTCAGAGTGCCTCCTGCTAGGTGTTCTCAGTGTCTCCCGATGCCTCCAATCTATAACAGGCATCCTTACCTGTGATGTAGCAGGTGACCTGCCTGTTCTGCTCAGAGATGTCAGCATCCAAAGTCTTCAGCGTGGCCACAAGTTCACCGGGCTCACTATTCTCCACCACAGAGCCGCTATAGTCTTCAGAAGCAAAGCGGGGTGGGTTGTCATTCTCATCTGTGATGTACACCTCAACCAGGGCCTGAGAAGACAGCTGGATGGTCTGTCCGTGGTCAAAGGCCACCACATAGAAACTGTAAGTCTGCTGAGTCTCACAGTCGAGTTCTTGGAGTGTTGTGATCCAGCCACTCTCGCTATCAACAGCAAAGAGTTCATGGATGTTGCTACCAGGCTCTACTGATAGTCTGTAGCTCACCTGCCCATCACTTCCAGTGTCCTGGTCATTGGCAGTCACCTGAATGACTGTAGTCCCTCCTGGCATGTTCTCAGTGAGGAAAGCCTTATATGGATCAGCCTCAAATACAGGCCTATTGTCATTGACATCCTCCACTTGAATGTTGACCGAGACCAGTGATACCAAGTCAGTATCCTCATGAGGGCAATGTGCCATCAGGTCAATCTGGTACCATTTAGTGGACTCGTGGTCCATGGCCTTTCTCACCTTCAGGACTCCTGTGTCCTGGTCCAAGGAGAAGACACCATCCCTATTGCTCTCTGGAGTAGTACCCTGAACCAGACTGTAGATGATTGGATCTTGAGCAGCTACTGCTTTCACAGACCCAATTTCAGAACCTTCTGGAAGGTCTTCAGATGCAGAGAAAGTATACAGAGGTTCAGAAAACTTGGGCAAAGGGATTTCATTAGGAACCACTTGCAGTCGTACTGGTACCAGAGAGTCCCAATGAGGAGGACCACCATCCTGGGCTTTGATGTTGAAGTCAACGGCCCTGTTTTCCAGTCCTACCAGGCTCTCCTTCACCTTGACCACACCGGTGGTTGGGTTGACTTCAATGATCTCTTCAGCAAGGTCTTCAGTTGAGTCTACTGAATAGGTGACATCTGCATTCCTACCTTCGTCTGCATCATAAGCCAGTACCTGGATGACGGGGGAGTCTCTGCTGACATTGGATGGGATGGACACAGTGTACCTAGATGCTTTGAATTGTGGGGCATTATCATTTTCGTCAGTGAGGATGATCTTCACAGTGCAGAAGGCCACTTTCCCCCCTCCATCCCTTGCCATGACCTTAATAGCAATCACCCTTTCAGTTGAATTTTCCCGGTCCAGTTTCTGCAGGGTGGTGATCTGACCCCGGGGATTGATGAAGAACCTTTCACCAGCTAGCTTATTGATGATGGTGTAATCCACCGTACCATAGGGACCACTGTCCTTGTCTATGGCTAGCAACTCAATCACCTTTGTCCCCACTCTTGCATTCTCAGCTAATTCGGCTTCATAGACATGTTGCTGGAACTCGGGGCTGTACTTGTTGGCATTTGTAGTATTGATATATACTGGCACAGTGGCTTGAAAGACCCCATCAGAAGCACCTACCCTCAAGTTGTAAGATGAATCCAGCTGCTTTTTGCAAAGGTTGAACATAGAAATGATTCCTGATGAGCTGTTGATGGAGAAATGTCGGTCCTGATTGCCAGAAAGAATCAGGTACTCCAGGCGGGAGATGTCCCCGACATCAGGGTCAAGAGCTTGAACTTTTAGAACCAGATGGCCACAGGTTGCTAGCTCACTGACGTTGGCTTCATACTGAGGTTCCCTGAACTCTGGGGGATTGTCATTGATGTCAGACACATTGACAACCACAAGGGTTTCACCAGTGAGTGGGGGATCCCCTCGATCCATGGCCCTGACCTTCACGCGAAAGTGTTGTTGAGCTTCATAGTCCAGCTCTTGGAGAGTGAACATCTCCCCTGTGCTCCCATTGATCTGGAAGAACTTAGAGACACCTGAGCCATCCTCTACAATCTGATAGGAGACATCTCGGTTCTTTCCTGAGTCTTGGTCAGAAGCCAACAGTTGGATCACAGGGGTCTGAGCAGGTAAGCCCTCGGAAACTGAAGTGGTATATACCAGCTGGGAAAAAGTAGGAGGGTTATCATTGATGTCTTCGACTAAGACTTCTACTGTGGCTTCAGAAAAGGCTCCCAGAGCCGTGTCTGTGGCTCTCACTGTGAACACATGTTTGTTCTTAGACTCATAGTCTAGCGGTCCTGTCACTGTAAGGACACCAGTTTTGAAGTCTGTGGTAAACAGCGTCAAAGGCTCTTCCTCTACAATGTTATAGATGAGCCTCAGGCCCTCTGGACTCCGGGCCTGGGTGTGAAGAATCGGGGTGTAGAGTGTGATATTTTCAGGGACTTTCACTTTGTAGTATGGACTCTGAAACAATGGGTTGGATTTATTTCTGACAGTGACATGTACCTCCACCTCAGTTTGGAGGGGCGGGATACCTGCATCCCGAGCAATGACTTTGAGGTGATATTTATTCAAGGCTTGATAATCAAAGGGCTTCTTGAGTGATATGTCCCCAACATACGGATCAATCCGGAAATAAGCATAATCTTCTGCAAACCCATATGTGACGGTCCCATTGGCTCCCAAGTCCTGATCAGTGGCGGATACCTGAAAGAGGACATCCCCCGGTTCAGTGCCATCTTGGATGACCGTAAAATAGGGCAGATGCTGAAACTCGGGGACATTGTCATTGACATCTTCAACGGAGACCCTGACGAGAGCCTGAGCCACCCGCTGAGGGACCCGGTTGTCCCTCACTTCCACCGCCACTTCATGAGTGTCCTGCTGCTCCCGATCCAACGTTACTCCTCTGGTTTGCAATACACCTGCCGACTTGACCATGTGAAATAAGTCTGTGCCATTCAAGAGGAAGAAGGAGAGGGTGTCATTCAAATGATTTCCATGGACACCAAGAATTACCAGTGCCCGTCGGTAAGGTAGATTCTCCTCCACTCTTGCCCTGTAGATATCCTGATCAAACTGTAAGCTTTTGTCAAGGGCCTGGGTCAAAAATATTTTTACCAGTGCAGTATCATGATACAGACCATCAGAAGCCATAATATTGAGCTTCTGAGAAAGCCCCAGAAGAGCAGGATTCACCACAGATATTTGGCCTGTGATGGGGTGAATGGCAAAAGCCTCATCAGTGTTGCCATTTTTGATGCTAAAGGTGACTTCTGAGTCTTCATCCTTGGCCTGAACTGTGAGAAGCGCCATGCCAGGGTGGACGGGTCCCACCACTGCCACTTCATATATCTGTTCTGAGAGCCTGGGCGGGGTGTCATTCACATCTCGGACATGGATAATAACCTTGGCAGGTCTGGGTGCAAATAAGATGGGCGTCCCTTGGTCGTGGACATAGATGTTGAACTGGAACAAGGGTGTGTCCTCATAATCCAGCTCTGATGTGATAGTTAAGGTACCCATGCTGGGGTCAATTTTGAAAAACTTTAAGGCCTCTGGTTCCAAGATTTTATAGACTAGCAAGGAATTGGCTTCCTGGTCACTGTCGGAGGCCCGGACCACTAAGGGGCTGTTGTCTTCATCCAGGACCATGCTGTGCAGAGGAGCTGCCTCACTGATGTGCCCCACGAAAGTTGACTTTCGGAATGTGGGAGCATTGTCATTCTCATCAATGATGTAGACAAGCGCTACCACGTCCGTGTGTGCACCAGCCATGTTTCTGCCTCGGATTTTCAGTTGGTACAAGGAAATTTTCTCATGGTCTAAGGGCTTCTGGGTGGAGATGAGGCCGGAATAGGAGTTCATGGAGAACACCCTATCCTTGTTCCCCTCTCTTAACTCGTAGGTGACTTCAGAGGAGCTTGCAGCAGAGATGAGGAGGATCGGGGAGCCAACAGGGACTGATTCTGGGATCTCTATGAAGTACTCATCTTTTGAAAAGATGGGAGCACTACTCTCGGAGGGGTGGACATGAATGGCCACCTTAGCGAGGTCATGCCACTGTGGGGAACCTTGGTCTTCTGCCTTCACAGTTAACGTGTGCCTAGCGTGATGGACATGATCAAGTCTCCGGGCTACTGTGATGATGCCTAGGAGGGAGTCGATGTTGAAGAAACCTTCACTGTTGCCTGAAACAGAGAACAGGACAAAATGAAGTTTGCCACACCCTACAGAGATACCAGCCAGGCTTCTTAGGTCAGTCAAGAGTCCATGGCACCAAGCAGGGACAGGATACACTCTGAGTCTCAGTCTCCCCGGATTTAGTATATCATGTGTGGAGCAGATGCACACTACACAGTCCCGAATGTCACCCCCTGTAGGTGCTTTCGAAATAGAAGTGTGAGGGATTTAAAAGCCTCTGGGATACAACTTGAACTACAAACCAAAGCTGTCATCAGTGAGCCTTTGAAGCCAAGAAAGGGGACTTACACTCTTCAAGGAAACCATGCTTCACCCTCAAGTTCATTAGCACCTCTTGCAGAAGAGCTTCAGCAAAACGTTCAGAGGCATCCCTCGAATTTGTCTTCAATGGTCCAGCTTACATACTTACAAGGTGGGTCTGCAAACATGGAGTCGGGCTGCCTATGCTGACAGGGACTTTAAAGGCCACTCTTCCCTTTAAGGCTTCCCATTAGAAAGTCTTTCAACATGCTCGAAGAATGAAGAAGGAGGTGAGTGGGGAGGAAAGGTACAAAGCGCCCAGACTCTGAGGCTTCCATACTGTGCCTCCCACCACACCCACATCTCCTAATCTTCTGCCAGACTCACATCATCTGGATAGTTTCTTTTCAATATTCAGCCATTGGCCAGTTGTTTTTAGAATAGTGTCTTATGGCTACTTTCCTTTAAATAGATTCACTCCAGCTTTGACATGTGTTTTAGAAGGCAGCTTCATGCTGATCTTTTAAAAAAGAAAACCATTTTTGCTACAAATCAGGGGATAATTGTAAAAACAAGTCAATGAAAAAAATTATATTAGACTATCTATAAAAGATATTTCTTACTAAGGCATGTGTCCTGGAACCTGTCTATTTTTTTTTCTTTGGTTAAAAAACAAAACAATTTCTGTATCCATTCCTCGGTTGAGGGGCATCTGGGTTATTTCCAGGTTCTGGATATTACAAATAAAGCTGCTACAAACATGGTTGAGCTAATGTCCTTATTGTGTACTTGAGCCTCTTGTGGATATATGCCTAGAGGTGGTATAGCTGGATCTTGAGGAAGCACTATTCCTCGTTGTCTGAGGAAGTGCCAGATTGATTTCCAGAGTGGTTGTACAAGTTTATATTCCCACCAGTAGTGGAGGAGGGTTCCCCTTTCTCCACAACCTCTCCAGCATGTGTTGTCACTTGAGTTTTTGATCTTAGCCATTCTGATGGGTGTAAGGTGAAATCTCAGGGTCGTTTTGATTTGCATTTCCCTGATGACTAATGACATTGAACATTTCTTTAAGTGTTTCTCTGCCATTCGATATTCCTCTATTGAGAATTCTCTGTTTAGCTCTGTACCCCATTTTTTAATTTGATTACTTGAGTTGTTGCTGTTTAACTTCTTGAGTTCTTTATATATTCTGGATATTAGTCCTCTGTCAGATATAGGGCTGGTGAAGATCCTTCCCCAATCTGTAGGCAGTCATTTTTTTCTGACAACCCGAATGCCCCTCAACTGAGGAATGGATACAGAAATTGTGGTATGTCTACACAATGGAATGTTACTCAGCAATAAAAAACAAGGATATCATGAAATTTGCAGGTAAATGGTGGGAACTGGAAAGGATCATACTGAGTGAACTATCCCAGAAGCAGAAAGACACACACGGTATATAATCACTTATATAGACATATAATATAGGATAAACCTACTAAAATCTGTACACCTAAAGAAACTAATCAAGAGGAGGACTCTTGCTAAAATGCTCAATCCCTATCCAGAAGAGCAAAGAGGATAGACATCAGAAGAAAGAGAAAACAGGGAACAAGGTAGGAGCCTGCCACAGAGGGCCTCTGAAAGGCTCTGCCCTGCAGACTATCAAAGCAGATGCTGAGACTTATGGCCAACCTTTGGGCAGAGTGCAGGGAATCTTATGAAAGAAGTGGGAAATAGTAAGATCTGGAGAGGACGGGAACTCCACAAGGACAGCAACAAAACCAAAAAATCTGAGCACAGGGGTCTTTCCTGAGACTGATACTCCAACCAAGTACCATGCATGGAGATAACCTAGAACCCCTGCACAGATATAGCCTATGGTAGTTCAGTATCCAAGTGGGTTCCATAGTAATGGGAACAGGGACTGTCTCTGACATGAACTGATTGGCCTGCTCTTTAATCACCTCCCCCTGAGGTGGGGGAGCAGCCTTACCAGGCCACAAAGGAAGACAATGCAGCCACTCCTGATGAGACCTAATAGACTAGGATCAGAAGGAAGGAAAAGAGGACCTCCCCTATTAGTGGACTTGGGGAAGGGCATGCGTGGAAGAGTGGAAGGGAGGGTTTGGGAGGGGAGAAGGGAGGGAACTACAGGAGGGACACAAAGTGAATAAAGTGTAAAGAAAAAACCAACCAACCAACAAAACAAAACAAAAGGCAAGTGTTAGGTAAGGGCTGGAGATACTCAAACCCAACTGACAGAATTTGTAACAGAATTTGATCATGAAGTCTGAGCAGGAACCAGAAAGATGCGCTCTTTCCCTGCAAGAGAACTTGAGTGGCGGGGAGGTTGGTTTGGTCACCACCAGAAGCACTCAAGCTGGTACTTGAGTAACCTATAACCCTAACCCTCACCCTTTCTTTATATCATACGTGTTTTATGTGGCCAGGCAAACAGCTGAGCTTCATCATAAAGCCTCCCAGCTGACTCTGCCACTCTTTAGAGCCTTTTCATGGGATGGTAGGCAGATATGGGGTCATGAGTAAACAGCAGGTTTGGGTAGCTGTTAAGTATAGCTAAGTTAGCCAGGCATGGTGGTGCATGCCTGTAATTTCAGCACTGGAGAGACACAGGCTGGGGGATAAGGAGTTCAAGATCATCCTTGGCTACACAGTGAGTTTAAGACTAGCCAGGGCAACATGAGACCCTGTCTCAAAAATGAAACAAAATAGTACCTAAGTTAAGTATCTAAATATAATTCTAGTTATTTCTCATGCTATGCTGCTGAAGAAAAAAAAAGTCAAGGCACAAAATTATGGACTCATTGTGATTTCAGCACTATCAAAAGATGCTTGGAAAGGATGGACAGGAAGTACATTGACAGATATCTCTGGGTGTTGGCATTTATGCCTGCACCTTATATTCTTCATACATTCCTATATCTCCCCTGTTTTCAAAACTGAGCGTGAGCGGTTTTAAAATCCATAGAATGTTTACAACTAACATTTCAAAATTTTTATACATTTATTTACTTTGCATGTGCATGGGGCGGGGGGAAGGGCACACTTGTATGTCACCACATGCTGTGGAGGTCAGAGGATGACTTGTGGCATTCAGTTCTGCCCTTCTACCATGCGGGTTCTGGGCAGTAAACTCAGGTTTGGGTTAAGGTTAGGTGAGCCGTCTCATCAGCCCCTTAAAAACTAATCTTTATCTGTAAAAAGATACTATCAGGATGGTTGCTAATGAGATGAAATGAGATAAATGATGTGATCATATCCCATAAGTCAGAAAATAAAGAATGAATGTGTCATAATCTATATTCTTCTTTATGATGGTCTCTGCCTTGGGGGTAACCATTTCTCCCCCCAAAAAAGTATGTGTAAAAATCTCTGACTTTTGCAGATGCATTCAGCAGTATAGTGCTCTGAGGAGATAGTAAGTCATGGTTATCATCCTTCTATAGTGTCTACTTCTGCAAAATGTCATCATTGTAAAAAATAATTATTAAAGTGCCATTAATTATGCATTTTCTCTTATAAAAGATCACTAGTAATTTGTGGGAGAGTGAAATTATCGCTTTGTCATGTCACACGAATTCTTTTTAAAGATTTGTACTTTTTTAATGTATGTGTGTGCCCAGGTGTGTGTCATGGGAGTGTAGTGCCTGCTGAAGCCAGAAGGGGGCGTCAGATCCCCACCCCTCCTGCTGGAGTTACAGGTGAGAAGCCCAACATAGGCAGAAATAAACATGGCTCCTCTGCAAGAACAGCACAAACTTTTAACCTTGGCCTCATCTCTCTAGCCCCACATTAACTAATAATTGACACTTTTCAATGACAGTGAAATCTCCGGCATTTGCATGTTTTATAATTTATGACGCTTATACATTTTTCTTTGGATTCTTACAGCCTTATAGCAAAGATGATATTCTCAGTTTTTAGAGAAAGAAAATCATATAACAGGTGCCAAGTCAATATGTGGCCTGAGTAGAAAATAAAACTAAAAATGATGTCACGATCCTGATGAAGCACTTACACATTCCCTTCTTACACACGAACACGAATTCATTACATTCTAACACATTTACAGGCCCTATAAACACCTTCCTCATGGTCACTGTTGGCTTGTATTATATTATTCACAAATTTCCCCAGAACCTGAGAGCACCTTTGCTTATTGTTACTACCATTTTTTGAAGCACATTGACACATAGAATGTTCTGAATGGTCATCTGTCACTGCTTACAGAGCTGGTACTTGAGTAACCTGTAGAGCTGTGTCCCTACTGCTGGCCCTTTGTCTAATTCCTCAGGCTCACTGCCAGGTTCTCACCTTTTAGGAAGGAATAGTGGACGTCAGCATTGGCTCCCCGGTCAGCATCCACAGCTCGGACCTGCAGCAGCTCTGTGCCGGGGGCGGTGGTGTCAGGAACCTTGGCCTCATATTGGAGCTGAGTAAAGTGAGGTGGATGGAGATTTCCATCCTCTACATGAATGGTCACCCACACAAAGTTCCTCTTGATGGGCATCTCTTGGTCTCGGACCTAAAAAAGGGTTTAAGCAGAGTAGATAGCAAACAGAATTGAAGGAGTTAGGGTCAGAGTCAGGTCCAGGAGACAGGATGCCAACCAACAGGCTGCCTAATTTCTGTGGATTTTAAATCCTTCTCTAATCTATGCTTTTATAGATGTCTCATTATCAGTTATTTGGCTTGGCTGTTTCTACTTTATAAGAAAGGCATAATAAGCAGAAATACAACAGGTCTCAGGCTATGACTTCTTTAAGATACTCATGAGATACAACTCATTAAAAGTATTCTTCGGTTATGTAGATTTGGGAAACACTGAACTGAATAAAGTCAAAGGGCTCTCTTGGTGGCAGGCCTTCTCAAATCCTTCAATGTATATTAATATTCTCAGAGGATAATAAATTAGCATGTAAGAATATTGACTCCAAGACAGGAGGTCAAATTCTGACTCCGGCCTCCTCATAAATAACTGTTTGGTAGTTAGCAAATTTTCTTCCCCTGTGGGCCTCAGGTATAGATAAGAGGAATAGCAGGGTCAGAGCTGGGGTAGTTAGGGTGTGTTGGGTGAAAAATTGGAGGCAGCTCTTACTCCCAGAGTCACAGAAGCATGGGACTCAGATAGTAAATTCTCCTTAAAGGTTACATCCTACAGACCTGCTTGCTTGATTCTTGTCTTTGTCCTTAGCTGGAGGATCTCTAGGTCCCTCCCAAGTCTGACAACATGTGAATCTACAGGACATCCATAAAAATCACAGAGTAGGCAAAGATCTGTTGTAGATATTTGGGGTGAGCCCAAAGAAAGCTGAGGCTGCAGGAGATTGCTTGCCAGCCAACTACTCTCTCTGTATCTTCACTTCAGGCATCCCTTCAAGAAGGCATCTCTAACCAGCTGTGAAATACTACACCTCAGGGATTACATTATGAATGTCTACATTCCTGGCTCATCAGGGACCAGCATGTCCACTCTCTCTACCTGCATACAAGCCCATTGTAGTTTGCATGTGACATGACCCCAGAGGCTCATGTGTTTGAATGCTTGGTGCCTAGATTGAGCAATTTGTGGAAACGTTAGGAAGTGAAAGCTTGTGTGAGGAAGTGAGTCATTGAGAGAGGGTTTTGAGGCTTCATAGCTTGGCCTCACTTCCTGTTCACTCTCTATTTCTTGAGTGTGGATGAGTGTGACCAGATAGCCTACTGCTTCTACTGCCATGATGGAATGAAGCCGTCTGGAATGTTCTCTCTTACTTTGCTTTTGTTGGGGTATTTCATTACAACAATGAGAAAGTAACTAAGATTTCCATGCTCATCTGTTCCTGCGTTTACTCACCATAACTGTCAGAATGTGCTGAGAAGGCCCGGAGTTCAGGTCCAATCTCCCCACTGTCACCAACACGCCACTGCTTGGATCCAACTGGAAGAGGCTGGCACTTCCAGGGTCCTGGCTACTGTGGATGGTATAGATGAGGCCTTTGCCATTGTCTTGATCTGTGGCCTGGACCCGGAGGAGTTCAACCCCAGGCAGCGTGTCCTGGGGAACACTGACTTCATAGTGGTCTTTCAGGAACTGAGGCCGGTGGTGGTTGATGTTAGCAATCATAAAGATGTGGACCTAGGCAGGGGACAAGGAGCAAAGAGGTCAATTGTGAACTACATGGGCACAGGCATGGTACCTGCTGGAACTTCATGGTTCCCTCTATGCTGGCAGTGACTGAAAAGAAGCTGCCATTCTAGCCAGTGAATAGCTACTGAATGTATGGAAAGATTTTGAAATAACAAGCTTTCAGATAGCAGATTTCCCAGGAGATTATTTTTTTATTCTTATTGAGACAGGATTTCTGTGTAGGCCGGACTATCCTGGAATTTTCTCTGTAGTCGAGGGTAGCCTCAAACAGATATCTACCTGCTTCTCCTTCATGAATGCTCAGATTAAAGGCATACACTACCATGTCCAGCTTTCCACTCAAAACATAATGTTGATCAGCTGTAATCCCAGTATATGGGGACCTGAAGCAGAATTACCATGAATTTGAGGCCACCTTGGGCTACAGAGTAAGCCCCTGTGATGGTTAGTGTTAATTATCAACTTGACACAAACTAGAATTTCCTGGGAAGGGAGTCTCAAGGAGGTGTTGTCTGGATTAGCTGGCCTGTAGACTTATCTATGAGGGATTGTTTTGATTATATTAACCAAAGTAGGAAGACCCATCCAATGCTGTACCGTGCACTGGGCAAGAGATCCTGGACTGTATAATAGTAGGAAGAGCAAGCAAACACACGCATGTGTGTACGTTAATTCATTGCTTCCTACTCTTGACTTGGGTAGAATGTAACCAGCTGCTTCAAATTCCTGCAGCTTTGAGTTCCCTGGCCTGAAGAACTGTAACCTGGAACTGTGAGCCAAATCAATCCCTTCTTTGTTAAGTTGCTTTTGTCAGGATATCTTATCACAGTACTAGGAAGAGACCCTGTCTCAAGAAAACAAACAGAACAACCTCATCGAGCTTTCTCTTTAAGCAAAATGTGTAGACTCCCATGTAAGAAATAGCTTTACTCTACAACAGTCAGAGCAGAAGTTGAAAGGCCCATAGCTCCTCACTCCTCATATCTACTGTAGCCCTTGTGGCAGAAAAAAAAAATTATTTGTTCACATCAATTCTCTCATTATGTGGAGATGTAGATTGGGGGAGGGTGGATACTCCTACAACTACAGAAGTGAAGTGTGTATGAAGTAAGACTGGTACCCAGAACCTAGTACTCTTTAAGGAACTTCGACATCGACAGAAAGCCTTCAATAGCCTCACTCCAACCAGCTTCGCCTCTCGTCTCTGCCCAAGCCAGGGGCTCTTGACAAAGGCCTCTTACCTGGGTGGCAATTGTGTGGAACCCATCCGTCACCTCCACAGTCAAGTTATAGCTGGACTTTCTCCTTGTATCAAGAGGCCTGGCTATGACGATGCTGCCCGTGGTCTTCTCAATGTCAAAGTCCATGTCCTTATCCCCATCTGGAGGAGGGAAAGAGCAGATGTGATGTCAGTGACTTAGGTAGCCGTAGCCCAACCTGGATTTGGCCACAGACCTGGAGCACCTGGTAAGCAACAACCTTGGCTGACTTTGGCAAGTCTGTGGGTATGCAAGGAAGAGGCTGAATCAGAGCATCTAAGACCATTTGGGGATGGTAGCTATCTGGTAACAGTCTGGAGTATATAAAAAGATATTATATTATATTATCTGTCCAATTATCAAATGATCTAAGGACACACAGGTCTGTGAGGGCTGAAAAAGCTGCTAGAGAATGTTTTCTGCTTCTGGCATTGCTGTGGCCTCAGATTCATAATCTGAATGCCTGGTCTCAGACAGTGACACTCTTTTGGGAGCTGGGTACTTGGGAGAATCCCTCGGTTCTTCTTGCCTCGCTCTCTGTTTCTTAGTCAGCCATGAAGTGAACAGCAGCCATTCACCACAGATTCCTGCTGCCATGAGGGTCTGCCTGAGCACATGTACCTAAGCCACTATGGGCTGAAGACTCTGAAACCATAAGATTGTATCACAACACGATCGTAGCCGACACAGGGATTAAGACACACGGGGACGATGAAGCTAGACTTCACAGCTTTGTATTAGACTGTGCAAAATGCCTGTGACAGACACAAGGACAAGTGAGAACAAGTCTGTGCAAAGAAAGAAAGAAAGAAAGAAAGAAAGAAAGAAAGAAAGAAAGAAAGAAAGAAAGAAAGAAAGAAAGAAAGAAAGAAAGAAAGAGGAAAGAAAGAAAATTTAAAAATTGAAAGGTTTAAGGGTTGGAGCAGGAACATAGGAGACTAAAGGGTTCATGGTTAGATAAAACTAAACATGTATAAAATTGCCAGGAGGGGTCAGTGTTTAAGCGTGGTAGCTGCTCTTCCAGAGGACCCAAGTTCAGTTCCCAGCACTCATGTTGAGTGCCTTACAATTGTCTACTAACTCCAGTCCCAGGGGCTGGGGGCGGAATGGCTTCTACAGGAATCCACACTCACATGGCACATCCAAAGACAGGTACGCACACATCCACATAATCAAAAATTACAAGGTTTTTTTAAAAAGCAAAAGAAAATGCCATAAATAAACGAAATATTGGCTATGACAGAAAAGGCCTAGGCAGATGTGTTCTTCCCTTCTACAGAAGGAAAACAAGGAAACCAGGCCCCAGAAAACCAGGGAAGAGGTCATCATCAGAACAGAAAGAAGGGCTATGGTGGAAACATGAAAATAAAGGGATTTGTTCTCCTTGGTCCTCACCTGAGATGTGGAACCAGAAGAGGCCAGGTCGTCCCTCTACACTGATAACTCCTACCATGTGGTTTACAGGGTCTGTCTCCATGACTGTAAAGCTGTAATGTGGCTCTTCAAAGGACAGTGGGATGGAGGACGGCCGAGGCCGGGGAATCCATTCAATGTGTAGCCGGACACTGGTGGAGAGGGCTGGCTGCCCACTGTCTGTGGCCTTGATCTAAGAAGACACCAAAAGCCAAGTTGAGTCATTGTGGAAGTGGCCCTCCATCCACTCACTCATCCATTGGACACACATTTAAAGGATGATGATAGACAGCAGCTCTGATGGTTGCTAGGCAAACACATCTGGCCTCCATTCTACAATCTCTAGGTTAGTGGAGAAAACCAAACCAAACCAAACCAAACCAAACCAAACACTGGGACAGTTAATATTGATTGTCGGTTTGATTGATGTGGTGGTCTGAATGGGAACTGTCTGTCTTTGGTTCGGATACTTGAACACTTGATCCCCAGGAGACAGCACTGTTTGAGGAGGTTGTAGAACCGTTAGGAGATGCAGCCCTGCTAGAGAAAGTATGTCACTGGGGGTGGGCTTTGAGGATTTATCATTTTGCCTCACTTCCTATTCTGTCTCCCTCGGCTTCCTGTGTGTGGAGTTCTCTGCTTCCTGCTCCTGCCACCATGCTTTCTCCTTGGTCCTTACATTAAGAATTCTATCCCTCTGGAACCATAAGCTAAAACAAACCCTTTCTTCCTAAAGTTACGTTTGGTCATGGTATCTGATCACAGCAACAGAAGTAACTAATGCAACTGCAGTGATAAATGTCTATAGGCCATTGGTAAGGCATGCTTTGGGGGTATATCTGTGACAGCATTTCCAGGAAAAATTAGATCGTAAAGGTGTTGACCTAGTCGATGGGTCAGTCTCTTGATGTGTTCTTCCTATGAAGTTTGGTATGATGAGAGCTGGTGAGATCCAGGCATGGGCTGAAATGGAAGTCACTAGGGCACATCTTTGAGAAATATCTCATGCCTCAGTCCCCACCTGAATCTCTTTTTCTTAGCCCCCTGGTCAGCCATGAAGACTTTTCTGCCACATAATCCATCCTACCACCGTAACATTTGCCCAAATGGGCACAGCCAAGCAATCAAAGACAAAACCCTCTAGACACGTGAGCCCAAATAAGTCTTTGCTTTCTTAAGCTGAGCCTGTCAGGGGCTTTGATCACAGTGATTATCAGAGAAAGCCACTATATCTTACTGCATAGCAATTCCTAAGTTGGATTTCCTAAGTTGGATTTTACACTCATAGACCCCATACCACCACCAACAAACATAGTGAGCCAGACTCGCTGAGTTCTGCTATGACCAGTCCTCGCTCTAAGAGCTCTGTGTGCAATGTTTAGCCCTCACTGTAGCCTTGGGAAACATACTACAATAACTTATCTCCCCTTTGTAGACAGAAACAGGAACACATGAAATGAGTTCACACCCTGAGTCATGACCCACCAGCAACAAGGCTGGGCTTCAGTTTAGTGGTGTGATATGAGAACTCATGGCCTGCCTTTTGACACACTGACATCTTAGCCTCAGTTTACAGAGATTCAAAAGACTTAAATGACTTGTCTGAAGAAGCAGAAAAAGTCAAGGTCAGAAGTCAAGACAGGAGCTCCTGTTTTTCACCCAAGAAGGTCCGTGATCTGTTTCTCAGAGATAATCCATTTATTTTTGCTCATGATTCTCAGACGCCTTTGCCTCTGCTCTCCTCAAGCTTGTCTGGGTTATTGGATGCTTATGCAGGAATGTCTGGAAACTCCTGGGGTAGACATGAAGCTTGATTCGTGAAATAAAATCCAGGATGCAGGAAACACACCAACACAGGTGCTTCTGACCCTGGAATCCACAGCCCTGAAGATGTGGTATCAGTCAGGCCATTTTCACCCAAAATAGTTCAGGACTTTAAAATGATTTTAGGGCTTGGGGATGTGGCTCAGTGGTGGAATGTTTGCCTAACAGACGCCACATGGCTGCAACTGGCTGAAAACTCAAGCTCAGGGTGATAGAAAGATGGATCAGCAGTTAAGAGCACCTGCTGTTCTTGCAGAGGACCTGAGTTCAGTTCTCAGCACCTATATGCAGTCTAACACCAGCTCTGGAGACAATCAGGTGCCTCTAGCCACCTCCACAGGTACCTGCATTCAGCTGTACACACTCCCACACATGTACACATACTTTTTAAAAACATAAATTTAGATGAGGATGGTGGAGCATGCCTTTAATCCCAGCACTGATGAGGCAAGAGGCAGGTGAATCTGTGAACTCCAAGCCAACCCATTCTACTTAGTGACTTCCAAGGCTACATAGTGACATAATGACAGCCAGGATACGTAGTAAGACCCTGTCTAAAAATTATGTTCCTACTTAAAAAAGAAATAAATAAAACTTTATTTTTAAAAGATGCCCAATAGGTACATTTTGAGTTTAAGACCATGGTTAATTTTTCTAAATTGTTGCCTGTAAGAGCGGAGAATGTCAAGGGCCTTTATTGCTCTCAAAGAGAAAAGGCCACAGTCCACAATTCAGTCCCCTGGGAGAGAGTGGGGACTCCCTGGTTCCCTAAGGGAAGACACTGAAGGAGAGATGTCCCTCCTCCTGTGCCCTCACAGAAATTCATCATCTGGGACCATTCTTCTGCAGACACCCTCCAGGCCCTTCCTTGCCTGCTTTACCTTGTTACAGTCTAGAGATGGTTTGAGTGTGTCCCTCAATACTCCATGCACTGCAAGCTTAGTTCCTAATGATACAGTGCTGAGGCTGGGGAGTCTTTCTCAAGAGGTTGAATCTAGGGACTGGAGGGAACAGCACTGGCTGCTATTCCAGAGGCCCTGAGTTCAGTTCCTAGAACCAACATAGAAGTTCATAACCATCTATAACTCCAGTTTCAGGGGATCCAATGCCCTCTTAAGGCCTCTATGGGCACCAGGTATGCACAAGGGGCACACATATACATGTAGGCAGAGCACCCATACACATAAAATAAGTTATTAAAAGGGTAGAGTCAAGGGGCTGAGGGGATGGCTCAGTCAGCAAAGTGTCTGCACATGAACTGAATCCCTAGAAGCCATTAAAAAAAATATGGGTGCTGTGACGCCTGTTTGTAATCCCAGTGCCTGAGTGACAACACACAAACACACACAGGTGAATCACAGGTTCAACGACCTGCCAGCCGAGCCAGGTCAATGAGAGAGCATGTCTCAAAGAGAGAGAGAGAGAACTACTACACAAGAGTACACATGTATACACACACACAAGAAATGCGTCTAGTGATGGTCTTTGGGGATGCAATTCTAAGGAGTGGATTAATGCTGATCCAGCAAGACAGGCTGTGAGTGTCTCTCAGGGGTGAGCCTGGCTCCTCCTCCACCTCCTGATGAGTTAAAACAGACTGAAAAGGGGGAAAAAAAGGAAAATCACAGCTACTTGTGCCCTCCAGCTCTGCAGCCCTCCTTCCACCCACCGTTAGGATGTTGTACTCTCCAGCTGCGAAGGTGCTGCTGGAGGAAACAACCCCCGTGGCAGGGTCAATCCTGAAGCTCTCCTCATCACTCTCCTCAATGCTGTAGGTGATGCTACCGTTGAGACCTTCGTCTGGGTCTGAAGCCACCAGCCTGTACACAGGCCCCGAGGACAAGGGGCTCAGTCTCTCCGGAAGACGGACATTAAAGAGCTTGTGGGAGAACACAGGTGGGTTGTCGTTGACATCCAAAACACGCACCACCACCCTGGAGGTGGACCTCAGCGGGGGGTCCCCGTTGTCCAGCACAGTCACCTGTAGACAGAACGGTGTGTGAGTTTCTGTGCTGCCACTGTGAAGCAGTGCCTAGTGTCACCACGGCCCTGCCGTGGCTTCCAGCGTGTTAGAGCTGGTTGATGTCACTGCCACAGTCTGGCCTTGGAACAGCAAGAATGGCAGGGAACCAGAGAGAGAACCAGAAGAAGCCAGCATTAGAATCTGCCGTGAAAGCCTGGCCTTCATGTTGAAGACCCCTGGGCCTCTTCCCTTGATTGCCAGAAACCTTGTTTACTCTGCTTGGGTTAGACAGCATTTTTGCAGGAATGGGTGAAACCTGGGTCAGACATTTTGCGTGATACCGAAAATAAAACCCAGCTTTAGAATCATGTGCTGTTGGTGCTGGGACCCAGTCGTCTGACATATCCATAGTGCCGAGGAAATGGTACAAGACAAGGCGTTTCTGCTCACAGTAGCTCAAAGGCTGGGGTGTGGTTCAGTGGTTCCGCACTTGCCTAGCATGCATGAGGCTCTGGGTTTGAGCCTCACTCTGCACACGAAAGAAGCAGTTTAGAAGTACTTCTAGATCACTCCTCAGCCTTCCTAACACTGCGACCCGTTGTGGTGACTCCAGCCATAAAATTATTCGCTGCTACTTCATTACTGTAATTTTGCTACTATTATGAATCGTAGTGTAAATCTGTGTTTTCCAACGGTCTTAGGTGACCCCTATGATAGGGGTCATGACTCACAGATTGAAAACCAGTGTTAGAGATTTTTAAGCTTGCTGAACTGGGAAATCAAGGCCATTTTGCTCTTAGCGACAAATGCTTTTCCTTCCTTCCTTCCTTCCTTCCTTCCTCTCTCTCTCTCTCTCTCTCTCTCTCTCTCTCTCTCTCTCTCTCTCTCTCTCTCTCTCTCTCTCTCTCTCTCTCTCTCTCTCTCTCTTGTGACTCAGGATGTCAACCCAGGACCTCACAAATGCTGTGTACATGATCTACCAGTGAGCCGCACCCTCATTTTTCTCTATTTTTTAATCTTGGAACAAGGTCTCTCACTAAGTTTACAGACTGACTTGAACTCCCTCCATAACCTAGACTGGCTTTGAACTTGAGATTCTCCTAAATAGCTGGGACCACACATGTGCTACCCCAGTATACTTCAAAGGGAACGAGAATTTCATAGCCTGTAGCATAGAAAGGCAGAATGACCTCCAAACTGCTAACGACTATGGGGCATCCCCACTTACCCTCCAGGTGCCCTTAAGGCCAGATGAGATGCCTGGTGGGTTGTGGGCTGCTCAGGAAGGAAATCGCTAGCCAGATTAATAACTGCTACTAATTTACTCCCCTCTAGAGCACTGTGGGAGCCTTGAAGTAGGGTGAGCACCATGCAATCTTAAAGACACCTTAGAAAGAACATAAGTCTAGAAGGCAAGAACCTTTATTCTGGTTCTGCATCGAACCCTGGAAAGGATCATTAAGTGGTTTGCTCTCCCCAAGCCAAGAGGAATGGGCTAGGAACTAGCCAGAGCTCTGGAGCCATGCAGCTGTCTACCTACAACCCAGCCCCCTTCAGAGGCTTTCAGAAGCAGTGCCCTTCCTCCCCACCACTTACCTCCAGGACATGCTCATCTCTGTTCTCTCGGTCCAGCTGCTTGGCGGTGGACAGGAGACCTGGAAAGGGATGGATGGAGAGAGACATGAACAAAGGTTTCCCAGGGCCTTGTCACAGGGCCAGGCTCAGTGGTACACACAGCTCTCAGATGAGAGTGCTGGTTTTTTGTTTGTTTGTTTGTTTGTTTGTTTACTTTTGGAGCTCTGGGAAAAGGGATGGTGAGGAGGGAGGAGACATGAACAGAGAATGTGCTAAGTGAAGTTCTCACCTACATCCATTTTCACCATGAGGCAGGAGGGATGGGTGTCCAAAACTCAGCAACCCACACACTATCAGCAGCCTGCCCAGCCAGTGCCAACCTCAGCCTCGTGAGTGCTGGGATTCCAGGTATACAGCCATTGTGCTCAGCGTTGTTTAGTCTCTATCTTCAGACTTTCTCTCCCACCTCCTCCCCTGACCCTTTAGGGATCAGTGTTCCTGAAACCACTGCTTGGTGACCTCCTGAGCTGCTATTCCCTTGTGGACCTTCAAGTCTCTGGGACTCCTTGGAGTCTGGATTCCCAAGGAGTGCCCATGAAGGTGAGATGTGGTTGAGGTCCTGCAAAGGTCCCCATTAGGACAGAAAGCATTCCCCGAACTTGTGTGGTGTAAGTCCCTACCTCTCCCAGCCCAAGGTGACACACTGTTATTGCTTTTCACCTCTGAACTAAGTTTTCCCATTACCCCACCTCAAGGTCACTGTTTTCCCTCTACCTCTGTCCCCAAACAGCTTATCAACAGCTGTTGAGTCACCTCTGAGAGATTCCTGCTCCTTCACCCTTTGACCCACCATAGTCTTGGGCTCTCCCCGGCCACTTGTTCATTCCAATGTCCCTATTCCTCTATCCTTAAACATCACAGAGACAATGTTGCTGACCCTGTACATGCTAGACTTTCTTCTAAGTTCATTCTATAATGCTACATCCTAATTCACCTGGGATCCATAACCATCTAGAGAGCAGCTTGGATGGTTGTGTTTTACTGGTGGAAACATAAGCAGGGACCAATACTTAGTGCAGTTGTTACCTTCAAATGTTCATGTGTTGAAACTATCATCCCCAAATTATTGTCTGTTTATTATGGTTTTCTTGAGGCAGTACCTTTCTATGTAACTCAGGCTGTCCGAGTACTCACTCACGCTGTAGCCGAGGCCACCTTTGTATTCTTGATCGTCCTGCCTTAGCCTCCTTGGGGCTGGGATTGTAGGTAGGCGACACCACACTCAGGTCTATCCATAGCTAAATAGGATTTGTAGATGGGCTTTCGGGAGGTAATTAGGGTTAGATGAAGTCAGAAGAGCAGAGTTCCCCGTGAGGGTATTGGTGGCTTTTTATACTAGATGATGCCCTCTGCCATGATATCATTCAGCAAGATGCCCCTACAAGATGCTAGCACCATGCTCTTGGGATTCTCAGCCTCAAGCTAAATAAACCTATGTTCCTAATCAACAACCCAGCCTGCGGTACTCAATTAGAGGAACAGGTGATAAACTGAGAGAGCAGCCCAGAAACTTTCCCAAGACCTCACCCATCCTAAACGGTGGAAATGGGCTATCTCCAGGCCACCACAATGAGATCCTCATCTTCCTCCCACTTGGAGGTTCTCAGGCCACCCTCCCTGTCCTTGTCCCCTTCTAGACTTCAGCTTGTCACTTCCCCCAGTTCATTAGGCCTCTGCAGCTTGGCCACAACCCAGCGGCTTTTTCCCTCCCCTGAGCACCTACAGCACCTACCTTCTTGCATATATTTTACAGTATTTATCCCCAAATATTCATCATCCGGATGAGCTGACTTCCCAAGGCCAAGAGCCAGATCTTATTTCTCTCTACAGCACAAGGCTTTAAGGCCTTACAGGGGTGACCTCTTAAGGCATTTGCTGGGTATGCGCATGGGTCAGAAACAAGGACTCAGTCATCCATTTAACAATTGCGTATTGAGCTTCTACTGTACTCTATGGTGCTGCCAGGTGCTGAAGACTCTGTGGCAGGCCAAAGCAGTCAACTGTTTTTTTTTTCAAGGGACCTGTGGAAGTCCAGTGGACACGGAGAGTTAGTGGAACAATTACTTGAATGAGTACAGTGAGCTGTGCAGTAACTTAGCGGTGCCGGCAGGTACGTTACGATATTAGGAGCTATCTATCTGATTGGGTTCTGTGGGAGATTTAAAGGCCACATAGACAAAAAGAGGGGGAAAGCCTGACATGCAGCCAGGCTTTAATCCCAGAACTAGAGAGGCAGAGGCAGGCAGATTGATGTGAGTTCAAGGCCAGCCTGTTCTATTTAGCAAGCTCTAGGCCAGCCAGGACCACATAGTGAGAGAGGAGAGAGAGAGAGACTTGTGTAGCATTTGCCAAACCCCATGTTAAGAGCTTCTATGGTCCAAAGGAGCTGTGAACAAAAATTCCTGAAGAAGCTGTGTCTGGGTGTGAACAAGAAAATTCTTCTGGAAGGAGTGTGTGTATGCAGAGACTGGTGACTAACTGGAGTTTCAGTCCTGTGGAGAGGCTGGAATTTTGTAGGTTCAGAGGCTGATTATTTTATCTTGGGCTAGTTTAGCCTTCTGGAACAGCCTTTGCCTGCCCCACTTTGTATCTGGACTAACATCTCATGATAGCAAATAAAAACGTCTTAGAAGCTATTAACTTAACAGAATATGAGCTTCTACCAATCCAAGAGCCAAGAATGTCATCAGATAGCATCTTGGGTCTATAAAAAAGCTTCCCGTTTCCATGTTTCTGCCTCTCTGGTGCACCCACCAATATATTTTAAAGTCATCTAGATTTATGACTTTCTTTGTTCTGTAAAACTGTAAAAACCCTGTGAGACTACATCCATGTTTGAATGTGGGATTTGACTGGGGTAACTTAAATCTGTATTCCCAGGCTCTAGTCTCACTCTCCGGCTCCAGAACAAACTCTTATTCACTTTAAGATAAGAGCTGTGGTTTTTATGTTGACATAGCCACGGGGGCCGGAGCCAAGAGATGGGTACCCTGAGGCCAGGGAGGTCAGTGGGGCCCGTTTAGGTGCCAGCTTTTGGGACCCAGAGAGCCCTTACTTTACCTCAAGGACACAGAGGAGCATTTCCAGGGATGTGGGATGGTACAATGGCTTGTGTGAGGAAGGTGGATTGGGGCCTGATGGTGGATATGATACTCATGTTAGAGTTAAGACTTCATGCTACTCAGGATTTCTCCTGCCTGGCTGCAGGGAAGCTGGGAATACCTCTGCCTGCAAGGGCATTAGGCCTGGCCTGCAGCCAGGGGACTGTTGACAGTAAATAGAAGAGGGATTGGGAGAAGCTGAGGAGTTGATGCCTTGGGTGAGGGATCCATCTCCTCACTCTTCTGGGAAAAAAAAAGAAGTGAGGTGTAGGGGTGTGGGGGAAGGACACTGGGGACATGGGGTGAGCCTGGCTGCTTGAACCTGTCTTCTAAAAGAAAAGTTCCCTAAGCTCAAAGATAAGAGGATGTATCTACAGCCTGAGGTCAAAGGTGAAGTCTTCTACTGTTTGTCCCCCATCCCCATGTCCTGGGCTCCTGGGAAAGCCCACAAGCAGCCCCCCTTCCCCCTCTACAGTCTGTCCTTCTGGGGCAAGAGAACACTGTGGAGTAGGAAAGATCGGACCACACGGAAAAGGTCAGCCTTCCTTCATGGTAGGCCTGCAGCATCTCTCCAACTCCGGGAGAAATGACATAACTGGAGGAAGCAGGTTGGGACTAAGATAGTCGGGTTGGGGAGGCGACTGTGGGGCCAAAGAATGTATGCGGGATCTGCTCAGTGAGCTGCTCTCTGCCTCTGGTACACTGTGGCCCTCGGAGAATGTGAGGGAAATGTGGTCAGAACATGGCTTTTTTTTTTAAAAGAGCATCCAGAGATCTGGAATGTTCTGTAAGACTTGCCAATGTGGGCTACAAGCTGACAAATTTCTACAAGGTTAAGGTTTCTGAGTCAAATCAAATATCTTGTGGCAGAGCGGGGGAGGAAGGGCTCTCCGTGGCTCATGGCTGCAGAGGTGACCCCTGGATACCTCTGAACCTTCTTTCATCCTTGGCCTGTGATGAGGCTGGTGGGGTGTGGGTGGGATGCCAATTGTTACTGGTTGGTGGGTAGGTTTTAGGTTAGTCTGTGATATGGACTGCCCTGGTTAGCGTCAGCTGTTGACTTAACAACCCTATAGAGTCATTTGAAAGAAAAGCCTCAACTGGGAAATTGTCTTGATCAAATTGGCCTGTGTACGTGTCTATGGAGGGTTAGTGTGACAGTTAATTGTTGCTGGGCAGGTGGTCCTGGGCTGCATGAGAAGGCTAGCTGAGTGTGAGCTCATGAGCAAGCCAGAGAGAGCCAGTAGGTAGTATTCCTCCATGGTTCCTGCCTTAGGTTCCTATCCTGATTTCCCTCGATGATGGAGTATGACCTGGAAGTATAAGCTAAAAAGTGTATTAAGTTAATAAACCCTTTTCTCCCCTATGTTGCTTCTGATCAGATGTTTTTACCATAGCACCAGAAAGAAAGTAGAATAAAGGCCAGTAATAGCTCTGGCCATGGGTGTGACGAGGGAGAAGGGTCAGTTTGAGAGCACTCAGAGGCCTGAACTAATCTCAGCTTGACTAAACTCAGGGTCACGTGAGAAAGACTTTAAAAAGTTCTCACTTTCTTGTGGAGGGAGATAGGCCTTGAAAAGTATCTCCACTTTGGCACCCATAAGACTGCTATGCTATGTTGTTAAAACATACATTTCTGGAGTCCATACTCAGACTGCAGATTTGACGCTTCCAACCTGTCTGCAGGTGGTACGGATGCTGCCCCAGAAACACCCCCAAGAACCATGTTGTAGATCTCTACATCCCTGGTCCTCTGCTTTCCGAGCCTCACCTGTGGATGGATGAATGACGAAGTACCCCATGTGGTTCCCACTGGTGAGGTTGAAGGTCAGCTTCCCTTGAGAGCTGGAGTCTGGGTCCCAGGCCTCCAGCTGAAGCACAGAGGTACCCAAGGGGGCATCTTCCTGGACAGAGGGGTAGAACACGGGTCTCGACATGCGGGGTATGTTGTCGTTGATGTCCGTAACCTCAATATAGACTTCAGTGACAGCAGACAGAGGAACAGAGCCCTTGTCCACAGCCATTACCGTCAGCCAGTAGTAGGGTGTGAATTCTCGGTCCAGCGGTGCCAGAGTCTCGAGCATTCCTGAGGACAGCAAGTGACCAGACCCAAAATGCTCAGATCCACAGAGGCTTTAGAAACCACCTTACCAGGGCTGGGGAGATGGCTCAGGGGAGTGTCTGCTTGTACAAGGATCAGGGCCTGAGTTCAGATTCCAACACCCTTATAAAAGCTGGGTAATGGTGGCCTGTGCCCATAACCCCAGCTCTAGGGAGAAGGGGTGGCAGAGACAGAAGAGTCTGTGGAGCTTGTTGGCTGCCGATCTAGCTGCATCAATGAGCTCCGGGTTCCGTAACCGACTGTGGCAAACAATAAAGTGGAGTTCAATAGAGGATGAAACCTAATATCAACTTCTGGCCTCTGTGTACCTGCCATCATGTCTATGGGCACACTCACACATGTACGCACGGTGCACACACCTTTGAATGCATGTACAGATATGCATAGGCACACATACACAGACACAAAGTAAATAAAAAGGAAAATGATCCTGCCAGCATCTGCCAATCTGTACTGTGAAAAACGTTTTGACAGACAATCTAGGGGAGGAGGGTAGGGCTGTTGGTCTGAGGAGAGAGATGCTAAGTTGAACACAGTGGGAACTGAGGTCCATTCAGACCACTCAGCCTTTCTCTTCTGAAATGGACCCTAGCTTCTGGCATGCGGGAGTATACAAGGCTTCCAGAAGACAGTGCAAGTTTACCAGCGTCCCCCAAGTTCCAGCTAGTCACTTCACATTCCATAAATGGGATGTCCTAAAGCTGGCCTTCACCTGATTCTGTCAGTCCTTAAATCCTGAGAGATCCTCAAATTAAAGGTTGGAGGTTTGAGGAACACATCTCTGCTCCCTACTTTGTTGTTTTAGGGGCTTAGATCCATTCTTTAGCCCATTTACACTACAAACGTGAAGTTCTGAAAGCAGCACAAGAAGCCCACCCATACCTTAAGTTCTCACTGGCCCAGCTGACAAGATCTGCATGAGGGGGCAGGGTCTAAACACACAATTCCAGCAGAGTAGGCCAGAGGCAACAAATGGGGAAACTGAGGCCCAGAGAGGAAGCATAAATTTGGTCAAGATTATATAGCAAGTGTACACCTTTAATCTCAGCACTCGGGAGGCAGAGACAAGTGGATCTCTATGAGACTGTGGCCAGCCTGGTGTACATAAAGAGTTCCAGGCCAGCCAGGACTACACAGAGAAACCATGGCTAGAGGAGGAGGAGAAGGGGAAGGAGAGATCGAGAGAGCTGGGTCTAGAGTCTACTAAATAGAATACTCTTCCTGCCACACGACTCTGCCCTTCACCCTGGAAGCAAACTACAGTTTCAGACCTTAAGCTATATTACAGTGCCATAGTAATTAAAAAATATGTCATTGGCATAAAAATAGACATGTAGACCAAAGAAACCACATCAAAGACCCAAATGTGAGCACGTGTAACTTCAGCTGTTTAATATTTGATAAAAATGCCAAAACATATGCTGGAGAAAAGAAATAATCCTCAACAAATGGTATTGGGGAAACTGAGGGTCCCTGTGCAGAAGGATGTAATTACACTCTTATCTACTACCTTGCCTCAAAACTAATTCCAAAGGAGAAAGACACACATGGTATACACTCACTTATAAGTGGGTACTAGACCTATAAGATAGGATAAACATACTGAAATCTATACACCTAAAGAAGACAAACAAGAAAGAAGACCCTGGATAAAATGATCAACCCTCACTTAGAAAGACAAATAGGATGGACATTAGATGGAGAAGAAAACAAGTAACAGGATAGGAGCCTACCACTGAGGGCCTCTGAAAGTCTCTACCTAGCAGTGTATCAAAGCAGATACTGACACTCATAACCAAACCTTTGGCAGAGTACAGGGAATCATATGAAAGAAGGAGACCTGGAGAGGACAGGAGCTCCACAAGGACCAAATATATCTGGGTACAGGGGTCTTTTATGAGACTGTCTCTCCAACCAAGGACCATGTATGGATATAACGTAGAACCCCTGCTTGGATGTAGCCCATGGTAACTCAGTATTCAAGTGGGTATACTAATAAGAAGAATAGGGACTATTTCTGACATGAACTCAATAGCTGGCTCTTCGACCTCCCCTAACACACACCCGAGGGAGGAGCAGCCTTGCTAGGCCACAGAGGAGGACTTTGCAGCCAGGCCTGAAGATACCTGATAAGCTAGGGTCAGATGAAAAGGGAGGAGGTCCTCCCCTATCAGTGGACTTGGAAAGGGGTAGGGAGAAGATGAGGGAGGGACGGTGGGATTGGGAGGGAATGAGAGAGGGGGATACAGCTGGATACAAAATTAATAAACTATAATTAATATTAAAAACAATTTTTAAAAATGTTTTTAAAAACCCACAACTAATTCCAAATGAACCAAAGACTTGAAATTGAAACCTGAAACGCCAAAACTCAGAAGAAAGCATACGCAGTACCCAACATGATACAAGTGTAGGAATGGGCCTCCTGCTTTGGACTCCGCTTCCCAAGAATTGAGGCCAACAAGTGACAAGTGGGACTTCACAAAGCTATAGCGCTTTTGCACAGCTAAAGAAACAATCAGCCAGCTGAAGAGGAAACCCAGAATGAGAGAGAATCGTTGCCAGCTATACACCTGAAAGAGGATTAATATCCAGAATATATAAAGATTTTTTTAACCCACAAAGTTTAAAAATATCCAAATGAACCACTCAAAAATGAGCCTGGGATCTGAACAGTGAGTTCTCAAAAGAAAGAAAAAAATGGCTAAGAAATATCTCAAAATTTTTTTCATCATCCCTAGAAATTACAGAAATGTACATCAACACAACGTTTGGGTTCTCATCTAACACCAGTCAGAATGGCAAAGATCAACAGAACCACTGACAGCAAATGTTGAAGGGAATGTGGGGAAAAGGTGTTCTCATTCACTGTTAGTTGGACTGCAAACTGGTACAGCTACTTTGGAAATAAGTGTGGAGATTTCTCAAAAAGCTAACATAAATTTACTCCTTGGCTCAGGCATATGACTCCTGTCATATGGACACACATCCTATCCCCAGATGTTTGCTCAGCCATGTTTGTTGATGCTCTATTCACAATAGCTAGTAAACAGAAACAACCTAAACATCCTACAATTGATGAATGGATAATGAAAATGTGATACATATTATACAATGGGATACTGTTCAGCTATCAAGAAAAATGAAATCATGAACTTTGCAAGTGGAAGTAAATTGAATTAACCCAGACCCAGGAGGACAAATGTTTCATATTTTCTCTTATTGGAGGCTCCTAGCTCCAAACCTTTATATTTGGGGACATAGCCTGTAGTAACCACAGAAACCAGGAGAGTGAAGCCAGATTGGTGCCAAGATATGGGGCTTGGGGAGCAATAGAGGGAGGAACAGCGGTGTACACATGATCTGATCCCAGAAATGGGAAAAGGGGAGTTTCTTTGAGGGGAAGGAGGTAAATACAGAAGAAGGTGGGGGAAGGGCCAAGAGGCATAGCAGGGTACAAGTGATCTGAAGAAATATAATTCTGTGTACAAATATTCATGTATAGTATTAATGAACCTTTGTCATCTAGACTGATGGGGTTCCCTCCAAGAACCAAAGACCATCTAAACAAAAGAACCCAGCATCAGACATAGAAAGCCCTCTTTTGAGTTGCTGGCCAGGGCTGTCCAAGAGACTCTCAAAACATTCACTCTATTGCTGTTGCCCTTGGTTACCTCCCAAAGGTAAAAGGTAAGTCCTTATTGCTAAAGACACCATGCACTTCCAAAACTGGGCTCAGAGACCCCTGAGCTGGAACTGACCTGAAAGCCTCCTCCCTGAGGACTAGCTTTCATGGGACCAGAAGGCACCGTGCAATCTTCCAAAGGAGGAAGGCAGCCAACAGTCCTACCCAGCTGTGATGCATATGAACCACATCAGCAAACATCGTGGCACAGTAACCCTAAGAGTGGCAAGCATACCTCTAATTGGACTTAAGACCTGCTCAACAAGAGGGAGGCCATGCTTGATACTGGAAACCTAGCTACTCAGTGCTAATGATGAAGTCATAGACGAGAAGAAGCTACAACCACCAATTTACTAAACCAGCATAATCCCTAACAACAATCTATGCATTTGTCCTTTTACCCACAGATATGTACAGTCTTCTTCCATCATCAAAGAAGCCTCTCTTTGCAATAGATGGAGGCCATTACAGAAAACCACAAACAATCAAAATGCAGAGTTGTGGAGCCCAGTCCCAGTGGATACATCTATAAAACAGTCCTGCACCTAAGACTCAGGGAACTTTAAAGAGGATTGGGTGGGTGGACAACTTGTAAAAGTCCGAAGGCCAGGGAGTTTGCAGTGAGATCGTGTTTTCTAGTTATAGCAGAAGCTACACCCATAGGGTCTCACCAACGTGACCACCCAAATATAAACTTAACAAGAAGGACGCCAATGAGCATACACGCCAAACTGTATGGATAGAAAGCCATGAGGCTTCTACACACATAACTATAGGCAACTAAGGAAGTCTGGGAAGGGGAGAGGTGGCTTTCCCCAGGGAAAAGCACACCAACTGTTGCCCAGTGCCAAATGGTCAGCCCTAAAAACATACACACATATATAAAGATAGCATTGGTGGTAGTATTTAGGAACACACGAGTATGTACATGTACATAAATGCATTGGGCAACAATTAGTAAAGAAAAAAAGAGGCAATTAATTTGAAGGAGAGCAAGGAGGAATATATGGAAGAGTTTGGGGGAAGACAAAGAAAGGGAGAAATGTAAATTAAATTTTAGTCTCAAAATTACAAAAGAAAAGGAAAAAAGAAATGCATAGTCATCATGTACCGCTTTCATAAGTGGTATATGTATATTTACTTTTGCATATAATATGCATTTTACACATACATGTGTATATCTGTGTGAGCCTATATAGATATAGATATAGATATAGATATATAGATATAGATATAAAACTGCAGGAAAAAATTCTCCTACAGATATATTTAAAATACTAGGAGCAGAGGGCAAATCCCCACTTGTCCATGTGTCTCCCTTCAGCCCACTGTCCCCCAGGCCCTAGTACCCCATGTACCTCACCCCAGTACCTGTGTCTTGGTTGATGCTGAAGGCTTCCAGGCCAGTGCCAGCCCGCAGAAAGTACTGCAGGTCTCCATCCGAGCCATCATCATCATCCTGGGCTGTGACTGCCATCACCTGGGTCCCTGCAGGGCTGTTCTCCTGCACCTGGCCCTGGTATACGAAGGATGAAAATCGGGGCGAGTGGAGGTTCTCATTTACATCCAGGACTAGCACCTCTATGTGGCAGAGGGTCCTGCGGGCTAGCGGCCTCCCGCTGTCATTGGCCCAAAAGCTCAGGTTGTAACCAGCTCTCCTCTCAAAGTCCAGCTCTTTTTCCAGACTCAGAGTTCCAGCCATCGGGTCCACCCGGAAGGTTCCATGGACATCATCTACCAGGATATATCTCACTTCACCTGCAGGGCCCAGGTCAGGGTCAGAGGCATCTAGGAATGTCAAGACTGTCCCAGGCGGCATGTCCTCTGGCACTTTCAGGCTGCTGTGTTCCGTGATGCACTGGGGAGGGTTGTCATTGATATCCTCCAATGTGATTATCAGGTCGGTGACAGAGAAGAGCTGGTGGCCCTTCATGGGCTGGTCCCTGGCCTCTACCTTGAGTATGTACTGAGGTTCTGATTCCCTGTCAAGGTGCCCTGTGACAACCAGCTCCCCAGTGAGTGGGTGGAGAGAGAACTTCTCTGTGGGGCTTAGTAAGGAGTAGCGAACCCGCCTGTTGTCCTCTGAGTCGGCATCTGTTGTCTTCAGCTCTGCGATCGTGGTCCCAACTTCTGTGTCCTCAGAAACGGTGAGCTGGTACCCACCTGGGGGAAACCTGGGTGGGTTATCATTCCAGTCTTTCACAGTCACTGTCAACAACTTCCAGGAGGATTTCTGGGGAGTGCCTAGGTCGTACACGGTCACATTGAGGACGTAGAAGCTGGTGGTCTCATAGTCCAAGGCTGCTGCCACCGTGAGCAGCCCCGTTTCCAGCTCGATGTCAAAACAACCTTCCTCGTTGCCATCCGCAATCACGTAGACCAGTTTGCCATGAAAGCCAGGATCTGGATCGGTGGCTGCCAGGTGGGCCAAGGGGGTGTTGATGCGAACCTGCTCCAGAATGTCAATGGACTGGGGGAAGTGGTCCTCAAACTGGGGGGTGTGGTGGTTGATCTGATAGTTGCTGAAGGAAGTGAATTCCTCTTCACCCAGCTCTTGGCCCTGAAGCCCGGCGGACTGCAGAATGGTCTTGGTGATATGGGTCAGCACTCCTGTTTTATCACACTGTACAGGGGCCTCAGAGTGAGGGTCCTTCACCACAGTGACTTTCAGAGTTGTCGGGGAGGCATAGTTCTTGCCATCAGAGGCTGTAATCTTCAGAGAATAGACGGTGGGCCGAACAGCAGTGAGATTCATAAAAGAGCGTTTGAGAGATATCACCCCCGAGAAATGGTTGAGATAGAAATAGTCTTGTTCATTGCCAGACACAATTTCGTATCTTAGGTTCTGAAGTTCATCCATGTCTATGGCAGACACGGCCATAATAGATTTCCCGACTGGAACATCTTGACGAAGGGACACGGTACAGTTGACTTCCTCGAACATAGGCTGGTTGTCATTCAGATTCTTGAGCCTCAGAGAAACGGACACCTCCTTCTCCTGGCGAAAAGGAGACCCCCAATCTGATGCCCGGACCCGGAAGGTATAAATTCTTTTCATAAGTTCATAGTCCATGGATTTGGTGGTGGAGATGACCCCCAGGTAAGGGTCAATAGAGAACGGCACAGCTTTGGGGCCAGCTATGGTATAGGTAACACGCCCATTATCCCCATGGTCCTGGTCTATGGCGGTCACAGTCAAAACGCTGGTGCCAGGAGGCATGTTCTCATCCAGGGTACCTTCATAGGAGGACCTGTTGAAGACCGGGGCATGGTTGTTACAGTCCACAATGTCAATGATCACAGTGGTGGTGGCCAGGCCCAGGGAGGTTTTCACGTGGAGCTCATACTGGCTGTGGTCACTGAAGTCCACAAGCTTCGTGGTGGTGATCAGACCCGAGCGAGCATTCAACCTGAATGCTGTGCTCCCAGAAGATGGCTTTAGAATGTATCGCAAAGAGGGGAGGGCCGTGGTGACCTTCACTAATACCACGCGAGTTCCGGGAGGGGAGAACTCACTGAGCTTCACTTTGTAAACAGCCTTCTTGAATCTGAGGTTGGCCAGCTTGGAGGGTGGGAGGTGGAAAGCCCTGATTAGAGAGTGAGGCGGAAGTCTGCTGCTACTGTGAGCCTGGAGGCTGATGTTGAAGCCATGAAGGTGTTCTGCCCAGTTAACGTCCTTGACTGCCACCAAGTTGAACTCATTGCCTTGGGCATAGGACTTGAGGACTTTGAAGTGCTTTCCAGGATCACCACCAACCACCTCCAGGGAATCCACTGCAGCTCCTGAGCCATTTGTATCCACTGTGACAATGGCATGGATAGCGCCTCCATCCCCCTCTGGTGGAGTCAGGACCGTTAACTTGATAGCTGGGGGCTTCCTGTACACAGGCTCCACATAAATGACCAATGCAGCTAAGTTGCCAAACCCGTTGCCCTCTGAGATTTTTCTCATGCGGTCCACGGCCAGCACCTGGAGCTCATACTTCCCTCGCCATGTGACATTCAGCCTCCCAGCCACAGTGACCACCCCACTGGCGGGATGGATGGCAAACACCTCTGACCTGGCCTTAAAGGCATAATAGAACTCAGCATTCTGGCCCAGGTCAGCATCTGTGGCAGTCACTTTGCAGATGGGGGTCTTGAGGGGCGTGTCCTCTGAGATGGTGACCCTGTAGGAAGGCGGGGAGAAGAGGGGCTTCAGGTCGTTCTGGTCCAGGATGTGGACCACCACTTGGGTCAGTGCTTCGAACTCCAGGCTCTTCTCTGAGGCTTGCACAATGAGCGTGTAGCTGTCCCGCACCTCCCTGTTGAGAAGCGCCGTGTTGCTGCTCTTGGTCCTTATTCTCAGAAAGCAAAAGTTGCCCACCACGTGCTCCTCAGTCTTAAATACTCCAGCTGCGTCTCCAGAGATGATCCGATACTTCACCGCCCACTGGGGCTCTGCCAGGTACATGCCCATCTTCACTGGGCTCTCCACGTAGGTCTTGGGAGCAGAGTTTTCAAAAATGGTGGCGTTGTACAGGGAATGCGTGAAGCGCCAAGCCAAGGGGGGGATGGTTTCTTCTAGGGGCTTCTCACAGGCCACACGGTGGAGCAACAACATGGCTAAACCCAGCAGGACAAGAGTCATGGTGAAAAGCTCCTGAATAAGAAGAGGGAAAGCATTTAAGTCAGAGAAGAAACAGCTCCTACCACCATGGTTCTTTCTTCTTTTTTTTTAAAGCATATATTAATTGTATTTAATAACTGGTTTGATTGTGACATTTTCATACATAAATATAATGTATATGATCATATTTACCTTTTTATCCTCTTTTGTTCCTCCTCCCATTCCCCCAGATCCAGATCCTGTTCCTCAATAGTGCAAGGGGGGATGCAGAATAAAAAATATAGTCACACCTGCTCCCCACCCATCACTGTGGACAGAGCTTCCAGAACACAGACAGCTGGAAATATCCTCTCAGGAGCCTCCTGTGGGTGCACCCTGGTTTTGATCACTAATTGGCTCCTTTTTGTTGTTGTTCCAGAAACCTCTGTGTCTACCTTGTGAAGGTAAAGTTGCTCCAACTCTTAGCCAAGGACCCAAGCTTAGCAGTTTCTCCTCTAAGGCTCAGTGGAGACTGGTGCTGAGCCAGAGCCAAACTGAACTGCATCTGTTCACACAGGGACTACAAAAAAGCACTGCCATCAAGATCCCAGACCTGGCACGAGGCTACCTGGATCTCAGCCCCGGCGCCCCATTTGCTAAGTGGGTAGCCTCCCAGCAAGCCCCCGACTTCTGTGAATCTTGATTCCATCTTCCAGGGACATAAATAGTGCTTAGATGGGGCTGGAGAAGATGGCTCAGTGGTTGAGTGCATTCTGCTCTTCCAGAGGACCAGAGGTAGGCTCCCTGCACCTACGTCACTCCGTTCAAAATTGCATCTAACTCCAGCTCCAGGGAATTTGACACCTTCTTCTGGCCTCTGCAGGCACCCACACTTAGTTGCACAAACCCCCACACAGACACACACACATAATTAAAAATAAAAATTTAATGCACATATCTGTATATTACTTAGGATTGAAGATATAGCAAAGTCAGTAGAGTGATTGCCTAAAATGCATGAAACTCCCGTGTGGTGGTATATGCCTATAATTCCAGCATACAGGAGATAGAAACAGAAGGATCAGAAGTTCAGGGTCATCCTTGTTTACTATTGAGGCTGGGCTGAGCAACATGACACCTTATTTTAACAACAACAAAGTGTGGGAACTCTGTCATAGCAATGTTGTATAAATTAAAGGGAGAAATGGAGGTGAGTGACGCAGCAGGGGTCCAGTATGGGATACATTTTAACAAGCTTAGCCATTATTAATAATGGGAAGGCTGTGCTCAGGGCCTTGCACCAATCAGGAGGCAAAAGCAGGAGCTGGATGGAGCTTCTGTAGTTACAGGCTGGGTTACTTCCCCAATCCCTGCCTTAGGGACACCTAGCCCACCCCTACCCACTGTGGATAGAGCTTAACTCCAGGTAGGAAACTCCTAGACCTCAAACGGGCTCTGAATTCATGTGCAAAGGGCAAAGAACCCCATTCTGGGGATGCAGCGCTCCCCAGGTCACATGGTCCGAGGAACTGGTTCTCCTTGAATTAACCTCCGGACTCCTCTGTCCTCTCCACTCACTTGCTGTGTCCCACAGAGCTGAGCCCGCACCAGAGAACCAGGGATAGGAGCCGATTTGGGAGCCCGGTGAGAGGACTGGAGCCCAGTCTACCCCTGCGAACCCCATTCCCAGGAACACCCTGGCTGTGGGCCGTGTGCGGAGCATTCCTGGGTAAGACGGGACAGACTCGTTTTTCTGGTTATCTTGTTCTTCAAAGACACCGAAGAGTTAACCTTCCAGGGCAAGGGGGAAAGGAGGAGGGCGCCACCTCTATTCAGTCCGCAGTGAACAAGGCACAGGGTTCCCTGACAGCCTGCAGGAAATGTTCAGAGATGTGAGGCGGGAACGGAAAAGCCCACCTGACCCGGGCTCTGGAAGCCCCGGACAGAAGAGGGGCTGGATCTCGCCCACCCTTCGAGCTTCACCATCACAGTCTACTGCTTAAAGACTTCGTCGGAGGGGGGGGGGTGCCTGGAGTTCAAGCACCTCAGCAAAAGAATACAGGAAAGAAGCAGACACCCACACCTGAGGGTGGGGGGAATGTCCCATAATCCGTGTTTCTCAACCTTCACCCCTCCCCACCTCGTTCTTACCTTATTCCGTCCTGCAGCCCAGGCAGAAGCCGTACTGGAACCCACCCCTCAACCGGGAGGCGACCCTGAATCACTCAGGTCCCAGCTCTCACAGGATTGTGCGGTCTCTGAAGTTGAACTCCCAGGAGGAAAGAGCCATTAACCCCAGAGGAGTAAAGGAGCCTCAGCTCAGGGAGCCAGGTGCTCGCAGCCCGCCTTGGCTCCTCTGCTTGTCCCGCTGTGCAGGGCGCTTCCTGTTCCCCTGGGTCAGCACCAGCAATGGGCAGGTCTCAACAAGAGCAGGCTCAGCCGGCATAGGCGCCAAGCCGACCCCGTTAAGATGCACTGTAGGGATGAGGTGGTCACAGGGTCTCCCTGGAGGATGAGAGGCAGAGAGATGCACCCTGGGGTGGTAGCATGAGGCATGTGCCCACATGCAAAGTACAGGACCCACAGACAGCAGTGGGCAGGCAGCCTATAAAGGGAGGGCACTGTGCCTACACATGGCTGTTTCCTGGGACCTGGTCCCAACAGGTGAGCATGCTCTCGGAGTGTAGTGGCACCCAGGCCTCCCTGTCTCACCCTCCAAGCCTCCCACACCCAGGAGCACTACATGAGCCTTCTTGTAAAAACACACAGAGAGCTTCATATCTTCCTATCGTTTACCAGTTAAATTCTTTCTAAGTTTCCCATAATTCTTAGATTACGATCTTATCACCTTAGGATAGCGCAAAAAGGTCCTGAACCACATGATGGTGCTGACACACCATTCCCTGAGCTCCTGACGTCCTGGAGCTGCCTTTTCCCTCTGCAGACACACTATACGGGGGAGCTGCCCCCCACCCCAAGACCTTTGATTCTGTGGCTTCCCTTACTTAAGCCTCCTTCTTGATATCTGCTTTTCCTCTCTGGTGGCCTCCTGACTCTGCACCCTACGGTAATACCGCCTATGACACTTCAGGGTCTGTATCATCACCTGTTTGCCCAATGACAGTCCTCCCCCATTGGACACCGGGTTCGACGAAGACTTGGGGTTTGTGTTGTTTATTCATGAGGGGGGATCCTCAGTGCGTACTGGGATCAGCACTGGGTACTCACCCCCGCTCAATTGATACCAGCTGAAAATGGGAGATTCCGGACCTAAGTAAAGTCATGAGAGAAGAAAATTGGAATGAATCTTTGCAGCTGGTCCCGCTCCTTTCAAAGCGGGGGGGGGGGGGGGCGGAATATGGAGCTGGAGAGATAGCTCAGGAGTTAAAAGCACTCGCCAAAATTCCAGAGGACCAGAGTTTGGTTCGCAGCACTCACATCTGGCAGCTCATAACCACTTGTAACTCTGATTATGGGCGACCCAACACCCTCTCCTGTCCTCCAGAGCACATGAACTCATGAACACATACCTACATATAAGTACGCATGCACACACATGATTAAAAATAAGATAACTTTTTTTTCTTTTATGGAGGGGGAAGAAAATAAAATCCCAGAGGAAGAAAGTGATTTCCCCAAAGTCACAGAGTAAGTGAGGATAACAGCCAGGGACTTTCCTCCAACTGGACCACCAGAAAGTGATGCTGTTTCCTTAGGACCCTAGTCTCAGCGCCATCCCTCAGCCAACGGTATTGCTGAGCCTGCTACTTGACCTCTGGGAACCTTGTTCTTCTTGTCTGGAAGATGGTCTGGTAAGAGCCTCTTACCCACTGGGTTTTATGAAAATGAAATTAAAAAAAAAACTGAATACGAACATACATGGTATCTGCCTACAACCTGGTGAGTGTCATTTATTCTTAGTTCTCAATGAATCAGAGCCAGGGATGGGTGAGACTGGGGCCCGCTGACGTCCCTGGAGAGAATCCAGCCTGTGCCCCAGCGGAACAGGAAGCAGGTCTGCACTCCACCACTCCAGTGACTCTCAGCTTGCTGGCCCTACTCCATGCTCTTCTGGGAAGCTGCTAGCGGGTACTTGTCTAGGGTGGGGCTTGGCGCTCCCTAGCTCCCCAGGCCCAGACAGACACGAAGGGGACACAGGCAGCAGGGCTGACTATCAAGTCACACACATCTGTTCGTGAATAAAACCCCGTGAGGATCTATGTATGAATCCATCTGCCTCTGTGCTGTGTGGCCTCAGGTAATGGCCTGCCTTTGCTGATCATCAGTTTTCCAAGTTTATGAGAATGAAGTCAGTGAGAGCACAGGTGTGAGACCTTTTTTGTTGTTGTCGTTGTCTGTCTGCCTGTCTTTTTTAATAATTTATTTTTATTTCATGTGCATTGGTGTTTCGCCTACATGTATGTCAGTGTGAGGATGTCGGGTCCCCTGGAACTGGAGTTACAGACAGTGGTAAAGCTGCCGCGTGGGTGCTGGGAATTGAACCCAGGTCTTCTGGAAGGGCAGCCTGTGCTCTTAACTGCCTCCAGCCTCGCACCTCCACCTGGTTTCCGATGTCACCCAGGGCCAGCATGCCTCAGTGACAGGCTCATCCTATTAACAGTGGGTCTGTGGATCAGAAGAGTTTCAAGTATCGTGTTCTGCTCTTCCCCGACTGATCCTGCATCTGCTCATCCTCAACACAATGCCATGGGATTGTTTGTTTTATTTTTAATTTTTTCAATCTTTCTGTTACATTTATTTATTTATAGGGAGCAAGGAGGAGAAGGGAAGGGAAGGGAAGGCTGGGGGCCTCTCTATAGACATTAAATGAGCCACCAGAGGCCTTGAGAGATGTGCCCGGCCATGGACCCATTTGTACACCCATTATTGCTGCACAAAACTTAGGTTGGATCCCTGAGAAGGTTCCCCCAGCATCTGAGGTCAACCATTCACTGTGTGGTCTCAGCCCCACCCCACAGACCTCTTCCTAAGTGTTGTGCATACTGGGGCAGAGGAGTGGGGATGGCTCAGCGGTTCCAGAGCTGTCTCTTCCTTTAAAGGCAGAACTTTCTTCTCCCAGCAGAGCTGGGCTGGACATGTGATGTAGATGACGGTGTGGTTAGGAGCAGAGCTAGTGCTTGTGTCCTGCCTCTCACCTGATAGGCAGCTCAGGGCCGAGCAGCTTGCTGGAGGACCCCTAAAAGTCCTTTCCACTCTGGCAAGCTGGCTCTGCTTGCCCAGCAACCTGGGTCCTGTCAGAAGAAGTCTGGGGCCATCTGGTCGGGTGTGCTGTGATCTTCACGCCTGTCACGGCATATGCAGCAGCCCATGTGTGGCGTGTCACTTGAAACTCCAGGAGTCTGCGACTCTGACTAATGTCTGTTCTATGAGGACATCCGTGAATCAAAGCCAGATCAAGCCTCAACTGAAGGGACACCAGGAAATGCTCCTGTCTTTCCCAGAAATACCCCAGCACGGAGCAGAGGGACATCTGTCCTTTGACTAACACCTCCCTTTTTTAAACTTTAATTTTTAAGTTTTCATGCATGTATATGTTCTGTGTTGAGCGTATGGCTCCCACCTGCACACCCACCTCCCCTTTTCTTAGCCCTCGCCTTTGTCCTCTTGGACTTCCGGACGTTTTTATTCCTACTTCTACTTTATATAAACGTGCACGATTTCATATGACTACATTAAAATCTAAAAACCACAAATGAGAGAAAACCCATGATATTTGATATTTTGGAATGAGCCTAATTTTTAATATGATTATCTCCATCTTTATTGGTTTTCCTACAAATGATATGACTTTGTTCTTGTTTATGGCTTTAAAAAAATCCTTTTGTGTACACACATTATCCTTATCCATTTTCTGTCAATGTATACCTGAGTCTGTTTCTTAGTGAATGTCAATATTGCTGCAGTGCATGTGTGTCTGTGACATGAATCTGTCCTCTGGGTAAATCTCAGGAGTGGTCCAACTGGGTCATGCAGAAAAGAAAACTGGACACCCACAGAAGGATGAAACCAGATCCCTGACCATCTCTCTGCATGAAAATTGTCTCCAAATAAATCAAAGATCTTAGCGTAAGACCTGAGACTCTGAAACCCTTATCAGGGAGGGAGGAAAAAAATGTGCTGTGAGATAGCAAAAAGCAGAGACTTTCTGAGTGGCCTTCCAAGGACCAGCATCTCCCGTTTCTCAGCACATGGCTGGTGTTAATGAGCAGCTTCTCAAATCTCCTAAGGAAACACAGTTCAGTGGGTAAAGCCACCAAGCTTGACAATATAAGTCTGGCCCTTGGTGGAAGGAGTAAACTGACACCTGACCTCCACATGCCTACTAGGGTATACACACACTCACACACACACAAATATGAATAAATGTTAAGAAATGAAAGGGGGGAGGGAAGAAAGGTAGGAAGACACTTGCCTTTTACTCTAGCTCTCAGGGAAGGGAAACAGGCTTGCATGGCTGTCCAAAGACACCCTTCCCCTAGTTGCAACAGGGGCTGACCCTTGCACAGACTCCCCATTTCTGGAACCTGGTGTGTCTATGTACCCAAGCTGCAGGAGTGCTGGCTGATAGCTCAGGTGCTGTTTAAACTTGGAGAGCCTTTCAAGAAAGGACAAGTCCCTGGATTTACTTGTGAATCCCTTGGCACCATTGGAATCTATGTTCCCTTTCCTGAAACTTAGTGCAACAGCAGTGAACTGGGTGCTGCCTGTGTTCTTAGGTCCTCCTCCTGGTGCCTTTTTTGCTCTGGGCATCCCATCTAGGGATGGTTCTGGGGGCATTCATGAGGGAATCTTAAATGTATTCTGTTTGCTAAAGCAGGTGAAGGGGGTGGGGTGGTAGGGCAGATGAGCAGGGAATGTGCCTTCAAAACAGACTTGGAACTTTAAGTTCTACATCATTGTTAGCCAAGAAGGCTAATTTCTCCCTTACTCCTTCCATCCCTCCCTGCCTTTCTTCCTTTCTTTCTTTCCTTGGTAACAGAGAGCCATCAAGGGTATTTGAGATGGTACAGGACTATGTTTTGGGAAAACTAATCTAACATCAGCTCAAGACTCTCCTAGCTCTGATTGCTGGGTGGGAGCTCTTGCTAAAAGAAAGTCTCATCCACACAGCCCAGAGGAGCACTCAGTCCATCTGTCAGTTTGTAGGCAACCACTACTGAGTGTTCACATAAGAAAACTAAAACCAAGTACCATGCATGGAGATAACCTAGAACCCCTGCACAGATGTAGCCCATGGCAGTTCAGTGTCCAAGTGGGTTCTATAGTAATGGGAACAGGGACTGCCTCTGACATGAACTGATTGGCCTGTTCTTTGATCACCTCACCCAAATGGGGGAGCAGCCTTACCAGGCCACAGAGGAAGACAATGCAGCCAGTCCTGATGAGACCTAATAGACTAGGATCAGAAACAAGGAAAAGAAGACTTCCCCTAGGAGATCCTCCCCCGTTGGTGAACTTGGAGGGGGCAGGGAGGAGATGAAGGAGGGTTGGGGAGGGTGGGAGGGAGTGAGGGAGGGGGCTACGTATGGGATGCAAAAAACCTAACCTGTGATTGATATAAAAATAAATAAATTTATTTAAAAAAAAGAATCTAAAAAAAAAAAGAAGACTTCCCCTATCAGTGGACTTGGGGAGGGGCATGCGTGGAGAAGGGGGAGTAAGGGAGGGGTTGGGAGGGGAGGGAGGAGGGAGCTACAGGAGGGATATAAAGTGAATAAAGTGGAATGAATAAAAAATAAATATTAAAAAAGAAAACTAAAGAAGGGTGAAGAAAGGGGAGGAAGGCGGATTGGGGGGGAAGACAGAGGGAGCTACAGGGGGGATACAAAGTGAATAAATTGTAATGAATAAAAAATAAATATTAAAAAAGAAAAGAAAGCTAAAGAACCTTGCTGCAGGTGTGCAGAAGACAGTCAGTGGCTTGAACCACACAGATGGGTCACATGACCTTGAGAAAGCCACCTGACCTGTCCTGGGCCTTAGTTTACAGGTAAGCTGGTGATGATAAGAGCTATTCTGACCTACTTCCCAGGGCTGCAGGAGGACAGATGAAATGACAAGAAGACTCACAGAGGGAAGAGACAGGCGACACCCTTTAGGACCAGCAGTGTATGGAGATTGCAGCCAGCCCAGAGGCTTTCTCAGGAGAGGATCTGCAAGCATCAGATCCACCCATCCCTGAGACCAGAAGGAAGAATAACCACTCAGAAGGAAGCTCTTGGAGTGGATAGCATGCTTGCCCTGATTGTAAGAAACCCTGGGTTCCACCCCCAGAACCGCATAAAAACCTGCCTGGCTCCACAGTGTTGCACAGGAAAAAGCAGAATTGGGATGGGGGCCACTCAGGGTCTACTTTTCCACCATAAACCATGGGCATCAACTTTTAGATTGAAGACTGAGTTTTTGCTTTTATTTGGGGGGGGGGGGCTTACTTTTTTAGAGACAGAGTCTCATGCAATCCAGGGCTTCATATATCCTAGGCAAGCACTTTGCCATCTAAGCCACATTCCCAGCCCCAAAGACAGTATTTTCACAGACAAGAAAATGCCCACTCTCTTCTCAATGCTATGCTAAACTATAGCTGTTAGTTTATACCTGGGTGGTTATTTTAAATGTTTTCCCAGGAGAAGGCCCCATAGGCTTTACACCTGGGTCCTTAAGAGCTGGAATGCAACAGTGGACATATGAAGGATGCTAAGAGCTCCCAGGCACGTGAGTTTGGAAGAAAAAAAGGGATAATTTTGAGACGTGGGTTTTTTTTGGGGGGGGGTCTCCTTTGCCAGATTTAATGAATGGTTATTCAGTGCTCATGAAATAAAACCTTCTACCTGGAGTTCTAGAGCAAAGGACAAGAGAAGCTGAACTTCTGCTGTGGGAGACTACATTCTTGTGGGGGGGTGCATTCTTGTGGACAGCGTGCAGGGAGATGATAGTCGCTGTGTCATTTCCTGAAGGTGAGATACAGGGAAACCATGGAGAAGAAGAAGTGTTGTCCTGGAGAGGGAGTTTGGAAGGACAGACCACCTAAGAGCAGGATGCTGTCAGAGAGAGGAAGATAGCCATGTAGTTATCCTAAGGAAGAGAGTTCCTGGCCATAGACTCAGTGATGCAAGGCCCCGAGGCAGGGGCAAGGGGGCATGTGGGGCACTGGAGGAAGCAAGGATTAAGTATGTCTATGTGAGAGGAGAGGTGGCTAAAAGCCCAAAGAGAACTGCAGAGAGGAGAATGCTGCTGTGGGGTTTGAGTGGGTTTGGTGGTTACACCAAGAAGACGAAGCAGGGACATGCTGGTGGACCAGTACCTTGACACTGTGCAGGGACGAGGGAGATGGCTCCAGCAGTAAAGCGCTTGCTATGTATGTAATCGTGAGGACTTGAATTCCGTCTCGAGAACCCACATAAAAGAGCTGGGCATAGCATTGCACACCGCAAATCCCAGCACTGAGAGGCAGAGGCAGGGGGATCTGAGACTCACTGGCCAGCCTGGTCTCATTAGTGAGCTCCTGGCCAATGAGAGGTCATGTCCCTAATGATGGAGATTGTGCCTTGGGGAATGCCTGAGGTCATCCTCTAGCCTCCATATGTGTGCAGTACATTCATGCACACACACACACACCACTGATTAAAATTAACAACCTTCACTAGAATGGCAGGAGCACACGCCTCTGATCCCAGCACTCGGGAGGCAGAGGTAGGAGGATCTCCGAGTTTGAGGCCAGCCTGCTCTACAGAAAGAGTTCCAGGACAGCCAGGACAACCCAAAAAAACCCTGCCTCAAAAAAGCAAAGATAGATAGATGATAGATGATAGATGATAGATAGATAGATAGATAGATAGATAGATAGATAGATAGATAGATAGATAGATAAAAGAAACAACCTTCAACCCATGAACAACCCATGAAACCAACTGGTGGGATCCAGTTCCATCTGTGGCCTGTGGCAGAGATCCTACTCTCTGGTGGTTTTTATTATCCACCATTTTGTTGTTTTATCACGAGTTATTCACATAACAGCTCTAGGAAAGTTCTCCCCAAACCTGGATTCCACTGCTCTTTCCATCACTGGGAGGCGTGGCTTTGGACTCTTGTGTGGCGAATGCTCTGACGGACACTTGCAGACACCCCTCCTCAAAGCCAGTTTATGCTCCCACGACTCTCTCTACCCTGAGCAAAGGGCAGAGCCCAGCTACAGCCATGCCACCCTGAATCTCACCTGATAATGGAAGTTAAGCAGGGGCAGGCCTGGTTAGGACTCTGGTGGGAGAAAGCCAAGCCCAGGACGACCACCAGCTTTCCCTGCAGCAGCTGGACACCCTCTGGCCCAGAAGCCTAAGTGAGACTACTGCATTCAGAGGAAGGACATCTGTGTGTGAGCTAAAACTCCCTGAGCCAAGTAGAAGAAGCCTGGCCTGCAGAGACGAGGGAAGGAGGCTGGAAAGCCACCCACCTCCACCCACTGGCCACCAACCATCCTGCCCCTCAGGCCCCTATGACCACCCCTGCCCCTCCAGGTCCCTGTGGAACCCCACTGAACATGATTTCTGAGATCAGACCAAACAGAGCCCTGCCTGGAATGTGCTGACCAAGGTTCTAGGGACAGAGCCCCTCTCCTGGGGTCTGAGTTTATATTCAGAGACTCACCTGTGACTTCAACTATGCAGCATCTGGCCAAGGAATGAGTGGAGGGCCCAGGACACATTATCTATCTCATAATTCCTCAGCTGGCCCAGAACTCACTACATAGACCAGGCTGGCCTCTAACCCCCAGAGATCTGCCTGCCTCTCCCTTCTCAGTGCTGGGATTAACATCACTCATTGAGAGCTTTGTTAGAAAGAGCAGAGGCCAAGAGTGATGGCACACACAAAATTCAGTTAGGAGATCCATTGCACAGCCCAGTGGAACCCCAGCACTTGGGAGGTGAAAGACTTTAAGGTCATCTTCAGCTACATAGCGGTAAGCTCAAAGCGAGCCTGAGCTACGTCAGACCCTGACTCAAAATAAAACATAGAGAAGAGAGGAAGAAAAGAAGAAAGGAAAAAAAGGAAGGGATGAGGAAAGGAAGGACGGAAGGAAGGAAAAAACAAAAAGTAAGAGAACAGAGTGAAATTCGGAGGCCAGCGGACCTGCTGAACAGGCCTCAAAGTATCTCCTTCGCTTCTTGCCTCTTTGACTCAGCAGAATCCTTTGCAACAATGTTGAGTCTCCAGACACATAGACCTGAGGTTCCGACCTGGGTGGCCTTGGATAACTTAATCGCTAGGCCTGTCTTTCTTCATCTGTTAGAATGGCTGTCATCAAAAAGACTAGAGACAACAAGTGCTGGCGAGGGTGTGGAGGAAGAGAAGCCTGGTGCATGTTGGTGGTGATGTAAACCGTCGTGATGGAAAACAGCGGGGAGGTTCCTCCAAAAAAAAAAAGTACAAATAGAACTAACATATGGCCCAGCAATCCCACCTCCGGGCGGGAATCCAAAGGAAATGAAATCAGTCTGCCCACCCACGTTCACCGCAGCCTGTTCGTGATGCCCAATGGAAACAACCCACGTGTCCATCATTTGATGAGTGGATAAAGACAATGTAATCTGTATATACGATGGAATACTGCTCAGACTTAAAATTTAAAAAAAAAAAAAAGCGAAGGGTTGGTAAGACGGCTCACCAGCTAAAGGTGATTGTCACCAAGCCTGATGGATGATCTGCGTTCTATCCCCAGGACCCATGAGGTGGAAAGGAGAATGGGGCCCACAAAGTTGTTGACTGACTTCCTGTGGCATGCATGGGTACACAAAATAAACAAATAAATAGAAACGGAATCAACATTAAGAAAAAGAAACAGGTAGATAAGATAGAAGAAAATTTTACACAACTGTATTGTCTCGACTTGATGGGTGCAGTCTTTCTGTGCTGTCTGGAAGCCTCTGTCTCATGTGTGACCTGAATAACGACAACACCATCTGACATGCCAGCATGAACACGGGAAATTTCACAAGGCACCAACCCTAGATGAAGAGCCACAGGCAACCAGTGGCTGGTGAGAGGGAAAGAAGTAGTTCTCTCCAGGTTATCTTCTCTGAGAGATTATCCAGTCCCTGTGGTCAGCCTTGAGGGACTTCCGTATGCTATCTTAAACCCTTAATGTACATACTGGCAACACTAAATGGATGAGGTAGGTGTGTGTGTGTGTGTGAGTGTGTGTGTGTGTGTGTGAGTGTGTATGTGTGTGTGTGTTATTAAAAACAGATCATGAATCTGAGGACTTGAGGCAGTAAGAGAGGAAAGGTGGAAATGATATAAATACAGACCTTATATGAAATTCTCAAAAAAAATCAAATTAAAACAATAAGATTTTAAGCGGGGCGGTGGTGGCGGTGCATGCCTCTAATCCCACACTCAGGAGGCAGAGGCAAGTGAATGTCTGAATTCAAGGCCAGCCTGATCTATAGAGTGAGCAAAGGCTACATAGAGAAACCCTGTCTTGAAAAACCAAGAGAGAGAGAGAATGAGAGAGAGAGAGGGATTTTTAAGAAAGAAGGAAACCCCATTATCCCTACCAAGGCGGATAAAGCTGAAGAGCATCTGCACCAGGTGAAATAAAGCAGGCATGGAAAGCCAGCACTGCACCATCTCACAGAGAAACTACAACAGTTGAACTAACCACTCCAAGAGTGCCAGTGTGGAAGGTGAGAAATGTCTGTCAGAAGATGCCACATTGCAGTTAGCAGTGAGTTCAGGACGGCTATTGTGCAGCAGGTAACCCTTAATTAATAACGAACTACGGCTGGTGCTGATGACGCACACCTGCAGGCCCAGCTACTGAGAGGCAAGGCAAGAGGATCACAAGTTCCAGGCCTGCCTGGAGTCCAGAGAGAGTGTTCAAGGCCAGCTGGCCAACGTAGTGAGACTCTGTCCCAAAATAAAAAGTCAAAAGTGAGCTGATGTGCAGCTCGAGGTCAGAGTGCTTGCTGAGTAAACACAAGGTTTTGGGCTCACTTCCCAGGGCCCCCTCCCCAACACACACACACACACAAATTATATACTTGAAAATTACTAGGAATACATTTTTACATGTTCTCACTGCAAAAACATGCTGTGTGTTAAATAGCTTCATTTAGTCTTGTTAATTTTTTTTTCAAAAAATAGGACTAAGGATGCATCTCAGTGCCAGGGTGCTTGCCTGGCATGCAGAAAGCCTCGAGTTTGATCCCACAGCCACAGAATATTTTTTTAAGTAGAAAACAATGTGTGTGTGTGTGTGTGTGTGTGTGTGTGTGTGTGATATAGAAAATAGATACAGGATGGGAACTGGGGAGATGGTTCAGCAGGCAAAATGCTTGCCTTGCAAATGTGCCGATCTGAGTTTGGATCCCCAACACCCACATAAATGAGATGGAGAGTGACGGCAGCTACTTCCTGCCTCTATAGTCACACACTTAGATGCACGTGTGTACTCACACACATGTGAACACTCAGTGTCTAGTGTATGCACACCTGTGTGTGTATGTGTGTGTGTTTGTGTGTCCCCGTGCGTGTCTCTGGGACTGCTCCCACAAAGGGCTCTTGGGCACACTGATGGCGAAGTGATATGCAGAGAACGCCTGCATTCCACAAATATTTGAACTTGTACTGTGACAGGACTGACTTCAACCTGTCAGCTACTTCAGCATCCTGCCTGGCATCCTGCCAAATGCTTTTCATACTAAGTCCTTCAAGGCCCCCACTCCTCAGGGAGGTAGGTGGGAAGACCAAGGCTTGGGGTGGCAGAGGTGCTGAAGCAGGCAGCGAGGGCCACTCTTCCCAATCTCCTTAGCACGGTCAACACAGCCGCTGACAGCAGCAAAAGACAGAATTCAGACAGTTACTAAATCACTCATGGGCACAGTGTTCAGTGTGAGTCATTGATCCCTGCAGGTCTGTGATGCTCCTCTCTTTGCAGTGATTTGCTTCAAAGGTGGAGAAGCAGCCTGAGAGATATGAGGGAAAGAGAAGGAGGGAGGAAGAGGACAGGAAAAGAGGCAGAGAGGAAGGATGGGAGAGAGGGAAGGAGAGAGAGAGGGAGGGAAGGAGAGAAGAAGGAGAGGAGGGAGAGAAGGAAAGGAAAGGTAGAGGGAGAAAGGAGGGAGGGGAAGAAGAGGAGAGAGGAGGGGAGGGCAGGGAAGGGGAGAAGGAAAGAATATTCTGGCCATTTACATGGTTTCTGATGTTGGCCCTCCTGACCCTGTGTGTTCTCCATGGATGTGCAGGGTATCCTCTCTGGTCCATTTCCATCCTCTATAAATGAACTCATAAAGCCCAATTCTCCCCCTGCACCCCATATCTCTGGGGCCATTGACTCCCTGACCCCCACCGAAACAAAGGAAGTAGATGCTGTATCTTGTCTTTGCTCTTTGCCTATCTCCCCTCCCCCTACCTGTGGTGTGGCCACTCCCTGCCAGGTTCTACCTCTAACTCTGGCACAGACAGATGTGCTGGGTAGGGCTAAGGAAGTATACCCTGGTGGTCACATACAGATTTGAGTCCTGCCTTGGCTCAGGTAGGTGACTTTCAGCCAACGAGGGGACCTGACTGAGCACCGTTGTTTTATAATCAACAAGGAAATAGCATCAGGCTGTTAAGAGAACAAAGCAGGATGGAATGTGGACAGCACAATGCCATGCCTGGGACCTTCGTGAGGTCATTGCTATGACCCCGATGGCACGGTTGTTATCAGAGGGATTGAGTGATGCCTAAGCAGAGTCTCTCATTCTGTATAGCCCAGCATCCACCTAAAATAGGATGAACTAGCCCCTATTCACTGACCTCTCTGAACCAACCCTCCCCTAAGCCGTCACTGGTGATGCACTGAGGACCAGTGGAGGGTGGAGACATACAGTCCTTGGAGGGAGATGACATTAATCGAACATTTACTATGCTAGAACTGTGGTGAGCACGTAAGCACACTTCATCTCCAGCGTCCCTGAGTTTAGCTTTGTTCTGGAAAAGACCCTGCTGAGGGCCAGCAAGATGACCTCAGCAGGCAACGGTGCTTGCTGCCAAGCCTGACAACCTGAGTTTGCTTCCAAGAATCCGCACAGTGGAAGAAGAGAATGAATGTCTACAAGTGATCCTCTGGCCTCCACATGCATGCAGTGGTGCATGTGTGCACACACAAACACACAAAGGACATTGAAGGGACTCACACCGATGACCCACCTTTCCGATCCCACAGCCAAGCTAGGAGTAAAACTCACATGGCCTATGTATCTAACAGTTGCCTGGCCTGTCTGTTCATGCCCATGGGTTGGAAAGAGCCACCAGGGAGGGAGAGGCCCTGTGGTCCCTCCTCCACAGCAGGGATCCTAAAACCATGGGATTGCTCACACCAGCAGATTCTCAGCCAAGGGTCCATGTGCCATGAGCTCCCTTTTCTCCAGCCTGGCTCTGCCCAGCCTTCTGTCCATCTGTCCTGTCCCTCCCCTAAGCAGGGCAGCTTAGAACAGAGCCAGGGAGGCAGGCAGGTCACAGCAGGTGGAGAGAGCAGTCTTCTAGCAATGAGGGAAAACCGTACACAGAGCCAGCAGCTCCTGGTGAGTGAGGCGTGACTTTGGAGCATCCTTTATTGACAAAAAGGTGCTGGACCCCGACTACACCCCTCCATCCCAGGACTCTGTGCATCCTAGTTTCCCTTTTCCACCCTAATGGTATATTCTTTCTGGTCATCTGCAAACACAACAGATCTGCTGAGCTGTGCTCTGCCAAGCAGGCTACTGTAGTAACCAAGGGTTAAAACAGAAATATCCCAGCCCCACCCCAGATCTATTGACTCAAGATCCTCAAGGGTGAGGCTCGGGAAGAGGAGTCCAGCAAGTTTCCTGGGTGATTTTGATGTAAAGATCTACTGAAAAAGACACACGGCTCTTTCTTTAGGGTCTTCCATGTACCATGCCTCATTTGAGAAACCAGATCCCCTGTTGGGCCTTAGTGAGGTGGGGCAGTGTGGAAAGGGCTTTTACAGAAAGACATCCATCTTCAAGGTTAAACAAGAGATTTGAGTGTTGTTGTGTTGGAGACCACAGCCTTGGCTTTGAGAGGCATGATTGCATTAGGGGCATGGGCTGGGGTCACTCAAGTGGGAATAGATCTTCTCCATTGTTGATCTTCTGGATTGATGGGGGAGGGGCATAGGGCCTTGGCAGAGCAAACACAAGAGTGTCCGGGTGAGGGAAAGCAGTGCGGCTCATACATCTGAACTTCAGCTAGATCGGAGCCCGTACCTATTACATCCATCTGTGTTCAGGCCCCAAGGGACAATTGTTTGCCTACCGTGAGGCAGGATTCTGAGTCTGTACCTGCTGCATCCCAGGAGCAATTGTTTACCTCCCTCAGGCAGAGTCTGTCCACCTTCAGACAGTCCCAGCCCCATGATCCACGCTCTGCTTGCAGTAAATAGAACTGAATGAACCTAAAAACGGAAGCCCTCTGTGCATGAATGCCCGTGCGAGGCCTAGCAGAAATATGAACAAGCCTTCACCTGGGATTCCTCACAAGACCAGCCCAGCTCATCATCATCTCTGTCAAACAGCCCAAAGAACCAGTGCCGAATGCTTAAGTCAATCGGGGTGCAGTTGTGTAATGGAGTACTATGCAGCCAAGAAGGAGAACCTCTCTTCTAGGTAACAGTACAGATGGTCTTGTTCATGGTGTGGAGCTGTGTGTGTGTGTATACACCTTGTGCTACAACTGGTATATAAAGTTTAAAGTAGGCATTGAAGGTATGAGTTAGATTAATATAAAGTTACCCTCAAAGGTGTGGGGGCAGTTGGTGACTGAATGGCACACAAAGGGGGGTTTCTGGGTGGAAGGTATGTTCGGTTTATCTTGGAGTTGGTTACTTCTCCCTGAACTGAGTGTTTATGACTCATGCTCTTTTCTGGGTGAATATCATATTTCATTAGAAAGGTTTTTCTTCCTCTTCTTCTTCTTCTTCTTCTTCTCCTTCTTCTCCTCCTCCTCCACCTCCTCCTCCACCACCACCTCCTCCTCCTCCTTCTCCCCTAGTAAGGACTTCAGAGATGACTCTGAGAGGGAAGAACCCATGTAAATGATGACAGCAGTCTAACTGGGTGTCTTCTTCCTAACCCCCAGGAACCAGGAAGGAGGTGGTTCTCAAAACCAAACTGCATGGGAACCGTGCCAGGCCAGGCAGGGCTGCGGAAACCAGTGTTCCACAGTGCCCTGCCCAGAGCCACACAGCCCCCGAAAATCTACTCCCTCTGCCCCACCACGTTTTACTCCTATGCACTTAGAATTGGCAGCTTCTCTAAATGTCTGGTGAGCTCAGGTGTGATCTAGGGGCCACAGAACAGGGTGGTCACAGCAAAGCAACTCCAGAGGTCAAGTTTAGTTTAGCAACTTGCAATAAAGTCATTGGTCCCCCCACCTTCATCAGCGCTGTGACTGAAGCTGGCAGCCCGGAAAGGTGGGTGTTGCTGTCCTGAGGGGGCCAGCTGGATGTGGGTCATGTGCTGCAAAGAGGCAGCTGGCATGGCAGAGAGACCTTAGCAGGGCTCCTGAGGGCTGTGGCATCTGCATCTGGCTCTGGTTGGCCTCTGTTCCCTTTTACTTTATAAAATTCCAGCAGCTACATTCGTGAGCTTCATGCGCTCTCTTTCTGAAAGTTTACACAGAGAACTTAAAAGGTTACACTGGACACTGGACAGGCTCTGTGCCAGGGCTTGATACAGGGGTCCAGTAGGGCCAGGCTACTGGTCTGAATACAAGGCTCTGAGATCCTGGGAGTTGAACAGTTCCCAAGACTTCAGGATCTCCTCGACTACAGCTGCTGACACCATGGTGTTCAATTAGCACGAGCTGGTGTGACTCTTTTACCTGTAATGTGTGAGTGTTACCTGTAACATGGCGGTATGCGGCCCTGCAGTGAGGTGAAAGTGGGTGTCCTGGACTACAGATGGACAGTGACAATCAGGAGAGGAGTGGCTGCAGAGCTCACACACACAGGGACCATCCGGACCCTGTTCCCCAACTGACCTCTCAGGGGTCCAGAGAGATACAGTTCAGGAACCTCGGGTCCCTAATGTGTTGGGAGGAGGGAATACACAGCAGCTCTGATTCCAGGCACGTGAACACATGCAAGCCAGCACACTCTCCCAGGCTGACGTTATCCCACACCGGCATGTACCATCCTGCTCGGCCTGGCCGTGGGCATGGGAGCCCAAGGGAGCTGCTGAAGCCACTGTAGCAGGTCCCACCCAACCTGCCTGGGAACAGCACTGCCGTGCTCTGGTGGCCACACTGGTGGCCTTGCACAGGCCACTGTGACCTCAGGTCTGAAAAGAACACCGAGAGTAGGGCGAAAGGCAGCTGCTGCCTTCTGCAAGCTGGAAGCTACAAAGTGCTCAAACTGAACTCTTCTGGACTACAGATGGAAATAGGTTTAGAGACAGGTTTTGAGTTAACCCATGAGTAATGATGGCCTATAAGGCCCTGGACTAGCCTATGGGGAGACAAGACACCTTAACCTTTATTCTGACGCCTGACTCAAGTTCGTCTTCCATTCCCCGACAGATGTGCCTAGCAAGACCCTGGGACCTGAGCTTCTTCATTGTCTCCCAGTGCTTATTGAGGGCAAGTCACACATGGCCCTGTGGTGGAATGTCCTTCTGCCTTTAGACATGTGGGGATGGGACAGGCAGAGAGACGGCTCAGTGGGTACAGGCACTTGCCACCAAGCCTAACGACATAGGTTCAATCCCTAGAGGGAGAGAGCTGACTCTTGGAAGTCATCCTTTCGTTACCACGTGCACCATGGCACTCCCTCCCTCGACCACACACACAATAAATAAATACATAAATAAATATGTAATGCAGAGATCTGTAAGGAGATCCAGATGGACTTGCTTCAAAAAAGCCTGGGCCAAAAGCTTGGGAGAGGCATGGAGGAGGCATGGTTGTTAAAGGCAAAGGGTGAGGGGCCTTAACGACGCTTATGTTTGCATATATGAACGATCCTCCACTGTCTGTATTTAAAATGGCCATGATCCGGGCATGGGGGACCGTGCTTGTCATGCCAGGACTTGGGAGGCTAAAGTGGGAGGGTTAGGAGTTGGAGGCCCATCCGGGCTACAGAATGAGACTGTCTCAAAAACAAATTTTTTTTAAAAGTGTCATAAAAAGCAAATTTGATGACACATGTTTACAATCCCAGCCCTTGCAAGACTGAGGTGGGGGTGGGGGGGGGATTGCTGCAAGTTTGGGGCCAGTCTAGGCTACATAGTGGGTCCAGGAAGGCCTGAGCTATAGTGATAGACACTGTCTCAGCACATAAAAGCAAGCAAACAAACCCAGCTGCATTCCCTTGATGGTCTACCTCCCAGGACAGTTGCCCAGTGCTGCCCAGTGCTGCCCGGTGCTGCCCGGTGCTGCCCAGTGCTTGTAGGGACCATCAAGAAGGGTCCTACTCGTGAAGGCTTTCTGCTGTCTCTGCACATGCTGCTTTCTCTCTGTGAGATGAGTTCTCCTCGCCTTTCCTTGTCAACCATGTGAAATATGTTGCTACATTGTATGATATAGATACAATGGTCCCTCTGATCTCTGTGCTAGCCAGATTGCCTAAATTTTACCGCCTATCTCGAGATGTTAAACCAGCTGTGGGTGACCTGTTTCTATTAGCTATTGTTATTTTGTTTGATTTGAGTCAAGGACTCAGGTAACCCATGCTGGCCTCTCCAACCTTATGTAGTGAGTCTTAAGACTACAGAAACTGTGTGATGTACAGGAAGTAGTTAACCTTTCTGAGTCTGTCCCCACAGTGAAAACAAAGATGACAGGAAGAGCCCAGAAAAGACGATGAGGGTGAGAGGACTGTGTGTAACGGTCTAGCCTGGACACATGCAACTCTTAGGGCTTAGCAAGCCAGAAACCTCTCTTCCTCATTCACATCCCATGACTGCAACTGGCTGTTGAATGGAAACTGACCCAGAACTTCATTCAAAACTGGCTATGTTAGTTTGAGTAAATGTTGAAAATCTGTGGTATTACCTGTAATCCTTCAACAGGGTCCTTGAGGACCCTTCTGATTGGACAGTTACAGATAACTGCCGGGTTAGCGGCAGGAGGAACAGGGAAGGAGTGTGTGTGTGTGTGTGTGTGCGTGTGCGTGTGCGTGAGCGCGCTAGAGGTGTGTGAAAGGGTCCACCCGGTAAGTTTCTGTCCCTTAGAAAGCAATTGATAATCTAGTGATCAACTTCATTGCCCATCCAGCATGCCTTAAGGCACTGGAGGTCAATCCACCATTCCCCAAGAGTGGCCTGACTAGAAATAGACCCTAACTGGCCGAGGCAGGGTGGGGCAGGGGGAAGCAAGAGTTGTGGGTCCAGCTCAGGCCTTCTCCACTTGTGGTGTGATTCTGGTGTAGTTACCAGCCTCCCGTGCTGAGTCTATCTCACTCATGGTCTCTGAGAATCCTTGAGTTATCTGTGATGGTGCTAGCTCACAGCCCCTCTCATCTGCGACTGGAATAGAGGCCTCATTCTCTTCTCTCCTGCAGTAATTGTTTACACAGCACATACAGAATGTACCATACTCTGCACAGAGAACACCAGTCCCATGACTGAGTTTAAGTTTCTTCCTTCCTTCCTTCCTTCCTTCCTTCCTTCCTTCCTTTCTTTCTTTCTGTTTGTTTTTTAGAGACAGAGTTTCACTGTGTATCCCTGGCTATCCTGGACTTACTTTGTAGACCAGGCTGGTCTTGAGCTCACAGACATCCGCCTGCTTCTGCCTCCCCGAGTGCTGGGACTACAGGCATGCACCACCGCGCCCGGCTCCATGACTGACTTTCTAGCAAGACAGACAATCTCAAACAAGGCAGACCTAACTGTGATCAGGATGGGAGATAGTCAAGGTGCCCTGAGATGACACCACCCAGGTACAGGAGAGAAGAGCCATCCGTGGGCCCATCCTGTGACGTCACTGAATCCTCCCACCAATTCTCTGAGAGTTGGTGGCTCAGCCCATAAAGTGCTTGCCTTGCAAATACAGGGACATGAGTTCAATCCTCAGAACCCACATAAAAAGAATTGGGCTTGGTACATGCATGCAATCACAGTACTGAATGGATAGAAACCAGCAGATCACTAGGGCTCACTGGCCAGGCAGCCTAGTGCCAGGTTAGTGGGAGACCCTGACTCAGAAAACAAGATGGAGAACATCCAAGGATATTCTCTGGCCCATTCATGCATGTGTACCCCTGTGCATACATATGCCACAAACACTCAGGTGCACACAAAACTATGACTAGCACTACTCTTTAAATAAAAAGACTGAGATCTTTAGGGAAATTGATGCCCAGTTACACAATTAATAACACTCAGGTTTAGGTTCACACCTTCCTCAATCAGCCACTGTAAATGGGATTAGCACCACGTGTGGGACAGCAGAATTCCGTGGTCTGCCCTAGCTCAGTTGCCTCTGGTGACCCAGGAATCATGAAGCTTCCAGAGGGAATGCTCACCAAGGGGTACCAAAAGGTCCCCATCACCCACATTCCCATCACACAATGATTTTCCCTTGAAGCTCAACACCCGCTGCTGACCTCCTCCATGGATCCCTGTCGGGCCAGTGGTAGCTGCTATGTCTCAGCCTACCATGGAAGCCCCTTCTCCCCTACCAGGCCGAGGGGAGGTGAGTCACAAGGGCAGAAGATGATGGGAGTGTCACAGCAGCCTCACTCCCAAGGACAGGTGTGGAGAAGCCAGGAGATTCATCCCACAGACAGCAAGCCTGGCTGCTAGGCAGTGTCTGGAGAATATGGGTGTTCTGTGTATGGCTCCCCAGGTCCCTAAGGACCAGATGCTGAGAATCATGGAAACATGGGGATCTGAGATAATTTGAGTCATTCTAGTTCTTCAGCCATCCCCATATCACAGATGAGGAAAGCGGGGCACAGGGAGAGGAGGCTCATTGCTTTATTCCATCTGTTGGACGAGCCAGCAGTAGGGATTCAGTATCTTCCTGGGAGAACTCTGGCAGGTTCTCCATGCAGAGCCTTCCTCGAACCCTTACACCTGCCTCTTACAAGGAGAAGGGACAAGCAGCCAGCAGACCCTTCTTCCGTCCTGTGTGTCCAAAGGAGCCATGGGGCTAATTCCATCCAAGAAAACCAATCTTTATTTATTTTTGGTAGAGGGCCTCATGTAATCCAATCTAGCCTTGAGCCCGCTATGTAGCCATAGATGACCTTAGACTTCTGATCTTCCTGTTTCTACCTCCCTAATGCTGGGTGACAAGCCTGTATCACTATGGCCAGGTCATGCAGTGCCCGGGATAGAACCCAAGACCTTACGTGTGCTAGGTAAACATCGTACCCACTGAGCTGCATTCCTAGCACCAACTAAGAATGAATCAACAGAGTGGGCAAGATCGAGCAGTGGCTCAAGGTGTCTGCTGCTAAGCCTGATGACCTGGGATCTGTTCCTGGGATCCACATGATCGAAGGAGAGAATCAACTCCTGAAAGCTGTCAACTTCTACAAGCATGCTGTGACATGCAAATGCCTGCACACTTTACACACACACACACACACACTGTGAAACATTTTTTAAGTAAAAATGACTGAATCTTAATGGCTGCCAAAACCTCGACTACATTTGCAGAAATGTCTGCCCAGAGAGACATGACCCTGTCTGAGGGCCACACAGCATGAGAATCATGGGTGCATCACACTGTCTGCTAGGAAAACTAAGGAGACCGTGAATGCATGCTCAGCGCAGACCAGACCCCAGCACACAGGAAGAGCTCAGCACATGCCAGCTGTGATGGCCATCATGGTTGTCACAGGCTGAGGGCATGTGAATCAGCTCTCCCTCAGCTCCCCACCTGACAGTGAGGCGGAAGGCTAGAACATTAGAAGTCCTGAGTCTCTCTCTCCACCTCCCGCCTCCTTCCTGAGCCCAGACTTCATCTCTGGATCTTGACTGGGCCAGAGGTGGCACTGGGAACTGCCGGCAAGCCTCAGCACAGCCTCGCCGCTCCCCACACACAGGCCATCTTTCTCCCACAGAGAGCTGACCTGAGACCCCGTGGCTTTTTCAGCATTCTGCCCCGGTTCTCTGGCCTCAACTCCTGCTCCCCCAAGAGCAGAGTTGATCTCTGCAGCCTTCTGAATCAGCTTTACCACCAGGACCTCTCAGACTACCCCCTTTCCCAGCGTTTAGTCACCACATACGCCCCTATTACACACCCAGGGAAGCCAAGGGCCTGGAAGAGCACCCCTAAAGGGTGAGGCATGGATGACCCTTTGTCTGACCCTCTCTCAAGCCTTCTTTCCTCTTTAACATGTAGCTTTATCTACCATGGGGGTCTCTGTACCCCTTAGATACATAAGAAGCTAGCCTCTCACCTCAGATCACGTTCTGAAATTACATAGGAAATCTTCCTACAACAGAAAGACTCATCCTTGAAATCCAGGCAAAAGACACAAGTCCAACCTTCCCTGCGTGCAAATATGACTTTCCTTTTTCTCCTCAAGTTTAAAATCTTATCCTTTGAGGTGCAGGCTGGCCACGCCACTGTCACCAGTACACCGAGGGAGACTGAGGCTGCAGTCCCTGTCCATCCCTCTGTGTCTGTCTTGCCGGCTCCTGGTTCCTTCACCACCTCCCAGGCACTTGTGCCAGCTTGCTCAGAGACGAGGCATAAAAACAAATTCACTTTATAATCCCAGCCCCAACCTCCCAGTCCCTTCCTGGGTCTTACCTGTGTCCCTCAGGTAAGGAGGGTGCCTGAAAGGAGGGGTCGATGGGCTGGGGCCCCCTGTCCCCAGGGCCTAGCTGAAGGCTCCAGAGGGAGGTACAGGGTACAGAGGAGTGGAGCAGGAAGGCGCTCAGCACAAGCCCCAGCCCAGAGGCTGCTGAGAAAGTTGGAGTAGGTGTGTCCAGGCCCAGGGAAGAGGAGGAGGGAAGGGAGGTGGGAGAAGTGAGGCGGATCATCCGCCTCCTGCCAGCTAGAGAGCTCACTGCTGGGAGGGAAAGCAAGGGAGCCAACTGGTTTGCAGCCCAGAACTCACAATGGGGTAAGGATGAAGTCAGGGAAGATGATGGCCCCTTGCCACTTCTCTTCTAGGTTCCATAGCTCGAGAAATGGAGTCCCTGGGCAGGTAGTGTTACCCAAAGTCACCCCAGACTACTATTGTGGAAAAGGTGTTTGGCTTGCAGCTCAGTGATTTATCTGCCCCCAAGGACAGATCTCCCAAGCTACCAACCCCCCCCCCCCACACACACACACACACACACTTCCAGCTCTGCACTGCCAACTGCTAACTATGTAGCCTTGGGCAGTCATAGAATTAGAGACTCAGTTTCCTTTTTTTTTTTTTTCTTTTGCTTTCTTTCCTTTCATATCTCCTACCTCCCTGGATGGTTTTGAGGATTAAATAAGATAAAAAGTTGTAGTGATGGTTTGTGATTCATGACTGAAATCTCAGCACTTTGTTCAAGGCTGACACAGGAGGATTGCTGTGAGTTCCAGGCCAGCCTGTGAATGAGAACCTGTCTCAACCCCTCCCAAAACAAACAAACAAACAGGGGTTGAGAAAAAGGTGATTCTTATTGTTACGAGGCTACATGACCTAAACCTGCCATGCCTCATCCCTATCTGTAAAGTGTGTGTGTGTGTGTGTGTGTGTGTGTGTGTGTGTGTGTGTGTGGTGATGGGAATTCTACCTGTGAAAGCTGTCATATTCCTGACCTAGTTGCCTGACAACTTTCCCAGACACAAAACAGCTTGTCTGTGATGAGTCTTTGCAGTGTCCCTCTCTGCTGTGGCTACTTGGACGATTCTAACATACAGCCTAAGTGGGGAACCCATATTTGAGGGGAAAGGAAGAAGAGACCCGCAGGAGTTACCATTTCCCCACCCCAGCCTCTGCCACCCTTCGCCGGGGAAGCCCTGAGCTTCTGCTTCTTCAGGTGTGGCGCTGGCCTTCAAAACTAGAGGGTTGAGGTCAGGAGAGAGTCCCTCCTCACACAGGCAAACATCTGTGCAACCATCCTGTCTATGTTTGGCACTCTCAACCTCCCCTGCCCCACACACTCACTTTTGAAGCCCCCTCCCCAGTATCTCTGGGAAATACCTGAATCTTCCTTGGTTTTGTGCACCTCCGACCCCCAGCAATCTGCTAGGACACAGCAGTCTCACCTGATGTCGAGCTGAGCGGTGACCTTGAACCTGGCTGGTAAGCAAGAGCTTTTCAGACCCTCATTGTCCCCACTGTCGCTGTTAGCTCATGTGGCCCAGGGCAAACGGCTTAAGTCTGCTTTGTTGTTGTTTTCTTACTGTGTTTCATGCAGTCCTCCCGGGTGGTCTTGAACTCTTGATGCTCCTGCCTACACCTCCTGAAGTTTATAAGTCTAAGTCATTACACACAGTGCTGACTCTCACTCTCTGTCTCTCTCTGCTTCTTAAAAACGTATTTCATATTATTTATTTACATATTTATTTAGTGTGTGTGTGTGTGTGCGCGCGCGCGAGTGTGTTAGTGTGTCATGGAAGACACACTTCCAAGACTGGAAGTCAAAATAATTTGTGGGAGTCTGCTCTCTCCTTTTGCTATGTGAGACCTAGGATCAAGCTCTTGTGGTCAGGCTGGAAGGCAGGCAGGCATCTTTACTCACTGACCCATCATTTACTGGCCACTTGTTTGATTTTCACAATATTGAGATTGAACCCGGAGCCTGGGTTATGGCAGGCAAGTGAGATACACCCCCAGCCACTGTTTCTTCATTGTCAAATAGGGTCACGCCTGTGAAGAGAGCATTCAGAGCAGATACAGTTTCCATGCAGAATGATAAGAACTGAGGCCTGATCCCATCTGTGGCTAGGATTTGGTTGGCTGGAAATCTGAGCTATAAATTAGGATCCCTTGCTCAGCCATGAAGATTGAAATCATGTCATTTGCAGGAAAATAAATGAAGCTGGAGATCACCACTGTCTTGGTTTGTTTTCTTTTGCTGTGATGAAACACTCTGAACAAAAGGGGAAGAAAGGGCTTATTTCAGCTTATACTTCCAGGTTAAAGTCCATCACTGATTGAAGCCAGGGGAAGAACTGAAAGAGAAATTAATTAACAGAGGAATGCTGCTTTTTCACCCACTCATAGACCCTTGCTCAGCTAGCTTTTTTTTTTTCTAGCCCAGACCAACCTTCTAGGGTTGATGCTGCCCACAGTGGGCTGGGCCCTATTACATCACTTCATAATCAAGACAATGCCCCCACAGACATCCCAACAGGACAATCTGATCTAGGCAATTCTTCATTTGAGAGCTCCTCTTCCCACGTGATCCCAGACTGTGTTAAGTTGACAATAAAAATTAATCAGACCGACCACATTAAACAAAGAAAAGCAGATCCAGAAAAGCAGCTGTCACACCCTTTCTCTCAGGTGCAGAATGAAGAGGAGGGAGGGAAAGGACCAATGGAAGGTGCAAAGAGAGTGTAATGGAGCATCGACAAATACTGCGTATTTCCTCTTGTGTATGGAATATAGACGTGCACAAATATGTGTGTCTGATATGGAGGCAGAAAGGGGAAAGGGAAGGGCCAATGGCAGCAGCGTGCACATATGCAAAATATGAAGATCTTCCTCTCTGAAAATGTCATAAAGAAGCTCCCATTGTTTAGGGCCTGGAGAGGGGGCTCATTGAAACCCATTGTTTGGGGTCTGGGGAGAGGGCCCAATGGCCAAAACACTTGCTGTGCGAATGTAAGGGCCAGAGTTCAGACTCCACAGGACTGACATAAATATCAGGTGGGTGTGGCTGCCCACCAGTAACTCCAGCCTCCAACAGTGGAGACAGGATCCTAGAGCAGGTCTGCTCTCGAGATCAGCCACGTTGGCAAGTTCTGGGTTTGATTGAGAGACCTGTCTCAATGAATAAGGTGGGAGGGTGATGAAGGATGGCTCCCAACATCAACCTCAGCCTGCATGCCCATGCACAAATGTACATGCATGTATGTGTGCACGCACATAATATGCATGTCCACCACAGACATATGGAAATGGGTTTTAAATGCACCTTTGGTTATTTCTAGTCTCCAGGTGAGAATTTGTCCAGTGCTCGGTGGCATCTTTGGTGGGTCATGCCTTCAAGGACAGGTTACTAGCAGAGAGTGTCACAGAGGGTCTCTGAAGTCTCATCCCCAGGGTATCTATGTCTAATGGACAGAGGGGTTACGGGCTTCCATCGTGGGAGCCCTGTGGTCACCTTGGCAGGAAGCCACTCTGGATAGTAATTCACTTGGCTGCCTGTCACCCAGTCTCCAAATCTGATATGATTATACATTAACCAGAGTGGGGGATCGCAGGCTGTCCCCACAAGGTCTTTGACTAGTCATGTGCAGAGTGGCCGGTCAGCTGTCTTCCTTGGGGGTCCCTCCAGTCAGGCAGGGCTCTGGCCTGAGTGGTACAGGGAAGGTATGAGGGTAGGGGTGGACTCTGTGTTGCCACACGGACATCAGGCATCCTTCCATTCTCTCCCGTTGCCTTGCCATGCCTGGCCTGGTGCATCTCCTGGCTGCCCTGAGACCATTCTGGCTTCAATTCCTGTGCGCTGAGGAATTGGGATTCTGTGCACCTTAGCCTTCACATTCCTAAGCTCCTAACCACGGCTTCCCTCTTTCTCCAAAGATTATCTTGTTTCTTCTCAAGCCGATATAATGGCTTAGCCGAATCTCAGAAAAGCTTTAATTACCTCCCCAGGGTCAGTGATCTAGGTGAAGCTGATATGCAAGCCCTGGTCTGTCTGAACCCTTGTCTCCTCATCTCTAGGCTGTAGTGCTTGTGTCTTTCTCTGTCCCATGATCTTCTGCTGACCTTCCCGTGTGGTCCTTCATGTTGCATGAGCCCCTCTTGATTTTGACTCCTGATTAGCTTGTTTTGAGCTACTTGGGGGAAGATCGATGTCTGATAATGCCGTTTAATGCGGGCTACACAATTGTACCACACAAAGAACTCCCAGAACTCCTGATTCCTAAGTCTTACCCCAGCATAAGTACAGTCTTGGGACGGGGCCCAGATGTCTATGCTTCCTTGTACAGGGCCTATCTCTGCATGCCTTCTGTGTCTCTAAGCAGAGGAAGCCAAGGCTGAACTAAGATCTTTAACATCTGATCCACCGGGGTGTCTAACCCACCACCTGCAACCCAGAATAGATGTGAATATGGCCCAACACAAAATCAAACACATACTTTTATGAGACAGGTTTTGAGTCTTTCTTGTGTAACTTGATTTCCATAGTTCTTGAGTGTGAACTACATGAATGACACCACTGTGTTGCAACACCGAAAGGAAGGACGCCCCATCAGGGACTTCTCGGGACAGAACTAGGGAGGAGTCACTGCGCTCTCCCACTTCCTTGAGAAAGCTGTCTCTACTCCCGTGGACCAGGCAGCTCTCCCTCGTCCCCCCCTTTCAGGCTGTGCCTTTTACAGGACATGGCCACCTTTCCCATGTGAGCAGTGATGGAATTTCAGGATGCTGATGGAGTCTGGAAGCACAGAAAGTATTATTAACATATTGAACCCTTTGATTCCTTCTGGGGCAGGCTAACAGCTGGTTCAGGTTCATTCAGGGCAAATAAGGCACCAGCCAGTGGCAGTATGATCTAGATCAGCGGTTCTCAACCGTCGTAATGTTGCAACCCTTTAATACTGTTCCTCATGTTGAAGTGATCCCAGGCCATACATTTATTTCTGTTGCTTTCTTCATAACTGTAATTTTGTTACTGCTATGAATAACTATCTGATATGCAGGCTATCTGATAGGTGACCCCTCAACCCACAGGTTGATTTAGATTAGATGCACTTGCTGGTTGGCTGTCTAAAATCCTGACTGCCTCAGGACTGAGGTGTTTCTCCAAATGTGAGACCCTCAATAAAGGAGAAGCTAAAGGAACCTGGGCTCTTTGGTGACTCCAGGTTAGACAACTGCTACCTCAGAAGACAGATTAATTGAGGACAGTTGTCTGACAGACTGGTCATCCTGGGCAATGTGTTTGATGAACATGAAATTCAGGCTGTTCCTTCATGGGCTGGGGTCCTTCTTGGCCAAATGAGAAGAGAATGGAACTGGGAGACAAGAGCAGTTCAAAGACCCTATCAGTCTGTGGACCCGCACACGGGACAAGGTGTTCTGCCTGACTGTTAAAGGGACCTAGTACCTTTAAGGAGGATGAAGTCATCGGAGACCAGGCCACCTGGCCATAGGAGGGCTGCAGGCAAGAGAGAGAAACAGAAGGTAGAAGGCAGGTGGGCCGTGGGGGCCTGGCCTGGCCTCCAGCTCTCCCTCAGACAGATGGGCCCCAGCAGGAGTGGGAACAACCAGCCTTGGCATTGCGTGGGGTGCCCGGGAATGTAATCAAACACTCAGCAGACCCACTGGCTATGGGCATCTGGGCACCAGCTCATCCTCACCCCCAGCCAGCAAGGCTGACAGGCTCCTGCCAGGGAGAAGTGACCAGCCTCATAGGCCAGGCCTATGGGCATGAGCTCATCTTCCACCAATCCCGCCCTTGGTCCTCCTGCCCCGGGCTGGTGTAGTGGGTGGGGCCCGCATTGCTGAGTGCTGCTGGAGCCGGGCTGTCGGGCTGTCTGTCGGACTGTTGGCCCTAATCTTGCTCGGGTCACCCTACCTAGAAGCCTGGGAAGGAACGAGCCGCTCTAAGGACCTGAAACAGGACCTGTGATCTGCTCTTACTCTTAGCACTCTGAGCTGATCCTGACACAAGGTACCAGAGATACTGGTAGATACTGGCACCCTGAGTGATAGTGCCACCATCTCCCACTTCTTCCTATCACATAGTATCAACAGCATTGGTAACTTCACTAATACTTGTGACCAACCATCAAGGACTAAGCATCAGGTTGCAGGGATGGCTCAGTGGGTGACAGGCTTGCCTCAGAAGCTTGAGGACCTGAGTTCAGATCTCTGGGATTCAGGTAAGAGCACACATGGTAGCCCCTGACTCAGGCAGCAGCCCTCCTCTGGTGATACAGAAGGTGACAAGGGCAGAATACAGGGATGCCCATGGACCAAGTAGCCTGGTGTGAGCAGCAACAAATAACCAGAGACCCTGTCTCATACAGGACAGAGGGTAAGAGTGGGCACTGAGGTTGTCCTCAGCTCTTCTCTCTCTATCTCTCATACACACATACAAACACTTACACACACTCAAAGATTTTTTTTTAGAAATGAAAAGAACTAAGTGTCATTGTGCGTGATCCACAGGTTGACCCTGAGTCCCCCGTGAGGGGTTGTCACTGTCCCTTATGTTGCAGGAGCTGAGATTCAGACAGGTGTAGTAGCTTGTCTGTGGTCAGTAGAGTCAGAACTTAATCTGTGTTCACTTAGCTCCAAACCTTCACATTACACTCCAGCCAAATCACAGGCGGGACGCACCTGCATAGTCACTGAACAATTCATTAATTCACACATTGCAGAACTGGGGATTGAACCCAGGGCCATACAGATGCTAGATGCATCTGCTTCCTGAAACTGCATCCCCAGACCCCACCACAAATATTCTGTGCATCTGTGTGCGTGTTCATGTGTACGAGCATAAGCATGCACATGTGTTCACATGTATATGAAGGCCAGAGCTCAATGTCAGGTGTCGTGGTAGGCTCTCACTGAACCTGGTCCTCCTGAACCATCATCCCCAGTCTCAACAGCTTCATCCCATGGCTACCTGCTCAGCACACCTCCAATCTCCAGCATCCCTCCCCAGGAGCAGCTAGGGGGGTTCTTGCACACATAAACTTGTCCTAGAGAGACTTTGGTGACAAAAGCTTCAGCCCCTTGATGTGTTTGTCCAGAGAGTAAAGCTGAGAGAAACTTGGACCTGACAAAGTTGGACAGACCAGGGTTGTAGTTGGCTGTGCCATCTTTGATGCTGTGTGAGACGAGTCCTCCTCTCTAGGGAGCAGTTTCGTCTCCTGTCAGGTGGAGGCATAATTACAGTCCTTATCTTACAACAGTTGCCATGAAGATAAGGTGAGCTGAAACTCTAAGCATCATGTCTGAGCCAAAAAAACAACACGACAAAGTGGAAGGTCCTTTTCTGAATCCGTCCCTGTCTGGCATGTAATCCGTCTATGGTTTTCACAGCTCTTTGCCTAGTGTTAACATACTGTGACAGGTTAAGGATTTATAGGTTTGAGATGCCTCTGCAGGCTTTAACTCTTTCCCTTGTAGAACATGACCCTACAGATTAGGAAACTGAGGCATGTAAATATTCTTTAGCTTCAGAGACTCTTTTGTTTGCTTGGGTGTTGGGTTTTGTTGGCCACATTAAGTTCAGCATGGCAGAGTCCCTGAGGGTCAGAAGTCTGTCTTCTGTCCCTTGAGTTCTAGAAACAGAGCCACCACCCTACTTGCTCATTCTCCATTGAATCACATCCATCCATTCTGTCTGGCTAGGAAGAGCCTTGCCTCAGGGAGGGAAACTTCAGAAGCAAGCCGGGGAGACAAGAGGCAAGGAGAGAGGCAGGATCAGGGACCACTGCTCAAAGTCCTGAGCTCTGTTTGCAGGCCAGGTTTGGGCCTAGCCAGGGAGGAGGGGGGAGGGAGGAGGGAGGAGGGAGCGGGACTCAATAACCCAGGGTTCTTTACCTACACAGTTTGTACTATTCAGCCGCAGTGTGTGTATTTTGGTGCAAAGGCTTTTAAAATGCATGTTCCCAACTGCTATCCCCACCAAGAAAGGGCTCACTTTGTGTGTGTGTGTGTGTGTGTGTGTTTGTGTATGTGTGTGTGTGTGATCACGCGCGCGTGCATTTAGGGTTGACCATTTGTTATTGGATAACCAGTTGCTGTGTTCTTCCCTGGGGAAGACTTTTTCTGCCAATCTTAGCACCGCTGGCTGCCTGTAGTTCTTTCTGAAGCCACGTAGGCTTTCTCCAACTCACTGGCATGTCTATCGGTCTCACCCTTGCTTCAGGTCATGTTTAGGTAGTGATGTTGATGAGACTTTCTGGGTGGAGCTCCTGACGTTACTAGGAGACACATCTCACAGCACACTTCTTGACCTTTTGGCTTTCACAGTCTTTCCACCCCGTCTTCCAAATGATCTGTGAGTTGCACTGTGGATGTATCTGTTGGGGCTGTGTGCCCAGCATTATAATGAAGGTTCTGAGGACCAAATTCAGGTCTTCAATACTACACAGATGACAGAGTCTGCATTGTGTATGTGTGGTGAGGTGTCTAGGATATCTATGTGTGGACCTGTGTGTGCAAATGTGCACACGAGAAGTTAATGTCAGATATTACCCTCTATTGCTCTCTGCTTTATCTTCAGTCTCTCCCTGGCTGTTATATGGGTTCTGGGGATCGAACTCAGGTCCTCACGCTTGTACTGCAGCAACTTTACCCATGGAGTCATCTCCCCATCCCCTGGATTCTGCATTTTTAGGTGAACTTCTGAGAGGGCTCAAAGCCAAGTCCAGAGGCTGCTGATTCCTCCCCAGTGTCACTGAGTAAGCTTCGGTGAAGAGAGGGATGGGAATGGCCCCAGGCTACTCAGCCACAGGGCTGCGGGATTCTCTCCCGAACACTGCCCCAGCCGCAAAGCCAAGTGGGGCTCATGAGGCAAACCACACCACAGTGGGGAATTCCAGGAGGGGCGGCCTGAGGACTGGACAGAGCGAAGGAAACTTAAAGGCAGGATCACCTCCCACATCCCTCGTTTCTCACCCGCTGTACTCCATCTCCAGGACCTCCAACTGGCTGAAGTCAGTGGTACCCTAGCCCCTCACGCTCTGTCTCCACTCACCCATCCCCCATCTCCATTTTCCTAGTTAGTTTCCTTCTCTTTTCAGGGTAGGAGAAAAAAATACCACCATAGAACCAGACACCTGGAATACTGGCCTGTCTCTCATGCTACCATGCTGTGTGGTCCTAGGCGATTTCTTACCCTCTCTGACCCTCAGGTTACTGTTTTGTTCAATGAGGGGTTGGGCTAGGGAGCTTTCCTCAAAATACAGAAGAAGGGTGGACAGATGGGGGTGCATGACTCTACTCCCAGCAGTCAGGAGGCAAAGGCAGAGGATCTCTGTGTGTTGAGGCCGGCCTGGACTACATTGTGAGTTCTGAGCGAGCTGGGGTTACATAGAGAGACCTGTCTCGGGAACAACCAGAAAGAGTGCTTCGCTGTATCCGGAAGAAGGCCTGCTGGCCCCACGCCTGGTACCCCAGTGCTGCTAAGTGCTCACCTGCTCACTCTCCAACAGCCATCCCTCATCCATGATCAGCTATTGATGCCTGGCAGGGTTGAGACCTGACTCAGCACTCCCACAGCCTATTTGCAGGCCTCTATCAATGCCTCCTGCCCAGAGGCAAAAAACATAGTCCAAATGACCCTTCCACGGCCCTACGCCCTAAGCGTGCCAATTCCCCAGCAGCTCCCAGATACAAGTCTCTCAAATTGCCTGAGGATTTTGAGCTAAGCCTTCGGTTTCCAGCATGCTTCAGCAGGGATCCTTCTAGAACCCGAGGCAAGATACACGATTCTTGCTGCTCTGCCTTCCTGGCTGCTGCCCAGGTGGAGGCTGCCCTGTTGTCCACATGGGCACTCCTGGCCTGGGGCTGTGGGGTTATGCTGCTGCAGGGATGTAAGGCATGCTTGCCATGTTGTGCTGGGCCTCTCATCTCCCACATAGCAACGTGTCCTTCACCAAATCCCAGCAGATGTTGGCTGGAATCTTGGAACTTCATAGCCTCCAGAACTTTTAACAAACGAAACTCCTTTCCTTATAAACTCCTCCACAGCTCTGGATGTTTTGTTCTTCCAAATACAAACAGAACAAAACGCCAGAATATTACACAGAGGGCTTCTCTGAGCAGGTGACCTTAAGGGATGAGGAGGCAGACAGACAGAGAGGGATGCTCCGGTTGGAAGGATGAAGCTGGAACTGAGTTATTTCCAAAACCCCCGCACTTCATCCTTTGCTCTGAACAAACAGAATTACAAAGTGAGTTTTGCCTGTGATGTGTGCTGCGGCGGACAGCAGCTCTGTGTCCCTGCTGTAGTAGGCCCAGTGTCCTTCCTACAGTAGACAGAGATTTGATGTCTTCGTGGCACTGTCCCTGGAGAGGAGACAGGCAGGTGATTCTTGCTCACATTTCAACCTCAGTGCCTGGCAGGGACTACAGACTTGAACTGGAGAGAAGAGCATAAAAGGGATTATGCCTAAGTACACCACTGAACGTAAGTGAGATGCTAACTGGTTCCCCAAAAGCAGCGCAGGCTCCCCAACCCTCATAATTGCTCCATTTAATTCATTATAGGATTATCTCTGAGACTAGGGGAGGAGGGAGTCCTGCCTGGGAGTCCTGGCAGTTGCACAATCCCCTGAGGCTGAAGGGACACCCCAGGACCCCAGACATGGCAGAAACCACCCCAGTCCCAGTCCTGTGCCTGCCTCTGAGAGACTGTGATTCTGGGCAGAGCTGTGTATCTCTCTGCGATGGGTGACAGAGAACGAGCTGAGGTGCTAGAGTGAGACAGTTGCACAGGGTGCTAGAATTCTGCAGAGGGGCCCTTGGGACCGCCCTGGGAAAGAGCCACCAGAGACGATCAGGTGGGGGTGAGTAGGACTCAGGCTCTGTCTCTAGCTACAAGGCCCTCACTTACAGCTCACCATCTGGCCCTCTGACAAGAAGGGAGTGTGCACGGCATTAGTGACAGTGAAGCCAGAGCCCTCCCACATTGTAGGGATCACATGAGATAGCACAAAGCCCTCCTTCACAGAGGAGGGTGCTTACCGACCTTCCAAATTTTGAGTGGGGACACAAGTGCTTGCTTACAGCTGATCTCCAAACGGACCCCCCCTTTTTTTAAGCTCGATGCATCAAGAGGACAGGTGTGTGCCAGAGATGCTGCTCAGTGGGTAGAGTGCTTACCCAGCATGCAATGGGGCCCTGGGTTTGATCTCTAGCACCGTGTAAATTGGATGTGGTGGTGTTCGCCTATCATTCCAGCACTGGGGAGTTAGAGGCAAGAGGATCAGGAGATCAAGGTCATTCTCAGCTACATATGAAGGAGGAGGCCAGCCTGGGCTACAGAGCTCCTGATTCCCAGAATGAGAGTAATGCGTTTTTATTAGATAAACTCTGATGTCTCCCTAACACTGGTGCTGAGTACCTTTGGTGTTCTCAGATATTCAAGGAGCATGCTTGGCAGGGAAGGCTCATTCATGCTCATTATTGTGATTTTATTGCTGTGGTTTGAGAGAGGGTCGCACTCTGTAGACCAGGCTGGCCTTGAACTCACTGAGATCCTCCTGCCTCTGCCTCCCAAGCCCTGGGACCGAAAGTGTGCGCCACCACATCCTGCTCATAATTGTGATTTTAATTTTATGGAGAGTCTACCACTAGGAGGTCTTGCGGCAGGGCTGGTGACCCACACGACCTTCCGGCACCCTGACACCCCAGCACGCCGCTGGCCAGCAAAGCCGCATTTGCTCTCTCGTAGGAGTGAGCTGGAGAAATGTGAAGTTCCGCTTTGTTCAGGTTAAAGGATTGACCTTGAGAGATGAAGACCCTCCTAACAACCAGAAGGGTTGTTGCTGGGCAGGTCCAGGCTTTGTCCCAGGCACCCCGAAAGTGTTCTCATTTCACTCTGGCAATGCCCTCCTCAGGATGAGTCCGATTGTTTAATTGAGAAACTGCTGTCTATCAAGGTCAGAGAACTTTTAAATAGTGCATGCGTTCATGTCTAAGTGCGTGCATGCGCATGTGTGTGCGTGTGTGTGTGTGTGTGTGCCTGTGCGTGTGTGTGTGTGTTCATGTGGGCATGTGTAAGACCAACCTTGAATATCATACATCAAAATACCCGTCTACTTTTTTTGTTTTGTTTTGTTTTGAGACAGAGCCTCATGGATTGGGCTAGACTGGCTAGCCAATGAGTTCCAGGAATCTATTTCACACCATCATGCCTGGCTTTTTTTTTTTTAAATGTAGTTCCAGGACAGCTGGGGCTACATGGAGAAACTTTGTTTTGAAAAACTAAAAAAAAAAAATTAAAAAAATTAAAAATAAAGTTTGTGTGTGTTTGGGGTGAGTGAAGGGTTTCAGGACCACTTTTGCCACACCAGCGATGCGGTGATTCTAAGACAGCAGGAGTTAGTCATCTCCTCCCATCACATGGGTTCTGCGGTGGAACTCAGGTTATCAGGCTTGGCAGCAGGCCTTTACCTGCCGGACCATCTCACCGGGGATTTTGTGTGTAGGTTCTGAACATTAAATCCAGGTCTTCAAACTTCCAGGGCAAGTGCTGTATCCTACAAGCCATCTCCCCAGCCCAGGGTCAATGGAGTTGTCCAGGGCACCTCAGCTAAGGCAGTATAGAGCAAGAACTCTCTGACGCCCTGAGGTCACCAGAGCTATCCTCGCTTACCTGCAGTGCCCGTGAATGTTCAACAGCTTTGTTGGGGTATAATTTACACACTGTAAAGTCTGCCTATTAAAGCGAGTGATTCAATGGCTTCTGTGTTACTCAGAGCCATGCAGCCATTTCAGAACAACTAATTTTAGAACATTCCCATCACCTAAGAGAGGGAACTTCATCTCCAGGTGAGATGGTCCGGCAGGTAAAGGCTTGCTGCCAAGCCTGATAACTGGTACTTACTACAGAACCTCTATCCTTCACCCCAGTCCTGGGTGACCTTTCTCTATCCTTTCTCTACAGCTTTGCTGTTGGAGAGGCATCCGTCTGTTCTTTTTGTACCCATCTCCTTAACGGGGTCCCATTGATCTTTTTCCATTTGTGTGTGCAGTTATCCCAAAGATACTTACTAAAAAAAAGACTAGTCTCTCCCATTGAACTGCCCTGACACCCTTGTCAAAATCAGACTGTGGACTTAAGTGTTTACTCCTGGGCTCCTGGTTGCCTCCCGGGGACTGTTTGCTATTCTTATGTCAGCACTGTACTGTCTAGGTTACTGTTCCTTCGTAGTGACCTTTGATCAGGACCATGTTCTCCACTTTGTTCTTTTTCTGGGATTACCTTTAGCAAAGCTGGGTATAGGGGCTCTCACCTGTGACCCCAGAACTTGGGAGGTGAAGGCTGGAGAATCAGAAGTTTCAAGGTCATCCTTGGCTACATAACAAGTTGGAGGCTGATATAGGTTACACAAGGTTTTGTCACAAAGCAAGCAAGCAAGCAAGAAGAAGAAGAAGAAGAAGAAGAAGAAGAAGAAGCAGCAGCAGCTGGGCGTTGCAGCACTGGGAGGCGAAGGCGGGTGAATCACTATGAATTTGAGGCTCGGCTGATCTACATAAAGAGTTCCAGGCCAGCCAAGACTACATAGTGAAACCTGTCTCAGACAAACAAACAAAAATAGGAAAAGGGGGGGAAAAAAAAGAAGAAAGAAATTGCCTTAATTTTCTTGAGCCTTTGCATATGAATTATAAAATTAGCTAGTCAAATCTGCTGAATCAAGCCCCCTTTCCAAGTATTCTCATAAGATAAGCTGTTAGAGGGTGGTGATGACTACCTTCTTTTCCTCCTTTCTTCCTCCCTTCCTCCTCTCCCTCCTCCTTCCTCTCCCCTCCCTTCCACTCTGCTCTAGTTTGCTTTCTGTTGCTGTGATAAAACACTCTAATCAAAAGCAATTTAGGGAAGGAAAGGAGGCATGTGGCTGACAGATTGTCACCGAGTCAAGGCAGGAACTCAAGCCGGAGCAGAGGGAGGCTGGCTTGCCATTCCACACATGACCTCTGACCGGGGAACTCACCCACAGTCAATGAAGTGTGGCAGAAACCGTGGAGGAGGATGCTTCTTGCTTCCTGAATCAGCTAACAATCAAGGTAATCCTTCACAGGCACGTCCCCCGGCCCATCTAATGTGGACAGTTCCGCAGCTGGGGCTTTCATGGGATTTCTAGTTTGGAAAGAGTTGACAGTTAAAACTGCCTAGGAGATGCCTCTTCCTTACTTTCCTCTCTTCCTCCTCCTCTCCTTTCTCTCCTTCCTCCTCTTTTTCCTCCTCTTCCTCTTCCTGCTCCTTTCTCCACTGCCCTTACTGGCATTTCTTGGGGAGTCCAATCTCTAAATTACAGGGAATTTTCATCTCTCTGTAAAATCGGAAAGTGTTTCAGAAGTCCCTGGAAAATAGCCAGATGTCAGGATGAAGCATCGTGCACTGATTAGAACACTGTTGGGTCTGAGCTATAGTTGATACACAACAGAACATCTAAACAACTGGGGGGGAGGGGCGTCAGGATTGTATAACCTGTTGGTTATTCAATATCACTTGCTCTGTTTGTATAAAAGACCCAGGAGACTCCTGGAGAAGAAGTCAGTGGCAGTGATGGCAGCCAAGCTCAGACAGAGGTAAACAGGTACGCTTGTCAAAGCCAGGGAACTGAGTGATTTGGAGCTCAGCCCAATGTCTGGAACATGGCTGAAACTAATATTAATGAACAAAGCACTTGGCCTATAGCATCTCACTTAATGCTCACCACGGCCTCTTGAGTTCACATCATAATTGCTTGTTTAATTGCCCAACACAACACTGTCTAAGAGCCATACGTGTGATTTTACACTGCCAGGAGCCACATTTAAAACATAAAAAGGTTTCTGGGCGTGGTAGTGCATGCCTGTAATCACAACATTGGGAAGGGAAAAGAAGGAAGATAAGGAATTCAAGGTCAGCCTCAGTTACATATGTAGTTTGAGGTAAGCCTGGGCTACATGAAACCGTGTCTCAAAAAAAAAAAAAAGAAAGAAAGAAGGAAGGAAGGAAAGAAGGAAGGAAGGAAGGAAAGAAGAAAAGAAAAATAAAGAAAAGAAAAGAATTTGGGGCTGGAGAAATGGCTCAGCGGTGAAAAGCACATGGTGCTCGTCCAGCAGACCAAAGCTCAGCAACCAGCACCCAAGTCAGATGCCTCACAACTACTTTTAGCCCCAACTCTTGGAAATCCAACAGCTCTGGCCTCTGCAGGCACCTGTACTCATGTGCACATAAACCCCCTATGCACAAATACACACACACACACACACACGCACGCATGCACGCACACAATTAAAAAGAAAACTTAAAAAACAGTTATCATTTTTAACAAACTTCATTGTAGAAATGTTGGAAATAAATAAAAACATCATCTACCAAAAATAACTAGACTATACCAGTCTGTACAACTCAATGAACTTCTATACAGTTAGACACGAATTCCAAATTGACTTTCACACTTTCAAAATTCAATATATTTTTATGTGCTTACCTGCAACGAAAACCATGACAGGGCTAGAACCAGAAAAACAATTAGCAATTATCTTTTTTCCTAACTTATGCTCGTAATCTGCATTCAGTCCTTTTTCCTCCCCCTACATTTAGCCTTTCTTGTTCTATTTTCTTTATGTGATACTGTTCTACATTTGGTGGACTTATGCATTTGTTTGCAAGAACATATATTATTGGCTAGATTCCTCATACGAGAGAGAACATGCAGTTTAATTCATTCTGAGATTGTGTGATCTTGCTAAATATTGTACATTTTAAGCTAAATTAAAAAATAATTATATTATTATAATTATTGATTATGTAAAACAATTATTATACATAATAATTAATATTACATATGTAATTAATTTTTAAAATAAATAAAAGGAGCCAAACCTGGTGGCGCATTCCTTTAATCCCAACATTGAGAAGCCATAGGCAGGGAGATCACTGGAAATTCAAGGCCAGCCTGGATTACATAATGTATTATTCTAAGCTAGCAGGGTTACGAGGTGAGAGGTAGTCTATAAATAAATAAGTAGACAACAAAAAGCAAAGTGAAATTACTTTTGCTTAAGATACTCACTTTTATTATTTTCAACATACCATTGGTATATTAAATATTCACAGGTAAGACTTTTTTATTCATTTTCCTCACTATATCTTTAAAACCCAGTGTGTTTCTGTATCCTTCAAGCATATCCGGTTTCTACTGCTAAATTCCTGTCAGCCAAACTTGATCCACATTTAGATTTCATAAATTCATATGAATTCATAAAATTCATAGACAAAAAGCTAGCTTTGCCCCAGCAGGCTTAAAAGTGAGCTTAAAGGTATGCTTTTTGAAAACTTAAAATTAAGTAGGGTGTGGTGGCACATGCCTTTAATCACAGTGCTTGGGAGGCAGAAGCAGGCAGATCTCTGAGTTTGAGGCTGGCCTGGACTACAGAGGAGTTCACAAAGCGACTGAACAGAGAAACCTGGTGTAGAAAAACCAAACCAAACCAAACCAAAACAAAACAAAACAAAAACTTAACTTTAGGGCTGGGGTCCTTGCTCAGTCCATAGAGTGCTTGCTTAGTGTGCAAGAAGGCCCTAGGTTCTGTCCCCAGCCCTGAATAAATCTGTTGATTCCAGCACTTGGGAGGTGGAGGCATGATAATCCTAAATTCAAGGTCATCCTGAGCCATATAATAAGTTGAAGCCAGCCTGGGCTATGTGAGAGCCTGTCTTTAAAACAACACTGTCAGCAATAATAATATTATGAATTTTGAATGAGCTTGCATCAGGTGAACTTTGAATTTTATTTCCTTGCTTGTTCTTGTTCATCACATTTCTAATACCTGACAGCCGTGAGCGCAGAGGGTCACAGAGTGAGCCAACACTTCTGTCACTGTGTCACAAGAACAGGGATTACGTTGGCTTGTTGACTGCTGAATCCTTGGTATATTCGGGAACGGAGTGAGACTGGGTGTTTATTTCATAGCAAATAGTGGTGAAATGCTGGACAAATTAAACCACTAAATAAATGGATAGATGCTATCATCCTAGTTTGGTGAATAGAGACTCAGATTCAGGGTCATGAGATAAATAGGCCAAACACCCACGGTGAAGATGGGCAAGGAGGGGATGCCAAGGCAGGTCTGACTCATTCCAAAATCTATTGGCTGCAAGAAATATACGTGGGCTTAGGAAAGGAAGGCTGAAGCCTGGGCTACAGAGCCAGACTCTCCAGGGTAGCCACAGTGACATGCCAGGCCCCCAACTGCCTTCCCCTTGGCCCAGCTCCAGGGTGTGCCAGAAGCCCCGAGGACAGAAGGCTGGTGGGACAGGTGACTCCGCTGACACAGTGACAGCTGGCCACACCAAGCAAAGGGCAAAGCCACAGACATGGAAATCAGGCTTGGGCCGCAAAGACAGAGCCCTCATTTGTCTTGAAATCTGCAGGGCTGACCTTGTATCTGGTCATAAAACCTGGGAGGCAGAAGCCAACCCGAAACTCTATCTCCGGTCACAGAGTGTCAGAGATGGGGATTGCTGGAGGGGTGGCCTCACCCACAACCTTCGCTTTGTGGGTTAGGAGGGTGAGGCTCAGCAAAGGCCAGATCCCAGCAGGCTACACAGGAGAGGCCATGTGTCATGTTTTCCCTTGCTGGTGACACCAAGACTTTGTTTCTCTAAAATAGCACCAGGAGCCAGCAAGTGGTCCATGTTACCTATCTGACAATGTGAGTTTGATTCCTGGGATCATAATGGTGGAGGGAAAGAAACAACTCGCCCAAGCTGTTCTTCAATCACCAAATGCGTACTGCGGGTCAAATACCCTCACGTAAGTAAGTAAACAAATAAATGTGATATAAATTAAAAATAAGTAAACAGATAAAATAGTACCGGCTCAGAGTTTTTGTACAGCATCTTATAATCCTCTGTACCCCAACATTCCTTGGTGGGGGTGGTGGGACCACAGTGCCCCAGAGACATTCAGTCACACATTCATTCACTCATTCATTCGTTGACAACATGATCCTAGTTCCCCAGATCTTCAGCTCTAGCGGAGTTCCCCATTCACCCATTCTTTCTGCCAAACATGGTCACAGGCATCAAAGGTAAAAGCAGGAGTATGAGGGTGTGTGAGAGAGAGGCAGACAGACAGTCAGACAGAGACACCAAGAGACAGAGAGATTACAGAGGAGACTGCAGAATGGGGAGGTAAGCGGTCACTGCTTGCTCCGAGGTGCCCCATAGTGCTCTACACGTTAAGGTGTGGCTGAGGGCCAGTGGTCAGCATAACCACTGTGTGAACACACAGTACAGACACGGTGACAGCTTTCATCTGGGTGCTTCTCATGACTGAGGCTCATGCTGGGTGGGCACCAAGCATGTCTGCTCCCCTCTGCTGTAGGGGATCCTGGGTCTTGAGGCCTCTTCCCTCCCACACACCCCGGCCTGATGTTTGCTGGTGTGCACGGCTCTTTGCTGTTTCATCGGGGAGGCGGGGGTGAGGAAAAACTGAAGGTCATCAAAGGATCTTGGCGGAGGTGACACCCAGCATAGAAGTCCCTGAGTTTTGGAAGCCAGGTGACTGACCACAGAGCTGGCATTCCTATCTAGAGGATGGCTTGGCTTAAATGACGCTCTCTAATGCACAGTCTAATCTCATGCTTTTAGACAGTGTCATACCTGGCCTGGTGTCAGCCCTCCTGAGACTCCTACCTGCTTGACCGAGGGCTCATGCCAGGCAAGAGTCCCCAAATACCACAAGGCACAAAGAGAGTGCATTTGGTGCCCATGGCTCTAGCCACCTACCTGGTCCTCCTCTCCTCACCTGTCCCTTCTCCTCTCATCTCTTCCTCCCTGCTTCCCCTCCCCTTTCTTCTCCCCACCCTTCCCAGGGACAGTGGCTATACCTAGGAGCTCACAGAATGCATACTACCACTCCAAACTCCACCACCCTTAGGCTTCCTCGGCAAGCATCACCTTGGCCCCTGCAAGCCACCGTCCGGTGAGGTACCACTGTGGAAGAAAGACCCCAGACACGGACCTAGGGAGCTGACAGAGATAGAGGCACTAAAATGACAACTGTGACGTAGGAGGCCCAAACTACCACCCAGAAATGAAGGTAACTGGCGGGGATGCCAGAGGCTCTCCACCTCCGGGGGCAATGTAACGGAGAAGCGGGGCCAGTAGCTTCAGTGTCTGGGGGTCTCTGTTGTGGGGAGCCTGGGGTTGCTCCTGGCTAGTTCATAGTCCTGACACTTCAGTCCAGACACACAGCCCACACCTGAGTCACTTCCTGGTCCTTACCTGAGAGTGACCTCCTCCTCCTCAACATCGGTACCCCCATCCCCACCTCAGGCTGTGCCCGGACTTGCGTAAACCACAGGCCTCTCTTCTGGGCTGAGACAGGTTGAGTGAGTCAGGGATGGTACTCGGAGCACTGGGCTTTAGGAAAAGCAGGAAGAGGGATCTGGGGGCACAGAGGGATGATGATGCAGGCAGGATGGCTCAGGATGCTTTCTGCCTCTCCAGAGGTGGGGGATGCCCCTGGCCATGGTCAGGTGGAACTTCTGAAGTCAGTGTTCCAGAGATGCTGGTACTACACTTTACTTTAGGGGGAGAACAGCGTAAGGCTGTATGTGTGTGTGTGTGTGTGTGTGTGTGTGTGTGTGTGTGTGTGTGTGTGTGTGTGTCTATGTGTCTATGAACATCTGGGCAGAAACGTCCTAGAATGACAAAACTCAGTCCTCAGCTGCCCTGGGCATCTGAAGCGCCCTGTGCGCTGGTCTTGGCGGCGGGGAGACCCTGACTGACAGGCTCGGCTTTCTCAAGCTCTTGTCTCCTCCTCTATTTTCTCTGACAAAAGCCCATTCTTGCATCTGTCTCTTACCTTTTTCTTCTCTCTCTGTCTCCTTCTTCTTAGGTTTTTTGTTTGTTTGTTTGAGACAGAGGCTGATGTAACGCAAGCTGGCCTTGACAGTTCAGCTGAGGCTGAACTGATTCTTGTGTCCGAAATGGGTGCTGGGATTACAGAGATGTCACCACACCCAGTTTATGTGATGCTCCAAATAAAACGCAGGCCTGGCAGGCACTCTATGAACGGAGCCACATCCACAACTCCATGCGCCCATCTTTAATGACCATTCGGCCATTATAAAACTGCCACAGCTGAACTCAGCCTTAGGACCGCAGAGGCCTTAGCTCTGCTACAGTTTGAAGGTGTTGCCTCAACTTCACCTACTAGAGAGAGCGTAAAGATACCCCCAGTTGCTCAAGTTCCAGGCTGTCCTGATGCTCTCTGCCTTGCCATTCCACAGGAAGACCCTCACTGGGTGCCAGTGTCAGACTTGCAGATTTCCTTAGCCTCCGGAACCAGAGAAAAAGAACTTTTTATTCTGGATACATCGTCTAGCCGTGGGTATTGTGTTGTAGCAACAGAAGCTGGCCTATGACAGGTCGTCAAAGAGAGTAGGACATCTGCCCTGCACTGAAAAGCCTGGTCTTGTCTTTTTGTGTGTTTTATCTCCACTTACGGATGGTGTTAGGTGTCTTTTATTTCGCAGGCCTCTTCTGTCTCTTTCCTTCATGACAATGACTGCTGGCGTCTGTGTGGAGTGTGAGATGAACAGGTCACTCTCAGCAAGCTGCCTTTCTGTAAATGAGATACACAGCTGGATTCGTTGTGGCCACTCGGAAACAGTTGTGTCTGCTGCATTGTTATCTGTGTGGCGGTCTTGACTAAAAGCCACCTGAAGCTTGCTTGGGTTTTTCGGCCCCTGCTTCTTGGTGTTATCACATAGGAACTAAGCCTTCCCCTGGCAAGGCTTTCTACAGTAAACAGTGACTTCTTTGCCATCGTTTCCACCTGAAACTTGGGTCAGTGACATCGCTGCATTCTATATATGTGAAATGATGAACTCCTCTACAAGAGCAGTGTGCAATCAACCACTGAGACATCTCACTAGCCCCCCAAAAGAAGTTTTGGGGTTTATTTTTTTATTTATCTACGTTTGTTTGTTTGAGAAAGAGTCTTTCTCTATGTCACCCTCTCTGTCCTGAGACTCACTGTGTAGACCAGACTGGCCTAGAACTCAGAGGTTCATCTGCCTCTGCCTCTGCCTCTGCCTCAAGAGTGCTGGAACTGAAGGTGTGCACCACCATGCCTGACTAATTTTTTTTTTTTTTGAGAACAGATATTCCAGCTCCAGTGCCTCCAGTAGAAATTTACTTTTAAGAAGCACACTGGCAGACACTATAAGAATGTTATCAGTGGCTCCGTAATGTCAGAACTTGGTCTCTGTAATTTCTTCAGCTTCTGCCTCATGGTCACAATATGGCTACTGCAGCTACAGATACTTCTACTCACTTCCAAGGCAGGAAAATTGGGAGGCAGGGTGATGTTGGTTGTGTTGTATGCTTTCAGCTGATTCCTCCCACCCCCTGGGTATCATGGTGTAGAACCAAGTCACATGGCTACCACAGGATGCAGAACACCTTAAAAATATAACGAAAAAACAAAGATGTGTTGATTGGCATGACCTGTTATCACATGCCTCTTGGGGCTTACCTGTCTTTCCTGGCCTCAATCTCCATCTTCAGTTCTGTGAGTTGGGCTGGGAGCTAACATTGCTGATCTGAGGTTTGGGTCGGGACATCCCCCAGAGACCCATATGCCGAAGGCTTGGTCACAAGTAGAACTATTAGGGGGAGAGGGGGCGGGGAAGGAGTGCTTTGGAGTCAGGGTGTAGAAGGAAGTTGGTCACTGGGAGTGTGATCTTGAAGGGGCTATAGGGGCCCACCCCTTCCTCTGTCTCTGCTTTACTCCCCTACCTGTCCCCACCGTGTTGTGTCAGGCTCAGAGGCAGTGCGCTAACAAGCCAGAAACCTTTGAGAGCACGAGCCAGAACAAATCTGATTTTCCTAAAAGGCGTTCATCTCAAGTCAGTTGTTTTTGTTTTGTTTCTTAAAGCAAGGGTCTTATCTCATAGCCCTGACTGTCCTGAAACTTTTTATGTAGCCCCAGATGGCCTTGAACTCACAGCAGTCCACCTGCCTTGTCTGTCTCGTGAGTGCTGGGATTAAAGGTGTGCACCATACGTCCCTTTCTCTCTCTCTTTTTTGTCCTGTTTTAAAAAAATGTCTTAGTTAAAAGTGACATGAACCCAAATCAGAGTGGCTTATACTTAAATAAGCAAATTGATTAACAACAGCTAAAATACATACAATAAATATCCTCGGCGAAAAGCCCAGAAGCCGTTTGGCTTTGGTCTCAGCGTGCAGACAGATGGACCAACAGTGCAGACCGGAGACTGCCCTCTCAGTTCTCTGCCCTTTTGTGTACATCTGGGCTAGTTTCCCTGATGATCCCTGGCAGCTCCGAGTGCCCCTTCTCTCAAGCTTTGGTCTGCAGAAATGAGAGGAGGCCATTTCTCCCAGGAGAGACACTGATTGGCTGTGAGTGGGTCCCAGGCCATTTTCAGCCAATCCCAGCGACTCTATGGAATCCGGTGTTCTGGTTGGCTAAGCCAGAGTTCATACTCAACTCTGGGACAGGGATGGGGTCAACTATCCCCCAAGCCAGTGATTTCACTTGAAGGCTACTGTAGACAGTATCCTCAGGGAATCTGGCAGAGCCAGCAGAAGAGGTGGAGACAGAGCTATGTAAAAAGCTTTCAATCCCCTCTCCCGCCCCGTGTGCGTCTGCGTGTGTGTGTGCGTGTGTTCATGTGGAGGTTAGAGGACAATGCTGAGTGCCTTTCTCTATATCTTTCCACGTTAGTTAGTTAGTTAGTTAGTTGAGAGACAGGGTCTCCCACTGAACCCGAAGCTCTGATTCGGCTAACCTGACTGGTCAGCAGGTTCCAGGGACTCCCTGTCTCTGTCTCCCCAGTGTTGGGATTACAGCTGCATGCTGCCAGGCCTTCTTTTTCATGTGGGTTCTGAACCCAGGTCCCCACACTTGTACAGCAAGCACTCTAATAGCTGAGCGGTCTCCCCAGCACCAAGTTCTGCATTTCTAAGAACCTTGTTGCATGCAGATATCTGTGAGGTAGGGAATGAGGGGCTTCTGGTCCTGCACTGCAATGGATAGCCTTTTACAGAGAGGTGAAGGCTGACCCCATAGCCATGCTGCTCACAGGCACCTGCAACTCTGGCATCCTGTGGTTTGTTTCCCCTAAAGACTACCCAAGCCCACAGACAACTGGTCTACCTGGAGATGGTCCAGGAGCCACAAAATAATCTAGGTTGCAGGACTGGCTCCCTGTTGTGCTTTATAAAGGAAGCAACTTTGTCTACTGCTGTCTTTGAGAGCTTTGTGTGTCACAAAGAGGGAGGCCCAGAAACAGCTACTGCATTGAGAAGGAAGAGGAGGATGCTATGGAGAGATTGATGCATCGCAGCTGAGAAAGTGCCAGGCAGAACAATACTGTGACTTAGTCACCACTTTCTCTGTACTCTGCCCTACTGCAACACACCATGGGGAAAAGGCTAGTCATGCTACCATATTGCAAACTGTAGCTTAGCTTCAGAAAGCTTAAGGACTCTTCCCGGGCCACACAGCTACTAAGGAGAGAAACTAGGCTTTAAACCTGCTTCAAAGGCTCAGGCCTGAACTGAAGGGGTCTCTATCAGCATGGTCTTTCAGTGAGAATGGACCCGCTGACCACTAGCTGAGGCCCCAAGGAACTGCTCACCTGGAGTGCCTGGACTTACCAAAGGCTAGGACAAGTACCAGGATGGCAGGTCCACCGAGCCAGTGCCCTTCTCTTGCTTCGCTGGCACCTGGCACCATGCCTACCTGCTCAAGTATTACCTGTTTGTGACAGCTTCAACCCAAGAGCTGTCTTCAAACCCTGCAGCTCAGCCCAGAAGAAAAGAAAGTCTCAGTGCTGGCGTTGTGAAACCTGCAGTTGAGTCTGTGTCTGACTTGCTGGGAGAGCCTGAGAAGTGTTTCCACTGCAGAGCCCTCAGTTTCCCCATCTTCCATTGAGTGCCTGGGGCTCCGCTCTCCTGACTCACCTCTAGCTTCAGCAAGCTTGTGGTTTCAGGGTCCAGGCTCTCTCTACTGCATTTGCTTTAGATTTCTGCCTGGGGCAGAGCAAGGGCAAGTTACTACAGTACTGAATCTCTGTGCCAGAGAGGCATGGCTCAAAGCCCAGTGCCGGGCTTGCCTAACCCCAGTAAGCAGAGCAGATTCCTGAGAACAAAAGAAGGAAAGGACTCCAGAAGGAGGGGACTAGGTGACTAGCCCTTCCTCGCTCAGTGACTTTAACCCATTCTGCACTAACCCAGTGGATTGCAACAGAGGACTGGGCAAAAGATGGCTGAATGCCCCAGCCGTTACAGCCCTCCCGAACTGCCCCGACTCCTGCAGTGGCTTCTCACACAGGAGCTCCAAGGAGCAGCCTCAGCCGCAGACTCCATCAGGCACCCAGGATCAAAGGTCAGACACAGAAGGATCCCCCACTGCAGCATTTGCCTGTTAGGAAGCTGAAGCCAAGAGATGGGAAGGGATGCATCTTTAGCTCTTTTGAAGAACTGTTGATTACTATGATGCCAGGCACACAGAGGAACAGATTTGTGGGATGACAGGAGACGAGGCCCCTTTCCCTAGTGCTCCTTCCTCTAGTCTGTATTGCCTCTGGGGGGTTGTAAACACCTCTCCATCCCCAAATTAGAAGCAGGCTGTCGAGGCTTGCTCATAGATTCCTCACTTGAACCTGGAGTGATTCATTTTCTCAGAAGTATGGGATCAAACCCACCATGGCCACTAAAACTTTACTATGAGGCCCTGGTGCCCTGGGGCTGACTTTCCTATTAGCTGTGGAACTAGGAGAAGCTCATGTCATAAGCCAGGCTGGGCCAAAGCATGCAGGAGTTAAGTCCTTTCCCTGAGAGCTTTCTGCTGTGGCTCTTCTCCTCTGGGCAGTATTGGAGGACTGAAGGAGGCAGAAGCATCTCTCCCCTGAATCAATCTGAACCACAGACAAAATGGAGGAGAGTTCCCAACCAAGGGAAGCCTGGATTACTAAATTATGTCTCTTCCTGAAATATCTTTCCTTGACATTCCCCATGCATTTCCTATGCATTCATGAGTTTGTGCATGGGAGTGAGTGTTTATGTGCGTGTGTGTGTGTTTGTGTGTGTGTGTGTCACGCGCACCAGAGGTCAATACCTCCTCTATTGCTTTGCATGTTATCTTTTGAGACAAGGTCTCCCACAAAATCTAGCATACCAATTTAGTTAGGCTGGCTAAACAGCAACCTCAGGAAGCCTCCTGTCTCTACACCGCGCCCCCCTCCCTCCAACTCTAGGATTACAGGTGCTGGCCACCATGCCTAGCTTCTGAAGTAGGTGCTGGGGAATCTGAATTCAAGTCTTCATGTGCTCACAGTGGGCACTTTACCTGTGCCCTGCTTAACACTGTTAGTGAATTTCAAACAACACAAACACCATGCACATCATTGTACACCATGTACAGCAGCTACACAGCAGTTCAGAGGCTGGACTCCTGCAGCCAGGAAAGGTGCAGAGGTGTCTGTTGTCAGAGGGCCTGGTGACCTAAGGACAACAGTGGATGTGGTGAGGGAAGGCTGTCTCCCTCCTGGGTTGATTACCTGTAGAACTGGTAGGTCTCTTTTGAGCACAGGACACAGCCCTGAGCCTACCTGTGAGGTCCCTGATGGAACAGGAGCTCCAGAGATGATTCTGGATATCTCATGAGGGCCACTCTGTGTCTGAATTTGTTCTTGACTCAGGTAGTATAGAGAGGGAGGAACTCACCTGTTCCCTTCCCCAAGAAAATAGTAGGTGAGAAACAGAGATCGCCCTATTCTGTCTGTTTCAGGAGTTGCCTAGACCCAGAGCTGAGCCCTGACAAATGAGCCTTCCTGCAGGAGTAATGTCAAGAAGCCAAGTCAGCTGTCCACCAGACATGTGTCATAAGCTTCCACACCCCATCTTCCCACATGAGACCATGAGGTCCATCAGCCTGGATTCTCGGGACTTCTCCTGCAAACTGCACATCCAGCCTCTCTGCCTGCAAGCAGCTGCTGACTCTCTGGGTGATCATCATCTCTGCTGTCTCCTTTCCCAGGAGGACTTGACTTGACTTGACTAAAGCTCTCCCTTTATTCCTATGGCTCTATATGAGAACATCATACTCTCTACAGAGCTCTGCTCCTAACACCTCCATCACCTCTCTCTGCCCCCAGCAAAAGGCTCTTCATCAACACCCCTACCCCAGCCTCACACCTCCACAAGTATTTCTGAGCCCTCTGTCTAACCCTGGCTGATTGTTCTCTCAAGCTCTGAGTTTCAGCTCCCTCTTGAGCAGCTTGGCAAGATCCTGAGGCAGCCTGTCCCCAGGAAGGCAGCAGGCAGAAGGCAAGCGAGACCAGACAGCAAATGGAAACAGAGGAGACATGAGAGGGAGCGGCCAGGCATATCCATTAGATCTGATTCCCCAGAACCAGAATCGAGATTTATTCTTCCCATTCCCAGGGATCAGGGATTTGGGAAGCCCCCACTGGCAGCATGCTCTGTGCACGGGAGGATCCTGAGGTTGAACAAGTCCCGTAGAGCACACTGCCAGGACCTCAAAGGTGCTTCAGTGTGCAGCTGCAGCCTGTCCGAGCTCCACCATCCAGTACGAACTGCACCCAGAGCCCCTGAGCAGCACAACTGCCCCTTCTGCTTACTGGGAGCCAAATTGCTCCACAGTTAGTTACCCATGCCACGGGCTTTGGACCAATTAAGTGAGCAAAGGGGGCGGTTAAATGAGGAGTAAACAATCCAAAGGCCTCTGGTAATTACTCCGAAGCTCTGTGCCTAAGCCAGGAGGTGGGGCAAGAACAAATGTGGGATCCCCTGGCCTTTGTTCTGTGTGGACTGCCATCTGCCCAGCCCACCCTGTTCCATACTCTTAGATCACACTCTGATGGTTTTCTTTCTTTCTCCACTCCTTATCCTGCTCAGTCTTTTAAACTTTTTTATTTTTATTTTTGGTAGAAAGCGGACACATGACAGGTTCTAAGCACCAGAAAAAGTAAGTCTCAACTCCTTTGTGATACTGACATTTTAAAGAGTCCTCAGTGTACCAGGCAGCCATGTAAGTGCTGAGGGACACTGGCCAGGGTCAGAGGAGTAGAGAGGGACGTTTCAGACAAGGGGATGGGTCGAACAGAGACACTCTGAGCTGCAGAGCTGGAGTGAATACTTGAGGAACAGCTAGCTAAGCAAAGGACATCAGGAGTCAAGTCCCTGAGGCAGGGAGGACAAGGGGGTAGGGGTGAGAGGTCAGGTAGGGGGAACATGGGGTGGACCAAGAGGAGAACCATGCCTTAGGACCATTGGGGGTTACAGAGCCACGAGAAGGAGCAGGGAAGAGAGGACATCAGAGGCTTCAGGAGAGAGACAAGTGCTCTCTGTTTTTCTATGTATTTTACCTTATTTGATCCCTGGAGCAGGTGCTGAAAGGGCAAGAGGTTAGATTTCTTTTTCCGCTTGTCAGCTGAGGATCTAAAGTTCTAGAATGTCCCACAGTTCGGCCAGGATCACACAGGAATGCCCTGATTCTGGGAGGGGAGGAGGGGCAGAAGTCTGTAGCCTGCAGTCTCCTTTCACGTCAGGTGAGGGGTCTGTCCCCTCTGACACTGTGCCTTTGCCAGCTTCCAGAACAAGATCCACTCTCAGGCAACTTTCTGGATGGGTGACATAGTTCAAAGCCAAGCCAAGAGCGGTCGGGCTGCCAAGTAGGATATGGAATGCTCTGGGTGAGCCCTTAAATTGAATTAACACAGCCCCTGAGGGCTATAGTCATTTAACTCACTCATCAGGGAACCTTTACCAGAACATTAAAAGGAGTCTGGCATGTGGTGGACACCTGTAATCCCAAAGCATGAGAGGCTGAGTCAGGGGGCTTGTGAGCTCCAGATCAGCGTGGCTACATAGTGAGACCCTGTCTCAAAAAACAAATAGCTGGCTGTGCATAATAGTGCAAGCATTTAAACCAAGCAGAGGCAGGCACACACCTATGTGAGTTTATGGCCAGCCTGGTCTACATGGCAAGTTTCAGGCCAACTAGGGCCACATAGTGAGACTCTGCCTCAACATAAAGCAAAGGAAAAAACATGAAAATAAAAACATCCAGGCACAGTGAGACACATGCTAGCGCTTGGGAGATGGAAGTAGGAGTATCAGATGTTCAAGACCACCCTCAGCTACATAGTAAGCTTAAGGCCAGCTACATAGGACGCTGCCTCAGCCAAACAAGCAAGCAAGAAACATTGAAAGGCAGAGTTTGTACTTGTCACATTGTAACTTAATACTTAGCTAGGATAGATTAGTTTCTGAAACACATCTTTTGGGGGTTCCTTCCCAAACGGCTCCAAACCAAAGAGAACGATTGGCAAGTTCATATGAAAGATTAAATTGGGAATGCCACCAGAAGACCAGATTCTCCTACGGATGTCCAGAATGTTCTGCAAAACATTTCACAAAGTTTTCTCCAGATCTGCCAAGCTGTGACATTGGACTCCATGTCATGCATGCTGACAAAATTCCTCATCTTGCCTTTGCTATTCAGCTAAAAATCATCACCCTAGCAAATGGGCGGCAAGGATTTATCACCAAGGGATAAGAGGAATTATCACTAAGTGGGAAAAATGTCTGTGAACTTTTTTTTGGAGGGTGGGGAAGGACTGCTCTTATGTAGCCCAGGCTGGTCCCTGTGTAGCTAAAGATAACATTAAATTTCTCATTCTTCCTCCACACTCAAAGGTTACAGGCACGAACCACCGAATTCTTTTGGTTAACAGCACTGGAGCTGGAACTAGGCAAGTGTTCCAGCCCTGGGCTTCTGTGAGGAAGACACAGTAAGCACTCTCAGAATCACAGTTCAAAAGAGACACACCTTCACTCTCAGGAAGGCATAGAAAGAACCTGGGGAAGGATTTAGGATTGAGTCCCGTGTGTCAGTCACAAGCGCAGATGTGCTGAGTCACAGGCCACGGTGTGTGACAGAGCTTCTCCTGTGGACACATCAGTGAGGTACAAGTCAGGCTCAGTGACTTAACGTTAAAGCCGGGGCCACACCTCACGTAGGCCTCTCTTGGAGCATAGCCAGTTAATACAAGACTGGAACCTTCCATCTGGGCTTGTGCAGCACTTCCCAAGCTTTCCTGGTCTCAGAACCTGTTAAGGCGTGGATCTTAAACATCTTCAAAAGCACTTATGTCTAAGGCTTGGCCCCTGGTGCAAGTGTTCAGAGGCGATCTTTGGGCGGTGGCTGGATCACAAGGGCGCTGACCTCAAGAATTTACTAGTTCATATTCAGATTCGTAGCCTAAGGGGCTATTTGGTGGTGGGGAAAGCTTCAGGAGGCGGGGCCTACGTGTAGGAAGTAGGTCATTGTGGGTGTGCACTTGAAAAGAATATTTTCTTTCTCTCTCTCTTTCTCCCCCCCACCCCATCTTTCTCTTTGCTTCCACCATGTTTCTACCATGAGGCTCTGTCTCATCACAGGTTACAGCAGGATTTTGAAATATTTCCTCTGAAATGGAACCAAAATAAACCTCCTCCCCCCCGCCCCGTTTTTCAGGCAGAGAACTCATACACACAAAATAAAAATAGATCCTTGAAAATTAACTTAATATTAAGAAAGGGGCAGGTCTGGAGTTCCTGTCCACAACCCCAGCACTGGGGTTGTGAGGCTGTGGTTGGAGGCTTAGGAGTGAGAGGCAGGCTGGGCTACAGGGTAAGACCTTATCTCAAAGCAAATAAACAGAACCAAAGCAAGTAAGGGTGATGCACATAGCTCTGCTGGGAGAGTGCCTGGCTTGCATGCTCAAAGCCCTGGGTTTGAGCCCCAGTGCCGCAGAAAACCAGGCATGGTGGTATGTACTTGTAATCTCTGCTCTGGGCAAGCAGAGGCAGGAGAATCAGAGGTTCAGTGCCATTCTTAGCTACATGTCAAATTCAGAGCCAGCCCAGGTTGCAGAAGACTCTGCCAAGACATGTATGTACGTATAAGTAATAACTGTCTTCATAGGCTCTGTTAAAGCCAAATAACTTAATATGTATAAAGGACTTAAGACCTAATAGTCAAGCAGCTCAATAAACCCTGTGGTCCCTCAGTCTGCTGAGAGCCGAGTTCCTGGAGTCCTGACTGCCCCAGAACAGTGTGGAGCAGGTGTGCAAGGAAAGCAAAGGTGGGTGAGAACAAGCAGCTTGGGTGGGAGGGCCAGCCCATCCTGGACAGAGAAAACTGACATGCTGGCCCTTTATAACTAAGCTGAACAGCTCAGAAGCAGGGGGAGTGATGGCAGTCACCTAGCAACCCTTGCTGTGGCTGCTGAGGCACTTCCAAGGGCCTTCCCTACCTCACCCCTTGCCCCTTCTGAGCCAGCTGAGCACTCTATCTGTATGCGGAGGGTACCCTTTGTGGGGTTTGTTTGTTTGTTTTTTGTTTGCAAATTCTTCCATAGCCCAGGCTAGTTTCAGACTCCCTAGGTAGCCAAGGATGGCCTTGCACGCCTAATCCTCCTGCCTGCACCTCCCAAGGGCTGAGATTACAGGTGTGTGCTCCCACGCTAGGTTCATGCAGTGCTGGGGACCAGTCTCAGAGCATCATTCATTCCAAGCATTCTATGGACTGGGCTACATTCCTTGGGTTGCCTTTGTCGGATATTATATCACAGTAACAAGGAAAGTAAGCAATACAAAATCCGTATCTTGGCTGGAGAAGTGTGGCTCATTGGTTAAGAGCACTGGGTGCTCCTCCAGCACCCACATGGCGGATCACGCCTGTCTGCAGCTCCAGCTCCGGGGGATCCGACACCCTCACACAGACATGCAGGCAGGCAAAACACCAATGCACATAAAAGAAAAATAAATAACTTATAAAATAGCCACATCTTTTTCATTAACAAAAAACAAAACACACAAAAAAATTGGCAAAGATAGTAAGACACTTTGGAGCTGGGCATATACCAGCTCACAGGAGGCTGAGGCAGAAGGGTAGAGAATTGGGAGCCAACCTGGACTGCATAGGGAAACTTTTGCAAAAAGCCAAAAAGAAAGGTGGGGGGAGAGAAAGAAAGGAAGGGGAAAGGGGGGACAAGATGATCCAGACAGTCAAAGTGCTAGCTGTCAAGCCTGATGACCAGGACACACATGGTAGAAAAAGAGAAAGCCTGAAAGTTAGGAAGTTGTCCTTGGACTCCACATGTTCTCTCTCTCTTTCTCTCTCTCTCTCTCTGAGATATGTGTGTGTGTGTGTGTGTGTGTGTGTGTGTGTGTATACATTATATGTATATGTCTTACATATATATATGAGAGAGTAAATGAATGTTAAAAGAAAAAATAAAAGGGGGAATTAAAGAGAACATGTAGGAGGCGTTGGGGATAGTGCATGTAGAGGATTGACAGCGAATGTTAAAATCAACGCAAGCTGAGGAGATAGGGTGCTTGTCTACCCAGAGTCCTGGCTCTGCTTAGCTTTTAAAATTATAGCAATGCCACGGAATGGCTGGAAGTGTAAGTGCTCTGCTCTTCTGCAGTGTCACCTGATGAAATCCTCCAAGAGCCTGGGCCTAGGGCAGGGCAGGCACGGTCCCCACAGCGTGTCTTCATCTTTGAAGGCCTGTGAGAAAGCTACAAACTGGGGGAAGCACATAGAGGCTGAGAGGTAACAGCAGCAGGCTGAGGCAGCAGGTGGGATGCCAGGCCCGTATGCAGTGTCTTCTGAGCAGGCACCGGTGGCAAAGGAAACACTGAGGACTTCCTCCTGACACTGACTGGGCATGCCAGCTGCAGACCTCACTTGACAGAGGGAACCTGCTGGTGCAGGTATGTGAAGGCTTGGCCCAGAGTCACCCACCATTTTGGGCCTTTCCCAATCTGGTTCCCAAGCCAGCCACACTGAGAGTTCCCTTTTAACAGACTCACCACTTCCTCAAGCAGATCGCTGCAGAAAGAGTGGTGTGGGAAGGCAGCCGTCCCTCAGGGAATGCCCTCCTAGGGCAGGAAGAAGGGAGGTAAAGTGACATGATTGGGCCTGCAGCCTCTGCCTGGAGGTTCCTCATGGTGCCCCATCCCAGAACAAAGCAGGGTAAATGAGAGCAAATTACAAGGGCTCTGAGCACGGAAGGACTCTTTGATGGCCGCAGGGTGAGGGCTGAATGGGACTTGGTACTGTCCTCTTGTGCAACCCTATTCATCAGGAACAAGCTAGCACAGGATGCAGCTGAGGGAAGCATCCATCACTGTGTGGTCTCTGCTGGGGCTCTGGCTGAGCTCCCCTCCTCCACATGTTCAGGGGGGAGCCCCTGACACGAGGTAGAGACTTGGGACTTGAAGACTCTCTGGGGCCCCAGCCTACACCCTCTAACCTCTATCCTCTCTGTCCACAAACCCTGTTCCATTGACTCCTCTCTGCAGAGAGTGATGGGCAGACACAGCAAGAATCCCAGAGCTGGTTTAACACTCGGTCTGGTGCTGGTGTGAGGTAGGGCTGCAGACCTCAATCCTCATGACAAGTCCTGGGGATGGGAACCGGGAAGGCTCTTCTTTTAGTGGCTTAGAGCAGTGGCTAAAATGCAATTGTGGGCCATGTGAAATTGTGTGCCTATGAGAAACACAAAGGCCCGGCCAAAGTCCAGGCTGCTCTAAGACATGTATAGCTGTGCTTACTGTCCCCAGGACCCTTCCACGTATGATCCAGGAAGTGATCACAGGCTGACAAGGACAGGAAGGAGTCCAGAAAGGTGGCACGTCACTGCCACACTGACTGGAGATGGTGGGAACAGCCTAACTGTGCACTGGTAAAGAGCTGGTTAATAGAGTTGCTCTGCTCAGGGCTTACAAAAAGATTGGGGTCCAAGCAGGTAGACCTCTGTGAGTTTGAGGACAGCCTGGGCTACTGAGTGAGTCCCGAGACAGACCAGGATACACAGAGAAACTCTATTTAAAAAATAATAAAATAAAAATAAAAAAGCAAACAGCAACAAAAAGGGTGGTGTCCAAGACGGCCTGGTCATGCTTGTCTGCAAAGCCAGCACTTGTGAGGTGGCAGCAGGAGGATTAGGAATTTAAGGTCAGCCCTCTGCTACATAATGTGTTTAGGGCCAGCTTGTGCTAAGTGAGTTTCACCTCAGAAAGAAAAGAAAAGAAAAAGGGAGAGAAGAGAAGATAGGAGGAGGAAGGGAGGGAGAGAGAAAAAAAGGAGGGGAGAGGAAGAGAAAGAGGGAGGAAAAAGAAGGGAAAGAGGGAGGGAAGGAAGAAAGAAAAGGGGAAGCGGCTCAGTAGGCAAAGGCACTTGCTGCTGACACTGACCTGAGTTCCATCCCTGGGATTCAAATGGTGGAAGGAGAAAACTGACTCCCGTAGGCTGTCTTCTGACCTCCATACGTGAGCTGTGACACACGAATTTCCCTACAAATAAAGAAACCGTTAACGAGGGGAGACCACTGAAACACAATGCTGCGCGCATGCGCATACCGTGGAAAGCTTGCCGCAGGGAAAAGCATGTGGCAGCCCAGCATACCTGTGATCCCATCACTCAGGGAGGTAGAGGCAGGTGGATCTCTGTGAGTTCCAGGACGGCCTGGTCTACAAAGCGAGTCCAGGACAGCCAAGGCTATCCAGGGAAATCCTGTGTCGAAGAACCAAAAAAAAAAAAAACAAAACTTATGGACAGCAGGCAGGCTAGCAGGGTGCTGGGGTGGGACTGAGGTCCCCAGGCATCAGCACATCAGCGCCTCCACACCCCATTGAGACTGTATTAAATCTATTTTGTTACAGGAAAACCAAGCCACAGGAAGGTTAGGTGGCTTTCTCTGAGTCCTACAACTGAGTAGCGGCAGAACTGAGTCGGTATGATTCCAGGTCCAAAACTAGACCTTAGTATTGTACTCAAGGTAGGGCAGAGTCTGGGGTAGCCCAGGCTGACCTCTGACGCAATCTATAGCTGAGGATGGCCTTTACATTCTGATCCTCCTGTTTCTACCTCTGAGTGACAGAATTACAGACGTGAACCATCATGCCCGGCTCCACTATATTACTTTGTAAACATGTTTATATACATGATTCATTTAATCCTCTCAGTTCCCTTTAGTGAAAGAGCTGGGGGGAGTGTGGGTCGTTCAGGTGTGTGGGTGGGGCGTGTGTGCAGTGGAGGCCAGAAAAGGACAATGGATTCCCTGGATCTGGAGTTTCAGGTGAGTGCTGGGAACCAAACTTGGGTCCTCCGCAAGAGCAGTACATACTCTCAACCGGTGAGTCATTTCTATAGCAGTGAATTTTTCTTTTCTTTTTCAAAAGAAGCAAGATAATTTATTTAGAGCCAAGTGATAATACAGATTAAAGTCAGCCCCAAGATTGACAACAGGTTCAGGGACCAGTTTTTTTTTTTTTTTTGGTTGTTTGAGACAGGGTTTCTCTATGTGTCCCTGGCTGTCCTGGAACTTCACTCTGTAGACCAGGCTGGCCTCAAACTCACGGAGATCCACCAGTTTCTGCTTCCCAGGTGCTGAGGTTAAAGGCGTGGACCACCACTGCCAAGCTTCAGGGGCCATTTTTTTTTCTTTTTTTAAAGTACAGCTTCTCTATGTAGCCCAGGTTGACCTGGAATTTTCAGTCTTCTTACCTCTGCCTCCCAAGTGCTAAGATTACAGGCCTGACCCACCATACTAAACTTGGGGGGGGGATGATTTTCCTTCTTTTTGAGTAGGGACTGGAGATTCAGAGACGTTGCTATTTGTCCAAGGTTACACAGCCGAAGCATGGCCAGCCAAGAAGAGAATCCCTGGAAAGATCACACAGATGTTGAAATCTGGAGTTGTGATTTCTCCCAGAAGAGAGCCTTCCAAAAGCTAGGGATAGAAGATGGAGTGCGTGGGACCTTTTCTCGTTGTTTATCTGTTGCTTTGGGGGCTGTTCCTTCCTTTGTTTTACTTTTTTTTTGTTTTGAGACAGGGGCTTACATTGCAGCCCAGACCAAGCTTAAACCTGTGCCATTCCTCTGCTCCGCTTCCCAAATGTTAGGATTCCTGGCAGTTTGGGGCAATTCCAGGCATGGGCCATCGTGTCAGAGCTTTTCCCAGCTGTAGGTCACCCCAACTGCTGCTGGACTTTCCCGAAGCCGATCAGGGGCCGACTGGTCAGATGGTGGAGGCTGTGTTCACTGGCAGAGGAGGCTTCTGGCTGTGGAGTAGTGGACACCATGGCCCAGGCCTGCATTTCATCCGGGAAGACTAACCCTCTTCTACAGACCCCAAAATGCACTCAATAGCTCAGAGGTGGCAGACAGCAGGGACGGCTCTGGGGAAATGTCTGAGGCTACAGGATGCCCCCACACACACACCTCAAAGCCATGGGACTTCCTGCTCTCAGAATCTCTGACCCATCATTGTTCTTTCCCTGCTGTGTTCAACCTAAGCTCAGCAGCAAGGTTGCCCATGTGAGCAAGGCAAAAGCAAAGATGTCTGAGCCCCATGGTCTTTTGTAAGAACTGTAATAAAGTAGGCTGGGCATGGTGGCACACGCCTTTAATCCCAGCACTAGGGAGGCAGAGGCGGGTGGATCTCTGTGAGTTTGAGGCTAGCCTGGTTTACAGAGCGAGTTTTAGGGCAGCCAGAGTTACATAGAGAAACCCTGTCTCAAAAAACCAAAAGAAAGGGAGGAAAGAAGAGAGAAGGAAGGAAGGAAGAGAGGAAGGAAGGAAGAGGGAAAGGAGGAAAGAACAAAAAGCAAAGTGTGTCTCATGCCTGCCCCAGTACCTGCCCCACAAGAAGCATTCATGGAACTAGACTCCTCACAGCACTGCATCATTGGGTAAGATATCTTCAGTGACTACAGGCTCCCTCAAGTGGTAAGAAAGGGCTTGGGGTATGGTCCAGTGGCAAAGCACTTGCCTAGTGTGTGCAAGGCCTTGAGTTAGGTTCCCAGCACTGGGTCAACCACGGCTGTTTATTGACAAATAAGTCAAAAGTGTGAGTCGAGAAAGAAAAGCAGTGCACCTGGCTCCCGTCAGCAGCATGGGGCCAGCCTCCTGATGAACTAACTCATCTCTCTAGAAGACGATTTGACAAGCCGTGGGGCTGGGTCAACGCCTAAGTTAAAGGAACAAGCTGGGATCCTGGAATTTTAAATAGGGCAACACACAGGTGGGTTGTTTTCCTGGCTGCACTGTCAGGCCCTGTGGGTGGCACTGCGCATCTGGTTCCTGGGCTAACTCCAGCCTGGCTTCCTATAGGAGGCTGCTCAGAGGCTGTTGATTGGCAGCCAGAAAGCCAGTCACGCCTTCCTGGGGGAACAGAGCTGAACTCTGCCTCATGCTGCCCGGCTCAGGGTGTGGGATGGAAGGAAAGGCCAGGTGGGTACCCCAAGACAGAGGGGAAAGCTCCCTCTGCTCTCAGAGGAAAATACGAAAATCAGCAGGCATTGCTGCCAAACAGGGCTTCCCACTTGTCCGTATTTTCAAATCGCCTCTCCTACATCATTAGAAAACACCAGCATTCTATATTACAAACCAATCTTGGTCTGAAACCCAAAATACAGAGTCCTTAAATCCGACCCACTCTCTAAATGATATTCCGTAAACCACGCAGCCTCTGAGGGCCTCCGTTTCTGAAGCTGAACAGAAGGCGGGGCTTCCTTCCTATTCTGAGCTCAGCACCTGTCATGGTTAGGGAGTTGGGTTACAGGTGCCTTGCTGTTTGTCTCTCTCTCTCTCTCTCTCTCTCTCTCTCTCTCTCTCTCTCTTTTTTTTTATTTTTTATTTTCCATACCTCATAACCTTTTTCTGGAACTTTCCAGATTTTGGGTGCCATGATAGTTAACCTTGATCACCAGCCTTGCTGGGTTAAAAGTCGGCATGGAAACGGTCTCCAGGTAGGCTGAGATGGCATTTCTAGAAAGATGTCACTGAGGCAGGAAGACAGGCCTTGAATGTGAGCAACTCCATCCCATGAGCTAGGGTCCTGGACTGAATCAAAAGAAGACAGTAAACTAAGCCCCCACCCTCATCTCGGCCCTTCCCAGCTGCCTTGTCACCAAGCAAGCCAGTAAGCGGCACCCCTCCATGGCCTCTGTATGCCTTACAGGTCCCAATCATGTCCTTCACTGAGTGAAACCAAGGCAAGAGCTCAAGCAAGGCAAGGAGCTTGGAGAAGGAGCTGAAGCAGAGGCCGTGGAGGGGTGCTGCTTACTGGCTTGCTTCCCATGGCTTGCTCAAGCCTACTATTTTTCCTTCCTTCCTTTTTTCCTTCCTTATTTCTTCTTTCTTTCCTTCCTTCCTTCCTTTTCTCCTTTCTTCATTCTTTTGGCTTTTTGAGACATGGTTTCTCTGTATAACCTTAACTGTCCTGGACCTCACCCTGTAGACCAAGCTGGCCACAGACTCAGAGAGGTCGCCTACCTCTTCCTCCTGAGTGCTAGGGTTAGGAGACATGTGCCACCACTGTTTGGCTCAGCCTGATTTCTTATACCACCCAAGACCACTTGCCACCAGGAGAGGCACCACCCACAGTGAAGTGGGTCCTCCCACATCTATCATTCATCAAGAAAATGCCCCCTGAGTGAAACCGGGGCACTTGGCTGTAGGACAATCTAATGGGGATATTTTCTCCATTGAGGTTTTCTCTTCCCAAGTGAATAAGTGAGTAAGATACTTTATTGCAACAGCCCCCTGAGAAGCGCACACCCACACTTGACCTGTTTTATTCTCTAAGCATCTTTTTCTCTTAACCCTTTTTTAAACCCTTGTGTTTAAAAACCTATATTAAAATATCTTTAACCACTTCCAACTTTGCCCCATACTAGCTTGACCTGAAATTCATTTCTGTGTCGAAGCTAAGAATCTAGTTGTCTGAGTCAGTGTTTCTAAACTATTAATTGCTGCAAGATGACAGTATGAATCCGTGTGTCCCATGCAGTCAGTCCTGCAGCAGATGCAAAGGCTGCTGTTATTTGCTGGTCTGCAGTATGTGCTGGGATCTCGGATCCAGAGAAGTCACTTCCAAGGGCTTCCCCCACAGGATTCAGAGCCATCCTGGACCCAGACCAATTCCTCTGCTCTTTCAGCTCCAGCTGAGTGACTGACAGCTAGGCTGTGGGGCTGGAGGCTGAGTGCTGGAAGAGATCCCAGGCTAGGCGTGTCAGAACTCAAATGCGTAAAGACCTGATGGCTCCCTGTGAGCTACTGGACCCGCAGCTGCTCCAAACTCCCCACCCCCAAGGCTCCTGCCGGAGTGAAACCCCAGGCTCTCACGACTTCTCCAGTCCGCATCCGAGAACATGGTCCCCTCAATGACACCCCTCCAAGTGGCTCTCCAGTCACCCCTTAACAATCCCAAAGCCCATTCCTCTTCTGAGGGCTCTAGGGAAGCTCTTCCTGTGTCTAACTGCTTCTTCCCACTACAGATCCCGATCTGTTGCTCCTGGGACCAGGCAGGATGGTGCCAATGGCTGTAATCCCAGCATTCACGAGGTCGAGGCAGGAGGGTTGGAAGTTCGACTACATAGCAAGTTTGAGGCCAGTCTGGGCTTCTTGAAACCCTGTCTCAAAAGAAAAAACAAAATAAAGCCACCCCCTGCTATGGTTTAGAACTAAATCTCTCCACCTCCCCAAGACAACGTGCTAAGGGCTGAATACCAGTTCTTGTGCTTTTGGAAAGTGGCTCAGTGGACCCTGAGGGCTCCAGGCTCCATAAGCCCTCAGAATCCACCCACTTACCAGCTACTTCATTGTCTGGTGGGCTATAGGAAAGCACTGGAAACTTAGACTGAGAGAGGAGCTGGTTGATATAGTGGATCCACAAAGCATGCTCTTGGGGCCTTATCTCCAGCCCCATAGCTCGCTCTCTGTCTCTCTGCCTCTGTCTCTTTGTCTTTCTCTCTCTCTCTCTCTCTCTCTCTCTCTCTCCCTCTCTCTCTCTTTCCTTCTCTTTCCTGGCAGCTTTCTTTCATCACATGCTTCCTCACTGATACTCTGTTTCACCCCTGGTTACAGTAACTTAAAGTACCAGGTGCAGGTGGTATATGTCTGTAATCCCAGCACTTAGAAACTGAGGCAGGAGGATTTGGTGTTCAAGGGTAACCTAAAGTGCAGAGAGAGACAGCTCCTAGCCAAATAAATGGGATTTGGGGGTGAGAGGATTCAAGCCTGGGATGCCTAGCAAGCTCTCTACCATCTGAGCCACATGCCAGCCCTTGGATCAATGGCTCTTAAGGGAAAATGTGCTGCAGTGGGGTTTCTTTAACCTTCTACAACTCATAGCTTTGACGTCTGCAAACGTGGCTAATGCAGATGTCCCAGGCTGTCTTAGTTAGGTTCTCTCCTGCCGTGACCAAGGAAAGGATACACTCATTATCACCACAGCAGGTAAGCAGGGCAACAGGCAGTCACTGGAGCAGCAAGCTGGGAGCTCACATCTAGAACTGCAAGCAGGAAGCAGAGAACACAAACTCAAAACGATGCAAGTCTTCAAGCTCTCGAAGTCCGCCCCAGTGCCACACTTCCTCCAGCAAGGCTGTATCCCCTAAGCCTCCCCAGACAGCACCACCGACTGGGGCCCAACCATTTCAAACTCCCGAATTTATGAGGGCATGTCCTCATTCAAACCGCCACACAGACAATCTCAAACTTAGAGACTGAAATTCTCTCTGTCTCTATGGGCATGCCCTTATCTCTTGGTTCAACTCATACCCCAGACCTGCCCTCCTCTATGCCCCTTTGATCTCTCTAGGCCTCAGTGACTCCTCCTGTAAGCACAAGGAGAGGCTAAAGACAGTTTCCATCCAGCTTCAGGCAAGGGCCTCTATGACTGTGTTCCTAGCTGAGTCAAGTACAAGAGACAGTGAGAAAGCAAGGTGTGGTGGCACACACCTTTAATCCCAGCAGAGGCAGGTAGATCTCTGAGTTCCAGGCCAGCTTGGTCTATAGAGCAAGTTCCAGGACAGCCAGGGCTACACAGAGAAATCATATCTTAAAAAAACAAGAGAGAGAGACAAAGATACAGAGACAGAGAAGATAGGATGGAGGGGAGGGAGGGAGAGAAAAAGAAAGACAGAGAGACAGAGAGAGATGGGATGGAGAGGAGGGAGGCAGAGCAAGGGGGCAGCCGTCCTGGCCTTCACTGAACTGTGAGAATGAGTTGCTGAGCGATGGCAGGTACCCCGTGATGGTGCCACAGGTAGCCTGTGTAAAAGCAGCAGGTGCAGACAATGGAGACTGGGAGCAGGCAAGGAGAGACTGCTGAGGGCTAGAAAGTACCCGTCCCAAGCTTTAAGTAGCTTCTGGGCCCCAAACAGGAAGACAGGAAGGGGAAAATACTGTGCTCCGTGGAGGTACCTATAGCAGGCCAGCTGCCAGGATCTGCAGGCAGCTCCCCTCCCTCCCCTGGGTGCCTGCTCCTGCAGCACTTAGTGGCCTAATGAGTTCCCAGAAGTAGTTTCCAGCCCTGACTCCAGGGAGCGGGGTGTGACCAGCTCCAGGCTTGCATTTGAATCTCAGAGTCCAGCTGCCCTCACCCGTTCTAGCTGGAGGCCACACACTGTAGGTAGCCTGAGGTCACCCACACCCATCTTCAGGAGGACAAGGAGAGCAGACAGAAGCTCAGCCTGTGTGACCCAACCGCAGCCCGCCTCTCATGCACACAGTGATCGCCGCAGGGGTGGAGGGCAGAGTGGCCTGGGCAGCCAGGAGGGTAGCCCTCGACCCACTGCTTTCCAGATGCCATCTGTACCAGCGCCCAGTGCTGCTTTCCGATACACCCAGCCACCTGCGAGACTGGTTACAGTCGCACACACAGTTCTTTGTTTGCTACCTTGTTTGTTTGCTGGTGTGCAAACAGGTCTTGTAGTTGAGGTTGGAGATTAGCCCAAGGCAAAATGAGCCGGGCAGAGGTTGGAAGAGGGAGCCAGCAGGGCTGTGCTTCCTGCCTACTCTGCTACCCAATCAGAGACCCCCAAGATCCCAATTACAACACCGCCAACCTTCACCTCTGGGAATTTCCTGCCTCTTCAGCTACTCTATTAAAAAACAAAACAAACAAACAAACAAACAAAAAAGTCTCTCCGAGGGTGGGGAGGTAAGATTTGGATGGTCTTCTTTGGTCTTTGTTTGTTTTCATCGGTGTAGCATAACGCAGGCTGACCCTGAACTCACTTTGTAGCAGAGGATGACCTGGAACTTTTGATCCTCCTGCCCTTGCCTCCCAAGTGCTGGGATTACAAGTGTGTGCTACCATGTTTGGTTTATGTGGTCCTAGAGGGAACCCAGGGCTTCCCGCATGCTGGACAGGTGTTTCATCAACTGAGCTACATCCCCCGCTTGGATCTTGAACTCCTCATTGTTCTGCCTCTACCTCCCAAGAGCCATTTCCACTATGTCCTCATCAGGTATTCATCTTAACAGGAGCCCTCTGAGACTCTAAGAAAGGATGTTGGTCAGATACTTTGAACATTTCCAGGTTTGTGTGGGTGAAGGGAGGTCTCCCCGCTCTGTTCTAACTGGTTCTGCTGTGGATTTCTTCTCCTGTGGATTTCTTGCTTCTTGACCCACAAACCCCTGTAACTCCAGCTTCTAGGGACTACACACTCCCTTCTCGTCTCGTGCAGAGCGGCGAACACTCATACACATATGTGTGCAGACAGATATACAGACAGACAGACAGAGATTAATAATTAATTAACTCAATATCAAAAAGACACTTAAGAGGTTGGAGAGAGGTACCAGTATTTAGAAGTGCTTGCTGCTCTTCCAGAGAACCTGAGCTCAGCTCTCAACACCCAAGCTGGGTGAGTCACAACCACCTAAAACTCCATCTCCAGCAATCCAGTGCCTTCTTCTGGCCTCTGCGGCACCCGGCACTCACATGGTACACAGTCATACATGCAGGTAAAACACCCATACACGTGAAAGAACAACAAAAAAATTCTAAAATAAATAAAGGTTAAAACAAGACAGGTGTGGTAGCGCATGCCTGTAATCCCAGGTTCAGGAAGGCAGAGGCAGGAGGATCTCTGTGAGTTCGAGGCCAGCCTGGTCTACAAAGCGAGTCCAGGACAGCCAAGGCTACACAGAGAAACCCTGTCCAAAACAAAACAAGCAAACAAACACACTTAGCCTTCTCCCCGTGGCTCTGTGTGGTCATAGCAGCCACTGTGAGCTGTGGGGAAATCACCACTCAGGGCAAACAGTGTCCTTTCTAGGGTTGTATGAGGTGCAGCAGCTCTGATCTCCTCCCTAAACACCATGTGCCTTCCAGCTCTGAGAACTTTGGGGTGAAAATTGGCTTGCCCAACAGCTTTGGTGATCTAGCTGGTAGGTCAGCTCTGAGCAGCCCCGGGCCATCTCCAGCCCCTCTAGTAGACGCTGAGCCCAGTCAACACTCCCTTCCCCACAGGTCTTTCATCCAAGAGGCCTAGCCAAGTGCAGACAGATGCTCCCTCACTCTCCTCCCTAAGCCTTTAAGCAGCTTGTAGCCCATCGTCTCAAACCCTTTGGAAGGAGCTGGGCAGATTAAACTGTGAGTGGCCGCATCCCAGGTGCAGAGGAATTCAGGGCCTCTCGGGTTTCTTGGCAGAAGGAGAAAAAGCATGCACAGACTCCTTCAGAACAAGTGAAACTAATTCCTTCCAGGGGCAGAAAAAGGCAGGCTTTTTTGGCAACGGCCTTGATAAGATGTTATCTCAGACACCACATGGGTACCCTGGGAGGGAGGCCAGGAGTTGTTCAACGTGTGGGAAGATGGCTGGGGGCCTTGGCGGAGGGGCTGGGGCAGGTTCAGATGGAGGGCTGTTCTGCAGCAGCCTGCTGCCTCTTGGAGTGATAGGAGCATAAAGAGAAGGGGAAAGAGAAGAAAGCCCATGTGTGTATTCGAGGGCCCCTCTCACTTGCCAGGGTGGACACGCATAAGCGGGGTTCTACAAAGACACCAGCCAGCCTGACTGTCTGAGTCCAAGGTCACTCAGTGGTCTTGCTGCCCAAGGAGAAGCAGCAGAGTCCAGCTCCCCCAGAATCCACACAAATGCCAGGCAGTCATGGGGACCACCTGTCGGAGACAGAACGTCCCTGGAGCAAGCTGGCGAGGCTAACCGGATTCTCCAGATCCTCAAACTGTATGATTGACTAGAAGACTCTGCCTCAAAGAATAAGCTGGAAGAGGGACCAGGAAAGAGCCTTGGTGTCAATCTCAGGTCTCCACACATATAGCACGCATATGCATGCATAGCACACACAGTACACGTGAGGAAAGAAATGAAGAAGAGGTGGCAGAGATGAATGAGCAATTCTCCCCAGGAGGAAGATGGCTTCTGAGACAGGTGAAGAAGAAGTAGAAACTGTAGCATTTCTGAAGACAACTTGGCACTGTCTGCCAAGGACGGGGCAGACATATGCTCTTTGAGCAGCAACTCCCTTTGCAGGGATCCATCCTGAAGAAAGCTGTGTGTGTGGAGATGTGTGCACACGCTGCTCTCTGCAACCTGCTCCGCAGCACAGGGCGTTTGAGGCAGCTTCAAGCAGGTACGTTTGTGTCACACGGTAGGGTCTCCGAAAAGAAGCCACCACTTGAAAGAGATTATGATTTAAAAGCAGGATCCAGGTGTTTCACAGCTGTACTCTCAGAACTCAGGAGGCCGAAGCAGGAGGATTGCCGCAAGTTTGAGGCCAGCCTGAGTTATGTAGTAGAGTTCCAGCCTGGGCTACAGAATAAGAAAAACAAAAGTGGGTAGACTGCTTGTCTGGTATGTAAAAAAGCATGAGGGTATGTAAACCAAGCATGAGGGCACATGACAATAATCCCAGCACTTGGACGGTGGAGGCAGGAGGATCAGAGGTTTAGGGTCATCAACACAGAGTTCAAGGTCAGCTTGGGCTACATGAGATTCTGTCTTACAAAATGGGAGGGCCACTGGATAAAGGCACATGCCACCAAATCCTGAATTTGATCCCCAGGACCTACATGGTGCAAAGATAAAACTGACTCCCTCCAGTTGTTCTCTGACCTCTAACACTCTGTGGGCACTCCTGAGTGGGCATTTGAAATGTCAGAGCTTCTCCCTAGCAGTGGTCTCCATTCCCATTCTTGAAGGCTCCCCGTTCGACTGTGTAAGGCAAACGCACAACTCAAGTAAGGGTAGACAGATGGATGCCTGAATACACATTGCTGCTTATGTCATTTTATTATTCTCACACAACATCAGTGCATTTCCTGAAATACATACCAAAAAATAGTGAATGTTAATTTGCCTCGTTTTAAAGCCTACTGCCCAGTGTGGCATTTTCTGCCCAGTAGTTCTCACTTTGTGAGGCATTTTCAATCCTGAAAGAAAACCCGAGGCTGGGAGTCGGAGGTGGCTTGGCTGCCACCGTGTCATCTTCCAGGCCACGCCTGAACTTGCGTCAGAGGTGAGGCTCCAGGCTTCTCTCCTTGCACCTCAGCAAGCCACAGTCTCTCCCGAGGTCACCAGCCAGGCTCCGGCTTCGAAGGCCTCAGCTATCCTGAGAACTGACGGTGTGGCTCGTTCCCCAGGGATTCTGACAGGGTCATGGCGAGCAGGTACTGAGCTGTGTCACACATCTTCTTTCCGAGGCTCAGTTTCTCCACTTGTGTCACATTGTGCTGATTGGTGCCACTGAGGAAATGATTCCCCAAAGTCCTAAAAACCCAGGAGGCTACTCATAGCCTGAGCTGAGTGGCTGTGGAGAGTCCATTCCTGATGACAGGCTGCCCCCTGCTGGTCTCTGGTGATAGTGCTCAGTAAACTTGCAATAAAGACTCCCAATAGTGGCACTGGGGGGTGGAGGGAGGGTGAACTTTTAGGGAGCTGTGGTGTTCTGAGGTGCCGCTGGCACTCAGTGGCAGAGGCTGGAGAAGCTGGAAGGCCTTCAACGCGCTAGTTGTCAGTCCAGCGCTGTGAGGGCCTCACCTCCTGCGCAGCTCAGGGTTTTCTTTTGTTATGTTTTTGTTTGTTTGTTTGTTTGTTTCCTTTGCTATGCTAGAATTGGAATGCAGGTGCTTGCACTTGCAAGGCAAGCAGCTCTACCCATAGGATTCTATGCCCGGCTGCTGTATGACTTTTCCTGGGAAGACATTGGGGGAAAATGTCTATCTACTCTAGATAGGGCACCAACAATGGACAAAAAGAAAGGGCTCCACCCAAGTCCAGCTTAGCAAACTAGCAAGTTTATTGGGTCACAAGGGTGACTGCATCCTTGAAGAACCCACCCCACTGTGAGTGATAGCTCTCAACAGCTGCATCCCTGAAGCTGTGTGGCTGTGTGCTTAACTTGCAGGCAGCACACACACACACACACACACGTCTCTTCTTCTCCAGCATCTGTTCACTACTGACTGGCATAAGGGCCCCCAAGTCTTGTAACTTTCAGAGTTTCTTAGGCAATGTAAGTTTCACTAGCTTCCCAAAAGGAATGTTTCAATTCAGAGGAAACAGCCACAAAATCTGGCACTGGCTGTTTCAGACCAAATCATCTCGGTCTCTTCTGCTGCTGTGATAAAATATGCTGATCAAAAAAAAACAGAAGAAAACAAAAAACAGCGTAAACAGGGAAAGGTTTATCTTGGCTCATAGGTACATTGGCACAGTCCTTTATGGCAGAGAAGTCAGCAGTGGCCTGAAGCAGCTGGTCACATTTCATCCCTTAGAAAGAAAAAAAAAGTATTTTGTGGATCTGAAAATTGAATAAAGTCAGGAGTTCTACTGTTTTATCTGGTGATCCTACTTGAGGGATTATGCTTCTCTGGAATTCATATTCCACATGAGGACTGGACCACCCTATGGCTTTAAATAAATGTTGCATCCTGCGTTCCTGGGAACCTTTCTCCCTAGCACCACCAGGGGGCACCAAACTCGCCCTGATGTCGCTTGGCTTGATAACTGCCTCGGTCCTGCTGGATCTGGGGGCACAGCAGGAGATCAGGTTGTAAAGGCTAGCAGGGTCGGGGAATGCCTAGAAACTCCAATCCAAGTAGAGAAATGCTGATCCCAGAGTCCCTGAAGACAAGACTCTGTTGTCCAGATACCCACTGACTGTTAATTAGAAGAGGCTCCCACCCACAACTGACTGGATGTTACATTTCCAGTCCTGTCCAGAGCCCTTCTGTCTCCTTTGAGCACACCAATTCTTCTGTTTCCATCTGGACATATTTAACCCTTAGAGTCCTGCAGCAAGAACTAAATCAGATACTAGGGAGCCTGGTACTGCCTAGTGGGGCTGAGACGCCCCCGCGTTTCTTCCCAAAGCACATGTGACCTTGAGGAAGAATGTGACGGGCAGGAGAAAAGGAGTCAAAGACAGGTCCAGGCTGTGGGAATAACGGGGCTTCACAGCTGAGTGGAAAGTGGCCGACGGACAGAGGTGGCAGCGATGCTGCTGCTGATGTTTCTGTGCCCTGCACCATAGACTGAAAGACAGAAACATCATTGCCAGGATTTTCACAGATGGGCCATGAGGCTGGAATGCCGGCAAAGGCTCTAGTCTGTTACACAGTGCCTCGGAGGGAAGGAGGAAGGGAGGTCTCCATTTTCTGGTTCCTTTGCCCCAGATCTCTCCCATCTCAGAGGTCTGGTTACCTATTCCCTAGGAAACGGTTGAGTCTTCAATGGTTATCCAAAGACCCACACTTTCCACCATTTTAGCAGCCCCAAGATGATTTTAGAAAAGTTCTTTGGTTGGCTTTAATTTATAGCTAATCGCTTGTAATCTGATCTTCCTTTGAACTGTGTGGTTGTCGAGGGCAAGGCCTGATTTCTTTATTTGTAAGAAGCATGAAACACATCCATTCATGCATGGCATTGTTCCTCACTGTTCGTATTTTTATTGTATTTATCTTTAAGGTCTAGCTCTAGGGTAAATATTTTTTGGGTGCGTGTGTGTGTGTGTGTGTGGGTGGGTGGGTATTGTTTTATTTTTAAAATAAAGTCTCATATAGCTCAGGTGTCTTAGTTAGGATCTGTTGCTATGACAAAATACCATTACCAAAAAGTAAGTTAGAAAAGAAAAGGCTTATTTGGTGTACACTTCCACATCTCTGTTCCACCATGAAGGAAATCAGGACAGGCACTCAGGCAGGACAGAAACCTAGAAGCAGGAGCTGATACAGAGGCCATGGAGGAGTGCTGCTTACTGGCTTCCTTTCCCTTGCTCAGCCTTTCTTACAGGACATAGAACCAGCCCAGGGACAAACCACCCATTGGTTGGTCCCTCCCCATCAATCACTACTGAAGAAACTGACTCACAGCTGGATCTTATAGAAGCAGCCTCTCAGCTTCGGTTCCCTCCTTTCAGATAACTCTAGTTTGTATGTCAAGTTGACATTCAGACTAGCCAGCATACTAGGCCAGCTTCTAACTCACCTATAGACAAGGATAAACTTGAACTCCTGATCCTCCGATTTCTACCTCTTAAAGGCAGTAATTATAGTTTTTGCTGCCATGCCTGGTGTATTTGGTTCTGGACTCGAACTCAGGGCTCTGTATGTGCTAAGCAGGTACTCAATCAACTGAGACACAGTCATGATCTTGGCTACAAGAAGCTAGTCTTCCGTCTAGAATAGGGATACAATTTCTTTTGTATAGTGAAGGACTTTAGTGAGGGGGTTGTTTTATTTGTTTTGGTTTAGTTTTTAAGACAGGGTCTCATGATGGAGATATGGATGGCAGAGAACTCACAATGGAACCAAGCTGGCCTCAAATTCAAGATCTTCTTGCTCCTGCCCCTACCTACAAGTGCTGGTATTACAGGGGCATCTAAAGGAATTTGCTTTAAAGCAGCAGTACTGGACTTGTGGGTTGTGACTCCTTTGGCGGTCAAATGACCCTGTCACAGGGGTTACGTATCAGTATCCTGCACATCAGATACTTACATTATGGTGCATAACAGTAGCAAAATTACAGTTATGAAGTTACAACAAAAATAATTTCAGGGTTGGGGGTCACCACAACATGAGAAACTGTATTATAGGGTCATAGCATTAGGAAGGTTGAGAATCACTGCTTTAAGACAGTTGGAGGGCAGAGCCAGGGGGCTCAGGAAAGCACCACCTTTGGGCTTTGGGGGTCATTGTATTGCACAGATGATCCAGCCCAGGCTGGCCAAGGGGCAAGGCTGTATCAACCACCCATGAGGCCAAGTTCTTGCTCTCCACCTTGCCGGAGGGAGTAGGTCCACAGCTTCCACACCAGTGCTCACTCTTTATTTCCTTCGTGCCCCGTTCTGTCTGAGCAGAGTTGTTCAGTTTCTGCCCTGGAGGTGCCTGACAAACATCAGCCAGTGAATGCAATGCTATAGGACTTTCCTAAGCCCTATGACTGCCAAGAGTCCCAGAGACCACCAATGTGCTGGGTTCACCCATATCTAATGCTCAGGTCTCCTAGCCCATCCCCTCTCCTGTTGCACAGACAAGAACTCCAAGGTTCAGCTAGTTTGTGCTCTAGTTTAATCATTTTTGAATTGTCAGAAGAGCCTGCTGTGTGGTTCACTGAAGCAAAGTCCCTTCTTCATGGCGATTTTGGGAAAATCGGCCTGAAACATCACACAGTTATCATCAGCTTTGTAAAAGCATTCTATGGCATTTGGGGACCATTATTTATTATTATTATTTGTTGATACAGGGTCTCACTATGCAGCCTTAGCTGGCCTATAACAATATAGACAAGGCTGGCTCAAACTTAGGGATCTGCCTGTGTCTGCCTCTCAAGTGCCAAGATTAGAGGTGTGTACCACTACACCCAGCTACCAAGAACTCTGTGTGAAGAAAATGTATCCTCTTCCACGGGGTGAACACAGATGGGTCTCGGGCACTTGAAATGTGGCTGGAATGATTAAGGAACTAACCCCACCCCCACATGTTAAGCCTCATGTAGCCCAGGCTGGCCTCCAGATCGCTACGTAGCTGAGGATGACTTTGAACTTTTGACTATCATGCCCCCACCTCCTAAGTGCTCACACTCCAGGCATTCACCACCGTACCCGGTTTATGCCGCGCTGGGGATCAAACCCAGGGCTTTGTGCTTACTGGGCAAGCACTTTACCAACTGAGCTACAGCCCAGCCCAGGAACTGAATTCTTCATTTGTCTCATTAGCGCTCACAGGAGCGTAAGAGCCATAGCTCCCCTACGTATGAGCGAGCATGTAAGTGCATATAAAAGCATGATAGCGCGTTTGCATCTTGCAGGTGCACACAGATATGCCCCTGTTTGTTCACACCTGAAAGCAAAGCGTCCGAGACGAGACTAAGACACACACACACACACCATCACCCAGGACGGCAGTTTCTAAGTCGTTACTTTTTATTTTGAAAGATTTGTCAAGCTCTTCACAATGTCGTGAGAGTTTGCATGGTTAATGAGAAGCAGCTTTTCCATGAAATGTTTGGAGGTGAACAAATTCTCAGCCTGTGAGATCCGACCATTCCGTTGGCTTGGAAGTTTCTCTTGATTAGTAGGTTTAAAGTGGCAGAGATGGGGTGGGGTGGGGGGGTACACATGCTAGAAATGTTATGACAGCCACGTAGATGGGAAAATCAACCCAATTCACCAGCCTCACTTTCTCTACGTTACAACTTTCTTTGTCTTCCTCTTGAGTCTCACTTTCCTGAAACAGCCCTCCCGCTGTCAAAAAGAAGCCTGAAAGCCCGTTAGCAGTTGAGCAGGAGAATCACACGTGATGTTCTGGTCCACCCATGGCTCCCTCAGCTCGCCAAGTTTTAAACCAATAGCCAAACATGGAGAGAAGCTGCCTGAAGAGTGGAGGAGACAGCAAGGGCCTGGGCTGCTGGGAGTCAGCATGTGTACATCACAGCTTCAGGTGATTCTATCAGTTGATGACATAGGCCACCAAGATGTGCCATCTGGGTCCTGACTGGTGGGTCCTCAGGTTTCGCGGCATCCTCAACCAGACTTTGTACCTGTGTCTGTAACTTCCCTTTGCCCACCTCCAAACGACCCAGGGTAGCCCACCCACACCGCGAAATGAAATAAGCAAAAAGAGTCTGACAGGGCAAGTGTTAAGAATCAAGTGGAAAATAGAAATGAAAGATAAAAGATACTTCATGCTTGTGTAAGGCAAGGTGATGCAACACAGCCAGTGAGACACTGGGCAGTGCCGGGAACAAGGGGGCTATGGACAGGCCACAGCCTCAGGGTCGCGTTATGTGGGAAAATGCCGTGACTTGGGTTAGAGTCTCCTTTACTTTTTCTTTTTTTTCTTTTTTTTTTTTTTAGCACCGTTAATGTATTCAGTTAAATCTATGTTAGCACCTTATCCCCAGGCAGAACAGCCAACCATCCAAACATTTTAAACAAGGGGGAATGGAAGGGGTAGATGGGAAAAACCAGAGGGACCGAAGCAGGAGGTTTGAGCTTAGATCACCAGATCCTTGTTGATGTCCTCTGCAAAGGAAGAAGAGGCAGAGTTAAAATAAGGCTTTGCCACCTGAAAGCAGAAGGGGGGCTGGGCGGGAAGAGGAAGGGAGACAGTGGGAGCAAAAGAGAGAGTGATGAGCCAGGGAGATGCTCAACATATACAATGTGTGTGTATTAGGATGTCATAATGAAATTCATTATTGTGCATAATCACTACATGCTAATAAAACAGAGGCCAGGTGTCCATCTTAGGGTCTGTTGGATTCCCTTCCCAGATTCAGGGGCCAGTGACCAGTCAAGGTCACTGAGAAGTGGATGATTGGGACCTTGATCTCTCTGACTCTGGCCTATCTCCATCTCTTGAACTTCTTGCCAAGTTGCACTTCCTGTTTCCTCCTCTCCCTAGGCAGCCAGTTCCCAAAATAGTGCTTGTATGGAGTGAGGACTAATGTCTGAGGTCCAGGAAAGAGACCCTCGGGGCACAAAGACAGAGAGAGCAGAGCTGAGTTAAATAGACAAAGGAGACAGACGGGACAAATAAACACCAGACCCACCAGAGGGGAAGGGACAACATCCCACCCCTCAGGGCCGTGCCTTCACCCCTGAGCCCCGACACTCACGCTCCTTGATGCCAAAGCAGCCGGCCCACTCCTCCAGGGCAATGTACTTGTCATTGTCTAGGTCACAGGTCTCAAAGAAGCGTGTGGTGCAATGTTCCATGGGGATGAGGGGAGCACGCAGCGGGGCCAGCTCAGTGTGGGACAGGTACCTGGCAGGGAAGAGTCCGGAACAGTGTGAGCACGGCACAACCTACAGCCCGGTACAGCCCAGTACAGGAAGCCAGTGGGAGCCCAGGGCTGGGACCCTGGCTTTACCCGAAGCTCTGCCATGGATCTACAATAGGACCCACAGCACTGCCCTGCCCTCCCCTCCTCTGAGCCTCAGGTTCCTACTCCACCAGAGAGGAGAAAGGCTAGGCTGCTCCAGTTCTGAGTCCATGGGCTTTATAGTAAGGGACACTTGGTTGAGAGTTGGGGACATAGAAACAGCATATTCAGCACCTCAGGTATAATAAGTCCCAGTGAGATCACAATATAAATTTTCTTTCCTTTTTGGGGGGGACAGGTGGAGGAGTGGGGGTTGAAGACATGGTTTCTCTGTGCAGCCCTGCCTGTCCTAGAACTCACTCTGAAGACCGGGGTGGCCTCGAACTCACAGAGATCCGCCTGCCTCTTGAGTGCTGGGTTTAAAGGCCTGCACCACCACCACCCAGACACACTATAGACGCTCAATGTTCACACATGGATGTAGCTGCAGGCACCTAGAACCTGCCTAGAATCTCCCATTGAGAATGACCAGTAAAGGATTGGGGGTCACAGCTCAATGGTAGAGTATTTGACTAGCGTCC
>CM053757.1:42187974-42214496 GCA_028658305.1 Pachyuromys duprasi
CCCCGTGTCACTCAGTTGGATCTCAGCCACTGCTAGCTAGAGCTTGGGAGAGGAACAGCTGAGAGCTTCCCAGAACCTAGGAGAGCCAGGCACTGGGGGTTGGGGCGGGAGGTGGGGTCAGCCAGCAGGGTGGGCAATGTCCTGGTGCACAGCCAGACACAGGGAGCAAATGAACATCTCAGAGGAGCCTTCTATCTCTCTCCCACATATGCCAGCAGGGCAGCCCTGCCTGTCTCCTGAATGACCACCTGTTCCCGGTATTCAAAGCAAAGAGCAGAAATAGCTCTGGGAGAGAGTGAGTGAGTTGCCTCTTTGGGAGCTAAACAGGGCCTCTTACTCTCATGGCCACAAAAGGAGGTCAGAAATGACAGCAGGGGTGGTCCAGTGTCAGCTCAAGCACTGCTCTTCAAACTCCCTGAAGTCTCCATAATGCCGCCCAGACTACATACAAGAGGAATTTGTGGCATGGAAGCCATTGACTGAAATTCTTAGGAAATTCTGGGGCCAGGTAGGCTCCATGGAACTGAACCTCCGGATGGATCTGGGACATGGCCGTTGGGATGGCTGTCCCATTCTGCGGAAGGATCATGAGCAAGCATGAACAAGACATGAGCAAGGCTCTGTGCCTTGGCCCTAAGTAGAATTAGAGTCTCTACCTGAACTCTACCCACATGGGTCCCCTGCCCCCACCTTCACAGGCATAGGAAGAATTCTTTGTACTGCTGACTCCTTCCTCTGACATTACACAGTCTCAGGGCTTGCTTCCTCCTGGGCTTTCCTCTTCCCTCAGGATGCTTGTTCCATCTGCTTCGGCTCTAAGCTGACCGTGGAGTCTTGGGCTGGTCTGAGATTGCTGAGGGCCTTCTAGCCTCATCTAGTGCCTCTACCAGCCTCATCCCAGGACAGAGCTGGGCCTATGGTCCTGAGGACCCTGGCTCTTACCCATCAATGGGGTGCTGGTCCAGCTGGCCAAACTGCCAGTGGACAGGGAAGATGTACATGTTGTAATTCTTCTCAAAGTCTCGAGCCAGCAGCTCCACGGGGTGGTCCCCAGCCTCCAGGCGCTTCTCATTCTCATGGATCTTCTTCACCTGTAGGGGTGAAGAATCATCAGATAACAAAGGGTCCAGGCCCCTCCCACCTGTGACGAGAGGCCACCCAAGACCAGGGTTCACAATGAAGAGGAAGAGAGCTTGTCCACAGACGGGAAGACCACAGCACCTCCTGCCTCAAGCCAACACTACCTAAGGAGACTTTAGAAGAGGCTAAGAAATCAACATTAGGTCTCTGCCATAGGGCTGCATGTGCACGCTAAAGAAGAAGGCCTGTTGACTCAGATATAGAAGGAATAAACGGGGTTATACTTTGGGTCTGTCTACTGCAGACCTTCTCAGAGCCTCCAAAGGCAGCCGGAAGTTTGTGTCCTGGTATCCAGGGTGAAGGCACTATGCAACGTGGGGCATACACCACCCTTGGGGCCTGGCTTTAGAGACTGATCCTAGGTCTTTATCACAGGGTCGAGAGAGACCAATAGCAGGCACACTGGTCCATGCTCGGAGGAAACCACTTACACGCAGCTTCTGCTTCTCAGTGAGGAGGTTGTTGCCCTCATCTCTCTCATACAAGGTGACCAGGACGTTTTTGAGCCAGTCGCGCATGCGCAGAGGGAACTCGGTCAGCTCAGAATCCAGGCAGGGGGCGATGTCTAGGGCACAAAAAACAAGATTCGTCAACCTAGATCTGCCAGAGGGCAGACACAGCACCCGGCTACTCTCTCCTCCTTGTCTTATTCCCCATAGGCCCCCCACTGGGCATCCTTGGCCATGGTGCCTCTCTCTCTCTGAGCCAGACTCTCCCAGCTTAATAAAAAAGAAGACTGCACGGGGAAACCCCAGGGCATGGCCGCTTCCTGGCGTGCACCTAACCTGCTGAGGGGTACCACCACCCCATACACTCTTGCATCTTTCTAGGTGGTGGGAAGGGTGTGATCACAACAGAACGGGAAGCCAACCCCTGGGAGGTGTTTGAAACAACCTGTATCCTGCGGTCCAGCATAGCAGCAGTGGGGAGAAGGCTCAAGAATGTGCAACCCCCGGAACCTATTCAGAGCGTACTACCTCAGCCTTGTCATTAGAACATAGCACCCAGCATGTGAGACCTGGAGATTTCCTCCAGCCTCCCCTGTCATCGGACTTAGCGGTGGGCAAGAGAAGGCTCTTGCTTGCAGCTAGATTATCAGGGCATCAGCCTGGATCCAGTTAGGGTGGATACCTGGTGGATCTGACCCCTGATTGTCCTTGGCTTTGAACCCGAGGAATGCCCCTCCGTGGCTAAGACCACTGCCATCTGGAAGTGTAGAGCCCCCTCGGAGCCCCACATGGAGCTCAACTGGGGAGATGGGTGTCCTCAGAGGCAGCAACGGCTCCTTGGAACATGTCTCACCTCAGACATAACCCAAGACTCCTCCCCAGCTTCCTCCACCCTGTCTTTTTTAAGGCTCTCTAATCTCTGCCTTTCTCTGAACATCCCAGCCCCGTCATTAAGAGCTCAGGGCTAACCATTGGGGCATTTGTTTCCTGCCCTCGCTTCCTACAGCTGAAAACCTCAGGCAGGGGAGGACCCCTCTTTTGTTTTAGTTTGGTTCCATTTGGCTTGCAGTGCTGGGGATGGGTCCACGGGGAAGGATGCTTTCCTTGTGTAGAATATGCTACAGATACACAGCTCATGCTGTCTCACACACGGTGACTATGGCTTGGGAGACTCAGGTGATAAGGAGACCCAAGAGCTAAACAGAATTTGTAGCTTGGGTCACTAACAATGGGCCGGTCAGAGCCCCTGGTATCCCCCTTCAAACTCCTCAGGCTTTTAGAAAAGGGGGACGAGGAATATGATGGGATGAGGAGCTATGTGTCTGTGCTAATGTGGTATGTGTGTGTATTCACGGCCATGTGTGCATGAGTACATGTATGGAGGGCAGAGGTCAACCGCATATATTTCTCCTCAGTGGTTATCTAACTTATTTTTGAGACACACTCTTTCACTGGCCCTGTGCTCACTCATTAAGCTAGGATGGCTGGCCAGTGAGCCCTAGGAATCTCAAGTGTGGGCTACCACACTCAGCCTTTTTACATAGGCCTTTACCCACTGAGCCATCTCCTCAGCTCCTCAGCTTTGAATTTGAAAATTCAAAGATATTTAAAATATTCAGTTGGCCCAGGTCAAATATTGTTGTTTTCCAGTGTTGAAGTGGGAAAGACTTGAGTTAGCCTTATGAAAGGACATCCTCATTACCAGACAGAGATTAAGAGAGAGAGAAAGAGATGGTTTCATTGTCTTGATGTTCTTGATGCTAGTGGAAGTCTCTGGCCATCCTCTCTAAAATGTGCTTCCGTGGTGGCTAAGTCTTCCCGGGAAATAAGACGGCCTGAATCCATTTTATGAAGGGTTGCACTGAGGCTCAGCGAGGGGATGAGATTTACCCTAGATCAGTGAGAACGGAGGGCCATCTCCCAGAAAAGGAGACAGGAAGGCGTGAGGACACTCACATTTGCAGGGCCCAATGTAGTCCAGGTGGAGCTTGTGGCCCTTCTTGGTGCCCTCCAGGGTGCACTTGGTAGCAAAGAAGTGGCAGGGGGAGTCGAAGGTCTTGTTGTCATTGCTGCACACCTGTTGGCCAAGCACAAGGCACCGCTCCTTCAGTCCCAGAGCCATTTTAGAGACGGGAACACAGGAGCCCGACCAAGTGAGAACAGCCACGGTCTCACTCACACGGGAAATTAGAGATTGAGGAACAGAAGCCCATTCTAGATCCCACTGTTCCACCACATGAGGGCCGTGGGTGATTTTGAAACAGGGGAATCGGAGTCTGGGCTAAGACAGGAAAGGTACTTTAAAGACAGTGAGAGGGCTGTGGAAAAGATACCCATGAATGGAGAAAAGTACACAGCACACCAGGAACCAGTATCCTTCTGAAAGACACAGTGAGGCAGGTGTGATGACTCAGAGTAAAGACACTGAAGCCAAGTGTGGTGGCACGCACATTTAATCCCAGCCCTCAGGGGCAGAGGAAGGTGGAGCTCTGTGAGTTCAAAGCCAGCCTGGTCTACAAAGCAAGTACCAGGTCAGCGATGGCTACACAGAGAAACAAAGCTTGCCACCAAACTTAATGACATGCTTTTGATCCCTGAGATCTACATGGTAGAAGAGAACTGACTCCTAACACAAACCATGATACACACACAAACGCACACACACACATGCATGCATGCACACATACACACAAATAAATAAGTGAAGGAAGGAAGGAAAAAGAAAAAAGAAGGGAAGAGAGGAAAGAAAGAAGAAAGGGAGGAAAGAAAAAATGCAGCATAGGGTGGCTCTGAGCTGATGCTAATGACAGTTCCCTAGTTGACTAGGATGCTCACTGAACATGGGATGCTTGCAGAGGATGCTTTAGGCAGAGTACCCATGCTTCTAGTGGGAGTCCAGAATTGGTCCACACTCAGCAGAAGGCAGCTATGGGACCAGTTCCTGGTGAAGACATTTTTTGCAGTGCCAGCACCGAAGAGCTCTGTGCATGCTAGGGAGGTGTTCTATCACTGATCAAAATCTTTATCCCTTTATTGCTTTATTTTAAGACACCCTGTCCTACTACATTAACCAGGATTACCTTAAACCATACTGTGTAGCAGAGCCAAGCCTTGAACTTTCAACTTTCCTCTTACTTGCCTTCCTGTACCAGGGATGATGGGCTTTAACCATCAGGGTTTGCCCAAACAAAACTGAAAGGCCAGTAAGTTAGCTCAGCAGGTGAAGGTACCTCCAGAGGGCTTCCCTAAACAGGATCATCACTGCCCATGTTTGGAGCTAGGGTAAGAGATTTTTGTGTAACTTTCCTAGACAAAGACTCCCCCGGTTGCTTCAGCCTTTCTCTCTGCTTCCCATGTGATCCAGATGACTATCCAGAACATGGTCTGGGGTGAACCTCAGCGGAGCCAACTGACTCACTGAGTTCTGCCGGAAAACCTCTGGTTACAGAGGAACCAAACAGAGAGACTGAGGGTTATCGAGAGCGGGGCCATGAGTAGGAGCAGCCTTTGATAGGGGAAGGACCTGACTTGCAAGTGTGAAGTCAGTAAAGGCTTATACATTGCTGTAGGAGAGACTGTAGCACCAGAGAGCAGTGGGTGGGGAGGAAGAGGGGAGAATTATAAGTGAAGTTAATATTTGAAGCACAGAGGCAAGGGTTGTCTTGGGGGCATGTTGAAAAATGCACAGCTAGATTGAAAGAACTGGAAGAACACTGGTACCAATTTGCTACCCTCTGCAAGATGGTCACTAGCACAATGGTTGGCACAAGTGAGTATAAAAAAAATATTTGTTCGAGTGGATGGGTAGATGAGTATGTAATGGAGAGATGAATATATAGATGGGTGGGTGGATGGATGGATGGATGAGTGAATGGATGGATTTGTGGCTAGATGGATGGGTGGATGAGTGAGTGGATGGACTAGTGGATGGATGGATGAGTGGGTGGATGGATAGATGAATTTTTAATGGATAAGTAGAGTAAGTGGATGGGTAGTGAAGTGTGAGGGAGGGTGGGTGGATGGATAGATGAATAAAGGAATAGATGGATTAATGGGTGGGTAGATAGGCAAATAGGTGGATGGATGGGTGGATGGATAAATGAATAGATGAGTTGTTGGGTGGGTGAGTTAATGAGTAGCTGAGTTAGTGGGTGGATTCATGGTTCTGTGGGTGGATGAATGCATAAGGGTCGGTGCATGGCTGGATGGCTGGATGTATATACGACAGATATATGTATGGGTGAGTAGATCAATGCATGGAAGTTGCATGCATATTAGAGTTAGAATGGGTTTGAGAAATAACAATAATGGGCATTTGTCACATTCCTGGCATCCTCTAACAAATGCCATAGCAGCTCTAGGAGTTCAGAATTCTCTGTCCCTTTTCAATCGTGAGGGGACTAAGACTTGGAGATGCTTAACTAAGATCCCATAGGCATCAAGTGATGGGGAAGAGGTTGGCAGTCAACCAAGCAGGGGCACAATGCTTTGCTAATTACAGAGGTGTTACAGGGCTGGTGAGATGGCTTAACAGGTAAAAGGTGCCTGTCACCAAGCCCAACAGCCCGAGTTGAAATCCTGGCCCCGCATGGTAGAAGGGGAGAATTATCCAGCAAGTCCTCTGACCTCCACATACATGCACGCCACACACACTCACACATACAAAATAAATAAAATGTTTAAAAAAATTATAATTATGAACAAGAGTGCATTCCATCTGGGATTACGCAACTCTTAGCAATCATGTTCAGCACAGAGCCTGGGGCCTGGTGCTACAAGTAAATTCTTCTAAATTCTCAGCAGCGGCTAGGAGGGTGGCACCAGGCTCTCGCTGATGACTCAGCTCCACTTTCCTGTTGTGACTGGTCCTAAGGAGAGGCCTCCTGAGAGTGAAGCTGCCTTGCTAGATTCCCCGATGCCCAGACTTCTTAGCAGACACCGTGCTTTGCAGGCCCCAGGCCCCCACTCTTACCTTCTCAAACTCGCCAATGGGAGCAGGGCAGCTGGTGGGGTCCTGGCACACACACATGGGGGTGTTGCTCTCATCCAGCTCACACACCTTGCCGTGTTTGCAGTGGTGGTTCTGGCAGGGATCTGGAGAACAGAACACAGTGTCAGCTCACCTGGCTGGCACGTGCTCCCACACCGCAGAGATGGGATGTTGAGGCTCAGAGCTTTTGGCTGTACTCCACTCCCAACCCTGGAGTTTGGGGCATCCCCCAATCCTCTGTGCTCAGCCATGGAGTCTGGGGGAGCAGTTGGCTCAGTCTAGAGATGCACAGTTGTAGGTCAGGACTAGGCCATTTTCAGAATGGAATCTCAGTCTGTGACTCTGGGGTGCATATTCACACACACACACACACACACACACACACCTGTGACTGAAACAGCTAGATTCTCAGCTCTCTGCTGAGCAACCAGAGTGCAGCACTTCTGGATTCAAAGCACTTTCTAGAATGACTTGGAAGATTGAGCTGTTGTCATGGATTCAATGAGCTATAAGATCTAATGGAATAGAATCAGGTGTCTGAAAAGGAAAAGGAGGAAAAACCCAGGCCCACATTGGACAATGGGCCCAGCTATGACAGGAAACAATGTCTGGGCATAGAGGAGGAAAGGGATATGACTCAAGGCCCCATGCCTAGCCCCTGCTACAGCAAGCCCTGCCCAGCTTTCTCCAGACACCCTTAACTGTCCCCTTGAGAAAGCTTAAGTGGGTGCTGGGGATTCGAACTCAGGTCTCTTCATGCTTGTGTGGTAAGTGACCTTACCCACTTAACCATTTCCTCCGGGCTTCTATCTGCACCACTGCTTTGTTAAGGTATGGAAGCGCTGGTTCGAAGGATTCAAACAAGGTTTGAAGTTGGTGTCCTTGACCCTTCGACACAGATGCACCAGTCTCTGGGCTGAAGCCTGGGACCCTGAATCACCACTCCCTCTCTACTTGAAGCATACAAATTTACATCAGGCTCCCTTTCCTACAGGCTCTGCTTCCTTGGGCCAAGTGGAAACTGAAAGAGCTGGTCAGCTTCCTCCGCCAGGCTCCCAGGAGGAGCTTGAGCCCAGGCTGAAGCCCTGGGGGTGGGGAGATCTTGGAGAGCAGACATCACCACCATGACCTCGTGGGAATGTGACACCCAACTGTGGAGTTTCCTCTGCCCCTAACAACTGAGATGGCTATAAACAGATCTATCCCAGATTCCCATGGCCTGAGGATTCCCAGCTGGCCCTCCACAGCTACCAGAGGCCCACAATCCATCCTCTTGGCCAGAAACTTCCTGTGAGCTGTCCTCAGCCTCTACCTACACAGCCAAAGGCCATCTGGGGGTGTCAAGTGACAGGGAAGAGACTTACTGTCAGCCACCACGTCCTCAACAGTTTCCTCGGCACCATCCTCAAACTCTCCCATTTCCACCTGGACTGGGTTGGCACCCACGGGTACCTGACATGGAAGAGAAAAAAAAAATGAGTTCAGGGGTTCTCATCTGACCCTAGACCTGGGAGAGAGTTGCCGAGAAGGAGAAGGGGCCTGCATGAAGCTTCAGAACCCCACAAGAGAGTGTGAGGGACATACGGGAAGAAGGCAGCCTGGGCCCAGATCACAGTGCAAATGTGAGGGTGGTGATTTTGGTGGATTACAGTATTTATTATTAGTTTGTTCAATGTATTCTTCTTTATTAAATATGTCTAGAGACCCGACGTTCCATTAAGAAGAATCAGAGGCCTCCAAGATGTTAGGACAAGAAGGCATACCAAGCCATCTACACCTACCAGGGTCCCTTTGTCACATGTCAGGGGACGCTGTGGGTGACAACAAAAGAAACATGAAACCCAAACATTTTTGAATCCTCCCAACCTCAGGGATCAACTGAAGGTTTGGGGAACAGTCAGGGGCATCCGGGGATACTCAAGTGAATATCTGTGCCCTGGGCATACACAAGGAGAGAATCAATGTTCTGTTTCAGAGAGGAGTCTCCCTGAACTTGTCTGGATGGCCCAAGGAAGGAACCAGGCAGAAAGGCGCCGGGGGTGGAGTCCACCAACATCACCACACCACGTACGTACATACGTACCCCTGTCTCCTCCACCACGGTTTCCTCTGCCACTATCTCCTCAGCGGCTTCAGTCTGCTGCTGGGAAAGAGAACAGGGTTCAGAAAGTTGGTCAAGGCCAAGGCCACTTCTCTCTGAAGTGTCTGTGACCAAGAACAGAAGCCTGGGGGCATTGAGGTCACAGGATGGACCACACAGTGCAACACTTCTCCCTCCTTTCTTTAAAAAAATTTTTGTTATTACAGTTATTTTATTTGTATGAGTTTTATGTGGGGGGATGGAGTGAGCACACACACAATTTGGGCAGGATCTTGCTACAGCGCCCAGGCTGACCTTGAACTTGTCAATTGTTTTAGCCTTCCAAGAGTTGACATCAGGGGATTGAGCCATCACACTGGGCTTTTGTATACTTTCCCCCCCAAACCAACGACCCCATCCATTATTTTACTGAAAGAAGACCTTCTGCTGGTCAAGGCCCAATACAGCCTGAAAACAACAGAGTCAGATGAACACGCTCTAATTCACAGATGGGGAAACTGAGACCCAGACAGAACGGGCACTCTCCTTAACTTCTAATAGAGAGTGAACTTTACCCCTCCCACATGACTTCATTCTCTAGCTGTTAGGAAATTCCCTCCTGACGTTTTAGCCTCCAGGAAGAGTAGGTGGGGTGGACACAAAACTTTGAGGCCCCTGACTGGATACAAACCCCTTCCAAAATTAAGGGTCACCTCACCAAACCTTCAGTCAAAATCTGCCTGCCTGACGTGTTTGCCCGGAGCTGCCAACCACCTTCTAGTGAACAGAACAGGGAATGCCAGTTTGAAAGGAGCTGTTCCTGGCCGGGAGTGGAGCACTCATAACGCCAACCATCAGGAGGCTGTGGCACAGGTAGGCGTATAGAGAGACAAACCAGGAGTATATAGGGAAACCACGGAGGGGGATGGGGCCTAGGACCTCATTTGGCTAGAGTGGCTTTCTTTGACTAAATTTCTTTTTCTTTCATCTTGCTTTTCATCCAGCACATTCTCCGAGGATGGAGTAATGGTCATTTCTGGTTCATTCCAAACTCTCCTTCTCCCAGCAAGCCTGTCCAGTTCCAATTTTACCACAGGATCCAACAGGAGATGCCCTATCCCAGGCCTCCAACAACCTCCAACGTCATGATCTCTGCCTGCATCTTCTCTACCCCCACAATGCAGCTGGAGTCAGTTACTTATAACTAAATAGTTTCACAGACTGTTCCTTTCTCGGTCCTTTCCCAGCTTCATCCCACCTCCAGGCCATAAACCCTGCTGCTGACTGACTCTCTCAGGAAGGAGGCCAGGTCCTGCTAAAGGGAGCGGAAACTAGAGTGCAAGCTCTGACCTGTGGGTTAGAGAGCTCTTTTTTTGTTTTGTTTTGTTTTGTTCTGAAACTTCACCCAATGGTTCCCTCCCATTGATTCTTTTAACCTTGTTGGCTTAAGAAAAAGACTTCATTTTTACTTTTTACTTTTAGATTTATTTATTTTATCTGTGTCAGTGTTTTGCCTGCATGTATGTCTGTACACTATATGCATGCCTGGTATCCATAAGCGGTCAGGGGAGGGCAGCTGATTCCCTGGTTATAAGCCACCATATTGGTTCTGGGGATCTAACTTGGGTCCTCTGCAAATGCCTTTAACCACTGCACCATCTCTTTAGCCCTTATTTTTATTTTTTTAGGACAGGAGCTCATGTAGCCCAGGCTGCCCTCAAACTCACTACGTAGCTGAAGATGACCTTGAACTCCAGATCTTCCTGCCCCTACCTTCCAAATGCTGGAATTATAGGTGTGTTTCCTAAGGCTGGGTTTACGCAGTGCTGGGGACTGAACCCAGGGCTTTGTTGTAAATGCTAATTTAGTACTCAGCCCTATCCCTGCTGTCTCCTTGAACACTTAGAGCAGGTTCCGAAGCTGGAGAGAGTGGGGTGAGTTAGAACCCAGCATCCCTGGGTACTTACAGGGGCTGCCAAGGCCCTCCCGGCCAGACAAAGGAGAAAGAAGATCCAGGCCCTCATGGTGCTGGGAACCCTGTGGGGTGGAGAGAACATGAGTCAGCAAGAGAGACTTCCTCCTGAGTTTCTGAGTTTGGAATGCTAACCAACCTCTCTGCAGTGAAAAGGAAGCTTCATTTAGGTCTAAAATGCCCTTTGCACCTTCAATACCCATTGTCCTACTCTTCTTAATGCAAAGGGCAGACCTGGCCTGGAGCCTCCAAAGGAAACTGCAGCTGTGAGCCAATAGAATTGGTTTTTTTCCTGCTTCGCGGCGCCCCACCCCCACCCTTCAGTTTCCTTCTATTGAGGAGAAAGGTAGAGTTTTCTATTTATGGTCATGAGATGAAGTCTCTGCTCTAAGTACAAAAAAACCCGACAGGCTCAAAAGCCAAGTTTGGGTCTTCAACGCCTCTTCTAAGACTTTTGTCCCCTATTCCTCAAGCTCTACCCCCCTCCCCTCCCCTGTTCTCACCCACCCATTTTTTCCTCCCTCTCCCCTTCCTCCTTCTCCTCTTCCTCCTCCCTTTCCTCTTCCCCTCCTGTCTGTCCTCTACAATGGGACAATGGGAGAAGTCAACAGGAATCACAGACAATGAGACATACATTTAAGACAAAGCCCAGAGTTTAGGGTGCCTGATGGAAACTGGAGGGAATCACATTTTTCTCCACTCTGCTCAGAAGGACAGCATTTCTTTGGATTCTCCAAGGACGTATCCAGATGTGTTCCATCCAGATGTGTCCCTGTGTTTCAGAAGGGACGGCAGCTAAGATCTAGAACATTCCCCTGATCACTGCTCAGACCCAGCTTCTAGATGCTGAACTGTGAACTCTCACACGTAAGCCTGGAAAGAATCTTTGGAGTAGACCAATTGCCGATGACTCAGGGACCTGTGGTGGGGACATCTGGCTCCTGGTGCTAACCGGACAGGCTTCTGTTACTTTCTAGTGAATCTATAAAGTTTTTCCCAAATCTGCCTCCCTCAAGCCTGTGGTCCATCCTGTCTCTTTCTAACAGCTGCACAGAGCAAGCCTGTTCCCTCTGCCCCTCCAGAGCTTTCAGCCAAGGGACCGATGGCAATGCCACCCTTATTGGTTACCCAAGACTTCCCTCTCAGCCTCTCCAACCCTAGCTTCTTCTATGACTTTCTCAACTGACAAAGCTGGGTGCTGCGAGATGCCCTGGCATCATGGGCAAAGCTACTGGGCTCTGATTCAATGCCCAGGATTCTCACTCTTCTCCGATATTGTCCCCATCTCCATGTACGGATTAAATTCTTTGTTCTCTGTAAGCCTTGGTTCCCCATCTGTCAACATAGAGGGTCAGAAGAGGTAAACTTTGAGATGATGGACACAGCCTTTGGAATGCTTACAGTAATGGAGGAGGAGGTAGGCTGAAGAGCAGAGCATATGCTTAGCCTTCAGTACCCAGCAAACTAACAAACAAACACAAGGAAAGCTGGTCTTGGTATATCCCCTCCTCCAGTATTCACCTTCTTCGCTCAAATAATAGTATTTGGAAGAATTAAAAATAAGTCTAGAGTCCCAACCCTTTTGGAGCTGAGGGTGTAGCAGAGCAGTATACACTGCTAGCACGCACAAGGCCCTGAGCCCAATCTGAAGCACCGGAGAACTATTCAGACAAGCCCTGAGTAGCAGAACAGGCAGAGGAGGAAGACACCATAATGGTCCTGTGCTAGGCTAAACAGGAAAGAGCCTCAGCCACTACTTCATGGTGTGGGTATGAAGTAAAGCTATAAAGAAATCAGATGAATGGATTTCTAGGCCTGGCATTGCTTCAGGACAGCTCCTCCTGGCAGAAGAGCGTAGTCTTTCCTTTTTAGGCAGTTTCTGGAATATTCTTTCCCCTCTCACAGTTGTTCATTTGTTTCCCTTCTTGCTTCTCCATTTGGAAAACACAAGTTCGACATCCTCTGTGTGTGGCTTTGGGCAGTCGGAATGGGAGAGAGGGCATCAATGAGGGACTTGTCTGAGGTTGTTTGAAATGAAAACATCAACGTGAGGCTGGCAGCTAGAGCCCAAATGTCACCCAGTCCAGGCTTCAACTGCAGAGAAGTCCCATCACTGGACAGTTAGCCAGGCTAGGGCCAGACATGTCATATATTTCAGGTTAGAGAGCTAGAGCGATGACTCCTGAGCCTGAGTGTCTCATCTGGGTAGAAGGGGATCTTGGGACCCTGAGACTGCCCTGCCTCCGTCATTCTACACCTTCACGCTTCCCAGTCTAAGGACCTAAGTCCTGGAGTGCTAAGGACCTAAGGCCAGAGGCTGGGTGAGGGTATGGAGAAAAGCAGACATACAAACTCTTAGGGAAGATGGTCACTGTCCACATCTTTGTTCTTTCCGATGCTGCTTCACCAATCTTTTCCCAGAATCCTTTTCCTCTAGCTGTTAGGGTGAGCAGATAGGGGAGTCCCTTAGCTACTATGGATGAAGAGCCATATTGCCAGCTTGCCCACGAGACACGCCTCTGAGGTTCTGTAACATACCTCTGGCCAAAGAGGCTAGGGTCCACCCTGCAAAGCTTGTTGGAGGCACAGTAGTCAACTCAGCCAAGTCAGAGCACAGGGTCAAGACCCTGTAGTCAGTACAAGGCAGCCATGATCTTCCGCACTCAAGCCTAAGTCCAACATGCTGGGGAACATATAAATGCCCTTCAGTGTTTGCCCAAGCCGCTTTCCATGGCCTGAGGCAGGCCTTTCTGCCCCATAGTACAGATGAGAAGACTGAAGCCTAGAAAGAAAACCCATGCCTCTAGCCAGCAGTCCAGCGCATGACTGACAAGCATCAGCATGGTCTCTCTGTGTGATGCTTCCCTTGGCAGACACTAGGATGGTGCCTACTTGAGCCAAACTGGCCTGAGATGCAGGCAGGAAAAAATGCCCTGGGCAGGGGAGGAAGTGGAGGTGTATTACCCTTGGCTTGGTGACGACTAAATGCAGACATCCCTGGTGGGCACCCTGGGTCTCCCTTTCCCTATACCGTACATTGAGTCCCTTTCTTCTGCCTTTATTTGTTCTGGAGAGAGCTGAGAACTCAGCCTGGGCTGCCAGCAGGACCTGAAGCAGAGGTCACTTGTCTAGCTCTTTGGATGGAAAAGTACAGCCATCCCCCAGCTCACTTCCCTTCACACCTAAAGAGGCCCCTAGGAGCTCCCCGTGAACATGGAAGTGCCACTGAGCATCAAACCGCAGGGGCAGCCTCAGAACTGTGGGCTTTTAGAACAGTGTGGCTCAGAACCACAGACTCTTAGGATGACCTAACTTGGATGAAAAGCATGTAAAGAAATGCAATCTCAGAGAACTTCCTATGGATCTCAAGGAGCTAGGCTGGCTTTGAACTTGATCTGTAGCCAAAGAGGGCCTCAAACGCCAGATCCTCTGGCCTCCACTTCCCAGAAAATGAGATTACAGATCTGAATCCCAGCTCTTTGTTGGTTTTGGGTTGGGGGAGTGGGGGCTTGCTGTTTTTGTTTGTTTGTTTGTTTGTTTGTTTGTTTTAAGACAAGGTCACACTAAGCAGCCAAAGCTGGCCTCAAACTTGTGATCTTTCAGCCTCTGTTTCCTTGAGCTCTAGGCACCACCAGGCCAGGGCACAGGAGGTTACTGAACCTTGAAATGCTGCCAGTGTGTGCAACTTATTGAGAACGCCTGCTCCAGAAGAGCAGTGGCCTCCAAGGCCCAGGGACTTTGCTCATGTTGGACTATGACTAAGCATAAAATTGAAAACAAAGAGCCTACACAAAACAGGTTAAACAGAGAGCTCCGCTGATAACGTGCTTGCTATGGCAAGCCTGAGGACCTGCGTTCAGATAACCAGTACGCATGTGAAAGCTAGGCATGGCAGCATATGCTTGTAACCCTAGCACTGGGGACAGACAGAAACAGGAGGGATCTGGGCCTTGCTGATCAGCCAGTGTAGCAGAATCAGCAAGACACAGGCCAGTGAAAGACCCTGTCTCAAAAACAAAGTGGATGAAGTGTGAGGAGCAACAGCTAAGGCTGACCTTTGGCTTCCACAAGCACATACACCCAAGTGCATGCACACACACACATACACACAGAGACAGACAGACAGAGACAGAGAGAGTATGGCATATTACAACACCCCAACCCTCCTTGAAATACCTCTAGTTTCCGCCTAGAACAGCCCCTAAGGGTCCCTGTCTGTTCTGAACTCTGAATTCACCCAGCAGATTTGAGGTGCCTCCTCTCCCCACTTGCTCCAGAGTCCTTGCTTTTATTTCTGTTTCTTGTTGGAAGGGATGAAGCCATGGGAAATGGTTAGAGTGTCACATATGCTAAAACCTAGAATTGTTTCTGGGCAGCGCGGAGGCGGCTCCAGGGTTTGTGGCTGGACACAGCCCCCGCTGAAATTCCAAAGCCTCAAGTGCCACGTTTCACTCTGTCTAGACCAGGCTGGAGGAGAGCCTGCTGCCTCTGCGCCCTCTAGACCATGTGACTGGGTCCTGCTGGCAGCCCAGGCTGAGTTTTCAACCCTCTCCAGAACAAATAAAGGCAGAAGAAAGGGACTCAATGTACAGCCATCCCTATTGCCTCAGGGGTGACCACAAATGGAGGCGATAAGAAACCTCAAAGTATCTAAGATGTAACATCTGGAAAGAACTAAGGGATTCCAAAAGCAGCAGCTACGTTGCACACCAACCTCTCCATACCCCTCCTGTGTATGTGGCAGACATTCCTAATCAATCATATAGTCCTTTCCCCTCGAAGAATTTTGAACGCCACTCTGACAGCCACTGTAGGCCACGTAATAGGTCTTTACCGTGCCTCTTCTTTAGACAAAGAACTTAGAGCTTAGAAAGAAAAAATAACTCACTCAAGTTCCTCTGGTGAGGTGGTTTCTGAGCCAAACATTTAGAAATATCTAAACTTTTACTGTATTTGGATTTTTTTCCACTGAAATCTGAGATCCTAATACCACAAGTAGGACAGGGTAATCCAGAGAGATCCCTTAACCAGGGACTTTTAAATCAGGTTCCTGGGAGGACCAACCCACTACCTCTGCTCATGGCTTCCCTGTTAGATATCGATGGCTAGGCAGGTAAAAGCAGAGCTGACTTGCTGCCCAGCACACCCCTGGGCAAGGTGGAGGCTGTTTCTCTAAAGGTTTCTGTTAAAGTCAGCATTTGTTGGCCTTGGCCCTGACCCTGTGCAACCCAGCTGTCCCAGAAGTCACAAGCAAGGCTCGGAGGAAGCAGGAATCCACACGACAGTATAGGGAAAAAGTTGCTAACCCAGTCCCCATGGATGCCTGGAAGCTAGTGCCAGCCTGCTCTTCTGTCTAAGTTGGAGGCTAAGAAGGGGCCAGTGGAAGCCAACTGAGAAGCCACTTACAAACCACATTTGTTGGGCCTTTGTTAATGACCAAGTCGCTTGGGCTGGGGTAGACCAGCAAAGGGAGGGAGGAAGTGTTGCTAATAATGTAGCATGAATGATTTGGAGCAAGGTCAGTTCCAAACTGACCGGAACCTGACAAGGTTCCAAAGATCTGGAGCCTGGGTGCAGGCAGCAGGCTGCCGTATAATCTCTAGCGAGTTTCTTTCTTTTAGAGTTTCAACTTTCGTATCTTGGAAATAAAGGGTATACATGGGGGGTGGGGCACTCATGGGCCTGTGTAGCAGAGAGAGAGGTGTGCTGTGTGTGTGAGAGAGAGAGAAGGAAAGAGAGAGGGTTGTCTTCTTCATGTCCGATAGTCTATTTGATGGTATGTGTATTTGCATTGGGGTGATGTGTCTGTATAGATGGCATTAGGCCTGACTTGGCATCTGTCAGTAGGTGACGATTAGGGTTTTCATACTCACAAGATGCATCTGGAGGAAGGGCATGATGGCCCGGGGAAATGACCCAGCCATTAAAGACTGCTTACTGCTCTGTCAGAGACCATGTTCAGTTCCCAGCTCCCACATCTGGCAGCTCGTACACACCTGTAACTCTAGATCTGCAGAGTTAGATGGCCCCTCCTGGCCTCTGAAGGCACCCAGATGCACTGTGCTTACAAACACACACACATATACTCACAATTTTCTTTTCTTTTCTTTCTTTTTTTTTGGGGGGGGTGTTATGAGACAGGGTTTCTCTGTGTAGCCCTGGCTGTCCTAGAACTCACTCTGTAGATCAGGCTTGCCTTAAACTCACAGAGATCCCCCTCCCTAAGTGCTGGGATTAAACTCACAGAGATCCCCCTCCCTAAGTGCTGGGATTAGAGGCATGTGCCACCACACCTGGCTCAAATGTATTTTTAAAAATATTTTCAAAAGATGTACTTAAAGAATCTCTCTCCCTCTGTTTGGTGTGCGTGCGTGCATGTGTGTGTATAAGTGAGGAAATCACTCAGGGAGAAAAATGTGAGGGTGCGGCTGTGTCCTACACTTATTTTTAGCCATGCTGGTAGTAAAATCAGTTATCTACTTATTTCAACCCAGTGCCCCCATGGGTTCGTGTTTGCCTGTTTATCTCCCCAGACCCATCTGCCAGCCCAAAAGTCAATAGACAAACATGCTTTGCCTCATATCCTCTGCTGTTTAAAGTTTATTTTCGACATGGAAAGCGGCAGCTGGAAACAGCAAGCCGGGCTGTGCATTGGGCTGCAGAGCCTACAGCTGGAGGAGGATCCTCCCAAAGCCGGTGCCTCCAAAGCCTTCCTCCTTGCTTCCTGTCCTAGGCTGAGAAAGGAAACTGCTGTTAAACACACAGGGCGCTGCTCCTTCCAAGGAAATCAGTGTCTGGCACTAGGTGCAGGGGACATCTTGGGAAACTGAGGCTACAATGTCTTAATGTCACCATTGGGTTATAACCCATGCTTTTGACCAATACCTGTTCTTCCTTCCTTCCTTCCTTCCTTCCTTCCTTCCTTCCTTCCTTCCTTCCCTCCCTCCCTCCCTTTTCTTTGTGTTATATGTTGTGATATATGGGGTGTATGTATGTGACCCAGAAGTCAAAGTCAGTGTCTTCCTCAGTTGTCCTTTTCTTTTCTTTTTCTTTTTTTTTTGACACAGGATCTCCTGAAACCCTAGCTAGCCTGGAACTCACTTATGTAGACCAGGCCGGCCTTTACTTCACAAAGATCAGCCTGTCTCTACCTCCTGAGTGCTGGGATTAAGGGCATGTGCTATCATGCCCATCTACATTATTTTTTTTGAGGCAGGGTCTCTCACTAAACCTGAAGCTGATGAGTCAGCTAGACAAACTGGCCAGTGAGCTCTAGGGATTGGTTTGTCTTCGCCTCCCCAGCCTTGGGATTACAGGCAGGCATGCCACACCTGGCTCCTCACTTGGAGGCTAAGGGTAAAACAAACAAACAAACAAACAAAAAAACCTGGGGTCCTCAGGTTGAGTCCTGGTTCCAGCCCTGATCACCAGTGGAGGGTGCATTGCTCTTAGAACACTGACAAGATCTTCAAATCGAAATGAATTTAAATATATATATATATTCCTGTCAGCGCTTTTGCTAAGGAGATGTCCCTGGACCCGAAGTGTTGGAGCTGCCAGAAGAAAAAGTACTTTGAATGATCCTATCTGTGCTAAAACCCAATCTGGTTAGAAGGGAGTGAGGTTGCAACGTGCTTCCTAGTGCATGCAACAGTCCCTTTCACACCGCTCCTTCTCCAAGGGACTGCTGTTATGCCCCGAAATAGGGAGGAAACCAGAGCTCAGGAAGAAGACAGATTAATTCAAGGTCAGACACCTTCTGCGCACGGATCCAAGCCCTTTGTCCTACAAAGGACAGTTCTAGAGGCTTCTCACAGTCCTGGGGCCCCTGGGATGTGGGAGACGAGGACAGGAACAGGAATTTGCTGTCGTCCTTGTATTTGGGGCTGGGGTGGGGTAGGGTGTGGTGCTGGTGGCTTGCGGGACTGAGACCTGACCGTCCCTTAGCGTTCCCAGAGTCCCCTCCTAGCCAGTAGGGAGAGACCCTAGGGGGAAAAAAAAAAAAGGTTACCGTGGCAACTCGCATTCCTCTGGAAGTGAGTCACCAGGGAGAAGAGCCTCTTGGTGGGTGGGGCTTGGAGAAAGTTTCAAAAACCGACCTCCTTCTCAGAGCCGCCCCCTCCTCCCGCCCCCTCCCTCGGTGCGGCCCTGTCGATGTGGCAGCTGACGGCTGAGTTAACTCTCTCTTCCCCCAACCACTTCTTTCTGGTTTAGTCCTTGGCAAACGCAAACTTGTTTCGCTTCTCCGCATCACACCACTCTGGGAGGTTGGTATCTGTTGTTCGGGAATATCTTAAACCTAAAAGCAATGGACACCCATCCTCTCTCCTCTCCTCCCCCCTCTCTCTCCACACACACACACACACACACACACACACAGAGAGTCAAACTCACACACACACAACCCTATGCACACGACTTTCAAGAACTTCCAGAGATGCCCCGAAGCTTATTCAAAGACCGCTGTAGGCTCCATTAAGTGACCTTGCTTGGAAATTATTAGCGGAATTCAGGTACCCTAAAGACTATCCCTGTTCCTTAGGACAGGGAGGCTACAGCCAAGGGAGATGCCTATGTGAGATCGCCCACAAACTGCCTAAAGCTTGCCACCCCATGTAGGGTCTGTATCTCACTCCACTACCTGCCCTCGGATGAGTCAATAAACTTAACCTAGAAAATTGCTGGTAGAGGCACTTCCTGCCCTGCAGGTGTGCTGTCTGTCCCTGAGGCAGATGACTGACGCCTGTTCCCTTTGGGTAAGTATTATCTCAGCCATTCTAGGTGTCACACACAGGAAGTTTACGGGACAGCTTGGAGCATCCAACAGGCTGGTCAGAGAGTCTTCGGTGGGTTCAGCACTGGGGTGAAAAATGGTCCTGGAGCTCAATCTCCCTGTCTCCTTCCTCCCCATCACACCTCCCTCTCCTTGTCCTCTCTGGATTGTATCAATTGTTGGTTTTCTCAGATGTCCAGTTACAGTAAAAGCAACCCTTGGTGAGTTTCTGTGGTGTCCACCTCCTCTCAGAATTAGGATGGGAACAATGGCAATCCCAGGCTGTGAGAGACAATGGCATTTCAGGCTGACTGACGCCACAGGGTGATGGGGTGGGGATGGGCAGAGACTCAAGGGACCTGAGCCTTCCCAGAGGAACTGATTAAAGGGGATGCCTCGCCTTGGCTGTTCACAGATCAGTTTATCCTTCGTGCAAAGTCCCATTTGGACCAACTGTGTTTAAACCCAGAACGCGATGTCTGTTCTCCTGGAATAGAAAGCCAGAACCAGCAGGCAGCAAGCCAGACTCTGGGTTGGCAGTTGTGATGGGCAAATGAGGAACAGATTCCCAGAAAAGAAGGCAACTGCCATGGAGAGTGACAGAGGACAGACCAGCAGTCTCTGCCATCAGAGAACACACAGCGAGAAAGCGGTCCCTGCAAATCATGCATACTTTCGGTGGAGCTACAGAGATAGCAAGTTCCGCTGTGAGTGAGCAACAGGCTTCCAGCCTGTGCCCTGAAGGAAAGCCCCAGCTCACCTCCCCCCTGAGGATGCTCATGGGAATGGAGCAGAGGGGCTGATGAAGGGCAGGGGCTGACAGGGTGGTGCATACCTTGGCGCAGGCAGGCAGGCAGCAGGCGGCAGGCAGAACAGCTCTGACGGTCTGAAGGGCTGCAGGAATGTGGAGGGGTTTAGAGGCAAGCAGCAGGAAGCCACTTGGAGCTATGGGCAGGGTCTGTCTCATCCTCCGCCTCCACTCGGAGGCCCTCCTCCTCTTCTGTCTCCTCCTTCCCCTGGCTGGCCTCCTCCTTCTCCCCAGAACCAAAGCTAACTGTCTTTTCTTTCTTCTTTCCTTGCCTTGTGGTTGTAGGCCGTGTCCGTGTGCTACCCAGACACCCCGGCCTCCCCGCCTCATCTGTTCTGGGGCTGCTGCCTAAACAGACATGAGGGACAGGACTGGAACAGCCGCAGGAATCACCCAGAACAGGCCTGGCCTTGTTCAGAAAGCGGCTGAAGCCCAAAGAGTCCAAGGCATTACCCAAGAGCCACAGAGACGCAGCTAAGCCCGGAGTCCTGACCTTATACCCAGCTAGCAAACTTGACTGGGTCCTCTCTTGGATTTAGGTGATGTGGAGAAGGGCAGAGCTGGGGGTGTGGGGGCGGGGGATGACAAAAACAAGCACAGAGTTTTCTCAGTTCCAACCAAACAAGTTACCACTGGTGACATTGGTGGTATCATTCTTGAGGATGAAGTGTGGTCCTGGCCTAAAAAGTCCCCTTTAACTCTAGGGGCACCAACCACAGATTAATGAGGGATTAGAATTTAGCTGGGATGCTCATTTCCACAGCACATATACTAAAATTGGCATGATACAGAGAAGATTAGCATGGCAAAATTAGCCTGCAAATTTGTGAAGTGTTTTATAAAAACAAAACAAAAACTTAGCTGGGAGTCTTGTATCATCAGTCCCTGACAAACACAGAGAGCAATAATATTGATAGTCAGATCAGAAACAATAGCCAGGGTTGGTGGGGAAGCCATTGTTGACACAGGAGGCTTCCATTTGGGTGTTAAACCCTGTTTGGACAGGGTTCCATGTATCCGGGGTTGACCACTATTATGTGGTGAGGATGACCTTGAACTTCTGATCTCCCTGCCTCTACTTCCCAGGTGCTAGGATTACATGCATGCACTACCATAACTAGTTTATGCGGTGCTGGGGATTGAACTCAGGGATTAATACTTGCTAAACTAGCACTCTACCAATGAAGCCACAATCCCCACCTGGCTTCGGTACTGTTAAGAGACCATTTTAATAACAAGGGCGCAGGCTCACGCAGGGCGAACGACCTGCCCAACAATGCCTTACCAAAAATGGCCCAAGAAAGCTGAGTCTACGATTCAGCTGGTTCGTCTTTTGGGGACAGGAACAGCCTCATCCTTGCAGCAGCTCTTTTGACCGAACACTTTGTGCCTGCTTACTAGGGAGGTACCAGAATGGATGTTGCAGGAGCTTTAGATGTGGCTAAAATGATGTAGCTTGTACACAGAACCACTTCCTCAGTGATGCAGACCCCCACAGCTTCTCCCAGAGGGTCAGACTGGCAGAGCCTTCCTGAAAGCATAGACATTGAAGCAGCCTTTGCATTTGGATAACATGGAGTTGGAGAAGGCAGAGAACAATCTAGGGATAAGCTTCCACACAGGACCCCTGCCTTTCTTGGCATGTCCTCACTTAGCACACTCCCCCTAGCCCACTCTGCCCAGTCAAAGAAGCTTGCTCTCAGTTCATTAGGCAGTCCAAAGACACCCATAACCCCAGTTCTTTGGTCCTTACTCTTTACTCTGCCAGACACTTTTCCAGCTGATTTTCCTGAGCCTGAACCTCTCTCATTCTTCAGAATGAGGTTTATGAAGCCAATGAGCCAGTGGGGCTGACAAAGCCCGGGGCCTTGATACCCTAGCTCAGACCAAGCTGGTGCCAGTTCAGCCTGCTCTAGATACAGGGAGCAGGATCGTGTATCCCAGCCTTCATGGCTGCCCCCTCTGTGTATCTGGCTCACAGCCAAAGCTGCTAGGCTCACAAGGCCAGGCACACCAGAGACTGCCTCAGCCCATTGCCTTGTTACTGCATCTTTCTCCACTCAGATCTTCCCATTGGCTAGAGGACACAAAGCTCTCATTTTCATCCAGGCCTTGGTCCCCTGGGCACATAGGCTACTGATTAGGGCAAGGCCAAACACATCGGAGGATAAAATTTGACTTCAGCCCTTCGTTCCTCTCACCACACTCCCCCGGGGAAGCTGGGAACTCTCCCTCAGTGCTGTGCAATCCACAAAGGACTTTTATCTTCTGGCCTTGTTGAGTGGGGCATTGATTTCATCTGTAAGCAGAGAAGCTGGGGTTCTCTAGGACTGCCTTGGCTGAGGCAGACAGAGGGACAGTACAAGAGAGTGATATCAGGGCTGGCTTTGCAGACAGAACTCTGTCTGGGCTTGAGCCTGCAAAATCTGTAAAAGTTAAATCTGTTAAATCTATAAAAGTTGAGGCATATTAATCAGCCTCGGTTTCCCCAGATATAAACTGTACCCCTCACTTGTTATGAAGTTCTTGTGACTATTAAACAAGGTGACATAAGATGCATTTGGCTCGCTGTCAAATGCCATAAGCACTCCATAATGTTAATAATCTTTTTTCAGATTTACTTAATATGTAATTATGTGCATGTGAGTACAAACGCCCTTGGGGGCCAAAGAGGATGTTTGGTCCCCTAGGGCTGGAGTTAATAGGTGGTTGTAAGCCAGCTGATGTGGGTGGGTATTGGGAACCAAATCTGGGGCCTACTGTGGTACAGACAAGCACTGTAAAATGCTAGATTTGTAGGGGCAGAGCTATAGATAGAACGATAGAATGGTTGCCTAGCAGTCACAAGACCTCCAACGCTATTTAAAGCTGAGCAAGGTAGTACATGCCTGTCACTCCATCATTTGGGAAGATAAGGAAGAACAGGAACTCAAGATGTGATTGCTAGATTTTCCTGTTATGGTTCTGTGGCCCTTCCATCTCCCTTCAGAGCCTGTACCCACACCTTTGAGGTGCAGGCTCTCTTCTGTCCTGCAGTGTCTCCTTCTGCTCAGGGCCTGAATGGAGAAGCTAGGTGGTAGATTGGTTCTGCCTTTCCTAATCCTGGTCTGTAAAAGTCTAGCTGCTGGTTGAAGGCCAGGAACATTCACAGGCAGGCACCAATTTTCTGAACCCCACAGTCCTGGAACTCCTTTCTGAAGGGAAGAGGAAAGCCCAGCCCTAAGACGTGGCAGCTTTAACAGGGCCCCTGACGTGGCCTGGAAACCAAGCCTCTGTCAGTAGCTGCGTGGGAAGCCAGGAATGATGAGGACTAGTCAGGTCGGGACGTGGCAACCCAGCCCATGACTCAGCTATTCGACCCAGAAGCAGCCAGGAGACTCCATGCAGATCCCGGGGATCTCAGATGTCTCGGAAGCAGGATCTGCTCTGCTTCCTTAGAAAAGGCTGGCCCCGATGTCAGTACAGTCTGCTGACACTACCCTGCTATCGTACACTCTCCACTCCTGGCTCCTAGACCCCCTCCCTGGCTCTAGGAGTCCTAATTAGTGGCTTGCTCAGGGTCTATGAAGTCCTAGGAATCCCACACAGAAACCTCTAGTAGCTAAAGGGAGGGGGGCATGTTTCCAGGTCTTTAGCCCCCACACACCTGCTTCCATCTGAGGACTGCCGTGTCCTGGTTGACAATTTTTTTTTTTTTTTTTGCCTCAGATTTCACATCTGAAAGTGTTTTTACTACTTGAAGACAAATTTTGAGGGGGTGGAAGAGCTGGCTCCATGGTTAAGAACACTTGCTACTCTTGCAGAGGACCCAAGGTCAGTTTCCAGCACCCACACCAGGAGGCTCACAAACGCTTGTAACTCTAGCTCCGAAAGACCCAAAGCTCTTCTGGCCTCTGAGGGCATCCGCATACATACTTGCATAGTACACACACATACACACACACACACACACACACACACACACGCGCGCGCGCGCGCGCGCGTATATATAATCTTACAATTTAGCGCATATATATAATCTTACAATTACATATATTAAAAAAAATTGAGGCCAAGCATGGTAGCCTACATCTACAATCCCAGTATTCGGGAGGCTGCGGCAGGAGGATTGCAAGTTTGACAACAGCCTGGTTTATATAATAATTCTAAGCCTGTCTTCTACAGAATGAAATTCTGCCCTGACAAAGAAATAAGCAACAAAACCAAAAACATTTTAAGTACGCTAATTCATGTTGAGCCCACCGGCTCTCCACATATCTGAAAGTTCTGAAAGGTGAGCAGGGACCACAAAAGACATGAAAAACATTTTTTTTTTTTTTTGCAAGTCTGCAGTTTAGCTTCTGCAGCACCTTTAGCACAAGCTGAAACAGAGGCAAGTAGTAATAAGAAGTGTGTGCTTTCAAGCCTGAAATCTAGTGTCCCCATCCAGAGACTGGTCCTTTCTCCCCTCTCAAAAGGTTTTCTTTTCAAACAAAACCCACCTGCAGGAGAAAGCTCCCTTGGGACCATCTTTGGGAAGCTGAAGTCTCCTTTCATTAAGAGAGCCCAGTGTCTCCCAGCCCTCTCCACTCCAATCTCTGCTGCCTTCCCTTTCAACGTCTCCAGAAAGAAAAGACAGCATCTAACCTGGGTACCTGCGGTTCGCTCTTTTGATTTGGACACAGACTCTCATTCTGCACTTCTGGTTGGCCTGGAGTTTGCCACCTTCCCCGCTCAGCCTCCGGAGTGCTGGGATCACAGGTGGACACCTCCAGCCCTGTCGCTTCTCTGAAAACAGCCTCCTGCTTTCTTCTCAATCCAAGCCTGGTCCTCATCTCGCCTCCTCTCTGTCCTTCTCAAACTTTGATTTCTGTTTGCTTTTAACTTAAAATTTTTTTCCCTTATTTTTTAAAAAAATTATTTATATATTATTTATACAGTATTCTGTGTGCTTGTGTGCCTTCAAGTAAGAAGAGGGCACCAGGTATCATTCTAGGTGGTTAGGAGCCACCATGTGGTTGCTGGGACCTGAACTCAGGACCTTTGGAAGAATATCCAGTGCTCTTAACTGCTGAGCCATCTTGTCATCTCTCCAAACACCCCCCCCCCATCCCTTTTCTTTTCTTCCTTTCTTTCTTTTCTTTCTTTCTCTCTCTCTCTCTCTCTCTTTTTTTTTTTTTTGAGACAGGGTTTCTCTGTGTACCTTTGGCTGTCCTAGACTTGCTTTGTAGACCAGGCTGGCCTCGAACTCACAGAGATCCACCTGCCTCTGCCTCCCTGCGTGCTGGGATTAGAGGTGTGGACCACTGCACCTATCTGCTTTTAACTTTTTAAAAAAATTATTATTATTACATTTCTTTGGGGGCTGGGTTTGGAGGTATTAGGATAATTAGCGGGAGGTTTCCTCCTTCCACCATGTGGTTTCCAGGAATCAAACTCAGGTCATCACAAACCTTGGTGCAGACACCTTAACCTGCTCAGCCGTATGACAGACCATTCTCTCAACCTTTAAAAATAGCACTAGGTGAGAAGCCGAGAGATCCAACGGCCTCGGTAGTATGGGCAAGGCAACGCTAACCTCTGGGCCTTGATTTGCCTCATATTGGAGATACGAGTATAGACTTCATTCAGACTTTCTCAGCAGCAGGAAACAAGGGTCAAGGTGATGGCCCCAGCTCTGTCTTTCCTCTGGGTCCTCAGTGGTGGCTGTCATTTTGCTATTTAACTGTAAACAAGGGTTTTACAGCCGATACGACGTCTGAAAACAATCAAGCCCGTTAGAAAAACCTTTACCCTTTAGAAATTACTGTTCTTTTAGATAGGATCTCACTATGTATGTAGCGGTTGATCGACCTGAAACTTGCCAAGTAGGTAGAGAGGGTTGGCCTCAGACTCAGAGATCTGCCTCCCGAATGCTGGGACCAAAGGTGTGTGCCACCACACCCACCTCAGAGATGTTTTTCTACAAAAAGAACTGAGTATTTGAACCCAGAGCTTTAAGCATGCTAGCCAAGTGACCTACCACCAGGCTACACCCTCAGCAGCCTTTTAGACTTTAAATTCAGTGTTTGCCTTTCTTCATTTTATGCCTCTATCTCTTCCTGAATTCCTCACTTGGTATTCAATGGTTGTCGCTACCAGCAGAGATAAGGGATTCCCTATCTTGTGGCCCCACAGCTCTCACAGATCTAGATCCCGGTCTCCTGCGTGGCCTTTTACTTGCATTACGGCCTAAGATTCCAGAACAATGGGTAAGCCCGAGAGCTGGGCCAGTTCATACCCAGATTTCCCATCTGGTCCCAGGCTGCTGTCTCCAGCCGCTCCCCTCCCC
>CM053757.1:42214996-42245454 GCA_028658305.1 Pachyuromys duprasi
CACACACACACACACACACAGGCACTCTTAATTAAAAATGTAAGAACAACATAAGAGCAGCAATGGGAAAGGGCAGGGACTGCAGCTCAGCCATACGGTGAGAATTTGGGAAATGGGTCTCCTGCTGCAGAGACAGGGTGGCTATAGCCAACCCTCCAGCACTCTGCATCTGACCCCGACACCCAGAGGTGCCACCCGTCTGTGTCGGAGGCAGAAAGGCAGTTGGAAGGGACAGAGACGAGGCAAGCACAGAGATGCCAGAGGTGCCAGACAGACACACAGCAGGGACAGATCCTCTGACCTTTTGGGACTGGTATCTGAGACAAGAGAGACAGTAAGTCAGAGAGGAAGGATAACCCAGGGCCCAGCCAAGAGACAGGCTGCTGCTTCCCTTCCTCAGTACAATGAACTCAGCTTCTCCCTCTTGACCCTCAAGGCCCAGTACAGCCTGGCCCCAGTCTACAGGCTTCATTCAAAGGCCTATAAGCTTGGTTCTACTCTAACTAGGTCTTCACAGACCAAACTACCTCCTCTTCCTCTCATCCCAGCTCTGCTAACATTATGTTGTTGAGACAGGGTTTTAACCTGTAGCTACGTTTTTTTAATCCTCCTAATCTTGGAAAGTGTCCGCAGCAGCCAGACCCCACCCACCACCGTATCTTCTCTATTCTACTGTCTTGAGCTATTGTCTTTATAGCACCCATCACAAAGACACAATTGCCTCTTTTATGTTTATTGACTGACTTTTCTTTGTTACCCTCTCCCCGAATCTGGACCATTGTCTGCCTTAGTAACTGGTGTGGCCTTATTTGATTGGGATTGTTCCCCCAATCAAGAATTAATTTCACGGGGCAGGGCAGGGTGACTGGTCTAGTTTTCTTTTCTGTTACTGTGATAAAACACTGGCCAAATGCAATGGGAGAAAAGGGTTTATTTCATCCTACACTTCCAAGTAATAGTCTCATCGAGGGAAGGCAAGGCAAGAACCTAGACGCAGGACCTAAAGAAGAGACTGTGGAGGATCCTGGTTGCTGGCTTGCTCCTTGAGGCTTGCTCAGTGTGTCTTCTTATATAGGCAGGACCATCTGCCTAGATGTGACACTGCTCACAGTGAGCTAGCCCCTCTCACATCAATCATCGATCAAGAAAACTTCCCACAGGCCAATCTAATGGAGGCAATTCCTCAATCGATGCTCTTTCTTTCCAGGAGAGTCTAGTTTGTGTCAAATTGACAACAACTAAAGAGCACAGCGGTCCTGCTTGTAAACCCAGTACTTGGTGGGGTGGGGAACACCAGAGGTGTGGCGTCAGGGTGGTATCTCTACTTCCAGGCCAGCCTGAGCTACATAGCCGGTTCCTAGAGAGAGTAAGAGCGAGGAGAGAGAGAAATTTTTATTGCCTTTGTTATGTCACAATAAGAAAATTCCTACAGGTAGCAAGATTTGAAAGTTTAAGGAATACTATCATGATGATTTTTAATTTTATTTTAAATTCTATGAATGGTTAGCCTACACGTTTGTAAGTGTATCACGTGTGCACAGGGCTTGAAGTGGCCAGAGAAGGGACACTGCCTCCCCTAGAACTGTAGTTACAGATAGTTGTTTGTCACCGTGTGGGGGTTGGGTCCTCTGGAAGAGCAGCAGGTGCTCTTAACTTCTGAGACATCTCTCCAGCCCCTAAGGATAACATTCTTAAACTAATAATAACAATAATTGTTGGGGCTGAAAAAATGGTTCAGTAGTTAGGAGCACTTGCTGCTCTTCCAGAGGACAGGGTTTGGGTTCTCAGCACCCACATGAAGGGAAGGCTGTCTGCAGCTTCAGTTCCAGATCTGATGCTCTCTTCTGGCCTCCAAAGGCACTGTATACGCGCGGTATCCATACATGCAGGCTTAACACTTGCACACATAAAACAAAAGTAAATAAATATTTTACAATTTGTTTAAAAAACGATTACCCTAAAATATACTAAGAATTTGACTTGGTTTTTAATTTGATCTTGAAAAATGACTCTTATCTTTTCTTAAGGATGGGCCAGTAAATCTGCTTTGTATTTGAATTGAGTGGAGCTTTTTTCCTTTCTTTCTTTCTTTCTTTCTTTCTTTCTTTCTTTCTTTCTTTTTTTTTTGAGATAGAGTTTCTCCATATAGCCTTGGCTGTCCTGGACACCCTTTATAGACCAGGCTGTCATCAAACGCACATCGATCCGCCTGCCTCTGCCTGGGATTAAAGGCGTGTAGCCACCATGTCCGGCTTTTGTGTGTGTGTGTGTTTTCAATAGAAGACACTCCATCAACCTCTGTATTTATTTCTGTCTCTCTCTGTCTCCCCACTTTATGACCCTCCCTGGGCCTCATGCAGCTAAGGATGACTTTCAACCCCTGATCTTCCTGCCTCTAGCTCCCACGTGCAGGGATTGTGGGCATGTCCTAGCACATCCAATTAAATATTTGCTTTCTGGCTCTGTACAACTAAATGAGTGACAAGGAGATTCACCCTAGGGATGAAGAGGAACCTCAGACCAGGACGTGGAAAGAGGAAGACAACCAGTCGTGAAAGGGGACACAGAGGGGGCTTGGTGGGCCAGAAAGCTGTTCTGGCTTCTGACGGAACTGAAGCTGTGTCTGCGGATGCTGTCTGGGTCACAAAAATAATTTCACTGACTGTTCAGCCAAGCTGTGCATGGGAGACTCTCCTACATTCAGAAGCTCTGTTTGGCTCTGCCTCCTCCCAGGCATGAGAAGACTGGCATTCTTTTGGGGCTCAGCCTCTTCAGTCTTTATCTTTACTGGAGAGGGGTAGGGAGGCATTGGGGGAGAAGACAATCTAAATGTCAGTCTTGATTCTATACCAATTTGTTGTCACATAACGTATAATAGTATTCTGGTAGGGCTGTTTCGAGGATTACATGAGCTACTAAACTTTTCTAGAAAAAGTTGTGTACAGCAGTACATGCCCATAACTCTGGCACTCAGGTGGCTCAGGCAGGAGGATTGTGAATTCAAGGCCTGCCTGGACTACTTAGTGAGAATTTGTCTCAAAAAAAAAAAAAAAAAGCCAAAGGGATGTGCGCATAGGTGCTTGCTGCCAAGTCTGATGACCCAGTTCAATTCCCAGGCTCTACATGATAGAAGATGATAGCTAAGTTATCCTCTGATCTCCACATGTGTGCTGTACCATGAATGCACCACCCTCACACACAATAACTAAATAAATGCAAGTTAAAAACTAAATTAAAAACAAAAACACAGAAAGTATCTTCTATGAAAGAATTACATAGCCAGGCATAGTGGCGCACACCTCTAATCTCAGTACTCAGTAAGGCAGAGTCAGGCAGATCTCTGTGAATTCAAGGCCAGTCTGATCCATAAAGCGAGTCCGGGACAACCAAGGCTACGCAGAGAAACCTTATGTCAAAAAATCCAAAAAATTAAAAAATTATAAAGCATGTTGCCATTAGAGAAAGCTAGCTAATGTCCTGTGTTCTAGTGTCTTTTATAGTTCTTGCAAGCATGCAATTGTTTCGTAACAAGTTCTCAAAAGAGGTTTGAAGGAGGGGAGTCAGAAGCCTCGAGGTTCTGAAATGTTTCCTGAGAGCTGGACAACAGGAGTGAGGAGTTGAGAGATGCAGTGATGGGAAAGGAAATAGGTGTCTGTGAATTATTAATGAGATCTCTTTAATGCTTTTGGTCCATCTATTTACTGCTGGTGAGGAGAACGCATTGCCATTCCACAGGAGCAGAGACTAGAGCACAGGTTGCTGTTGTGAGCCACCATGTGGGTGATGAGTACTGAGCCCAAGTTTCCCGGAAGAACAGTAAGTGCTCTTAACCACGGAGCCATCTCCCCAGCCCTTAGTGAAACATTTGAAAAAGAAAAACAGAGTTCTGCAGACACACATCTCCTTCCTAGAGGCAGCCTACCCCTCTAGCTGGATAACAAATAAATAGTGCCTTATTACCATGAAAAAACTTTCCCTTAAGAATGCCCTGCTTGGCCTGGGGAGATGGCTCAGTGGGCAAAGAGCTTGTCACAGAAACATGAGGACCTGGGTCCAGACTCCCAGCACTGATGTCATAAAATGCTGGGCATGGCAGTGCATGGCTGTAATCACAGCTCTGGCTGGGTGGAGACGAAGACCCCTGGGACTTAATGACCAGCCAGTCTAGTTGGATGAGGAAGCTAGAGGTTCAGAGAGAGACCCTGTCTCAAAAAATAAGGTAGGGCTGGGCATGGTGGTGTCCTCCTTTAATTGCAGCAGGGGCAGGTGAATCTCTGTGAGTTTAAGGCCCCCTTCCACTACCAGTCCATAGCCTTGTGGGCTTGAACTTTCTTTCGTATCTCAGCCACATTGCCTATGGTGTTAATAACTCTCCTAGCATTAGTCTTAGCCTGCCTCAGTTTCCCCCTTGAGCTTCCAAGTAGAAACCTTATAAGAAGGACTGGAGAGATGGCTCAGCAGTTAAGAGCATTGTTTGCTCCTCCACAGGACCCTCATAACTGCAACCCCAGTTTCAGGAGATCTGATGCCTTTTTCTGGATTCTGTAGGCATTTCATGAACATGCTGCACAGACATACATGCAGACAAAATACCCATACACATAAAAAGTAGAGAGAGAGAGAGAGAAACTTTAAAGGATCTCCCACAATTCTGAACTTTTGGGGGTTTGGGGGACAGGACCCCATGTAGCCCTGTCTTTGCCTCCCAAGTGCTGGGATTACAGGCGTGAGCCACCACGCCCAGTATTAGCCTTCTGCTTGACTTTAACAGGCCTGTCATTCCTCAAACTTTTCTTTTTTCCCTTTTTGACACTGAGGCCTTGTGTCATACCAACATCACTCTGAACAGAACAGATGGATGGTGTTTTTGCTGCTCCTGAAGTAGGTAAGGATGTATCCAGCACACAGGCACAATGCACAAATGGCTGGAAAATCACCTTCCTGGCCCAGGATGCCCATCTTTCTGGAAAAGTACTGAACTACCCCAAACTTTGTAAGAATCCATTCCTTGTAGCCCCAGGAAGCAACTGTGGAGCTGACGGAGACCTGCCCAGTCTGGGGTGGAGCCCCAGGAAGAGCTGGCTGGGTCCCATCACCTGGCATTGGAAGGACTTGGTGTACCAAGAGGCCGGCCAGCCAGCAGCCACCCAGTGTGCGTCTGGACTTGTTTTTCCTGCCCTTTTTCTGCTTCTTTTAGAGCCTGGCTGAATGGCCCCAGTCTCTCTGACCTGCCTTAGCACTGGACCCTCCGTGTCTGGCCAGCTCCTCTCCCACCCGCCTTGATAAACAACCCTCTCCCCTCTGGGAACCACAGTGGGAGGCTGTTTTCTCCCTCCTGCACCTCAGGATGCCTCCCTCTCCCCTCATCTGGGCTGCCTTCCCGGGGCCTTGGCTGGGAACCTATGTTAACGCATCCTTGGATGTTAACTCATCCCTGGTCCACCTGAAGGAAAGAGAGTCTCAGAAGTTTTGTTTTTTAGCAGGAAAACCTTGTTTTCCAAACAAACTATTACCCAGAGTTTGCCAGTTTATAGAAGAGATAAATACGGATGTTTATGGCAGACTTGTTAATTATGGCCAAATATTGGCAAGAACGCTAATTTCCATCTGTGGGGACCAGGTTAAATAAAATCACAGTAAAGTTACAGGACCGAATACTATTCAGTCACCTAAAAGCCCAAGTCATATTCCAGGAACAGCAAATATTCTGAGGGAAAAAATATTCATTTTTCTATGGACAATATTTGTTTCACAGTTCCATTTTTGAGCAAAGGCCAAGATGACTGCTTGTTCTGTTAAATCTGACCACCTTTTTACTTACACTCCTAAAATGCTTATTCCATATTTAAATATGGTGGGTGACCAAACATCTTGTTTTTATTCCAAATTCAAAGATTTCTTGGGATATAAAGTCTTGAGACATTAAATGTTAAACCTGAGAAAATCCCAAGCAATGAGAGATAAGTGTTACCTACCACCTGTGATAGAAACCAGAAATAAATAAATATAGAAATACTTTATTTATTCTTATTTTATGTGCATTGGTATTTTGTTTGCATGTATGCTTGGAGTTACAGACAGTTGTGAGCTGCCATGTACATGCTGGGAATTGAACCCAGGTCCTCAGGAAGAACACCAGTGTTTAACCACTGAGTCATCTCTCCAGCCCCAGAACTTTACATTTTAAATTTAACTTAATTTTTTGTTTGTTTTTTGAGGCAGGGCCTCACTATGTAGTCCTAGCAGGCCTAGAACTCACAAGGTAGATCAGGCTGGACTTGAACTCACAGAGATTCATCAGCCTGTGCCTCCTGAGTGCTGGGGCATTAAAGGTGTACACCACCATACCCTGCTCGGAATTTTACTTTGGAAACAATAGATAGAGGATTGACACTTTTAACCCATATCAATAAGCCAGAATAGTCATGAGTGTACATGAGTACATGCTTTTGTTATCACAGTTGTATGCTTTTGGGGTGTTTTGTTTGTTTTTAAGATATATTTTTAATTATGTGAATATACATAGGTATGTGCACCTATGTGCAGGTGCCTGAGGTGGCCAGAAGTATCAAATCCTTTGCAGCTGGAGTTGCAGGCCACTGTGGGCCTCCTGTTTTTGGATGCTGGGAACCGAACTCAGGTCCTCTACAACAGCAGTGTATTCTTAGTCACTGAGCGAACTCTCCAGCTCCGTGTTTATTTATTTTGAGACAGGGTCTTCCTACATAACCCAGGCTGGCTTCACACTCTTGATCCTCTACTTCAGCCTCCTGAGAACTGGAATTAGGGCATGCATTGCCAAGGTCAGCATCCCCACTTAGTTTTTTGAGACGCGGTTTCTCACTGACACTGGAGCCCACTGGCTGTGCTAGACTTGCTAGGCTGGCTGGTGAGACAAATCACAACACAACATCATCCAGCCATTCAAACAAACACGAAAGGACAAATCAACTTATTTCAGGTAACATGTAGGACTCCCTGCCCCCTCCTTGGGGAAGGGGACTTATTTCTCAATCCCCCTTGAGAGAGGCTGGACAGATGACTCTTGAAAGCAGAGTATGGAAGAGGAAAACACGCCTTTAATCCCGCACTCAGGAGGCAGAGGCCAGCAGATCTCTCTGAGTTTGAGGCCAGCCTGGTCTACAGAGCGAGTTCCAGGCCAGCCAGAGCTACACAGAGAAAACTGGTCTTGAAAAATGAAAAACAAGGCTGGAGAGATGGCTCAGTGGTTAAGAGCACTGGCTGCTCTTCCAAAGGTCCTGAGTTCAATTCCCAGCAACCACATGGTGACTCACAACCATCGATAGTGAGATCTGGTGTTCTCTTCTAGCCTGCCGGGGTACATGCAGGAAAACACTACAGATAATAAATAAATCTTAAAAAAAAAAAAAAAGAAAAAAGAAAAACAAAATGAAAAAGAGAAAAACAGTAATCTGTAGGGGAGGAAAGTGGTGCAGTCAGTCTCCATGTCCTCAGGTAATATAGCCAGTGCCAGGCCATATGGCACCAGAAGCTCCTCTGAGACAATAAAGAGTGACCTCCCCCAGCTCCAGTGCAGTCCAGGGAACATTAGTCAACCCTGCTAGTGAGACAGCTTATGAAATACGTGGCCAGTTTTCTTCGAAAGTGGAAAGTGAGACACTGCATCAAAGCAAAAGGAGAAACAGGAAATGTGGGGAGTGAGGACTGGGCTTGTGGCTCAGCAGGAGGTGCTTGCTCGGTATGCTTCAAGTCCTGGGTTTCGTTCACCTCCAGTACTGTATAAACTGAGAATGACGATGCCTGCCTGTGATCCCAATGCTGGAGGCAGGAGGACGGGAAAGCCCAGCTAACCTTAGCTACATGGGATCCTGTGCCAAACTGCCAGAGGACTAATGTGAAGGGATAGCCTGCACCTCTTTGGAGCTGGGAGAACAAGAGAACAGAGGGCTCCGTTCAGCTCTGTTGAGGTCCAGAATGCACCTGCCACTGCAGGTTTGGTGTGTAGCAGACACAGTGGCATTGGGAGGATCTTAGCCCACTGAGGGCTCCAGGCCGCTCATCTCCCAGTCCTCTGGCCTCTCCTTCCTGTCATCCCTTGCCATCTCTGGCCCTCTAATGACTGGGTGTGCACAGGGACCATAGCTTCTGTTTAGGTAAAATGGCAGCCAGTCGGCCATAAACAGCTGCCTCCGGGAGGGCTATTTCCAAACTGAGCCTGGACTGAGGGCAGAGGAGGAGGAGTCAGGCCCGGAGTGCAGTGTCAATGATCTTGCACTGTGGAAAGATGTGGGCATGAGTTCTCAGGTGTGGGGCCTACAAGCTGGTTTTTGTGGCGCATCTACCAGGCTAGAGGCTGTGGGGTTATTAGCTCTACCTGGAGCCACAGGGACCCCCACCCCCCTTTTTTCTTGAGACAGGATTTCTCTGTGTAACAGCGCCGGCTATCCTGTCTTTGTAGACCAAGATGGTTTTGAACTCACTGAGATCTGCCTGCCTCTGCCTCCTGAGTGCTGGGATTAAAGGTGTGTGCCAATATGCCTGGCCACAGCCCCTTCTTGAGTGTTCCCCTGTCGTCTGGGTTTAGTGCATTCTCACCCAGCCATTTTGGGACTCTGAAAGCTAGGGTAGGCTGAATGTGGCCCAGTCCCCCTTGGCCTCTTCCTCCTTTTCTCAGCGTCCCTTATCAAAAAGACATCCAGAAGGTTGGGCACGGTAGTACTCCCATGTAATTCCAGCACTCAGCAGGTGAAGGCAGGAGGATCAGGAAGGGGTTCAAGGTTATCCTCAGCTACAAAGAGAATTCAAGGCCAGCCTGGAGTACTTGACATTCTGTCACAAACAATGACACTGAGAAAGAGGATATCATACAGAGGCTCCTATTATTTCAGGATTTTTTTTTTGATTTGGGATATTTATGGAGGATGGTGTTGCCAGGGGACAGAAGATGGAGAGGGTGGCAGAGAGGGCAAAGAAAGGACCCTCCCTATGGCACCACCACTGGGGACAGCCGGGCTAATGTTCCAGGTGTTACAACTTACCAGCCCTAGGTATGAAGGCTAAAGGGTGGCGTGGGGTTCGTACAGGATCCCTGGCCCCGGCTGTCCAGAGCAGGGTGAGTGCTCCAGGCCTTGCTTCTCAGGGACATTGCGCCAGCCAAGGCTGGGGGCCCACTCAGCAGAAGCAGGGGTACATGACCACCTCCTCTGTCTCCATTTCTGGTACCCTGTAGCACTCACAGCCCCATGGGATACCTTTCGGGCAAGTTATCCTCACTTCATTCAAAGCAGGGAATGCAGGGCTGGGTAGCTCAGTGGTGGAGACCTCACTTCTCCCCGAGGAACGACAGGCAGTCAGCGCTGGCTGGGGGAGGGGGCAGCACCTTCTTTAGTGGGGTAGCCACCAGCAAGGTGCCCGTGCTCCTATAAACAACCCTTCCTGTGCAACTGCAAGCAACCCTCATAGCCATGCATTCTCTCGCTCACACATACATACTTGTGTGCTTACACACTCACAGTGACACACGCACACACACACTAATGATAAAACTTAAAGCAGCAGAGTAAGGAAACCTGATTGACTTACTTAGACTAAGTGGACACAGCCACCAGAAACATAGAATTCTAAAAGCAGCCCTGATGGACACTCCCAAGAAATTGCAGGCTAGGGCTGTGCAAGAGATGGGCAGTAATTAAAGGAGATGCCACGGAGAGGGTAGGGGCGCAAGCAACTGGTCCCCTGCCACGCGACACGGGCACAATCCTCAAGGCTCCGCTGCTCCTTTTTCATAGTCTCTCTTATCAACTGTCAGTTTTGTAACTGACAGTGCTCTCCTTTGTAAAAGTGGGATCGTGAGGAATCGTGGATAATCATCACAGCTCTGCAGTGACGAGCCTTACAGCACAGATGAGAAACCTGAGTTTCACAAAAGACACCTTCACCTTGCACAGGCCACGGCCACCCAGCAGCAGGGGAAGAATTCGAATGCTGAAGTCCTGTACTGAGAATCCTGGGAATTTCAGTTTCTTTAAAGACACAGAAATATAAGAATATGTTCTCATTTTAATCCCAGGTTTAGGGAAATGGGGCTACTTCAAAGCAGCTGATTATGACTTGCCTCATGCTCTGGTTGAGGGCGTGATTTTGGCAGTTGCAGAGAGTTTCTGGGCTTGTGTGACGTTTGGAATTCTGGGGACTTTTCAGAGGGTACATGCTAGAGCCTCGATAGATGGGTTGTTGGTTGGTTGCTGTTGGTCATTTGTTAAGTCGTCCTTCGTGAAGAAGACAAAGAAGAGGAGGAAAAAGAAGAAAAGAGGAGGAGGAAGAAGAAATTAGATACGCTGATGCCATAAATCAAATTTGTCCCAAGGAGCTTGATATCCCCAATCAGCAGGCAATAATCTTAACATTAAAGTCACACACACCCCCTTACAATCCCTGACTTTATTCAGAGATCTCTTTCCTTTCCTCTCTATCCTTTTTCTCTCTTGTCTAGTTTTAGAGGGTTGAAGGGGAAGAACAGGAGGGGTGGAAGGATGAAGTTTGGAAGAAAAAGAGAACCCACAAAGTAGCCAATCCCAGCTACAAAGTCCAGAACACGGCTGTCTGCAGGTAGAAGCTCAGTCCATAAAACCAATCAATGCTGGGTGCAGTTGCACACCTCTGTAATCCCAGCACTGGGGAGGAAGAAGCTGGACCTGAGAGGCCAGCCTGGGCTACAGTGAGATTCTTCCTTAAAGGCAAACAATTGGGGCTGGAGAGGTGATCCCATGGGTAAAGAGTGCTTGCTGCAGGAGGATCTGAGTTGGGATCCCAGCACCCACATAAGAAGCAAGGTGTGGCTGCATGTGTCTGTGTTAGTGCTATGGGAGGTGCAGACAGGGTGTGCAGGCTTACCTGCTGTGGCCTGGATCTAGAGTTAGTGAGAGACCGTCTTAAGGGAAGGAAGCATCGAGTGGTACAGCAGGACACCTGCCATCCTCCTCATGCACTTACAGGCATGCACAGCTGCACATGCAAGTGACACATGCATGCACAAATAGGGCTTGGGAGCAGTTCCGTGGTAGAGTGCTTGTCTAGCATGTTCAAGACCCTGGTTTGGTGGTTAAGACCAACAACACAAACAAGTCAAGATGCTCTGACTTGCCTGTTTTGGGCGCATCAGATTGGAAGGGTCTATTCTACCGAGTCTCCCTATGCCCTTGGGGAAACTTTGTAGAAACCTTGAGCAGTTTGAAAATCTATAAACTGGGCTGGGTTAGGTTGGCATGCACAAAGTTTTGGATTTGCTCTCCAACATTGCATAAACCAGGCTTGGTGGTTCATGCTTGCGGTACCAGCATTTAGGAGGTAGAGGCAGGAGGTCCAGAAAGTCAAGGCCACTCGTGACTACTCAGTGTGCTCCTTGACCATGTCTCAAAAACAAAATAAACAGGGGCTGGAGAGATGGCTCAGTCATTAAGGGATCATATTGCTCTTTTAAAGGACTTGAGTTCAATTCCCAGCACCCACATCAGGTGGCTCACAACTACCTCTAACTTCAGCTCCAGGGGATCCAATGCCTCTGGCTTCCAGGGCAACCTGCACTCATGGCACACCACCATAGACAGACAGACAGACAGATACACACACACACACTTAAAAGAAATCTTTTTTTTTCTTTTTCAAGACAGGGTTTCTCTGCATAGCCCTGGCTGTCCTGAAACTTGCTCTGTAGATCAGGTTGGTCTCGAACTCAGAGACCCACTTGCTTCTGCCTCCCAAATGCTGGGATTAAAAATATTAGCCATCACTTCCCAGCTATAAAATAATCCTTTTTTAAATTAATTACACTTTATTCACTTTGATCCCCCATAAAACCCTCTCTCCTCCGTTCCGAATCTCACCTTCCATCCCCCTTCTCCACACATGCCCCTCCCCAAGTCTACTGATAGGGGAGGTCTTCTTTTCCTTTCTTCTGATCCTAGTCTATTCGGTCTCATCAGGAGTGGCTGCATTGTCTTCCTCTGTGGCCTGGTAAGGCTGCTCCCCCATTGGGGTGAGGTGATCAAAGAGCAGGCCAATCAGTTCATGTCAGAGACAGTCCCTGTTCCCATTACTATGGAACCCACTTGGATACTGAACTGCCATGGGCTACATCTATGCAGGGGTTCTAGGTTTTCTCCTTGCATGGTACTTGGAGTATCAGTCTCAGGAAAGACCCCTGTGCTCAGATATTTTGGTTCTGTTGCTCTCCTTGTGGAGCTCCTGTCCTATCCCTATAAATAAATCTTAAATAACAGCAACTGGGGATGTTTGAGAGCATCTGCATAGTAACACCCAAACAAAACAAACAAACAAACAAACAAACAAACAAACAAAAACCCAACCAACCAAAACCCAAGCCAAATCAAAGACTTGGGCTGGGGCTGAGAGTGGGGGCTCACTAAGATCACAGCATAGACACTGTAGCTGGAGTTGTCCAGCTGTAGGTTCAGTGAGAGATCCTGTCTCAAATGAGGATGAGGACTGAGAAAGACACCAGACATTAAGCTGGGGTATGGCTTCCATTTTGAGGTGAACCGGTCCAGGCTGCCTATTCTGCTGGAAATACCCAGGGTTGAGATAGTAATGCCTTCAGAACTCGGGGTTCCCTAGAGAGGTCCTTGCTTCTGCTCTAGCTGGGATCAGTACATTCAGCTGAGGCCCTAATTCTGGCCTTTAAGATGACCAAATCCAAAGCACACTGCCATCTAGTGGTAAAAACAAAAACCTCACCACCAGGAGGCCTGGGAAGAAGCCAGGTGCCCTTAAGGGACCACGAAGGCAGAACTGGCCCTGGACTTGGTTAGTAGGCAGTTGACTGAATAAGAGATCTTATGCAGCTCAAGCTAGTCTCAAACTGTCTATGGAGCTGAGGCTGGCCTTGGGCTCCAATTCTCTTGCCTTCACTGTGAAAGGATGCCTCAGTTCTGGTACTAGGTTCCCTGGAGTGAAGAAACTGTTATTGTTCAGATGAGCAAACTTGCCCTAGGAGAGATGAGCTGCTAGTGCAAGATCATGGCTGGCCAAGGGCAGAACTAGCCTTATCCCAGGCAAGTAGTGTTGAGTGCCCAGTAAATGCCAGGGGATCCACAGTTAAGTTCCCTTTAACCCCCTCTCATAACTGACTATAATTCCAGGTCCAAGAGACCTAATGCCCTCTTCAGGTCTCCTCAGGTACCCGCACACACATGGCACACATTCTCAAATAGACCTACACACTTATAAATGGGAACATCTTAAGGGTTACGTACATACAACCAATGCAAGTCCTCGGGAGGCAGAGGCAGGTGGAGCTCTATGAGTGCTACCGGGCTGCCTTGTAGCCTCACAAAGACAAGTGACCCAACAAGCAAACTTTATAAAACTGCCAGTGCACAGCAGACAGCTGCAGAGATCCACTTGGCTTTCTCCTAGCTTGGGAGGATGGAATTCTGGTTTTCAGGGAAGGTGGCAGAAAACTCTAAGTCCTTTGTGAGGTGGGTCTGGTTTCCTCTTTCCAGTTCCTGCACCCCAGCCTGGGTCATGAGGCGACAACTCCGTCCAGATCATCACCTTTCTCCATGATCTGGTCCAGAGGGTTTGAAATCTGAAATCTGTTCAAGAGCATCTCAGAAACCAAGTGTGTCCTATATGGTCTTGGAGTCCATCTGGTTCTCAGTTTGGCAGCAATACAACACTTTTTAAAGCTATACAAACTTAAGCCAGGCAGTAGAGGTGCACACTTTAACCCTAGCTCTCAGGAGGCAGAGGCAGAGGCAGGTGGATCTCTGTGTTCAAGGCCAGCCTAGTCTACAAAGTGAGCCCAGGACAGCCAAGGCTACACAGAGAAACCCTGTCTTGAAAAAACAAACAAAACAGAACAAAAGCTACACAAACTAAAAACACTGCCTTGCTTTGCCAAGCAGCTCTGTGAAGGCAGTGCTGCTCTCTGAGGGGAAGGACTTGCCGTTCCTCCATCGGTGACCTGTGAATATGTAAGTTAGTGAGTAGTGGACACTGGGTGATATCTGTATTCCAAATATAAGTAGTTCACACTCATTGGCTCATTTCTGTCCCTATAACCAGTCATTTCCTGAAGATGCTGCTATCTCTCAGGCCTAGAACCCTGAGGTTAAGCAGACCAGCTGAGAGGTGCTGGAGCCCAAACCATACCGCAGCAGCCTGTCTTCACAGTGGCTTCCTGTCTAATTGCTTCAGAGACTTATCTCTTCAATTCAATTCAATATGGAGTCTACATAGTGAAAAGAAAGAAAATCACTGTTCTGGCCCAATGATTCCCATTTCAGAGAGAGGCCTGGAGAGGGCAGTGGGCTGCTCAAGGTCACACAGCAGAGAATGGGCATGGGCGGGCACCTGACCTTGAGGGGAAGGCTCTAGTGACACAGGCAAGCACAGCAGCGTCCTGTGGGTGAGCAAGTGGCAAGAGAGCACAACAGACACTTCTTCAACAAATGTGGCTTGACTTTATTGCAGGGCAGCCGTCAGCGAGCGGGCACGGGAGGGCCTGTCTGGGCAGAAATTCCATGGCTGAGCTGGACAGTTGGTGTTCCAGATCTGCAGGGAGACCAGATCAACAACCTAGGAGAGAGGGGAAAATAGGCAGATCAGTGGCGCCACCTACTGTGGATAGGCAGCATTGCAGCTCAGTCTCCTGCAGCCCATGGTGAAGGGAGTCTGTACAAGTACTACAAAGTAACCAGATCTGCTAACTCTGGCTTTGGTGAGGGTCAGGAGCCAGCTCTTTCTATACTACGCTTTTACATGCCTGACACCCCCAGAACAAAAAGTCAGAGAACTGGGCTTGGCAGACTTTTGTAATGCCAACACTGGAGGTAGAAGCAGGAGGATCAGGAGTTCAAGACTATCCTGAGCTATATGAAATCTAATATATACATATTGTGTGGAAGTGGAGGCACACACCTTTAATCCTAGCACTCAGGAGGCAGAGGAGGTTGGATCTCTTTGAATTTGAGTACTTGAATAAGTTCGAGTACTGCTGATGCTAAAACAAAGAAACCCAAAACAAAAGCAAACAATAACAAAACAGGCATGATAATAGTGACAAATGCCTGTAATTCTAGCCTGGGGAGGTAGAGATAGGATGATAACAAAGTCAAGGTCATTTTCATTAAATCTTAAGTTCAGGGCTAGCCTGGGCTACACAACACACTCAAATGAACAAGCAAGCCAATAAACACTGTATCATTCCCTTTGTAGGAGGTATCCAGGCTAGCCCAGAGTGGCAGGAAGCAGACTAGCATTGTCAGAGGAAATAGTGGGGGTGACTGGGCAACCATTGCTTGATGGACATGAGGTATTTTTCTCAGATAATGAAAATGTTCTCAAGTAGGTAACAGTATGGTCATGCTTTACGGCTAACTACCACGCCTCATTTTCATTTTCACCTTGATAAAAAAAAAAAAGTCACACGGAGTAAAGCTCAAAGTGTCACACTGCCCGCCATAGCAGGTTACAACAAACACAAGGTTACAAAGGCCACTCACTCTTCCTTCCTTCCAGTCCTTCTTCAGAGATCATGCTCATCAAATGCAATCTTTTTATTTATTCTAAAGTTAAACAAAACTTTTTTATTTTTATTTTTTTGAGACAGTTTCTCTGTATAGCCCTGGCTCTCTTTCACCCTATAAATCAGGCTGGCCTCAAACTCAGAGATCGGCCTGCTTCTGCCTCCTGAGTGCTGGGATTAAAGGTGTGTGCCCTGCCAGCTGGCTAAGTAAAACATCTTTATAAATATGGTATGTGTGGAGGTCAGAAGACATGTTTGTTCTCTCCTTCCACCTTTATGTGGGTTCTGGAGGTCAAACTCAGGTTGCCAGGCTGTCACACAGGCACCTCCACCCACTACGCCATCTTCCTGGTCCTCAAATATGACCTGGAGAAGCTGGCCTGGGGGCTCACAGTGTAGCCACGGCCGGGTGCAGAAGGATTGCTGCCAAGTCCACTGTGGCCCGGGTGACACAGTGAGTCCCTATGTCAAAAATGATTTGTAAAAAAATAAAACAAGCAAAGAAAACGTTGACATGGCAGTCTAAAACACAACAGGGTTGTCTGGAAGAGATGGAGGCCACTCACCACTTACCCAAGCTGCAAAACCCAGGGATGAGGGGCCATGCTGTGACCGGGAAAAGAAGGCAGGGTAGAGGGGTCTGCCCACCTCACAAATCAAATCTCAGGTACATAAAACGTGTCCAAGACACAGTCTGGAACGAGGGCAGGGCTGGAACCTGAACCCCAGAATCCATGTTGGCTCATTCCTGGCCATGGACCAAATCCAGAGCCAGAAAAAGGCACGGAGAACAGTGACTTTTATCTATCTATCTATCTATCTATCTATCTATCTATCTATCTATCTATCTATCTATCTATCTATCTATCTATCTATCTCTATGTCTATCTAAATTTAGCGTGTGAATATGTGAATGCGTGTGTGTTGAGTGTGTGTGTATTCGTGTACATGAGTGTGTATGAGTGTGTATGTGTGTGTGAGTGTGTGTTGGATGTGTATGTGTAGAGGAAGACGACAACTTGAGGGAATTCAGTTCTCTCCTTCCACCACGTGGGTCCTGGAGACGGAACTCAGGTTATCAGGCTCAGTAGCAGGCATATTTACCCGCTGAACCATCTTTTTGTCCCTGTTATTTTATTTTTAAATTTATTTTTTGACACAGGGTCTTTTCTATGTAACCCAGGTTAGCCTTGACTTCCGGCTCCTCCTCTCCTGCATTAGCCTCCTGAGAACTGGCTCATCTTTATTTGTTAATATGCTGGGATGTCACCATATACACAGAACCCATAGCTTGGGTTTCAAATGGTCACACTGAGGGGAAAAAGCCCTACTCAAAGGGCTCCTACCCCAAGTTGATTACAGCTGGCCTCTGCCAGGGGCTCTCATGGACCACCAATAGGGGCAGCACTACCTACCACAACTGTCTTCCTCACACTCACACAGGATGCCTGGCTCGTTCCCTCCTCGGCCCCATACTTGCGTGGGGCTCTGGCCAGGTCACTTGCCCTCACCAGGCCTCATTTTTTTTTTTTAGCTCCAGAGAGGACACAAACCATTATAAAACTGACCATCATAATTCATGGGTCAGATGGACTGAGAGGAAATGAGACTGCTGGGCACAGGGGGAACGGTTGCTTAGTGGACAAGTGAGGCCTGCCTTGCTTCCTGAGGGAAGGGCGCTGGCTCAGGGTCACTTCCTGCCTCACTGGGACCTGTACAGTAGAAGACAGCTTATATGCGTCACTGACTGTACCAGGCTGGGCTAGAGGTGCATCCGTTCCAAGTGGAAGAAAAGGCAAGGTGAACATGAACTCATGCCCAGGATGTGAGACCAAGAACACATGTATCAACTCTTGAGGACAGTCCCTTCACCATTCCAGGAGGGTCAGACACTCTCAACTTAAATCCCACTGACCATGTGAGGTACTCTTCAACTGCCACGGGACCCTGGGAACATAACGTGGAGTTCTATCTGCTCACAGGAGGCCATCAAGACCCCTGAGCTCCTGGTTTGTACTGGATAATGCCGATGTGCTTGTGACCCTTCCAGAGGGGTCAGTGGGCCAAACACATCAGGGCCCTCTCCTACCTCACTCAAGAAGCACAAGTTCAGACTGAGCACCTCAAATCCAAGAACCCCAGGTGCAGCATGGTCCAAAATGAGAACTTCCCAAGTACCAACTTGATGATGAAAAGGTTTGATGTTTTCTCATTATGGATGCCCTCTGGGTAAATTTGGACAAAGATGCCAAACCCCGGAGACACTGAAATCTGAACTGCTTCTGGGCCCAGGCCTTTCAGAGGAGGGACCTGCATCCCATGGGACCCCTGCAGAAGCAACAGGCTTGGGGGACAAAGGCTGGGGCCTCACCTACCTACTTCTTCAGTACATCTGGAGGGACTCCCAGGTCCCGGTTACTTGGGGCCAAGGTAGGAAACAGCCTTTCCTGTTTTGTTGAGGGTTGCCAGCAGGGTGTCTGTGCTGTGCTCAGACTCGATGCAGACCTTCTTGTTGGGCAAGTCAATGTTGAACTCCACTCCTGGAGGAAGAAGGAAACTGGAATGTGAGAGGCAGAAGCGGGACCCTTCCACCCACTGAAACAAAGAGTTCACACTCCTTAGTTATTCCTGTGACACCAGGCCCCTGTCTTGGAGCCAGAGAGCAGCAAGCTCTTTGTTTAGGGCACCATGAGCACGGCAGGCTCTTCTCTGTGTGGAAGCAGTTTGGATGGGGATTGAACCCAAGGCCTCGAGTACCGGTCGAGCACTCTGCTACTAAGCTATTTCCTTAGCTCTTCCTCTGAGTTTCCTTCCCTCTTCACATCCAGCTCCTTTTCCCACAAATCCTGTCATCACTGCTACCTCACTTCCTATGCCCAAGCTAAGCTTCCAACTTAGCAACACAGAGCTTTCCTTCTTCCTTCCCTTTCTTTATAATTTTGTTTAAAATACTCTTTAAATTATGTATATGTTTGGTCTGTGGGGACGTATGCTCCTATGAGTGGAGGCGCCCCCAAAGGTCAGAGGTGTAAGGTCTGGAGGTGAGTGCTAGGTCCTCTGCAGAAGAAGTAACACACTCTAGTGCTGCTCTGACTTGAGGTGCCAGGGCGGTTGGTACCCTTGGAAGCCTCCCTTTCTCTGAGCAGAGGGATGGAGGGGGAAGAGGCAGGGGAGGGGAATGAGGATGGGATTGGCAGAAGAGGAGGGAGGGGACTGAGATCAGGCCATAAAGTGATTAAGTAAATAAATGGAAGAAAAAAAAGTAGTCTTAACCATTGAGCTATCTCTCTGTAGCTGTGTACCACAAGTGCGAAGTACCCACGGAGGTCCTGAGAGCATTGGGTTCCCTGGAACTGGAGTTGCAGATGGTTGTGAACCACCATATGGTGCTGAGAACTGAACCCAGATCCACTGCAAGAGCAACAAGTGCTCTTAACTATTTCTACAGCTTCTTTCTTTCAAATTTTTATACATTTTAATGAGAACATGTGTGAGTCTGTGTTAGCAAATGTGAGTGAGCAAGTGTGTAAAAAGAATCTGTATATGAGCGTGGTGTGTATGTGTGTGAGATGGTGAGTGTATGTGAGTATAAGGGAGAGTATGTGTGAGTGCATGTGAGTGAGGTGAATGAGCATGTCTTGAGGGTATGTGAGAGAATCTAAGTGTGTATGTGTGTGTGAAGGTCAGAGGACGACTTAGAGTCAGCTCTCTCCATTTATGTGGGTCTTGGGAATTAAACTCAAGCTTGACAGAAAGTCAAATGTCTAGTGCCTGTGTGCTGTCCCACCCCTCAATATGGTACTGGGCCTCACATGTGTATTCCATCACTGAAGCCCGGGGCTCCAACCATTGTGTGTGAGTGTGTGTATGTTATTGGTACCCAGGGCATAAAACATGCCAAGCAAGCACTCTGTCGCTGAGTTTCACCCCCAGGCCTCTTTATACTTTTTATTTTGAGGTAGTCTCACTAAGTTACCCAGGGTAGCCTTGAACTCCTTGAACTCACTCTATAGTCCAGGGAGGCCTGAGCCTGTGATTTTCCTGTCTCAGCTTCCTGCTCAGTGTGATGACAGGCCTGGCTTTGTCCCTTGCTATTCTCTTCTTTCTTTTTGACTTTCCTTTTCCTTTCCTCCTCCTCTTCCTTCTTTTTTGAGGCAGGGTCTATCTTTGTAACCTTGGCTGTCCTGGAACTCCCTCTGTAGACCAGGCTGGCTGGTCTTGAGTTCACAGAGGACCGTTTGCTTCTACCTCTGGAGCGCTGGGAGTAAAGGTGTGCACCATCACCACCCAGCTGTCCCTTTCTTTCCAAGAGCTCTCCAGTCTTCGCAGGATGGTGTCCTGATATCTAGTCACTGACTTGATCCTTCCAAGGACACAGGATCAGTTTGGCCAGCCCAATATTGCCACCCAAGTCTGCCTGGCCACACCTGTGTGATGTTTCCACAGCATGGATTGGAGTAGAAGTGTGTGGCAACAGCTTGGCACATGTGGAACGCTAACAGCTATTGCCAAACTGCTCTCCTTTCTAAGCCATACTCTCACCAAAAAAGAAAAACCCACAATGCCCTCCTCTAAAATGGTGTGCTAGTGAAAAGGCCGGTAAGGACCCTTACAGGCCTTGACTTTCCCAACTGTCACAAAGGGGCTGGGGTCAGCCCTTAGTCTGACTACTCAAGTCCTAAGCAACTCAATCTCTTCAACTGTCCTCAAGAGGAGAGGCAGAGGATGCGCCTTAGTTTTAAGGTTTCTATCACTGTGATAAAACACTATGGCCGAAAACAACTGGGGGAGAAAAGGCTTTATTTTGATTAAACTTCCACATCACAATCTATCATGGAGGGGAGGTTCGGCCTGGACCTCCTTGGAGGCAGGGACTGAAGCAGGGGCCATGAAGGAATGCTGCTTACTGGCTTGTTTTGCTCCTCATGGCTTACTCAGTTTGCTTTCTTATAACACCCAGAACCACAAAAATAGGGATGGTACCACCCATTTTGAGCTGGGCACTCCCACAGCAATCATCAATCAAGAAAATCTACCATAGCCTAGCTCACACAGGTCAATCTGGTGGGGGCATTTTCTCAGTTGAGGTTTCCTCTGTCAAAATGGTTCTCGCTTGTGTCAGGTTGACAAAAACTAGCCAGCGCAGGGAGAAGCTTATCAAAGGCAAAGGCCCTCAGGACTAGCAGGGTTGTTTAGCACATGGCTGCAATCTCTGAAGCTACATATAACAAAAAGTTAAGACAGTTGTGAGGTTCCAAGTGGGTGCTGGGAATTGAACCCAGGGCCTTTGGAAGTACAGTCAGTGCTCCCAACCACTGAACCATCTTTTCAGCATCCTTCATTTCATTTCTGTCAGGCACATGCCAACAGGGACTGACATTCTCAGATCATATCTGGGGAGGTTTAAGTCCTGGGGAGGGAAGCCACTGGATTCCTGTGGGAAGTCGGCAGCCAGGTTCTCTCCCGAGTCTCAGATTCTTGAAAACAGACATCTCAGTGTAGCTGGGCATGGTGACTCAGAACTCAGGCAACTGAGGCAGGGGGGACTGTTGAAAGTTTGAAGTTTATCCTGGGCTCCCCATGGTGAGTTCCAGGCCAGCCAGGGATATAAGGGGAACCCCTGTCTTTTAAAAAGTAAAATAAAATGAAAAGAAGCTATTCCAGCTCACAGGGCTCAGAAGCGAGTCAGTGACTCACCCTCACTGCGGGACTTGGGCAAGGCACTTCCCTTTGGTGTCATCGGTCCCGCTCTGCCTTGGAAAGTCCCGCTTGGTGGATTGACTCCGTGGTATTGTTACCTTAGGTTGTGTTTATTTGTAATTTGTAGAGACAGGGTAGCACTCTGTAGTCCAGGCTGGCCTCAAGTCCAGGGCAATGCCTTGTGTGTCTCGGCCTCCCAGGTGCTGGGATTACAGCTGTGAGCTCTTGAACCCAGCTTTGCTTTTATAAATGTGTTTCATTTTATTTTATTGTAGTATTGTGGATTGGATCCAGAATGTCATATATGTTCTGCAAACACTCTACTGCTGAGCGACACCCCCAGCCTCTTTGGTCATTTTTATTTTGAGACAAGGTCTCCCCAAATTACCCAGGCTGGCCTTGGGCTTTTGAGCCTCCTGGGCTTCTGGGTTTATAGGCATGCACCCCCAGGCCCGGCTGTTGTTACTCAGTATATTGTCACCCTAGAGATCACCAGTTTACTACCCAGCACCTCCAGGACTCCAGAACTGGGCAGTGTGACTAAGTACCAGCTCTGTCCTGCTGACTCTGTGAATCCAGTCAAGTCATTGAACTCTAAACAGTTCCCGTCTTCATAAAATGAAGACAGTCGCTGGGCACTGGTGCTGTGTGCCAACAACTCAAGTAGAGGCTAGACAATGGAGACCATGACCACCAGCCTGGGCTACACATGGAGACCCTGCGGAAGGAGGTGGGGGAGAGGGGGAGAGGGAGGGAACAGGTGAAAGAATCAACAAAAGGGAGTTGTGTGTGGTGGCACGTGTTTGTAATTCCAGCATTTGGAAGGCAGAGGCAGAAAGAGTACTGTAAATTTAGAACCAGCTTAGTCTGTGTAGTGCATTCCAGGACAGTCAGGGCTACTTAGCAAGGCTGTCTCAAAAACAAGAATAAACTAAGAAAGAGGGAGGGGTGGGGGAGGAGGTATGGTGAATGAAAGAAACCTGAGGTGGCCACAGTGAGGTACAAAGGCTTCTCCACGTAAGCGAAGTGCATACAAGGGCCCCGCACACTTCAGTTTCACCGTTAGTGCCAGCTGAGCTGCAGCTGTGGCCGATCCTTCTCGTCGGCCTCATGCATCTGAACGTGGCTCCCCTGTGGCCATCTCCCCACCCCACCTCCAATGGAGAGGCTCTCACCTCCCAGCTTGTTGAGGACTCGGGAGACGGCCTCAGCGCAGCCTTCACAGGTCATGTCCACGGAGAACTCGTGCTTCTGCAAGAAAGGGAGATCATGAGCCAGGCCCTGCCAAGATCCAAACACTGTCCCAAGTCGACAGGGAGCAGATAGAGTGGGCACAGTCTCCCTGAAAGCTGTCTGTGAGCCCGTCTAGTCAGCAGGTAAGAGAGATGCGGGGCTTCTGGGTATCACAGGCAGGACCAACAGAGGCAATCTCCATGATTGCAAGGTCTGTGTGAGATGCTCTCTTCCAGTCCTCCTAGAGGTTACTGCTTCGTGAGCTGTGGGCTTTGCCTCAGGGCCAGGGAACTCAGCCACGGGTGGGTCCACTTCCAGCAGAGCTGATGTGGGACCTGATTCTTCACTAGAACATTATTTTCTACACTGGAATCGCCAGGGACTCTCCACACACTGCAGGTCTGCTCAGCAGCTTGGACAGAAACATCGATTATGTCAATAGACAGGTGGCTCTGGTAAGTGACCACCACTGATCCAAGCACCTCACTCTCAAAGGCAGCACCTGAGTTCCAGGAAGGGGAGGGGCTTCCTAAGCTCCCTACACACTGCAGGCAGATGGGAAGGGATCCCAGGTTCCTGAGGTCCTGCAACCTCCAAGATATCTAACCAGTCAAGGCAAGTACCCAAAAGACCAGTCCTCTTTCAGTTCATGGCTGCACCCAAAATACTGGGAACAGCAGGGGGCACAGAGGGGCGCCTAACCCACTAAAATGTCACTGTCTGACAACTTCTGGGTCTTTGGCTGTTTTCTGATAGGGATGGTGACAATCCTCCCTTTCTTCACAATCTGGAAACGAGAACTCTGGGCTCCAACACTTGCAAACTGTATGTTCTAAGTAGCTGAACTCATGGGGTACCAGTCACTTCTCCAGGCTGAAGGATGAGACAAACACAGCATTTGACATGTGGCAGCCAGCCTCCACCGTGAACCCCGTGAACTTTCTCTGCCTCCCGGTATTTATGCCCTTGAGAGTTCTTTCCATAACATGGAAGGGTAAGCCTGTGTGTATTGAACATAAGGCTAAAGCCCTGTTATATGTCTAACCTGGGCACAGTGCTAGCTTCTGCCCTGCTCCCTTCTGGGGTTGTTCTAGAGCAGTGTGTCTCAACCTTTCTAATTCCGCAACTCTTTAATACAGTTCCTCATCTTGTGGTGACTCCCAACCATGAACTGTTTTGTTACTACTTTATAACTGCATTTTTTCCTACTGTTATGAATCATAATGTAAATACCTGATATGCAACCACCAAAGGGTTTTCGACCCACAGGTTGAGAACTGTTGCTCTAGAGGAAGCCTGCTGCCATGTTAAAGGACACTTCTGTATCTATGCAGACAGAGGTCTACCTGGTGGGAAAGAGTCTCCAAGGAGTGCACCAGCTAGCTGGGCAAGCCTCGACCCTGCACTGTTTGTTCCCTCAGGTCCCAAGCCAAGCCTAGTCACTCTGCTCAGTCACTCCCAAGTCCTGACTCTAGGTTTGGGGATAAGTATTAAAGGGCAATAGATAGCTAATATGTTAATAAGATTAGACCATGGAATTAGATGCCTCTAGGTGAAAGTTATTTGATTCTGATAACTATTTTTTCTTCTATTTCTCTCTTCCTTTTGAAAAACAACATCTTAGCCCTTGGAATACAATTCAACACATTGCTTGCCTGGCCTGTGCCAAGGCCCTGTGTTTACTTCCCAGTACTGAGGCAGCCAAGCATAAGAAATGGCGTGGGCTATACACCTGTCTCTTGACAATGGATCTAGCACCCTGTTAGCAACCCAAGACTGCCCCCCAACCCGATCCCCACCTTGTTTTAAGCACTGGAAATAAGTCACCCACCTCAGCAACCCCCAACTTCCCCATTTCTATTCAAACATCCTGAAACACAACCTGGGAACTACTGGGAATGGGCTGATCAAGCCTACACTGTTTTGGAGTGGATACACAATGAGGCAAACTGTCCTTAAAGTGACATTTTAGGAAGAATTCTTTCTATCTTTTCTATCTTTTGTCTATGCATAATTGAGTATGCATATGATTAAAAGCAGGTTCATCATGGGAAAGGACACACACAGTGAGCAAAGGCGTACTTAATCCAAGCCCATCAGTCAATATAGATAGTCAATATACACTCCTGGCAACAAAACTCCTTCTCTTGAACCATATAAAAAGATGCCCCAAACAATAAATGGGGCACTTGAATATCCTCACTCATATGCAGGCTGCTCTGCTGTAGTATATCATGGTCTCCTCATCCTTTTGGTGCTTGGTTTGTTGTTATTGTTACTAATCTGAGAACAGGGTTTCATTATGCAGCCCAGGCTAGCCTGGAACTCACCATGCAGTCCACACTGGTCCTCAAACTCTATCTCCCTGCTTCAGAAACCCAAGCACTATACAAACAGGAGGCCTACAGCATACCCACATTCAAGGCCCACCTTCCTCCTGAAGATCATCTAAATATTTCTAGGACAGGCTGAGCGTGCCTGATCTACGTGCTTGGGAGCAGAGACGTCCCTGATTAGGGAATATTTGCATACACATAATGAGGTATCTTGGGGATGGGATGAGTCTAAACATGAATCATATTTATGCACACAGACTAAAGGTAATTTCATGTAATGTTTTTAAGGAACCGTGTTTGTGCACCTGTCTTGCCACTGGTGGCATCAGTCCCCAGGTGGTCTGAAACTTCCTATACAGACCAGGCTGGCCACAAATTCAGAGATTTATCTGCCTCTTCCTCTTAATTGCTGGGATCAAAGTCATGCACCACCATGACTTTTTTTTTTTAATAATATTTTTTAATGTGTATATGTGTGTGCCTTCATGAGTTTATACATACCAGGTGGGTACGTGCAGGACTCGAGAGGATGTAGCATCCCCAGAACTGGAGTTAAAGGAGGCGACGAACTGCTATGTGGTGATAGGAACTGGACTTGGCTCTGCAAGAGCAGCTAGTGCTCTGATCTGCTGAAGGGTTGTAGCTTAGTGGTAGAGAGCTTGCCTGCCATGTCCTAATGCCCTAGGTTCAATCTCCAGCACTAACAAATAAATAAATTAGGCTAAACCCACTGCAAACACATGAGATCACAAATTCCTTTTTGAAAATTACATTGGGGGAGCAGAGCATGGTGCCGCACACCTTTAATCCCGGCACTTGGGAAGCAGAGGCAGGGGGATTGCTGTGAATTCGAGGCCAGTCTGATCTACAGAGTAAGATCCAGGACAGCCATGGCTACACAGAGAAGCCCTGTCTCAGAAACAAACAATCAATCCAAAAAAAAAAAAAACCATCTTAGCAGTTAATGCATACTGCTCCTCCAAAGGACCCAAGTTTGAATCCCAGTACCTACATTAGCAGGCTCACAACAGCCTATATCTCTAGCTCCAGAGAGACGTGACTCCACAGGGATCTTTGGACCCCACAGGCACCGACACTCATGTGCACATATCCCGCCCCCCCAGACACAGGTATATACATATAATTTATAAAAAAAAACAACTGGGCAATGGTGGCTCAAACCTTTAATCCCACAGTCTGGAGGCAGAGGCAGGCAGATCTCTGTGAGTTCTAGGCCAGCCTGGTTCCAAGGCAGCTGAGGCTACACAGAGAAACAATGTCTCAAAAAAAAAAAAAAAAAGAAAGAAAGAAAGAAAGAAAGAAAGAAAGAAAGAAAGAAAGAAAGAAAGAAAGAAAAGAAAATAGGGCTAGAGAGATACCTCGGTAGTTAAGACTGCTTTTTCTCTTCCAGAAGACCTGAGTTTGGCCCCCAAACCATGTCTGATGTTATAGCTAACACCTGTAACTCCAATTCTAGGGGACTGAGGCTCTCTTCTGGTCTCTGCACACAAGTGGCATGTGCACACACACACACACACACACACACAGATAAGCCTAAAAGACAGTAAGTAGTAAGTAAATCATATTTATTCACCTATGTGCATGTGGTAGTGTGTGCCATGGCCTTGGTGTGGATGTCAGAGGCCACCAGGCTTGGTAGCAAGCATCCTGACCAGCTGACCCCTCCTCATAGCCCTTTTCTGCAGTATCTTTCTAGCTTGAAAAGAGAAGCACTCAGTTCCTCCTGCTCAGGAGTCACTAAGGTGACGGTGTCATGGGTGCCACAGCCCTGAGAGGAGACGCTTTCTTCGCTCCAGGGAAATCTTAGCACAATGAGGTGCCTGGCTCCCACAATCTGACTCTCAGCAGAAGCTCTGAAAGAGGGTTTCAGAGGACAACTTCTGCTGCCCAAGGAGTGAAAGTCCCAACGTAGGCATTTATCTGAACTCCAAACTGAGGTGACCATAGCAAGGAAGACTTTCTTTCACAGTACAGAGGGCAGAGGTCAGGGGTCTGCCCAGGGAGAGCCAGCACTCCAACTCAGAGCCCTGTACCTCCACCTCTCAATTGTGCAACTAACCATGAGGATGACAGGAGTCTGCCTGAGGGGCAGAGTGATCCAGCCTTCACAAGGCTGTCCCTAGACCTGCTCCGCCCCCGGATGTCTCCCCAGTGCCTCTAGATCTCTGCTTTGTGTCTTACAAAAGGGTCCTTTAGGTCTTGGGTGGCTGCTCGGTGGCAGAACATATCCACAGCATACCCAGGCCCTGGATTCAAGACCTAGCACTGCAGAACCAAACAAAAGCAGTAAGCTGGGTCCAACAGTTCACTTCTGTAAGATCAACACTCGAGAAGCCGGGGCAGGAAGATTGCTGTGAGGCTAGAGGGGGGGGTAGAGAGATGGCTCTGAGGTTAAGAACACTGGCTGTTCTCCCAAAAGTCCTGAGTTCAATTCTCACCAACCACATGTGGCTCATAACCATCTAGAGTGAGATCTGGTGTGCAGGCAGAATGATGAATAAACAGTAAATCTTTTAAAAGAAAAAAGGATCAGCCTGGCCTACATATTCATTTATAGGACAACAAACAAGCAAAATGAATCCTCTTAAGTATAATGTATATTGTTAAATGGCACCATATTGTTGTATTATTATATATTATACATAACATTGCTTTGGTAGGTGGCACAATTCTGTAACAATTCTCTAGAACTGGAAGAGTGGTAATGGAGGAGGAGGACACTGTTCTTCTAGAGAAGGACATCGGGTCTTTGAACACTGGTGTCTAGATTGCTCATTACTAATATCTATGTATCTCTGATGTGCTTGGGCCTTTTTGTAAACACCTTGTTACACTGTCTCCTTTCACCATTACAATGATTCTGTAGGCTGGGAACCTCTTACTATTCGTTCTGAGATGAGAAAGCTGAAGCTTTTAGGTTAGGTATTGATTCACAGAGACACAGCTCATGAGGCCTGGGTTGGACAGAATACACAAAACTCGATAACTTTTAACCAGTGATGTCCCTGTGAAAATGGTGTGGAAGCCAGTTCTACTCAACTTGACCTACATCTTCATATGAGTCACTACTCCTTGGGGACAGATGGATATAGAGGAATTTTAATTTGGAACATGGCTGCTCTGGCAAGAGATCATATCCAAAGACCTTCTAGGTTTGTGTGGTCAGGCTAGATTTATCTCTACCATCAGCCGTTTGTGTCCTTGAGCTGAAGGGCTAAGAGAAGATCCGTAAACTAAGAAGGTGTGGTGTCATTCTGTGTGTCAGGAAGCGTTCAGTCAGAAGCTATGAGAAGCTGGCTAACAGGAGAAAGCATACACACCTTTAATTCTAGAGACAGAGGCAAGCAGATCTCTTGAGTTCAAGGTCAGCCTGGTATAGAGCAAGTTTCAGGTAAAGAAAAGCTTAGGTACAAGGTATGGTGGTACACACCTTTAATTGCAATACCCAGGAGACAAGAGGCATGCAGATCTCTGGGGTCTAGCCAGTTCTGTTCATGCAACTCAGTTGAGTCAGTGCAGTAGAGTTGAGTTTGTGGCAGTTTAGTTCATGAAATTAGAGGCAGTTTTACCATAATGGTTTTACAGAGACACGCTGAAGAGAGAACAAGCTAGACACAGGTAAAGATAGACTCAGCCAGAGAAGAAATCAGAAGATTGGAATAGATTGCCAACATTAGTATGAGGTCAAGCAGAACAATTCAGTCAGACACTGACAGAAAAGCCAGATTGAATCAGTCAGCTTGGAGCTGAGTTTGAACCAGAATAGCTGAGTTGAACCAGCCAGCCAGAGTTCACAAAGAACTAGAGAGGGTGAGCTTACTCAGCAGTAGGTCTCAGAGGCTGAAAACATTCTAGGCCTAGATAAGATGATATGGAGGCCAGAAGCTTCTAGAACTAGAACTGGGTTAACTGCTGGGTCACTGGCTGCGTTGTATATTTGATGATATGATTCCAGTTAATACCAACCATAGCCCTACAAGGTCTATTTTCAGTCCCTAGAAGAAGAGATGAAGGTAGAGAGCAGCAGAACAACTTGCCTGAGGTTGCCCAGCTGGCAAGCCAAGAGCACAGACTTTCAGGTTTCTGGGTTAAGCTTTGGTCAGCAAACTGTCTTGGGTAAAACTCATTTCCCTGGCTAGACTGGAGGCAGCACTTGACCAATACCTCACTGCCTTTAGCTGTTGGTCTTGATAAGGTAACTAACTGTATGCTTCATTTCCACCATCAAAATTCTGTTCAAGGTCCGCAGAGGGAGACAGAATAGAGGGAGCCTCACATTGTTTGTTTTTTCTTCACTGCTGCTCCCTGAAGAGCCTGGTAGCCTTCACTCTGGAATCCCAGGGTCATAAAGAGCCTCTCACATGGCAGGGCTGACTGGCTTGACTGGTAGGATAGATTTTATCAAGTTTTTTTTTCTTTGTACTTTGTGTGATCAGAAGACAGGTCTCCACACAAGGGGCAAAAACCGCAAGAAATGACACCTGAGCTTTAAGGTTTTGTACCAGGGGTAAGCCTCAGGTTCACTCCCAGAAAATAAGCCGCTAAAATACAGAATACCCGCGGGACACCTCCGAGGAGGCACCGGGAGGAAAATGCTCCCCACTCCATGACCTTAACCAGTATCTCAGGAACTCAACTGGGATCAGAGCTTTCTTCCAAGCAGGTATAACTGGTTTTTGCCCAGCACTTCCCAGCTGGTCTGGCTTCATCCTGGATCCTATCTAGCTAGTTCCCAACAAACACTAGTTTTTTCCTTCTTCTCTTCTTGTGTAATGTGTCAGGGCCTCGTGAAAAGCCTTCATTTAACTAACCAATGAGCTTAGAAGCCACCACACATAGGAGTGGGGTGAGTTCAAAGGCAAGAGAAGCACTGTTCTCAGCTCCTCAAACTCTGCTCTGAACTTTGGGAATTCCTGGCTGGAAAGGAAGAAAGTGCCCTGTCCGTTCAGTCTCGCCCACTGCTCAAGTGGAAGCAGGCCAGAGTGGACACGAGAAGTGGAGAGAGGTATGCTTCTGAAAACCTGCCAGCACCGCGGCAGGGGCATGCACCTGGAAGGGGCAGGTACTGGAGTCCCTGTGTTCTCTGCCCTACCTCCCGGCCTCACTTTCCCCATCATGCAGGGAAGGATGGGACTGCCCCTCGAAGGCTCTCCAGAACGATCCTGAGGCCGTGTTCTCTCACACCGCTCTCAGCAGCTTTCCTGAGGGTCGCGAAGCTGGAGGGCGGGTGCGGAGGGTAAACCGTAAAACCACTGCTGCTCCGGCCACGGCCCGCGCCTTGATAGCAGCGTCTGGCCCGGAAACGGTGCATCGGGCCGGAGACAGCGGTTCGCGCCGACGGAACGGCGCGTCCACTTACCGGCATGACTGACGCAGCACAGGTAGCGACGACGGCAACCACCGGAACGCCTCTCCCGGACACCTACGGGGCGCTTCCGGAGAGCGCTCCTGAAAGCCCCACCCTTAGGCCGACCCAGCCTTCGGCCAGGCCCTGCCCTAGGGCTGGGCTCCATTTATCCCCGCCCCTTCCGGCCCAGCTACGGTCAGGCTCCTCCCTTGGGCTGGCCTCCACTTGGTTCCCGCCCCTTTTTGACCTGGCTATTTCACTAGGCTCCGCCTCTTTTGGAATCCAGCCACGC
>CM053757.1:42245954-42277736 GCA_028658305.1 Pachyuromys duprasi
AGGGAGAGAGAGAAAGAGAGAGAGAGAGAGAGGAGAGCACACGAGCCCTACGGTTTTGAGTCTACAAAGCAATCCTAGGTTCTCAATGCAGGAAGGTTCGCGTGGTGTCGTGGCTCAGCGCCCGCCGCCTGCTGACAGGCACCCTGACACCTCCAGCTGCACCAGGGCAGAAGATGAGATGCAGGGGGGCCGGAGAACTACAGAGTTTTCATGTGACTCCTGGCCTTCGGGTTCTGCAGGGTTCCTTTTTCCCTGTGCTGGGCTAGCTCTGAGTCTTTCTGTCCATGTATTCTCTTTCGGGAACTTGCTTTAACACTTTAACGCCTGTAGGTATTCCTGGTATTAAGGTGGATCGCGAGTTTGAGGTCAGCCTAGGCTACATGGTAAATCCAGGACAGCATTGGCTACAAGGGGAGACCCTGTCTCAAAAAGCCCTAAAAAAATAATAATGAATTAATGCTAGTTTAGCTTGTTTTCAGGGTTTCGTGTCACTCAGGATGTTCTTGGGCTTGCTTTGTGGCCCAGGATGACCTGAAATTCTACCCCTGCCTCCACCTCCAGGAATCCAAGGGAACACAGACTAGAGTCCTGTCCGTGTCAGGCATTAGGAACACAGCTCTTTAATATGAAATGCTCACGGTGACCAAAGAGAGGGCTCCCCAAACCCTAAGTTTCAGACAGCAGCACGCTGAGGCGCTGCTTGGTCCCTGGGGCTTTTATGGGGGAACCTTAGGCGTGTCAGCCTAGGAGTTGGTTCCCATTTCAGTTTGAGAAGCATGTGACAATGGTTGGTAGTGACGCACCCTCTGGCGCAGGCAAGCCAGAGGGTGATCAAAGTGGGGATCTTGTCTCTGCAATCACAAGAAGGAAAAACCTTCTAAAAAACGAACCATGGGCCACCCGTGCACCACCTGCTTGGAAGCCGCCGGGGACACCTGTGTTCCCAAACGCCAGCGAGACTGCCTCATGGAATGCTCTGGGGTCTCCCGCCCAAGCCAGTTTACTGTCTTCTATGGCCACTGCAAGTGCTGCTGAGTATGCAGCGAGTGCTCTTCTGAAACGCATGGGATAATTTTAAAAAAGTTTTGATATAAAGAGTAAAAAAAAAAAAAAAGGAGAAACTTTGTTACTTAGGTCCTTAGATCCCGGGTACCAAAGTCGCCAGGGAAGGCGGGAGAGGACCCTCGAAGACAGGACCCGACCTAAGAGGAAGAGAAAGAAAAGGGAACGGAAGGGGCAGCTAGCTCATCCTCTTAACCGCCCCGGAGGGCACGACGGCCCTGAGGCTGTCTTTGGAGAGGGCCATCCCTCCCCGTCAATCAGCTCCACCTGGTGTTGCGATTGGCTGGTGGCTTTCTTGCTCCCCCGCGCCTACCTCCTAGTTGCATGGGGTTTACTTCCCCAAAGTACACGGGCCCCACCTTGTGGATCAACCGCTCCTGCCTGGGGAGTGGGTTTCCGCCCAGAGAAATATATGTAAGCCAATGAGAGCGTGTGCACGCAGCTATTGGCTTGTCCGAGTGTCGCTCAGAGGGCATCCCGCCCTCGTTTTCACAGTCCCCCCAAGTATTGGTGAAGCTTTGTGTCTATCTGGGCTCTGGGTCCTGCAGTCATAGGCAGATGCAGCAGCCACTCAGGAGCCCGGCCCCTGGACGGAGGCGCTGTCCAATCGCGGCCAAGCAGCGCGGCGGCGGGGCGTCCATTGGTCCTTCCGCGCGGCCGGGAGCAGCATGTTGGGCTGAGCGCGGCTATATAGCGGGCGGCGGGCACGCGTGCCTCGGCATCGCGCGAGGGACGCCGCCACCTCCTCCCACGCAGCAGCCGTGTCCTCCCGCTCAGCCGCGCAGGTACGTGGGCCGCGGGTGGGGCTGGGCAGATGCCAGCCGGGCGGGAGCCGAGCCGGGCCCGCGAGCAGGAAGCCCCGGGAGGCCGCGCGGCGCGTCCCCACCCCCACCAACGGCCGGCGCGGCCTCCTGCCTGGGCCCCGCGCGTGGTCCGCCGCGCCAACGGCCTTATGGGGGCCTCCCCGGTGGACGTCACGCGGCCGCTCGGCCCGCGTGGTCCACGCGCATCCTCCGGCGCGCGCCGGCTCCCCGGGATGATGTAGCTGGGCCTGGACCCTAAGGAAGCCTTCGGATATGGGGGTGGGGAGAGCTCACGCCGGGAGCGCGATCGCGACCCCCAAGGCTGCAGAGCGGAGGTGCGCGACCCCGGGATCAAGGGCTTACTGGGACCGGGATGCTCAGCCACGTTAAGGCGCTATCTCTCCAAACCCCACTGTGTGCCCCTGCGCTATGCGGAGAGTTTCCTCCTTTCCCGCCCTTCCCGGTCACCTGGGTGCAATCCGGTAGGTACAGTGACCTGGAGACGGAGGTGGGGAACTTGGACCGTCCCAGTCGGAAGGGACAGGCATGTGTGCAGGCTTCGCGGCTGCGGGTCACCCGTGACCAGTGAGCTCTTGGACCTGGGGCGTGAGAAGACTCGTGGTGGCATTTGTGCAAAAGCCAGTGGGAGACTCCAGAGAACGGAGGTTGCAAGTGGGGTTTTGAATGACAAAGGAGGACTAGGCTTTCTTCGAAACTACACAGATGCCTACACGGATAGATAGATTCGCCTCTAGGTTAGCTTCTGAGGGAAATAGAGAAGAAAATACAGCCAGTGTAATGTGTGCCCCTCAGCAGGTCCGAAACGCCCCGAGAGGTAATGGGAAATTCCCGCCAGCAGGAAGTCAAATTCTGACACTAGATCTTGACTCTTGCAGACCCTGTTTAACTTTTGATGATTTAGTTTTTGAAACAGAACAAACTTAGATTAAAAAAAAAACCTCTAAAAAGATTATAAGTTCAAGGAAACAAAAGAGTTTAAATTCTCTCCAGAGTTGAGGTTAAAGTTTGAAATTCGATAGGACCCGAGATCCAGCTCAGAGGTGGAGCCCTTGGCATAGAATACAGGAAGCTCCAGGTCCAAATACCAGAGCCACAAAAATAAATCTCATCTGAAATTGCTGGGGAAAGGATGGTGTCCAGTGTCCAGTTATTGTGAGTTGGATCACAATCACTGATTGGGTTTGTTGGCCAGCACAGTAGTTAGGTCTCCTGTCAAACTATCCACGATCAACTTTTCAAATTCTCACTGAGTAGTCCCGACTGGCCTGGAACTCGGGAGGATCTCTGGAGTCCCGGAGTGCCAGTTCAGGTGTATCCCACCAAGGCCAGCTCAACGCGTTTGATTTTAGCCTTTACTCAGCTGGACTCCTGGGGTTTGCAAAGCTGTTGTTCTCAAGGATTTGTGGTCGTCGTGTCGTTCTGTGTGCTGACTAGTTTTGAATGTGTAGGATCACCTTTACTCCCAGTTTTATAAAACATTTTAGTTTGTAGATCGCAAGTCTTCATAGATTTTTCTGTCTGAAACAAGACTATGGAAACAAAAGTTTTAGGACTGACTGTCAAGGTGTACATCCTTGCAAAAAGTTAAAAGCCAAAGTTCTTTGTTGTGTTTCTCTTTCCGAAATAAATACAAAGTGGCCATAAAGAACCAAACACTGAGAGTGAGTCCTGAACTTGTTGGCTTGTTTGTGAATATAACATTGTTTCCTTGAACTTCCTTCAGTTAACCTGCAGATAGCGGTAGGCCAATGTTAGTTTTATGTGTGTATATATATATATATATATATATATATATATATATATATATGTATATTTCTTTTTTTTTTCTTTTCTTTCTTTCTTTTTTTTTTGAGATGCCCTTTTTTGTGTAGCCTGTTCTGGACTCGCTTTGTAGACCAGGCTAATCTCAAACTGGCAGAGATCCACCTGCCTCTGCTTCCCCTAGTGCTGGGATTACAGGCGTGTGCTACCGCTCTGGCCCATCACACTTTAAAAATAAGAGCGTCACCTGCATTTAACCTGGGAAGTTTTATTTACTGCTTGAGGTCAAATATATCAAGGTGAAATGATCTAATTGAGGGGAGTTTTTGTTAATTTCATCCTCTCAGGTTCAAGAGCTTTGCTCTTGGCCTCAGGCAGGTGTGACTAGGCCAGGCATAGGAAACCGACTCCCTGGCTTAATGTCAGAAAGAAGTGAGTTGAAGAAAGTCGCCTTGGGCTGCTCCCTTGTGAGCTGGTCAGAGGTTATTATTGTTGGAGTTCAGTCTTTTTTTTTTTTTAATTATTTATTTTTATTTTATGTGCTTTAATGATTTGCCTGCATGTATACCTGTGCAAGAATGTCAGATTTTGGAGTTACAGGCAGTTGTAACTCTAAGCTTCCGTGTGGGTGCTGGGAATTGAACCTAGGTCCTCTGGAAGAGCAGTCCAGGTGGTCTTAATCATGGATGAGCCATCTCTCCATCCCTGAGTTCAATCTTTGAGCTACAGTTCTAACAGGTAGAAAACTGCGTAGTTACTTTGTTTTGTAACTCACACTGTAATTTTCAGTTCTCAGCTGTCAGCCCAGTGTCTGAGCATTAGATTTTGGAAGTGTGTGTTTTTTCACTTTTCTTGAGATAGGGTTTCTCTGTGTAGCCTTGGCTGTCCTGGAACTTACTCTGTAGACCAGACTGGCTTTGAAGTCAGAGATCTGCCTGCCTCTGCCTCCATATTGGAACTAAAGGTGTTTGCCACCAACACCTGGCTGCATGTTTTTTTTTAATGAGTCCGGTACTAACAGATTTAATAGAAAGCTCAGAATTTGTGACACAAACCAAGTTTTTTCTCCAGCTTTTTTTTTTGTCAATGTAAAAAAAAAACAAGTTGGTTTTTTAAAAAGTTACACTATTCAAATAGAGTTGTATGCTTTAGAGTTGACTTACAGAAGGGTTAATTGTCAAATAGATTAGACCAGGTATACCTTTAATTCCAGCACTCTGAGGCAGAGGCAAGTAGATCTTAGAGTTCCAGGCAAGCTTGGTCAGTATAGTAAGTTGCAGGCCAGGCAGAGCTCCACAGTAAGACCCTGACTCAAAAATAAAAAAAATAAAAGTGTCATACCCCTTCTGTAGTTGTCACAGTGAGTAGGGGAACCTTTACCCTTGTTTAGGAGTTAAATATAGATTCAATAGCTGTCACCCCACTTGTAGCTAATGACCAGTGGCTCTTGGCTAGAAATATCTGCTAACCAAGGGATAGAGTTAAGAGCTAGGAATATCTTTTTCTTAAAAGATTTATTTATTATTTATACAGTATTCCACTTGCATGTGTGCTGGCAGGCCAGAAGAGGGCACCAGATAGCTAGGAATACTTGCAATGCATGGTTTGCATTATAAAGCAGAAAGCTGCTGCCTAGGAAGGGGTGTCTCAGCTTTAGAATGCTGTTTTTAGCTTGTGCCATTGTATGCATCCCTTTCTGGTGGCCGATCACTAGTTGGTTACTGCAGTGGGGCAGGCAGGCCAGAATCCAGTATGAACTCTTACTGAAGCACACCGCAGGCACGTCTACTGTTTTAGAAATGGTCTCAGGGCTATCCTCAGCTACATAGGGATTTCAGGTCAGCCTGGATTACATGAGGCTCCATCTTAAAAAAAAATCCTGGCATGTCCATCTGTACATTGTGGGATCCAGGGAGTAGGTGCTACTGTTCAGGATTGAGTGTAATGACCCCTTTCATCTAGTCCTTTGTGGTGCTTGCCACCAAACCAGAACTAGGACCCTGTGCATGCTGGGCTGATGCTCTGTCCTTAAGCTACATCCCTAAACTCTGAGCTGTTTCTGTCTAGCACAGGCTGCTGAGGCTGGGATTGAGGTGTGGGCTGCTGTACATGGGTTAACTAGTTCTCTGCTAAGTTTGGAATGGTCAGGGGCTACTCAGGGAGAAAACCCAAATTGTACAGCTTTCTGATACATGTAGTTTTTCTTCCTGGAAAACTTAATATTTAAGAGAGTTTTAGATTTATAGAAGAATTGCAGCACAGGTCTATTTACCTCATCTGATGCAGTCAGTGTATAGTTATCAAAACAAGTGAACACTGTAACCCTGTTGACATAGGCTTTATTTTGGTTTCCTTCTGCAAATGTCCTTTCTCTGTTCCAGGATCTACTCCAAATACCTTGTCCTTTAGTCTTCTTAGTCACCTCTCATCTGTGAGTTTCTGTTCTTTGTCCTTTATGACCTTGACACTTAGGATCTCATTTGAGTTTGTCTTATGACTAGGTTGGGTTTATGGCTCTGAGGGTGGACCACAGGGGTCTGTACCACAAACTCCCATGACATCCATAGCACTGTTATCTCATGGTTTATGGTGTGAGGAGGGTAAGGTAGCTGTGTTTCCCTTTACACTCTGTTACGTCCAGTTCACACCCAAGGGAAGGGAAATGGGACTATTTTCTTTCAGAGAGTTGTTGAGTCTGTAGGCTTTTATACCAAGGCTGCTAAGATTTATGGATTTTTATTTTTTAGTGTGTGTGAGAAACTTTAAACTCAGAGATAAGCCTGAAGAAATGCTGGGATTCCAGCAACCCAGCTCCCTATGTTAAATCAGTGATTTTTGATTTTATTGATGGGAACTTGTGGCGTTGATTTTTTTTTGTTTGTTTGTTTGTTTTTTTAATTCTTTGAGTTGTACCCAGGTGTTTTTAATTTTTCTTGAGATAAGGTTTTTCTGCATAACCTTGGCTGTCCTGGACTTTGTAGACCAGGCTGGCCTTGAATGCACAGAGGCACAAGCCTCTGCCTCCTGGAGAGCCGGGATTTCAGGCATGAATCACCGTGCCTGGCTATCTTAAGAAATTTTTAATTATTTGTATGGTAATGTTTAGTGGGTATAATCACTCTGCCTCCCTCCCCTTTCTTTTTTCTTTTTTTCCTTCTTTCTTTTGGGCAATAAATCTAGGGTCTTAGACATGATAGGCCAACATTGACTGCACTGTGTTCCCAGTCCTCTTTCTAAGTTGCTTGATCTTCATGGTTTTGAACTCTGGAGTGTAGGCAGGCTTTGAACTTGCTGTCTTCCAAGTAGCTGGGCTCATGTTCCCTGAGGCCTGGCTGGTTCTCTGTAGTTAGTTAAGTATTTTCTTCCTTGCATAAATTAATGTGGCATTTTGCCTGACCCAGCTTAAAATTAACCTTTTACCAGGGAGAATTTTGGAGGGATTGTTGCAGATAGTCAGTCCAAAGGATTTAGGTGACAGATTGACAGTGTCCCAGCTAGTGCTGGGGCTAAACTTGCTGTGGAAGAGATTGGCAACAAAGTTACTCTGGTCCTGGGAAGACATTGTTTCCACTTCTTCTGATTTCAAACATTGAGATACAATGTATAACCTTCAAACACAGATAACTTCTATTCTCAGAGTTAGGATGCACAGTGTTTTTTTTTTTTTCTTTAGTGTTTTTTGATACATTTGTAAACTAGTTTCAAAATGACACTTTGACACTATTCAGAGACTAGTTAATACTTTGCTTTTTAAAGAATTCCTAACTGAGGAGGGCAGACTCCAGCAAATTGTCTTCTGATCTCCATGTTTGTGGGTGCTTTGTGTGTGTGTGTATGCATGCACATCTTTTTAGGCTCTTTTATTAGTATAGGGGGAAATTTAAGGATCGCTTTGTCAGGATTTAATTGTACAGTACGTCACAAACATTTGGGAGTACTGAAGTTTATGCTTGTGTAGTTATTACCACGATCAAGATGTTTACCCCCCAAAAATATTCCCAGTTCCCCTGTGTGTTCTCTGCTGGCTAAGGAAGCTGAGGCAGCAGGTTCAAGTTTAGCCTTGGCAACTTAGTGAGATCCTGTTCCAAAATGAAAGAGGGCTGGGTGTATAGTTCCGGGAGAGAGTGCCTGCCTAGCATGCACTGAGTTCAGACCAAACACTGGGGGAAGATTTCTGATTAACTTAATGTCATGTAGTTTTTCCCTGGAAGGTTGGCTTCTGCAGATTTTGTTTGACCCATTTTAAGGTTGAGTGTCTGTGTGTGGTGAACTTGTGCATACCCACAGAGGCCGAAAGGGACTGTCAACCTCTTGGTGCTGGAGTTACAGGTAGTTGTAAGCCGGGATCTGATTGAGCAGTAAGTAGTTGGTTTTGTTGTTGTTGTTGTTTGTTTTTTGTTTTGTTTGTTTTGATCATAAAGCCATCTCTCAACCAGCCCCTTGAGTTTGCTGTTGGGGGTGTGTGTTGAATTGTATTGCCCTCTTTTTAAAGAATGAGGTAGTTTGTTTTATTCTTGGGAATTAGTCATATGTATGTGGGTGTGTTCTTGAACTTTTCTTTTTTGTTTTGTAGTACAGGGAATTGAACCCAGGGCCATTTATATGCTAGTCAGACACTCTACCACTGAGCCACAATCCCAGTTCAAACAGTCTTGATAAGTTCTATGAATCCATTTGTCTGTTTCCATAGCTACCTTGTTACAATAATCCATTTGCCTTTGTATTTATTAAGACTTTACTTTGCAGGTATTGAAAATGCATTGAGATATTTTCCTTACTACCATGCAGTGCCTTTTTGACAACTGACCTGTTTAAATTGCTTTTTAGTTCTCCCCCAGCTGTTTTAAAATTCACAAGGTAGCCCAGCTTGCCTTGAACTCAGAAACCTCCTGCTAGGGTTCACTAAGAACCAGCATTGCAGGTGTGAGCTTCTGGGTCTGGATTTCTGTGTTGTGTCCTGATTATTATGCAGAGTGTGACTCTCAGACAGTCAAATTGGCCCTTACACCCAGTTAATATGGTACAGTCTGTGTTGGTTTTATCTTGTAAGTGATGCTAACGTTTTTTGATTTTTCTTTAGTTTTCAGTCATCTAAATGTACATGTGGTCTCCCTTTGACCCCAATCTTCCCTTGTACAGACAGGGCAGCATTTCTGTCTGTTTTTGTCTTATACTCATGGGTAATTTCTTTGTAGACAGGGCCCAGGAAAGAGTTCTAACTGAGGCTGCATCTTAGTAGTCCAGCACCCACTCTTGCTGCTTGTTACCGACTGAGGTGGCATGCTTGGAGATCTTGCCTGAGCTGTGATAGTTTTGTTATTATTTTTGTTTGTTTGTTTCAAGACAGGGTTTCTCTGTGTAGCTTTGGCTGTCCTGGATTTACTTTGTAGACCAGGCTAGCCTTGAACTGACAGAGATCTGCCTGCCTCTGCCTTCCAGAGTGCAGATTACAGGCGTGTGCCTGGCTCAGTGATAGGTTTTAAATGTTTTGTTGTCAAACTGGTACTTCCTAGGAATTGCCAGTTCTGCTTTGATTATGTGCTTTGCTTTTCTGATTTGAGAGTCCTGTGCATTCTAGGCAAGTGCTCCATCCCCAGGGGGGTTGTTTTGTTTTTAGTAATTTTCTGTCTTTGGTGACAGTGACAGTTCAGCTGGGGACTGAACCAGGGGCCTGCTCCTCAACATTGTAATATTCTACATAGTAACTTACTGTATCATATTGCTTAAAAAAAACAAAACAAACCTTAAAACTGTCAAAGTGAGGTGTTGATATCCTATTTGATTTTGTTGGACAGAGTAAGGAGAGCTGTTGAAGCTTAGGCAGTGGGGTGGCTGGTTTTTATAGTCCCTGCTCCCTATGTGTCAGCAACTGGAGTGGACACTTGTAGTTTTCTGGACTTAGGGAGAGGACCCTTAAGTGACACTGTCCATTTTAGCAAAGATGCCGTGAGACCTAGCAACCTGACATCAAGTGAGAATTTGACAATTTGTGTCGAGCCTTGCAAGCCAGCCAGTAGGAAATAGATGCTAATTGTGTTGAGTATGCATTACTGCCTTTTATTTTTGTGGCTCTGAGGCTGATGCCATGTCTGTACAAGGGGAGCACTCTATTTCTGATTCCCACCACTGCAGTCCTGTATGTTTTATGATTGAGTTTTTTATTGAAAATATTTTTTCATACAGTATATTTTGATTACAATTTCCCTCCCCCATTCCTCTCAGATCCGTTCTGCTTTCCCACCCGCCCAGCCACATCCACACCCGTTCTTTCTCTTTCATTAGAATACAAACAGGCATCTTAAACAACAATAATAAGTAAGGTAAACTATAAACATGCAAACCAGAATAGGACAGCAAACTGAAAGAAAAAGCACAGGCTGCGTACTGAGACACACATTCACACACAGAAAACGCATAAAAACAATCAGAAACCATATAGAAGCAAAAGATCTGTAAGGCAAAAAAAAAAAAAATGGCCCAGACAAAACATTGTGAACTAAAAATCAAAACAAAAAAACCCCAGAGATACCACTGAATTTGTTTTGTACTGGCCATCTCCTGCTGGGCACAGTGTGGTTAAGTGGGACTCTGTTAAAACTAATTTTTCTTTGAGCGTGACTATCAGAGACAGCTTCTGGGTTGGGGCTGAGGGCTTGTGTCCTCTTTTCTCTACACTGGAGGCCCATTTGGCCCTATGCACGCTGCCATAGTCTCTGGTTCATGTATGCCTGTCAGCTTTGTTGTGTCTAGAAGGCCTTGTTTTCCTTGGGGGCTGGTAAAAATGGCTCAGTGTTTCAGAGAATTTGTTATTTTGGAAGACTTTTGAGTTTTTGAGTCCCAGCACCCATATCAGGTGATTCACAACCGTCTGTAATTCCATCTCTGGGAGGTTTTGGCCTCCTAGGGCACCTGCACACCCGTGGCATTCACAGAATTCTCTCTCACACAGTAATAGAAATGACAAGTTATGAACGTTGGAATGTGAAAGTGGCTTATTTAACCCTTCTTTTCCTAATTTTCTTTCATTTCTGATTTCCATAAATCAATGATTTTTTTTTTTTTTTGAGACAGGGTTTCCCTGTGTAGCCTTGGCTATGCTGGTCTTGCTTTGTAGACCAGATTTGCCTTAAACTCACAGAAATCCGACTGCCTTTGCCTCCTTGAGTGCTGGGATTAAAGGCGTGTGGCACCATACCCAGCTAAAATAAATCGTAATAATTAAGGGTAGGAGTTATATCCTACCCCAGAGGTTGTCCTCTTGGGAACCAGTGTAAGAAGTAGCAGTGATCTCAAGGCAGGCCACTTAGAGTGTTTGCTGAGCTTAGGACAGGGTGTCTGTGCTTTCAGACTCCCTCCCTCGGTCTCTCCCAGGGTGTGGGAGACTTGCTGTTTCCAGTTGAAGTCATCCAGCTGGCCTGCTTCCTGGTGCTGATCTTGGTAGCTTTATCACTAGCCTGTTAGTTACATTGGGAAGTGGAGTGTGTGTGTCCATATTTGTAGCTATTTCTAAAAGCTCTTTGGAGAGGACACTGTAATAATCAGAAGCTCTGACTGAATGAGGAGGAAACCTGGAGCCTCCAGCTTGTGTTTTCTTAGAACTTTTATCATTTTCACAGGTTTGCATTCAGTTTCCATTTGTCACTATGGAGCAGACATGTTTTTGGAAAGAATCTGTTTGAACTTTTTTTTTCCTTTTTTAATTGTTTTAGGTTGGATGGAAGTGGGTGATAGCCTATTGAGGCCCAACATTTGAGGCCAAGGCTGGGCCAGACTGGGCTATATCAAATTAATCTGCTTCAAAGAATTGAGAGTTGAGTAGTTTGAGAGTGAGATAAAAAAATTCTAAAGAGTCGCTTTGTTATCCATGGTTCATGTTTAAGCCAGGAAATAAGTGGAATTAGTTAGACAGTAATTTAAAATGTAGATTGCCATAAACTCAGTAATCCTTTTGTCTTAGCCTCTTAAGTGTGAGCCACCATGGCCCTCTGTGATGTCTGCGAATCCTTGATGGTGTTATCTTTTTTTTTAGAAGGAAGAGTTTATTTGCCTTACTAACTTCTAGGTCACAGACCATTGCGAGGTAGGTCAAGGCAGGAAACTGGGCAGGAGCCAGATGTTTGCTCAGTGGTTTAGAGTGGGGTTCCAGTGCCGCCTTTTATGGAATACAGGGGTTGCTGGTGTCACTTGAAGAAGAGAAGGGTCATGGCAGAAGTTGTGGGGGACTCCAGATCGTTGATCTGTATCTCTGTAGCTTCATGGCTTACTCTGCATTCATGGCATGGAGACTGTTTCTAAGGAGGAAGTGGAACATTTTACCGTTGTTGTCTTAGATCTGAAGACTGGAGTCAGATTCTGAATTAAGTTGTTGTTGTAGATAAATGGGCAAATGTGAAGTCTGGTCTACCTTTACGATATTTGTTGACTTAGGGTCAGAGTTTTGGTTCTTTCATAGCTGAGCCTTCATGAAGCAGACTGTTCTTCTGGTGCCACCAGGAGAATAGTGGAGGGCAAGGCTTCTCTAACCACATCATCTCCCATTTCTCGTGTTGGAGAACTACACAGCTGAATTAACAAAACATCACAGGACTGGAGAGATGCTTGGTGATTAAGAACACTTAATATTCTTGCAGAGGCCCTTGTTCAGTTCCTGTCACCCACGTTGTGACTTATAAACCATCTGTAACTTCTATGAGTACCAAGCATACATGTGGTACACATACATTAAAAATTTGTGACTGTTGGGCCCCATTCCAAACTTCCCCGACTGAGATTCTATACCTCTGATCTCATGGCTATAGTTGGAAAATGAACAACCCTTGGGGTAATTTAGGTTTTAGTGAATAAAATAAGTGGGTCACACATTCAAGAATAGTGCAAGAAATGGGCCATGCTGCTGCTTAGCCCTTGGGAGGCTGAGGCAAGGAATTGAGTTCCAGGCCAGCCTGGCTCATAATGTGAGACTGTCTCATAAAACCACACACATGTGCACACATACTCACAGAGAGAGAGAGAGAGAAAACAGCACAGCAGCCATACACAGTGTAAACACCAGTAGTCTAAGCAATGACGATTTTTTTTTAGGGGCTGTCCCAAGCCAAGAAGTTTGAAGGGTGGCTGGAGCCAGCACAACAAGATTCTAGCTCAGAAAAAAAAAAAGAAAAGAAAAAAAGAAGGGTAGGCATGAGCCAGAAGAGGGTACAAACTACTATCAGAACCTGATTGAACCAGCCCAATCAAAAACCTGACGTCCCATTTGACTACCACATTGTCTTCTGATAGTAGATTATGGTGGCTATGCTTATGGGATAGATTAACAGTGCCATGATCTGAAGAGAGAGGGCTTTTCGATGACCTCCCTCTATATGAAATGGCAGGACAGTAAACCACTGCTTACGACAGTTGACTCTTACATGTATTAAAACCCAAAGTTTGAGTAATGAACATGAAAGGATTGTTTTCCTCACATGTAGCCCTGACTGCCTTGAAACTCACTCAGCAGACCAGTCTGGCCTTGAACTCACAGAGATCTGCCTACCTGTGGCTCCTGAGTGCTCCTCAAGGCTTTGCCTCTGCCACCTGGGTTCCTCCCATATGTTAAACAGGAAAGCAATGTGCTGTTTCAGTGGAAACCCAAATGTTAATAGAGATGTACATGGGAGAAATTGTTTGATAATCCTAAGATACTCGTACCTTCCCAAATTAGTAGAATAAATGGTGATTTCTTCTCTAGTAGATGCTGTGCTGCTGTTACATACACAGATTAAAACTAAAATAGGGTTGGAGAGATGGCTTAGAGGTTAGGAGCACAGGACTAAGGTTTGATTCCCAGTACCTACATGGCAGGTAGAATCATGGCAGAAGTTGTAGGGGACTCAACCATTCATACCAGTTGTGGTATCTCTAAGGGCATACATGCAAGCAAAATGCTGATAACATATACTTTAAAAAATGGCAAACAAGCTGAACTAAAGTGATTTCCTTTTATAGTGTAATTAGATTTGTGTACTTTCTGCTTTGCTCTCTTAAGATTGACTATGTTATGTGACTTTCTTAGGGAGATGTGAACAAAATGTCTGCCTTGGTGGATCAGTGAGCTTGTTGGTAGCTCCATCCTCACCTGATCTAGGAACTAGAGTTGAGAAAATAGACAGGATGCTATATTTCTTTAGAAGGAGATTGCTATATGCACCATATATGTCAGAGGCTGTTGAGGATTTATAAACAGAACTATCAATCTCCGTAACTTTGCGCTGTTAATTTTAGTAAAGTGTACTGTTACTGTTAATTATATATACTGTTTGATTTTGATAGTCTTTTAAACAATAATCAATGAGTATGTTAAGAATTATTTGTAGGGGTTGAAACTTTTTATTGTTTTTTTTTCCTTCCTTCCTTTCTTTCTTTCTTTCTTTCTTTCTTTCTTTCTTTCTTTCTTTCTTTCTTTTTTTTTTTTTTTTGAGGCAGGGTCTTACTGTGTAGCTGTGGCTAGCCTGGAGGTAGACTAGGCTGGCCTTGCCTCTGCCTTCTGAGAGCTAGTATTAAAGGCATGCATCACCACCCCAGTTACAATTTTCTTTCATGTGTGTTTGCCAATATGTATGTATGCGGAGCATGTGTGTGCACAGTGCCTATTAGAGGCCAGAAGAGGGTGCTAGATGGTTGGCACCATGTGTAGGTGCTGGGAACTGAACCTACAACATCTGGAAAAGCAACCAGTGCTGTTAAGTGCTGAAACTTCTCTCCACTCCCTATAGAAGTCATTGGTGTGGAGCAGGCTGACCTTGAACTCAGAGGTGCCTGTTTCCCAAGTGCTGGGATTAAAAGCATGCACCGCCACCACCTGGCCTACAGTTTTTTGTTGATGTTATTGTTGTTTTTGTTTCGTTTTGTTTTAAATATAGCAGAACTGTGTGGTCCATGTAGACTAGGGAATGTGCTGAGGGCATGGTATCAACTGCGTCTCTTGGTGGTTGTCCTTGCGTCTCAGATGTGAAAGCAAGAATGGGCTTAGAGTAGTGCTGCAAGGCGTAGTGCCGCACAGTGAGCCCCAGGGCAGCCATGGCTGTCCCAAAAGAAAGAAAAGAGAGAAAAGAAAAAGGAGTGGCAGTCCTTTGAGAGAGTGGCTTAGGAACCTGATAGCTGGGCTGCCTCATGCTGGAGATATGCACTGTTGGGGTTTATCTCTAGTTTAAGACAACTGAATATTTGGAATAATGAGTTTTTATACCTTTTTTCCCCTCATGTATTCATCTGATTACAATACATTGAGTATAAAAACTGGATTTATTTTGTTTTTATAATGTTTATCCCTTTATGATTACCTGGTGTGGTTGTGTTTAAGTTCGTCATTTAGGAGGCTGAGGTAGGCATGTTTCGTAGTTTGATGCCTTCCTGCTCTGCAGAGTGAGTGCCAGGGTGGCTAGAGTGCGGCAGCGAGACTCTGAGTGCTGAAGCTACGCTGTGTTTAGTTGGCTTAGCACAGAGTGAGTCAGTCTTTTTCAGGCTCCTGTGATTGGTTGACTGACTTGTGGTATTGTTTTACAGGTTGACTCGACCAAAGCGATGGTTATGGAGAAGCCTAGTCCCCTGCTGGTCGGGCGGGAGTTTGTGCGACAGTACTACACCTTGCTGAACCAAGCCCCGGACATGCTGCACAGGTGTGCTCTCACATGCCGAGGAGGGGTGTTGTGGGATGGCTCTTCACATTAGCACCTATAAATAGAGGTTTAGAAACAGATCTCACCACGTTATGTAGCCTTGGCCTGGCCTGGAATTCCTAGAGGTCTGCTGCCTCTGCCTTGCTGGGATAAAGGTGTCCACCATGCCCAGCACACACGGATTTACTATAGAGGTGTATTAATTCGCTAGTGAGGTGGCTTGAATCTGGCATTCTTACAGTGTTGCAGTGTATAAAATTAGCTGGCCTTAGGATGCTTTTTCACACAAAGTTGTAAGATGTATTTGCTGGGCCAGAACACTATATCTTCTACTTCAATCAGGTTGGAATATTTTTTTGAAGTTTATTATTTCTGGAACAGTTTCTGCTTCTCTGGACAACTCTTTGGTGAAGCAGTCCAGAAGTTGGCTTTATCTTGTAGCTGTTGGCGCTCAGAGGAGTTACTTCTAAGCAGCAGAAACAGTCTCTGCACGTTTTAACTCTTCTTCCTTTTTCTTAGTTCTTGCTGGGGTTTATGTCAGTTTTCTTCCCTGCCTTGGAAGTTAGTTAAGTTTGTGGTGTCAGAATCTGCATCAGCACAAACCCAAGCTGGAGCTGGAAGAGCCTGCACGCACGCCTGTCTTGCTGATGCTGTTCTATCCTAAGACTTCCTTTTCCTGCATTTCCATTCCCATCAAGGGTGCGGTGGAGAGAGCAGAGGCTGCCGAAGTGAGTCCCTTTAATAGCTTGAATAGTACAAGGTGCTGGGCTCATTGGTGCATGCCTGTAATTGCAGCGCTCAGGAGGCAGAGGCAGGTGGATCTCTGAATTTGAGGCCAGCCTGGTCTACAGAATGAGTTCCAGGACAGCCATGGCTGTTACATATAGAAACCTTGTCTCCAAAAAAAGAAAAGAGCAGCAAGTTCGTGCCCTTTGGGAGTAAGGTGGATGGAAACAGGATAGATAGACAGCAACAGCATGGGCTCACTTATTTCACAGTTTATTGGTCTGACCTCTATTGTTGTCAGTGATCTTTGGTTATTTGTTGCTGTACGTCTCTCTGTCCTTTTAATGAAAATAGGGTATTTGAGTGTGTAGATGAGGGAAAGCTAAAAGGATTAAGCTTCATAGCACCCATGCACAATACAACGGCCTGCTGCCTTCCCAGATGGAAGGCACAGACTCTTCAGGTCCGTGACAGGGCAGCTGTCTTCAGCGGAAACAGGAACTTGACTTTGATTTTAAGTGCCTGGCTTTGCTGACAAACTCCAAGGTCCTTGCCAACATGATCATCCTACCCTGAAACCTGGAAGTCGGGACTTGAAAACTGCACACATGGTCATACCTCATTGACTGAGACTGTTCCCACTCTGGCATGTGCAATGGACTTGTCGTGCACAAACATAAGCAGAGTCCCTGCTGTGAGTCTACCAGTGAGGTGGCTAGGTACCAAGCCTGAAAACTAAGTACCTGCTCTCCGGGTCCTTGAAGATGAGAAGTAAATTGCCTTCTCTTGTACAGATTTTATGGAAAGAACTCTTCCTATGCCCACGGGGGCTTGGATTCCAACGGGAAGCCAGCAGATGCAGTCTACGGGCAGAAGGTGGGTGCTGTGGACTCATAGCAGCAAAAGACGTAGCTTCCTGTCTAATGGTGCCTGGGGGGGCTGATTCCTGTGTAATGCCTTGGTTTGCTGAAATGCCTGTGTGTTGTCACATTACATTTTCTGTTAGATAGCTGGCTTCAGCATAGGAACATCATTTCTAAACTTGATTATTTTATTGTTTGAGACATTTTATTTTGATACATGTTTTTGGCTGTCCTGGAACTTGCTACATAATATCTGGTCATTCTCCTTCATCAGTTTCTGAAGTGCTTGGATCACACATACATGTGGTAGGACAGTTTTTCTTTTTTAATTTGTTTTAGTTAGCTCTTTTTATCTTTTTTAAAGTGATTTATTTTTATTGTGTGCATTGGTGTTTTGCCTGTGTGTGTGTGTCTGTGTGAGGGAGTTGGAGCCCCTGGAACTGGAGTTACAGACAGTTGTGAGCTGCCATGTGGGTGCTGGGAATTGAACCTATAGCCAGTGCTCCCAACTGCTGAGCCATCTCTCCTGTTTCCGGGACAGGTGTTTTTAAGGGGCTGAGCTGTGCTCACTGGAACTAGAGCACTCACAGTCAATAGTGTTTTTATTTAAAGATATATATTTTGTTTCTGTGTATGAGTGTCTTGCTGCCATTTATGTCTGTGTACCATGTTGTATGTCTTAGTGTCTGAGGAGGTCAGAGAGTGCTTGGGAGTCCCAGGAACTGGAGTTACAGGTGGTTGAACTGCTGTATGGCAGCTGAACACAGGTCCTCTCTAAGAGCAAGAGAAGTAAGAGCTCTTAACCATGGGACCATCTCTCCAGCTCTGAAGTAACCCACACCCACCCACCCACCTATTTATTCATTCACTTATTTATTTATTTATTTATTTATTCATTCATTTATTTATTTATTTATTATGAGAGGTGAATGTGGCTGTCATGGTATGCATGTGGAGGTCAAAGGACACCTTATCAGGAACTCTTTGCTTCCATCTTATGTCTTAGAGATCATGCTTGGATCTTCAGGCCCCATAGCAAAGAGCCGTTACCTGCTAAGCCACCTCACCAGCTTTGGATTTATTTATTTATATTTTAAGCAGGATGCTGTATAAATTTGGTGTTGATTTTTCTCATTGCTGAGACAAATACCTGACAAAAGCAGCTTGGGCAGAGAGGGGTACTCAGAGTCACAGTCTGAGGGTACTGTCCATGGTAGGAAAGGCATGGTAGGAGGAGCAGAGGTGAGTGCTGGTGCTTAGTTCCCCTGTTTATACAGTACAGGACCCTAGCTTGTTGAAGGGTTGGTCCATGATTAGGATTGGTCTTCATGCCACAATTACCCTAGGTCTAGAAACTCCCTCTCACCCATCCATGCCTTTGTTTCCTAGGTGATTCTAGTCCTGTCAAGCTGACTAGAGATGAGCTGGCATGTACCTAACAGGTTTTTTCCCCTTCAGTGTGCTTGTTGTATTGCTCTTCAGATTGCTTTGAGACTGCTAATAACTGTTCACAGGAGTAGGAGGTAGGGCTAAGTGTCAAAGACCAGATCTGTGAGAACACAGGGAGGAGCCAGAGGGTCAGCCAAGGCCTGTTCTTGGTGCTGGCAGCTGCTGTTTTAGTTTCTGAACTGGTGAGTTCCCGAGGGATTGACTCTTGGCCTCCATTCCTCAGGAAATCCACAGGAAAGTGATGTCACAAAACTTCACCAACTGCCACACCAAGATCCGCCACGTGGATGCTCACGCCACTCTGAATGATGGGGTGGTGGTCCAAGTGATGGGGCTACTGTCCAACAACAACCAGGCTCTTCGGAGGTTCATGCAGACCTTTGTCCTTGCTCCTGAGGTATGTTGCATGAGGGCTGTTGGGTCTGTAGTGATGGAGCACTTACAGACTAAACGCTGTGTAGGCTCTAGATTCCTGGCAGCCCAGGGCTATAGGAATGGCCACAGGAGCAGAGCTGTGTTTTTTGTCCTTTTGTCCTGGAGCCGTGGTGTCCTGCTGGCCCAGAGAGATGCATTATTGGGAGTTGTCTTCCTTTTAAACCATTTGAAAGGAAGGAGACTTTGTATCCATTCACTGGCATCTCCTAAGGACAAGGAATTCTGTCTCATAAGCATCCTGTTTTTATCAAATTCAGGAAATATTGTTCAGTATAACTCACTCAGTAACCCATACTTAAATTTCAGAAAATATGCCAGTATTGTCCATAGTAGTTTGTTTTTTCTGTTCCAAGATTCTGTATATAACTGTCTATTGTGTTCCTCTGGTAGTGTGTCTGGTTCCTTGTCATTTGTAGTATCTGACTTTTATTTGCTTGGCATTGACAGTTCTGAAGAGCATAGTCACATATTGTTCAAACTTCATGTTTTTTCTTTTACCTATCATTTAGCGGCCATTTAGTGACTGGTTTCCCTAGGTAAAACATATGTATAGGTCTTGCCATTGCATAGTAAGGTAGTTTTTGTATCTAGTTTGTAAATCGTGACCAATTTCTGCTTCCTGTGTAGACATGCTGCCTTTTTTAAAAAAATAATTTATTTAATCTTATTTTATGTGCATTAGTGTGAAGGTGTCAGATCCCTTGGAATTGGGGATTGGCATTACAGACAGTTTGAGCTGCCATGTGGGTGCTGGGAATTGAACCCGGGTCCTGTAGGAAGAGCTGACTCTTAACCACTGAGCCATCTCCAGCCCCGACATGCTGCTGTTTAACAGAGTTTTGTATGCTATTATATTGGTCTTCATTTGAGGTTCTTGGCTGAATGGAAAGGTGACAGATGGGAATGTCTGATCTCATGCACCACCCTGTGTTCATTCACTGGCATTATCTTATAATTCACCCACCCCATCATTCATTTCTAGTATATTTAGTGAGTTATGATTCATTAATAACTGTTTACCATATCCCTCATGTCCTGGATCTAGTTAGTGGGAATCCTTCATGCTGTCCTGTTTTGGTGTGGGCACAGCCCTTGTGCTGGTACTGGCCCTGTTCAAGCTTCATTGGGGAGTTAGCCATGTGTTCCGTTCATGATGGGTCTTTGTACTTAGGCTTCTGAAGGGAACACCGGTGGAAGCTGAGGGGCGGCATGTCCCGTGTCTTATTTGGAGAGCAGGGCCAGGAAGCGAAGTACGAATTCGCTCTTAAGGACTTGCTGCAAAAGTGTTCTCCAGCAGTCATCTAAAAATAACTGCTTAGGACAGTAAAATTACTATCCCTATCTTAAAAAAAAAATACCCTTGGATGTTTTTGTTTTGAGATAGAACCTCATTATATAGCTCTGACTGTTCTAGACATCAGTGCCTCCCCAAGTGCTGGAATCGCAGGTATGTACCACCATGGAGGGTGTAGTCAAGATTTTTGAAAGAAGATTTACATTAAAGTGTAAAACACTTGCCAGCCATGGTGGTATATACATGTAATTCCCGCTTTTAAAAATAAGTTTAAGCCGGGCAAGGTGGCACATGCCTGTAGTCCTAGCACTCTGGGAGGCAGAGGCAGGCGGATCACTGTTAGTCCGAGGCCAGCCTGGTCTACAAAGTGAGTCTACAGCAGCCAAGGCTACGCAGAGAAACCTTGTCTTGGGGGCGGGGATATATATATTATACATAATATGTACATACATGTATAATAATACATATATATATTTATGTTAATGTGTGTGGGTGTTTTGTCTGCATGCGTGTAGTGCCTTCAGAGGCCGGAAGAGGACAGTGGGTTTCCTGGGACTGTAAGCCTCCGTGTAGGTGCCTGGAATTGAGCTTGGCTCTCCTGCCAAACAGCCAGCGCTCTAAACCACTGAGCCCAGAAATTCCAGCTTTTGAGAATCTGAGTTAGGTTTGCAAGCTGAAGGCCAGCCCACACTAACGAAGAGATGATGTCTTTGAAGAGGAGGAAGAAGAAAGACTTGATGACTTTGAAGAAACAAAGAAGAGGAGAAAGAAGATGATGACCAAAGACTTGACCAAAGACTTCCATATGGGGAGGATTTCTCAGCCTATATTGCTAATTTCAGGCTCATCATGGGTCCCTTTTGTCTTTCAAGGGAAGCATTTATCTCTTAAGAAAATGTATTATTGCATAAATCGTTTCAATATAGAAAGTGTTATGGTACGTTTTGATTTCACACTTTTTGTGGATGAGGAAATAGCTTTAGAAATTGAACAGACAATAGGTGAGATGAGTGGATTTGTGCTCAAGTGTGTCTCAACCCACATGAGAAACTTTGAGTTCTACCATCGTGAATACTTGGATTCATATTTTTACATGAGAGGGTGTTTTAAAGACCTGCTGGAGTTGAGACTACATAGAGTGGTTGAAAAGATTCTTTGGCATTCTATGCAAGACTTCTTGATGTTTCCTTTGTGTTTTCTTTCTTTTTCTCCCTCCCTTTCTTCCTTCTTCCCTTCCTTCCTTTCTTTCTCTCTTTTTTCTTTCTTTCTGTGGGTGCCCATCTGGTAAGGATGAATATTTTAAAGATCTATCTAGTGGTTCTTCACAAATGTACAAGCAGGATTTCACACAGTAGGACATTCAGTCTTGGCACAGATGACAGCGGCAGTCATGAGTGCTGTTGAAGAACTCTCTGTTCTTCCCTCAGTAGTTATCGGAAGCCAACCCCTGTTGTGAAACAGAAATGTTTCTAGACTCTGCCAGATGTCTTCTGGGGACACAGTCTCCCTTAGCTAGAGCTACTAGTGTAGTGACTTGTTTTCTAATGGAAGGAAGGGTTTGCTTTGGTTCTCTTTTTCTGATAGTACAGTCCACCAAAGCAGGCGGTGGGCATATGAGGCAGCTGGCTACATTGCATCAGAAGCAGGAAGCAATGAATGATTCAGTTTTTTATAAGTCTGAATAACTGAAAACTTGTTGCTAACATTGCAGGGCTCTGTTGCCAACAAGTTCTATGTTCACAACGACATCTTCAGATACCAAGATGAGGTCTTTGGTGGCTTTGTCACAGAGCCTCAGGAGGGTAAGTGTGAAGCTGTAGACGTGGTTACTTGTGTGGAATTTGTAAGTGACACCAGATTGACTTAAGAGAATGTTTCTTGTTACACTGTGTAGTTTATGAACTATCAGTGCATGAAAGGTCTGCAGGGATTGATTACCCTAGTTAATGTCAATGCTTAGTTACTGGCATACCTGTGCTGTACTGAGCTGGTGAGTGGCATGAGTCCTTCCTCTAGGGAACCCCAGTTCTGTAGGCTGGGCATTAGAGGTTCCTGTCTTTGCTCTGCAGGGAATGCTGTTGTAGAGCTTTCTGTTGTTAAAAGTGTAGGCGACGGCTGGAAGAAAGGCAGATGCAGTGTAGGGTCGGACCTGTGGTGAGGAGTCTCCACGTGTCCCAGGCCGTAAGCATAGACCTGTTAAGTGCATGCAGTCCTCCATCCTGTAGGCTGTGTAACACAACTAACAGCAGGTGGGAGGGCCTGCTGCAGATGCATGATCTGAGATTGTGGCTTTTGCTTTTATTTGTCTCTTAGCTTTTCTCTGCAATGTTCCTAACAAAGTCTGATATTTTCTTTTTAAGAAGAAATTGTTTTTTTATATCAGTCTTTTTTATTGTTGGCTGCATCCCTAGGAAAGGGAGTCACTTTTGAGGGTGTAGATTTGAGAGAGTCCCAGACCCACTGTTTTCTCTGGGGTGTAGACCCAGGGGAGAGTGTCCTGCCACCCTGATGAAAACCATGTGACCACAGCAGTGTGGCAGGGACTCAGCTCACACGCCAGCTTGTTTAGCCTCTCAGTTTGCTTGGCTGCAAAGGTTGGCCTTTGTAATAAACACAGATGCTCTTTCTTCACTACTGTTGTGTATTTGATTTTCTCAGCTAACACAGATGTGAGGCTGGTGGGCCCAGTGCAGAGTAGCCTCCCCCAACCCCACCCCAGATTCACAGAATCCTGTGGCAGATGCCTTAGTTTCTTTCTGTTGCCTTGATAAAGTAGCCCACCTTTGGGATGAAAGGGTTTATTTTTGTCTCACAGTTAAAGGGGGATAAAGTCTGTCATGGTGGGGAGCATGACACAGGCAGACGCAGAAAGCTGGCTCATTACACTGAGTTAAGCAGAGCCTTTTCCTTTTTACAGATTGTGTTCTTAATTAAAATGGTTATTTTTCCCCGTTAAAGTCCTGCTTTCTTTACTATGTTTTTCTTTGTGTCTGTAGTAGAATCTGTAAAGTAAGGAACTTGTGGATTTAGACCAGTTTTATTATTTTCATCTCCTCCTCTCTTAGAATCTGAGGAAGAAGTAGAAGAACCTGAGGAAAGACAGCAGACACCAGAGGTGGTGCCTGATGATTCTGGTACTTTCTATGATCAGACTGTCAGGTAAGGAAACTTCTCTATACATGCCCAGGCTTGTACCAAGAAGTTGGATTATGCTGGAGAGACTAATTTCAGATGAGCAGGGTGTGGATGTCTCTGTTAGCGGATAGAGAGGTAGGCAAGTATGCACCAAGTCTTGGATTTGATCCTCAGCACTGCATAAGTCAGGTGTGGGGGTGTGCCTGTAATCCCAGTGTTCCAGAGGCCGAGGGGAGAGGGTTGCTGTGAGTTTGAACACAGCATGTGTAGCCTTTGGAATGAGACTGTCTCCAAAGAACAAAGGAACAAAACATTGGTAATTTTCTAGGAAAAGATTTCACTTGGGTTATTTCTGACTGAATAGCACTACTTGTTTATTTGCATAGGATGTACTGTGAAAACTGTTTTAATGTTTATGAGGTACTTTTCTGGTTCAGGTTGCTAATTGTTTTGGAGACAGGCTCTCACCACGTAGCTGAGGCTAGCCTGGAACATGTATTCCAGCCTTTCAGATGCTGGGATTGTAGACAGACACACATGTGTCAGAAGAGTTTATTTAACTAGATATAAAATTTCAAACCTATAAACTAAGTAAATGAAAAGTTTTTTAGCTCAGTACAGCACAAGGCTCAGAGAAAGCTGAAATGATGCAGGATGACCTGAGCTAGATTCCTGGGACTCCAAGTCATCCTCTGAGCATCTGTGTGCCAGGACACGTGTCTCAGCCCTCCTCCCCACAATAAGTAAATGCAGTAAATTTTAAGGCTGTCTTGGGGGCTCAGCGATGAGGGCACTGGCTGCTTGTGGAGAAGTCTAAAGTTTACTTCCTACCACCTGCATGGTACCTTAGAACTTCTTTTAACCCCAGTTGCAGGGATGTGATGTGTTCTTTGGCCTCACTAGGAAACATACATAGACATAAAAATATCTTTTTAAAAGGACAGTTTTGGGCCACATAAATAAAACCCCATATTTAGAATTATTTTCTCATGACCACAAAGAATGAGTATGGTGTTGTCTTGGGTTTTTGTTTTTTGTATTTTTTAACATCCTGTTCCTAGGGTAGAAATGTTTTCAATGTGTTAGAAGTGTACACTGTTGACATGGATATTCCATGTGTCACTACTTATTGCTCAAAGCTACTTTCAAATGTTTTATCAAGGTGTGGTCATACCTGTCCACTCTGGGCTTTGAGGGAAGAATGTTTTACCATAGTCCTACTGAGGTCAGGTGCCAGGGACAGTGTGCCTTGGCAGCTGGTGTGGAAATCTAACCATTGTTCTGAGTCATAACTGATATCTTCTCTCCTGGAACTCTTTGTGTGTGTGATTTTTTGTTAAAGGTTTGTTTATCTCTGTATTGTATGTGTATGGGTGTTTTGTCTATGTACTTCTGCACACCAGAAAAGGCATTTGATCACATAGACAGTGAGATCCCATGTGACTGTTGGAAATTCAATCAGGACCTCTGGGAGAGCAGCCAGTGCCCTTACCCCTGAGCCACCTCTCCAGCCCCATTGTGTATGGGGACTGTTTTGTGTGGCTAAAGCCACAGATGGTATCATTTACTGTCTTGGTTATTTTGAGATTAGCTGGCCTCACTAGCCTTGCTGGGCCTGTGCGAGGCCTCAGAGAGTTCGATCTTTCTTCAGCCCACTCTACACAAGGGTTCTTTGATATATGTAAATAAGCTGATTAGTAGTAACTGAATGAGAACCACTCAGTTCTGTTCTGATCCTTATGTTCATCAGAATTTACCAAACAAGCTCTTGTCCTGAGAACCTTCTCTGGAAGTCACTGAATGGCTCAAAGTGTCTGGGTGAGTCCTAGAGACAGGCCAACATTTCTCATTCTCCCATGACAGCAACGACTTGGAGGAACATTTAGAGGAGCCTGTTGTAGAGCCGGAGCCGGAACCAGAGCCAGAGCCGGAGCCAGAACCTGTGCCTGACATCCAAGAGGACAAGCCTGAGCCTGCTTTGGAGGAAGCTGCTCCTGAGGACGCACAGAAGAGTGCATCCCCGGCCCCAGCGGATGTGGCCCCGGCTCAGGAGGACTTGAGGGTAGGGTTTGTTGTGGCTTAGTGCTGCATTGCTCTCTTATTACCTGTTGTTGTGCTGAAGATCATTCCCAGGCCATGAGTGGGTGTGCGTGTGCCGGCATTGGCTGCCACAAAGTTCTTTCTGAGACTGATTCTCATATACCCCAGGCTTGTGTCAAACTCCATATAAAGCTGACCATGGTCCTCTGGCCTTCATCTCCTGTGTGCCAGAACTATAGTTTTGTTACCATGCTTGATTTATAAGGCCCTGGGAACTAAACCCAGGGCTTTATACAAAGTTGCTAATTGAGCCACATTCCCACTCTTTGCTAGTTCATTTATTTAATTTTTGGGTTTTGTTATTTGATTCTTTGTTTCTCTGTGTAGCCTTGCCTGTTGTGGAACTTGCTCTGTAGACCAGACTGTAGACCAGATCGAACTCAGATCTGCTTGTTCAAGCCTTCCAAGTGCTGGGATTAGAGGCTTATGCCAATCACGACCCGACCTTCTGCTAGTTTATTTTAAAATCTGTTTTCTTCATTATAATTACTTGGTTGACTTGGACATGGTCTCACTGTGTAGCCCAGGCTGGCCTGTCTTGGTCCTCTGAGTCTTGGGATTACAGGGTTAGTATGCTTGGCAGCTTTCAGGACAGTTTAAGTACTTAGTTTACGAGCTCAGATGCTTGTGGACTCTGGCTGTGAGTGATGCAGAGGTGCATGGGAAGCAAAAGTTAATGGCTCTGAGTTAACAGCTCTTGATGTGTCCTGTTCTTCTCCAGACATTTTCTTGGGCATCTGTGACTAGTAAGAACCTTCCTCCCAGTGGGGCAGTCCCAGTGACGGGGACACCACCTCATGTGGTCAAAGTGCCACCTTCACAGGTAAGGATCTGCATCTCGGACTTTGGGCAGATTTAACTATGCTTTGGAAGTGAGACTCACAGGTTTAGCGAGGGAGGAAGCCCGGTGTACAGGGACGAGGAATGGGCAACTGCACAGTGTGGTAGCTGGCGTGGCACTTGCCAGAAAGCAGGGTCTCTTTTGGTATGTGCGAAGCTTCCTGTGAGGTGTACATGCAGCTCAGTGCCTGAATGTCGAAGCCAGAGGCCAACCTCAGATGCTGCTCCTTGGGAGCTGTATACCTAACTTCTTTTTTTTTGGAGACAAGGTATCTTTTGACCTGGAGCTTTCATATTAGGTAAGGCTGGCCATGGTCAGCCAGTAAGCCATCTGGTCATGGGCTGTCTTCACCTCCTTGGAGCCAGAATTGCTATTTTGTCATTTTTATTTTTTTATGTACGTTGGCGTTTTACCTGTATTGTGAGGTAGTCAGATCCCCTGGGACAGGAGTTACAGACAGTTGTGAGTTGCCATGTGGGTGCAGGGAATTGAACCCGGGTCCTCTGGAAGAGCAGCCAGTGATCTTAACTGCTGAGCCATGTCTCCAGACCCAGAGTTGCTATTTGGACAGACGGCTCAGCTGTTACGAGCGAGTGTTGCCTGCTCTTGTAGTTTCCACACGGCAGCTCACACTATCTGTGACTCTGTCCTTGGGGATTCGGGGGCATCTTCTGGCTTCTGCGGAAGATGTACACATTTGGTGCAGAGACTCAGATAGGAACACAAAATTTTAAAATTGTGTTTTTTATTGTGTGCCTTTCTACTGCCCTTGGAGGCCAGCAGGGGGCATAGGGACTCTCTGTGACTAGCTAGGAGCAGCCACCATGTGGGTACTGCTGGGAATTGAACTTGGGTCCTCAGGAAAAGCTACCAGTGTTCTTAACTCTGAGCTATCTTTCCTGCCCTACACACACATTTAAGTTGAAAAAATGTTTGTGGGTTGCTGGGGCTGGATTAATGGTTCAGTGATTAAGAGCTCTTAACTGCTCTGGACCTGAATTCAATTCCCAGTACTTGCACGGTGCCTCACAACCATCTATACCTCCAGTTCCAGGAGATCCAATGCTCTCTTGTGGCCTTTAACAAAAGGTTCACAGATGTGTGCAAGCAAAACACTTGAACACGTATGATCAAAAAGAAAAGTGAATAACAAATGACAAGCCTGGTGAGATGGCCCAGGGGATAAAGGCACCTGCTACTCAGCCTGACAACCTGGGTGGCTATGTGCGAACTCACTGTCATGTGTACACGTGTGATGACAGGCACATGTACGCACGCTCATACACACAGAACACAATTTAAAAATTTTAAAAGAAAATTAACATCAGATAAGCTAGTTTGGCTTCTCACAATGGGTAATCTGTAACCTTTTGTAGCCCCGACCAGAATCTAAGCCTGATTCTCAGATTCCACCGCAAAGGCCTCAGAGAGATCAGAGAGTTCGAGAGCAACGGATCAACATCCCCCCCCAGAGGGGACCCCGGCCAAGTGAGAGCTCTGGCAGTTTCTCCGGTGTTGGGTGGCTGGGGTGGGAGCTTGTTCTGAGGCCTGCCTGGTGCAGTGGGAGGACTTGGTTTTGGGGGGAGGGAAGCTTGTGTGTGAAGAGTCCCTGAGAGTCCATTTTGTCTCTGAAGTCCGAGAGGCTGGTGAACCAGGAGATGTGGAACCTCGGAGGATGGTGAGGCACCCTGACAGTCACCAGCTCTTCATCGGGAACCTGCCACATGAGGTTGACAAGTCGGAACTGAAGGATTTTTTCCAAAGTAGGTGCTGAGTGTCCATGTGGCCCGGGGTTCCTAGGAAGCGCCACCTAGCGGAGGCACAGGTGTAGTGTCAGGTCTTCTATAAAAGGGAACAGAGACTTAATGGTCTGTTTGAATACTGTGCACTGATGAACCTCTGCTTCTGCAAACAGTGAGTTCTGGGCTGATTGTTCACTTCAAAATAATTGGCACTTGCCATGAGTGTGACACCCAAGTGGAAAATTCCATCCTGACCTCATTGTCATGAGTTGTAGGCATGCTGCAGTGTTGTATAAAGTTCCTCTATGGTGGTATCTAAGAAGCATGTGGGACGTAATGCATTGTCTTGCAGACTTGGGTCCGTTCCCCAAGCTCTGAAATTAAAAACCCCACAGCTTGAAGTACTTAACAATCTGGGTTTTAAGTATTCATCTAAGGAGCATTTGAAAGGCTGGAGAGATGGCTCAGCAGTTAAGAGCACTGCTCTTCTAGACTGAGTTCAGTTCTCTACAGGTGGCTCATGACCATCTGTACTGGGATCTGATTTTGGGTGTACATACAGGTAGATCACTCATGTAAAATATGTAAATCTTTTTTTAAAGGAACATTTCAACTCTTATTATGAATATTTTAAAATATGACATCTCTGAAATCAAGTGTGCACTTTAAACTTAGAGCCTGTCATTGTAGAACTGAGTGCTGGGTGAACTGGGTCTCTGCAGAGAAGTTATGTGCCCTTTGCCCTTGCAGATTATGGGAACGTGGTGGAGCTGCGCATTAACAGTGGCGGGAAGTTACCCAACTTCGGTTTTGTTGTGTTTGATGATTCTGAGCCTGTTCAGAAGGTCCTTAACAATAGGGTGAGCAAATTTGCATTTCTTTCTTTGTGTGTGTGTGTGTGTTTTAAGATTTGTTTTTATTTTATGTGTGTGCTTTTTACCTGCATGTATGTATGTGTGCCAGGTGTGTGCAATGCCTGCAGAGGTGAGAAGAGTGAGGAAATTTCCCCTGGAACCAGAGTTGTCTGTCTTGATAACTCCAAGGCTTCTGGCCCTGCAGGTTGACCTAGAAGTTGCGCTTGCGGGTGACACTTTGGGTGCCCTCTGCCTTTTCTCCATCTTGCTGTGCCGAGAAAAGTTTGCTGCACACACCAGTCGTGTGTGTGTGTGTGTGTGTGTGTGTGTGTGTGTGTGTGTGTGTGTGTGTGTGTGTGTAGCATTAACTTACTGAGTGACACAGTGTGATCACGCACTAGTGTAGCTGAGTGTCACTTTCCAGCCAGGAGGCCATGTTCATTCTTCTGTAAGTGCCTTACTTTCTCATCCCTGATCTGCTAGTCTCTAGGAGTTTTATTTAAGTCATTTTCATGACCTTTTTACTGAAAGGTACCAGTATTTCGGCTAAGTGAGAAGTAGGTGAGGATTTATCCGCACAGCTGTGAAGGCATCGTTCTGTCATTGTTACTTGAATTTGCTTTAGTTCTTAGCACAGAGTCACGTGCTTCAGGGCGGTTTAAATTGGCTCTTTTCTACTTCCTGAAGAGCTCTCCATACAATGCATGCACCAGTCACTTGGAAAGTTGTTTTTGAGTTCAGCAGGTCTGTGAGGGCTAGTCCGCTAACTGCTCCGCAGAGCGGCTTTGCTCACTTGATAGTTGTGGTCAGGGACCAATCTGAGTGTCTCTTTCCTTGGTCCTCAGCCTATCATGTTCCGAGGTGCGGTCCGTCTGAATGTGGAAGAGAAGAAGACTCGAGCTGCCAGGGAAGGCGACCGCAGGGACAACCGCCTTCGGGGACCTGGAGGCCCCCGTGGGCCGAGTGGGGGGCTGAGAGGCCCTCCGCGCGGAGGCGTGGTGCAGAAGCCAGGCTTTGGCGTGGGCAGGGGAATTGCAACTCCAAGGCAGTGAATTGCTTGGCCAGGTCTCCACACAGCACACTGCCCCGGCTCCTGCAGAATGGTGAATTCCTTCAACCAGCCTTTGGTGTCTCGGAGTAGTCTATTATAAACTGCTTGAGTTTATACAACTTTAATTTCTCTTGTGTTCATGGTGTGTGCTCCCCACCCCCATCCCTCCCCTGACCTTTTAGTCCTTCACTTCCAGTTTTCCGGAATGAATCTTTAGGAGGAATAGATTTTTAAAGAAGAGGAAAGACTGACCTTCCCGCTCACGCTGCGCACACCGACTGGAGTTTAACAGCCATTCCCCAAAGGAGTGTGTCTCAGTTTTCACTGACAGTGGATGTTCATTTGTTGGGAGACACAGGATTTGATAAACATTTTGGAAGCAGGAAAAATCCATATTATCTATCAAGAGTCACGACTCCTTTCTGGTGTGGAAAATTGCCTTTTTGGCAACTGCCGCTGGGTCCCTGCTGGTGTGGCTAACTGAATAAAAGGTGTTTCCAGAACTTTGTTCTTTTGACATGTGATTACCAAACAGTTCTAAACCTCCGTTTTTACCATTGGATTTTAAATTGTGACGTAGTCTGTCAATGTCTAGAACACAGCTAAGGACTTTTGTTGAACTGTTAGATTTTTTTGAGGTAGAGTTTTTCATGTTTTATTTGTATTTGTAAAAAAAAAAGAAAAAAAGAAAAAAGGAAAAAATGGAAAAAAGGACAAAAAAAAATCCCCACAAGAAAACAAACGCCCAAATCTGATAACAAAACCAAGCAAAACTGTGCCTTCTATTTATCTTTGATTCTGGTCCTGGCAATTGTTTAAAGAAAAGTAATAAAGATTCTAGATTTGTTTTCAGATTCAGAGTATGTGGGGGAACTGTAGACTTTTTTGATCACGTGTATGTGTTGTGTTAACATTGTTCTGCCTTATCCTACGTCACGCCTCAGACTGGAAGGCTTGTAAGGAAGGTGCTTCTGCAAGGCCTCTGCCCTCAGTGGCCCTGTGTGCCGCGCTTCACTCTGCTGTCTGTCTGGGTTCCTGATGGGGCCCTAAGAAGGATTTGGCTTGAATATTGGACTTGGCTAATGTGCTTCTGGGTTTGCATTTTTTTTTTCTTTAAATCATAGCCATATGGTAAATTTTCTATTTTGTTATGGTTCTCTTTTACTGATGGACATGCAGTGGGTGTTTCTTGGAAAAGGCCAATTTTTATTAAAATATTTCTGGAAGAAAACTTCATCTGGCAATGTAGACTGCTAAAACTCACTTCACAGTGTTGTGTGTTGAGTGCTATGTGTGAGGCGGTGAAGGTTTTGTTTACACGTCTCTGGGCAAGTTATTAGTCTGTAGACAACAAAATTGTCAAATTTAACTCTTCCCAGTGTTCATTTGTGTGTTTACATGTGCGTATTCACACATGGATGTACGCAGCATACTTGTGGAAATGAGGACAACTTGCGTGCCAGTGCTGATATCCCGCCCTGTTTGAGACAGTCTTCTCTAACTGGCCTAAGCCAGAGCTTCCATGGACTCATGCTTCTGCACAGGGATTACAGACGTGTGCTGCCATGTCTGGCCTTCCTACTTTATCCACAGAGCTGTCTTCCTACCTCTCCATACTTCTGGTTTTGCTGTCAGAAAGGGTAGTTGGGATTAAAATGGTGAGGTTATCAGTACCTCACAGATCGGAATAGTGGCAGCATTTGCATATGAGCCGAGTCACATGACTTTTCAGGCCAGTGATAATAGAAAAGTGCAGCCTGTACTAATGTAGTTTATGTTAAGCCGATGGGGACAAGAACAACCGAGCCAGGCTTGGTGGTGCACAACTTGAATCCCAGCATTTAAGAGGCAGAAGCATGTGGATCTTCACGAGGCTAACCTGGTCTGTGAAGCAAGTTCCAGTCCAGACAAGGTTGCGATGGGTGACTAAGTTAGAAACAGCAAAAGGGAAGCCAAAGAAAAGGTGCTCCAGATTGTTTTTGTGAGAG
>CM053757.1:42278236-42301919 GCA_028658305.1 Pachyuromys duprasi
CCTGTTGTGTTGAACCAGCCGACCACCTGTGAGCTGGGCATTCCTAGAGTGGAACTCCTACTGCACGGACCGGAGTTGAGGTGACATTCAGAACATAATAGCGGCCCCCCCCCCCTGTTAAGTTGGATCACTGGTTGACCTCTACAGAACTGCCCATCTCTCCCTTAGGTATGCACTTTACTGTTTCTCAGCAAGTTGCATTTTGCGAGGAGGGTGGGAAGGGTACAGGTGTGTCAGTCTGTAGAGTCATTTACTGTGGTTGGTTGGTGTTTGTTTTTGAGATGGTCTGAACTCACTAGAGCTCTAGTCCCAGCTGTTCTGGAACTTGCTACATAGATTAGCTTCCTCTTTAACTCACAGAGACCTGCCTTTCTCTGCCAAATGTCAGGATTTAAGGTGTGCACCGCCATACCAGGCTCTACCTTCTTTTCAAAATAAGGCTTCTCACTGGGGTCCGTTGCCCTGACCAGGCTGTCAGTGAGGTCCGGGGGTCCACCTGCCTGCCTCCCTGTGACACCCAGCTTTTGTGTTCTGTAGCTTGAACTTAGGCCCTCACACTTGTGTGACAAACACTTTACAGAATCAACAATTTCTGTAAAGTGACAGGGTTTCTCTGTGTCCAGCAACTTACTCTGTAGACCAGGCTGGGCCCGAACTCAAAGATCCACCTCCCTCTGCCTTTCAAGTACTGGGATTAAAGGCGTGTACCACCACTGCCTCGGCGCTAATATGATGTGTTTTAATACCTAAAACTCAGCTGTCACTTTCACTGAGGTCCTTCGGCATTCTGTGTTCTGTATGTTGGTGCTTTTCCACCATATGGCTGTAAATCTCCCAGGGGCAGATTTTGGGTGGAAACACTACCACCCTCTTGCTTTCTTGCCAGGCTATGTATGTGCCATGTATGTATCAGAGTCCTTTTCACTTGACTCTTGTGGGATGAGGCTCCAGCATGTGCAATAATGAGTCCCCATAATCCCGGATGTGCACGTGCCTTCTCCCTGAATATGTGCCTATGTCCTCCAGCCCTACCTCTCTGTCTCAGGACAGTTTTTGTCAAGTCACGATTCACTGTTAAGCATTGTAAGTGAAAAAATCATTTCCCCTTTCATTTTGCTTTGTCCCTGTTTGTAGTTCTGTCCCATTCACCATCATAAGCAGGATTCTGTCTTGTGGTTCAGCCTGCTTTACCACTGTGCTAGGTTGTAGCTTTTGGGGAACTGAGAACTGACACAATTCCTATATGTAATGGGGAGGCACCTACCTGGAAGTCCCCGTGACAGCTGAGTCAGTGACTGGAGGTAGCCTTCAGTCAACTTCAGATTGTGTGACATTTCAGTACAGGAAATCCTTGGGAGACTTCAGGGAGGAGGGCATATATGAGGAGGAAGCCCGTGGTCTAAGTATTGATTCCTGGTTGTCCCTAGTCCATTTTAGGCATTGTTTCTGTAGAACAGTTGATTTCTCATGAGCTCAGCTACTCAGGCCCCACCTTGCTAGGATGAGTGGTCCGTTCTCCTTCCTCCCTGCATCCTGTGTTCAGTTAAGTCCCATCATGCTACCTCAACAGACTTCACTTCTCGCTGCTCCTACTTGGATGATCTCACTGGACTCTGCCTCTTGATTAGTCTTTCTGGAACAGCCCTGGGCTTGCATCCCACCACCCCCAGCCCTCTGGCAGGATCTTTGTTAACCTCCAGTGGTATCTACCAATAAACATTCTTGACCTGAAATCTCATTTCTCAATGTGAAGTCCTTCAAGTGAAGTGCTGCCCAGGTTGTACACAGATTCTTCTCTGGGGTAACTAGCACTCTAGAAGTCCTCACAAAATTGGTGAAGTGTAACAATTAGGAGTTAACCACCGAAAATTTCAGAAAACTTTAATTTTTTTTTCCATTAGAATTGGCATGGATATGAGTCTATGGATGGCTCAATAAATATATTTTTATATACAGCACAGAAATTTTACATTCCATCTTCAAACTGCAGAAATAGATTTTTTTAACAAGCCAAAACCAAACCAAACCAAAAATAACAAAACAAACCCTATCATAATTTTAATGACTTCATGCAAAAAAGAGAAAGTGCCAGAGGGAATTGCTTGTTCGAGGTTGAATGTCCCATGAGAAGTAAAAAGAGTACATTAAGGAAGCGGTTGCTCAGCACGCTGCTTAAGGTGGGAGCCAGACAGACCCTTAACTGCAGCTTTAAGGCCATACCTAGTTTATACATATGTACAAAGAAGTTTCCATAGAAAACACACGGTCACATTCTCTTTTAGGGAAGGATGAGGAACTTCCTTGAGAGTAATTCAGACCCAATTTCCCAGGTCAGTGAATTCTGGACTGCTACTCTGCAATCTGCTTTGGCTATGTGGCTTGTGGAAACCTCCCCCATCTTGGATAATCAAGCGCTTGGCAGCTCAGCCCACAGTGCCCAGCTAAGCACAGCTCTTGTCTGATTTGGGCTTAGACAGTGTAGGTTTCTTAACTCTAACGAACCCCGCACCACACTGACACTAGGATTGGAAGGATGGCATGATGCCCTTCTGTTCTAGGGCTGCAATGTCTGGGGAGTCAGTGTTGACTTCTAAGGGGCATTTCCTACTTGTAAGGGACTGACTTGTCTTCCTTGTGGATCATGACACATTTCAATTGGAAGCTAACTTTTGGGGGGAGGGAAAAAGGGAATGTAAAGTTACCCGAAGAGTCATCTGGAGTTTGTTCTGTCTAAAAACCAAGCCAGGGAACTTTTAGGACAGGTTAGCTCTGCAAATACCTACACGGATGAACTAGGGATGACAAAGGGCGAGTTCTTTGGAGGTGACTCCCCCAGGTCCACAGGAAGTCATTTGCTTTGGCAAGGTTTGGGTGTGACTGAAGTGGGACACTGCCCCCGTTGGCAGAAGCTAGCCCATCTCGAGTTAGTGGATGCATCTGAAGTCCAGATGAGGAGGGAGAACTTAGCAAGTCTGAGATACACAAGGCAAGTGCAGCATTGCTCCTGAGCACTGTAAACTCCCCTTTCCCCCCACCGGGCATGTTGAAAGCCAGTCCAGTCTGGTTTGGAAGCCTCATGGCTTGTTTGAACAGTCACTTTATTTATTTATTTATTTTTATTAGTATCATCCTTTGAATAGCACTGTTAAGTACTTGCATGGACCCCAACCGGCTGTCATGAAGTCGATCCTGCCAATAACCAGATGGCTTCAAAGTACTTATGGTTTTGTCTTGACCAGTTGGTTTGAGAAGACTCCACTATTCAGCTCAGGCTGGTCTGGAACTATGTGTCTCCGGGTTAGATCTTTCTGCCTCCGCCTCCATGTGTTGGGATTACAGGCATGCACCACCACAACAGGCTGGCTCGGCCACTTTGTGACTCCCTTTGTCTATTCCAATCCTATGGCAACTGAAGACATGTTATTTTGTCCAGTTTTTCAAGTGTTTCATGTTTTGTTTTTGGAGGCCATTGAGGCCTCTGCTATGCCATTCTTTTGCAAGCAGAACTCAGTTTTCTTAAAAAAAAAAAAGAATAAATAAGAAAAGAAAAAAGAAAAAAAGAGGACACGCTCTTCACCCCTTCATTGTTGGGAGTATGCATGTCAGCATGCAGTAGGCACCATGTATGTGCCCAGTATGAGAAAGAAGCAAGATAAATCCCTCTGGAGTCCAGCTCATTTATCTCATTTTAACTTGTTAGTGGCGATACTGTTATTGTGGCTCCAGCACTGGAAGATGGAATCATTCTGACATGAAGTTGGATGGGTTTGAAATGGCTGTGCAGTTTATCCCATCCGACACTTCGCTTCATTAATACCCTTCTGGCTGAACTGGCACGCTGGGAGTGTGATGTCTTTTAGTATGAGGTAGAAATGCATCAAACATGGAGACCGTTAACATACCTAACAGCTTCTGTAATGCTTTCCCCCCTCCACTTTCAAGCCAAGACTTGGGGACAATCTTTTATGAAGGGAGATACTAAGAACCACTCCCCCAAAATATCACGCCTAAGTTTGCCACAGGAAGGAAGGCATGTCCCTGAGGTGAAAAAACAAATGACCTTCTGTGCATTTGCACTTGTGATGGTGTGACACTATCTGGTTCCTGTCTGTGTCTTCTCCTCCATGCCATTTTTTCCTTGTCTGATTTTGTGCCCGGAATAGATCATCTCTAGGTTGGGAAGTGGTTTTCAGATTCAGCTAAGAATGAAAACAATGTGCTGGACTTCTTTTCCTCCAGGTCAGCCTTTCAGTTAGATCAACAACAAAATGATGCCTGGGCCACCAACCCAGCTATTGAGACACCCTTAGGATGTGGTGTCAGTGGTAGAGCACTAGCCTTGCATGCCAAGGGCCATGGGTTCAATCCCCAGTACCACATGGGGAAAACAAAAAGAAGCCCAGGACTTCCCTGTCTGCAGTGTGTGCTTCATCACTAACTGCTCCAGGAAGAGCATTTTTAGTCAGCGTTGATGCTCTTTGCAGAACCACAACTTTCAGGGCCAGAGAGATGACTCAGTCAAGTAAATTGCTTGCTGCAGAGGTGTGGGGACCTCAGTTTGGATCCCCAGACCCACATACAAGACGGGTAGAGCAACCTCTCACTGCTATGCACATGTGTATGCACACACACACCACGCACCACAAACAAAGAAGCTGCCATGTTGCCATCTAGCATAAACTTATCACTTAATGAGATGAACCGATGCCCTTTACGATGTGAGTTCCCAGTGACCACCTTATATATTTCCAAGGCGAAGGAGAAGTGGGTTCTCCCATGAGAAGTGCAGAAAGCGAGCAGGCTGGGGACACTGGCAGTCAGAAAGGAGGCTGAGCCTTCTTGCCTTGTCCTGACAAACTGCCTAATGAGACCTGATCAATACCATGTCCTTCAGTGTGCCTGACAGGCGAAGGCCCACCTCTCCTAACCTGCCTCCCACTTGTTAGCCTTCACCTGGGAGAGCAAGCAATGCTTTTGTGAGCCCCTTCATTTTACCCCCGATCTCAGCTCATGCTCAGTCTACCCAATACTGCCCTGGCCCATCTGTCAGAACTTTACCTGTTTCTTACGTGACTGCTCAGCTAGACTTCTAACACCCCATAGTCTACTTCTTTCCCTCTGCGGCATCCTCTGTCTCCTGTGCTAACAACTATTTTGGAACTTGGATCATTGCCTCCTACACTGCTTTATTTGGATGGTCAGCTTTCAAAGTATTCCACTTCCAGACTTAACATAGCACAGGTAAGAAAAAAGAGAGAGAGAGAAAGTCATAGAAAAATTGGGAATACTTCTGTTGATAAGGCCATATGTGGTTATAGTTTAGTCTTTGCTGTGGCACATGATAATAGAGAATTCTCTGGTCTGGGTAGGCCGGCTTGCTTTGTTCAGACTGAAACATTCAAAGACAAGGATGTAATTTTCCTTTGGAGACCCACTGATTCAGACTCGCCCTTTGCTAGGGTCAACTCCGAGTGATACTGTCCTCACTACACAGAAGGGGTGACCTGGGGCTGGGGGGGCTGGGACAGAAGCGAACATGCCCCTGGGTATATGATTGCTACAGTTTGTGGGCCTGCTTTGTCAACACCTTGGCTTTGCGGTGCAGCTGAAGAGCTGTGACCAAGGCTAGGCAGAAGAGGCCTTGACTAGGGAGATGGACTGGACTGCCTGGGGTGTTGTGCACATCTAGTTGTCGGCTTGATAGTTAGAGCAGGAACAAAAGACCTGGAGACAAGCATCGATTTAGTTCCTAGGGGTTTTGTCCTGTGGTGAGGGGGAGGCGACTGTCTAACATGTTTTCTCTTGTAATTTCATTTCCTCCTTTCAGTCCTAGATCTGGGATGAGGGTGAAGAGCTACTGGACACCCCTTCTTTACTGGAACATTGGTCAGTATTTCCATTCCAGTCGGCTCTTATCTGAAGACAGTTCCTTTTTACTCAAACACCTGCTTGGGAGAAGTAGCTGACTGCTTAACAGGTGGGCGAGACCAGCAACAGTAAATGGCTGCCACGGACAGTCTTTGGCATTTGAGCTCAAGGGTCCTCTGTCACCGGCGCCTCAGTTGTCCTCGAGATGCTGTCAGTGCCATCTCTGCCCACTGTCACGGCATCTCCCCCTGAATTATTCACAGCCACACCGCATCTCACCCTGCTCAGTTTCAGCTTCAGCCCTTAGAGAAGATGATGCTTATCTTTGGCTCCTGCACCTCTCACTGTTCTTCATCTTGAGTGGACTTTAAAGGAATTCTAGACTTTGAAAAGCCTCAGGAAAGGTCTTATGCTAGCCCCTCACTCCAGCCGAGCTCACGTCTCCCTAGCACTAGGACCCCCCTCTACAGGATCATAAATAAGGAATGTTGTCTGTATCCTCCAAACACCACCGATTCTCACCTGACCCCACCCCCTCCCGTTTGCTCCTTTTTGTCTTCAAACTTGAGTAGCGACACAGTGGCTGGATCCCAGCCAAGTCCCCTGTGCAGCACAAAGGAGTACTAGTAGATTATTAATGATGAAGATGGGTGAGTGGGCTTATAGGATTTATATTGTTTATGACTACACTTTGAGGCAAGGAAGGGTGAACATTGACTTTGATCTCTAATCTAGTAAAAGCTGCTACTCACCAGCATGCCAGAGGTAACTAAGATGTTAAATGTCCAGTTACTGGCATGTACTTAGACAAAAAGATTTGTACTTTTGATATGCAGCTGTAAGATTCATTTTAGTGCAATATCTCATCTCTATTCTGCTTTTAATAGCAACAACATTGATCATTTCATTTTGTCAATTTTATGCTCATCAACAATTTTGGGAAGTTAGTGTTCCTCTAAGATCATGGAAAGTGAAATAGTTTGTTGAAGGTTAAAAAACACATGGGGGATAGAGAGATAGCTCAGTGGTGAAGAGCACTGGCTGCTCTTCCGGAGGACCTGTGTTCAGTTCCCAGCACCCACATGGTGACTCATAACTGTAACTCCAGTTCCAGAGGATTCAACACCCTCACACAGGCATACATGTAGGTAAACTACCAATGCACATGAAATATAAATGAATAAACCGTTAAAAAAAATCCCGCATAGATGGAAGAGGTAAATGGACACCAGCCAGTGTAAAAACTGAGTTTTCACTCAGAACTCCCCCTCATCTGTGGGACCAGGCTTGGATACTCTCTCATGAGGCCTGGCCTTGGGCTAGTTATCTTTAGCTCTGGTGACTTTCATTGTATGTTTGGGCCTCTTCAACTTCTGTGGACATTAAAGGAACTCTAGGCTTCGGTGTGCCACTGCTTAGGAAAACCATGGGTTTAGAGAGCTCCAACAGGGTGAAGGGTGGGGCCCCTTCCATTTTTATGCCCTGTAAGTACCCCAGCCTCTTCCATTAGACTCCTCTTTCTTAGGCTTTTCTTCTTAATAAAAAAAACCTACACTTTGTTAGTCAGTCATTCCCTTGTCTGTCTCTCCTTTTCACCTACTGGGCAAGTGCTCTTCTCTGGGGATTTTGACCTACTCGAGGGCGTCCTCTCTGTCACTGGGATGTCAAGAACCAAACCCTTGCCAGGATGTATGTTTTCCTTGCACAGACAGAGTTCTCATGGTTGAGCCGTTAAAGCAAGGCACATCCATTCCTCTCTTGTTAAAGACTCTCCTTACTGATGTCATAGAACTGGAGGAAAAAAAGAAGGCTTTTGCTTCAAGCTTCTGAAGTAAAAAAACAGAATCCACAGAATCTGTTTAAAGAATGTGCTTTCTGACAGCTTGGGTGGAGGCATTTTGGCCTGGTTGATTCAATGGGTAGAAATCAAGTCACCCATTCACAGACTTACTGGACATTTATCAATCCAAGAAACATCCTGAGAAAGCCCAGCCTCACCTGCCTGGGCAGAGCTAAGGGTGAAGGGTGGCTAGAAAGTGCTAAAGATGTTCCTGAAACAGATATGGATAGCTAGCTTCCAGTGTGATGTTCATTGTTCTGGACTGCGCTTCCAGCTTGGCTGGGAAATGGCTGTGGCTCTCAGAGCCCTGAAGAGGATACACCTTGCTTGTCAGCCTTTTCAGAGGATGCAACCATTGTCAGGGTGGTGATAAACCCCCTTTGGTTTCAGCATGCGGCAATTAAGTAAGTAATCTAATTTGCACAGGAGACAATTATCAGTAGCAGCACCATCCTGACTGGGTTGCCTACCTTCCCTGCTATCTAACATCATGGCACCTCTCAAGACACCATGTCTTTTTATGATGCTCATAAAGATGTACGTGCTGGCGGAAATGAAGCAGCCCTCTTGACACACTTCTGAAAGGGGTTACTTTCCTACTTATTGATAGTTTAGAAAAGGAAGCAACTGGTGTGAAATGATCAACTTTTCTCTTTCTCCAAGGTTATTAGAAATCTCTCTCTCACACACATACATTCTCCATTAAAGTCAAGAAGGGTTTTACAGGTGCTAGAAAATTCCAGCAGAAGGCAGAATGGAGCATTTCTTTCTGACATCGGCGGTATCCTGCAAACCAACAGGATGAGAAGCAGTTGGTGTCCCCACTTGGCTCCTGGGATAAGTTGCAGCTTTGGAAGTGAGCTGAAGTCATGCACTCCTCTGTGCCCCTTTCCAAATGTCACACTATGCATGAATACCACTCTGTACTGGTGAAAACCAGTAAACTATTCGCCACACAGACATCTTATTGACACACACTGAACCATGCATCTTACATCTGTGATTTCCGGGCATAGATTCCTTTGTGCTCAACCTAAAGGAGGGAAATTAAGAAAGCCTGCGCTGTTCATTGGGTTCACCTAAACTCTTTGGCCTAAATTATCTAGTTCAATTTCTTTCCTTCCTTCCTTCTTTCCACCTTCCTCCCTCATTCCCTCCCTCCCCCCTTCCTTGTCCTATCTCCTTCTTCCCCTCCTCTTGGTTTTAATTAAAAGAAGAAAAGCAAATTTGCAAATTTTCTGAGGAAGAAAAGCAACAGGAATCGTGAGGGTCAGGGCACCTGTGCATAAATCTACAAGCTTGTAGGGAGCCCTGAGAAATCAAAACGATGGTCAACTTTTAGTTGTGCAAAGTTTCTCAGTGTAAGGGCAGATTCCATAGCAGGTAGAACCAGAGAGAATTCAGATACTATATCCCACTCTCCCCATGGTGCATTCAGAGAGACCAAAGCTTGAACATTCACCCAACACCATTCTGTGTTAACTTCAGGCTTGATTCAGGTGTTCTTTGCTTATAATCTGAAGGACTTCAGTAACATTCCTCAGTATGTCTCAAAGATGTGAGTCCATTGCTTGTTGGATTTGTCACCTAGGCCAGGAAGATAATAATGGTCCATTCCAACATGGTGACATGGCTGTGGGTGTGTGTGTGCTGGGAGCCCAGCTGAGATTGGGCAAATGCTTCATTGGTTTCTCTATCTCAGGGTGATTCCAAGTGCTTTCTAAGGAAGCCTCTTTGAAAGTTGCTGGATGGTTTTGTGTGAGTGAAAACATGACTCAGCACTGAATCTGATGCCTCCTGGTGCCTCTTGGTGCCTCCTGGGTTTGCCCACTCACCTAGACTTGAGTCGGTCTAAATACAGTAAGGAGAGGGTTCTATGGATTAGTTTCTATTACAAATCTTTATCACCCAAATACAGAGAATAAAGTGCCACTGGAAATAATCATGGTCTCTTCTAAGATGCACAGAGCTGCAGTGACAAGACCCCTTCTCTTGTCCTGAGGAGCATGCTGGCAGCCGCACATACTGGCATCTTCGTCCTGAGCTCTGATTATTCAAGGCCATCTTCACTTTTCCTGCTTTGATCATGTTTATGGCACAAAAAGACCTCAGATGAGAGTCACCCACTCAAACTGCAAAATTTCCCATCATCAGAGGTCCTGTGCCCCCTCATCCAGAGCCAAAACGTGTATTGCCTTTTTGGTTTGAACAATCCGAGAGGCACGGGCCAGTTGACCCTGGACCTGTTGACAGCTCATTCTCATCCCATTGGCTGCATAGTGCATTTTCTTTACTCAGATCCCTTGGTCTTTGTCTTGGCTTTCTCTGTTGTAGACTCATGTAGGCATTAGCCTTGACGCAACAGGGAAGGAAGGAAAACTCCCCAGGCAAAGTGCATGGTAAGGGACAGGTGGACATCATCTCTTCATTCTGTTCCTCCATCCCCTCCCTGAGCTCCCTGGCTCGAAGGATACAAACCAAAGTCCAGATTGATTGTCAGTGGTCAATCCCTTTCTACCTATAACTCTGACCCAAGGCCGAGACAGTAAAGTGCTAGGACAGAAACGCCACTCCTATGTACTAGCCATGGCATGCAGGACAGCAAGAACAGTGCCTCCCTCCAGGCTTTGTGCCACGTCAGGGTGAGTCTGTGCACATCCAGATCTGTCATTAGAACTGACCCCTTCCAGCTGAGCTCATCTCAGTCCCTGTTGCTTTTTCCTGGAATGCCCTAGCTAGCCTGGGATCCTTCTGGCACTTCCGAGTTAGAAGGAAAGAGAAGTATTTGTCTAACTTTCCTATATGTTAAAGCTGTGCAAAGCATCTTTAAAAAAAAAGACTTATAAAAATATAATGGGGTCAGTCCCCCAAACTTCCCATGTTATAATATATGAAATGTCAAAATATAATGAGTGGACTTTCCAGCTATCACCATCTCCTCTTTCCTGCAAACAGAATGCGCAGCAGCATTGGCGTCATCCCTTTCACCCTCTCAGCTCTTTAAACTTCACTCCTGCCTGGCAATTGGGACCTGTTTCAGCCCTGCTCACCTTCCCCATAACGCACCTACTTGCAGTTAAAAAAAAAAATAGACATTTGGAAAAAAGTTCATGGGTTTACACTCAGTCTCTCCCCATATTATTTCTCAAGATTATTACTTTTTTTAAACAATAAAAAAGATTGCATATTGGTAATACAATGAGAAGACCATGGCGGCCATTGGGCTGGCATTGAGTTGGGCCAGAATTGAAGCGCAGAAGCGAGAGGAACAAGCTTGGTGCCCAGTGGGATTTCCTGGATTCTCCATCCGAGGGCTTCTGCAATGATCTTCCTCTTCAGTCACTTCCTGCTGGTGGTCCACCTTTATCTATCTCCACAACCCATGCCTGTGTCATGTGACCCTCTCAAAGCAGAGGCGGAATGGCTTTTTTTGGCATGTGTCCATAGGGGTCAGTTTGAAGATAGACATGGCATTTGTAAGGGCGCGATGGGGCCGCATACCACAGCAAGCTGATTTGTGACCATTTCTACACTGGGAAAATTTGTCCATCACTTTGGGGACTTTAAAAGTTTAAGCAGTTACTAGGCTGATTTAAGGGATGTATCGCTTGCTCTTGTGGGTTTTGCGTTAATGTTAAGCATGGTTATATGTCATATATTACACTGCTTTCCTGCTCTGGGGCAGGCAGCACTGATCTCCAAACAGGAAACTTCCCACTCAACCCAATGGACTTGAATTTTGAAAGCTGTGATTTCCCAACCCCCTCCCCAACCCCCACCCTACCCCTCGTGGTCCTCAGTTGCTGTATTTGAAAAGGCCCTCCCACCTCATGCCCTCAGAGGCTCGGTGGATATTGCCATGCCCTGGAAGCAGCCATCCCTGTGGTTTCTATTGCACTTGATGGAGGGAAATGGGTGTGCGTTTTCCCTCTCCCTCCTCCCCTGGCTCCCAGCCTCTGTGCTCCTCCCACCACCCTCTCCCAAGCCCCCCACCCCACCCCAGAGCCTTCACTTGTTGTGAACATCCTCTCTTCGGACAATCTTGTAGATGATCCAGTAGAACATGTTGAAGATGAGGAAGGCCATGGGGAAACCAATGCGCGATATCTTGTCGATCTTCTTGGCTCTCTGGATGAAGAGTTTCCGCATCTCCTCTGGGGACTTGGATGGTGCAGGAGGTGGGTTGGTAGTGTTGTTGTTGTTGGCGCCCTTGACAGAGATGCCATCCTTGGCCTGCAGACAGGCTGGGCCCATCCCATAGGCAGAGAAGTTGAAACGGCCTTCTCCACCCTCATCATCCTGAAACAGATTCAGCATGGGGCTCTACTTAAAATAAGACAAGGGCTGGGCACCCTCCCTGCAAGGCACTCCCCTGGGGGGCCAGGCCATGCCTTCTGATTCTCCCTGTCTCTCAGGCTTTGTGTCCCCAGTTTCTGGAGGCAGTCTGGCTGGCTGGGGAGTTTGGCCTTATAGAGGGGCGCCGCTCACATACTGAAACAGAAGCAAGCCAGGGGATGGGACTGCTCACAGAGTCTGAGGCCGGAGCTCTGTGCCAGGTTATGTGGGTCTTTGTCATTTACTGAGCGTGTGACCTCAGACAGGTAACTTCCTTCCTTTTGCCTGAGAATTATTTCAAGTTTCCTTCTCAAGGCTTTTTGACCTTAAGAGGTTCCATTAAGTAGGTGACCCAAGGCTGGCCTGGGTTTTGATTAGAGTTTCACAGGATGGTGTGGAGGCATCCCCTGCTTTGCCTCTGTTGCATCCTTCCCATCTTCCCCACCCCCTGATGGCCTGGGAAGGAGCAGAGAACTCCTGGCTTTCCTGTGGTACCCACCACGGAAGCCATGGTGCCTTCCTGCCTCTTGTTCCCACACCATCGCTTCCAGCAGTCTTCCGTAGGCTTGTCAAAGACTCTTTGTCGTTTGGCTCCAACTTACCTTTCCAGCCCCAGCCCACATCCCATGTGATCTACATCCCTGCCAGATTTGTCGGACTTCTCCTTTGTAAAATGCTTGAGGCCCAAGCCTAGTGGTTCAACCCTTTCCCTGTCAGCTCCGTCTTGCCCTGGTCAGTCCCCTTCACCTGTGGTTCCACAATGGGACTGAAAGACCAGTGTGTGTGTACGTATATGGCATGTATGTGTGCACACACATGTGCAAGTATGCATATGTACACGTATGTGTGCATATGCAGGTCAGAGGTTGATGTCAAGTATCTTCCTAGTTCCTTGTCTTTGTTGTTTTTTTTTAAAGGATTTATTTATTTACTATGTATACAGTAGTCTGCCTGCGTGTATGCTTGCACACCAGAAGAGGGCACGAGATCTCATTATAGATGGTTATGAGCCACCATGTGGTTGCTGGGAATTGAACTCAGGACCTATTGGAAGAACAACCAGTGCTCTTAACTCTTAACCTCAGCTGTCTTTCCAGCCCCTAGTTCCTTGTCTTTATTTCCTGAGACAAGGTTTCCCAATTGAGCTCACCAGTTCAGCTAGTCTGACTGGCCAGTTTGTTCCAAGTATTCTCCCTTGAGCTGGGATCACAGCTTGAAGTGTATGAAATCTGCTTGACACATAGCAGGTTGATAAGATTCTGGTCCAAGCCCTTAAACCACAAGTACGTTAGTGGCTGAGCCATCTCCCGAGGCCAAGGCCAGCTGCAGTTGAGCTAACAATGTATGGTGCCGGCAAGGTTGACCAGGTCACCTTGCCCTCCTGGACACTGAGGGCTTCCAGGAGAGGAATTCTTTCTTGATTGTTCCCCGAAAGAGAGTCCCAATGAGAATAAGAAATGCAGTACAGGATCTGACACTAATCTCTCCATGCCTCTGCTACCCTGGGACGTGCCACCATCCGGATGACCGGAACTCTCAGTCTTCCTGTCTCAGTATCCCAAATGCTGGGATTACGGATGTGTGCCCCCATGCCTGGCTCTACTCAGAACTTTCTAGTAGGCTGCCTCTGAGCTCAGGATAATTAATTTTTTTCCAATGCTAAAGAAGGCCTCGGCTTCCCTGGGGTGTATCCACCTGCTCCATCTTGCTTCATTCCATTCTCCATGTGGCATTACTCTTTAGTCACCCTGAATCACTTCCTTATGTCTGAGGATGTTGAGCTTTTCCCCTTTGGTTCTATTCAAAGTTTTTCTCTCACCTATGCCTCTGCTTCTAAACCTGAGCTTCGGCCTTCCACTTACCCGACCTCCGTGAGCTTCCAGAGACAGGCAGTGTGCCCTATGTGTGCCCCTGGGGGGAAGCTCTGATCTCACTGGGGTCTAATTCCTTTGCTGACCTCACCTCTCCTATTAGACCTTAAGTTCTCAAACTGTGGGTCGCGACCCCCAGGGTTGGTTGTGTGGAATGACCCTTTCACAGAGATCGTCTAAGACCATTGGAAAACACAAATCTTTACAACATGATTCGTAACAGTAGCAAAATTACAGTTACGAAGTAGGCACAAAAATAATCTTATGGTTGGAAGTCATCATGACATGAGGAACTGCATTAAAGGGTCACACTGAGGAAAGCTGAGGACCACTGTGTTAGAGAGTAAGCCTTGTGAGAGCAGCCTTGGCACAGCCTGTCATCCCAGTGTTCAGAAGCAGAAGCAAGAGGCTCAATAGTTCTAAACCTTCGCTACACTGATGGAGGCCGGCTTGAAGTTTATGAGGACCTATCCCCCAAACCCAGCAATACCCCGACTCACAAAACCCCAAATCAACAGGCCCTGAACATACAGACAGAGTTTTTGGTGCAGAAGCACAAAATCAAGTAAAATTATTTCTTCAATAAAAGAAGTCTTCACCAGCCCCAGCCTTCTTACGTTTTTTTCTTAGACTTTTTTTTTTTAATTTTATGTGCATAGATGTTTTCCCTGCATGCATGTCTTGTTCCAAGTGCATTCAGCGCCTTCGGAGGCTAGAAAAGTGTCAGGTATCCTGGACTTTGAGTTACAGACAGTTATGGGCTACCATTGTGGATACTGAGAATCAAATCTGGGTCCTCTACAAGCGCCCCCCGTGTCTGAGCCAGCCCTTCAGCCCACTCAGGCTTCTTTTACATTTTTTCTTCTTTTCATTCCTTTGGTTCATCTAAGTGGGGTTGCATCGTGCATTAGACACATGGCTAATGACTAGGAAGTTTACGCTCAATGAATGCATCTGGTCCAGCATTCATGGTGGAAGACAGAGAACATGGGTCATACGACGAGGGCAGACAGGTGCAGAGCAAACTCTGCCTGTGGCCTGGAGGGAGGCGGAGGCTTCAGACCAAGGCCAAGGAGTGGAGTGGGGGAAGTCAACACATTCCAGGACCCAGGGCCCAGGACCCAGCAGGTCTTTATAACATCCAAACCTAAACTTGTCCTTACTGCTAGGAGGTAGAGAACAGAAGTGGTTGTCTTCCTTTTTGTATGGCCTCTATCATCACACAACATAACACGGCACCAGTGCTGACAGCATTGTAATGCATGACACAGACGTGTAAATGGTCTCTAAACATCTGCAGCTCTAACTCAGAACTAAGGCATGTGAAACTGAGAGCAATGCTCAATGCTCTAAGAAGAAGCCAGGCTGGAGAGATGGCTCGGTAGTGAAGAGCACTCGCTGTTCTTGCAGAGTACTTGGGTTCAGTTCCCAGTACCCACATGGTGGCTCACAACTGTCCCTAGCTCCAGTTCTAGAGGATTCAGTGCCCCATTTTGGTCTTGTCCTCTGCCACTAGGAACACACATACACACAGACAAAATACTCGTAGGTATAAAATAAAATAAACTTTAAAAATTAAAAAAAAAAGAATAAAATAGATCTAGGCTGATGAGATGGCTCACTGGATAAAGGTGCTTTCTCCTAAGCCTGGACACCTGAGTTTGATCCCCAGGACTCACATAATAGAAGGAGAACAGATTCTTGCAAGTTGTCTTCTGATCTCCGTATTTCTGTACATGTAGGCATGCATGGGCGCGCACACACACACACTACACACACACACACAGTGCTCACGGCCAGCCTGGGCTACAAGAGGCTGTCTCAAAAAGCAAACAGAAGAAGAAACTCGGAACGAGCATTTCAGTCAATGAGCAGTGTCTCATGTACATAATAAACCATCTAGAGACAAACAGGGATTTGTTTATCTACACAAACAGCACTAATCCCCACTTTATATAACCGGCTCTTGTTGGTATGGGAAAGACCACATCAGCTTACCTAGATATTTTTGGATAGTTATGCTTTACCTTCCTTATCTGTTACACACTGGCGGGGAAGAAGGTTTGGGCCCATCTAACTAGACAGTGGCTGCTAGTATCGTGGAGAAAGGAACCGCCGAAGGAATGACCGGGAAAGGCTTGCTATTCCTATTACGACCAGCAGGTGACAGGAGGTGCACGTTTATCCGCTAGGAGATGCTTGGGGAAGGAGCAGGAAATTGGAACAGAGACTGCGCAATCCACCTGAGGGCTCTGGGGCTCCTGCTGAGCCAGGGCCCCACAGAGGCTTCCTAATGATCCTTCTAATAAGGCGGGCCAGGGACTTGGAAAGCTGGATGCTTTTTACCCAGCAAACGAGGCAACATTTGAAAGCATGGAAAAACAGTGGGGGCTGCTGGGAAGCCTGGCCCAGATTATTGGCCGAGAGAAATCCAGGCCAGAGCTAGATCCTCGCCACTCACCACCAGGAGTTCCACCCAAAGCCTGCTTAGACATCTTACTCAAGAGAGGCTTCTGCAGCTCCGATCTGCGGGTCTCCAGTACAAGCCATATGCAAAGGGGAGGTCTTCCACAGTGTGGGCCCGGAGTTATCATCGTTGGTTTCTGAAACTTGGGCCAAGCGTAGAGAGCCCTTGTGAAGGATGTCACGTTAACTCAGCTGTGCGCGGGAGGGTGATAAAGTGAGCTGGGACTGTGGTGAGCTGGAGAGCGTGTGCTCTGCCCAAGGGCAGCTCCATTGTGCAGACTGGTGCATGAGAATGGGTGCTTAGCTTGTTTGGAGACAGCAAGCGTTTTGGGTGAAGCCAGAAGTTTATGGCTCAAGGTGGCTTTCTGTATACTTTCCTTTCTTAAAGCATATTGCTTTTACATGTGTGTTCTGAATGCCTGCATGTATGTATGTATCTATTGTCCTCTGAGATCAGAAGAAGGCGTCAGCTCTCCGACTGGAGTTACCAGTGGTTGTGAGCTGACAGGTGAATCCTGAGAATCCAACCCTGTCCTCTGCAAGGGCAGCCTGTGCTGTTAACCACTGAGCCAGCCCCTCCGGCCTGCCTGCCTGTCTGTCTTTCTCTCCTTATTCCCCTCCCCTTTCTTTTCCTATAGCCAAGGCTAGCCTTGAAATGTCCCCTGAAACAATGAGTTTATTGAGCTTACTTACAGAGCGGGGTCACTCTCAGGAGCGTGGGGGACTCCAAAGCAGCCACACTGGCAAGTCTTCACCCAGCCTGGATGATGGCTTCTCCACAGCTGCCTGAGAGGGTCTTTCCCTTGTTCAGTTAACCTTTCCCAGCTTTTAACCCTGAACTTTTGACCCTCCTGCATCACCTTTCAGAGGGCTGGGATTACAATGGAGACCACTGCACCTCATTTTAGTCTAGATATTCTAGATTTTTTTTTTTTTTTTGAGAAGAGGTCTTAAGATAGCTCAAGCTTCCCTTCAACTTTGTATAGCAGAGGATGGCTTTGAACTTCTGATTCGCCAACCTCTACCTCCAAGTGCTGGGATTATGGATGTGCGCTCAGGTCTGGATTTATGCAGTATGAAGCATGGAACGGGGGGGGGGGCTTCATGAATGCTGGGAAAACAGTCTACCAACAGAGCTACTTCCTCAGTCCTGTCTTTTTGTTTGTTTGCTTTTATTATTATTATTATTATTATTACTATTATTTTGAGACAGGGTCTTATGCTGTAGCCCAGGCTGGCCTTGAACTCCCAATCTTCCTACCTCTGCTCACCACCCCTGAGTGCTGGGATTGCAAGTGTCCCCTACAGATAATTACTTCAATGGAGAGGTTTGGTGCCTAAAGAGCAGTAGGAAGGGCTGAGCCTTCTAAGAGGTCCCGTCTAGCCTGCCCAACCTTTTCCAGGTCAGACACAGAGGACCCTGCTCTCTGTAACCCCATCCCTACCAAGGGCATCTTCTGCCTCAGAAGATTGGCCTGTGTTAGACTGCCAAGAGCTAATCGAATCATGTTTAATTAACACACTGATGGGGGCTGTGTGTGTGTAAAATAGTTTTCATCCTTGACAATGGTGTGGCAGGGACAAAATGCAAAGCTTCCTTGGAACCCCTGACTTTGTCCCCAGCACAGCCTCTCACCAGCTTACAGGCCAGTCTCCTTTGTAGATGATGGAGAAACTGAGCCCAGAGGCAAGCCTGCTGAAGTCACATTGCAGAAACCAAGCGGGCAGGCCTGCCCCAGGCTGGTGGGTCGGTGGACTGAAGCTGGTTATCGCTGCGGGCCTTTGCTTCTTGGTGTCACGTGACAGTCCCAGCGGCACTGCTCTTGTGGTTTATCAGAGGTGCCTCGTAACCCAGCTGGGTCATTATGCATAAGGGTAAAAGTGAAGCTTTTCGGGATTCGATCCCTGTCTCAGCTCTGTTACCCACCGGGACAGTCCGGTAAAGCGGGGTCACCGGACTGCCCAGAACGCTTCTGCCTGTCCCCCAGCTGCCATTCCCTAGGCCGCATCCCAGAGGCCTACCTTGTGATGTCGCCGCTTCCTCCTAAATCGAAGCAGTTCCTTGTGCTGGCGAGACACAAAGTTGACGGCGGCGTACTCCAGCAGGGCGGAGAACACGAAGAGCAGGCAGACAGCCATCCAAATGTCAATAGCTTTCACGTAGGACACCTGGAGCGAGGGTGGGAGAACGCACGGGGAGGTGAGAGGAGCCGGAAGATCCCACAAACAAGCAGTTTGTAAGTTTCAAGCTGTGCACGGTTTTGAACAGTGTGATGAACTCTTGCGTCCGTCCTGCAGATAACTTGTTATTCTTTGCCAAGTGAGTACACTGCCCTTCTATCAACCACTTAGCAGCTTTGTCCATTACCAGATTGATTGTGGCCAAAGCTCAATTTACTTAATAATGAACCCAAAGTACAAAAACAGTGATGTTGGTAGTTTAGATACGACAAGAAAAACTACAAAAAACTTCGCAGAAATGAAAAGTTCTCAATTTAATCCAGAAGGGGGAAAAATCCTTTGCTGACATTGTTAAGACATAAATCAACAACAAATTTTTATTTAAAGAACAATTTGATCTTATTTTTTATATTACATATATGGGTATTTTGCCCGTGTTGTATGTCTGTGCACTACATGGATGCAGTTCCTGAAGAGGCCAGAAGATGGGCAAGGTCCCTTAGGACTGGAGTTACAGACATGAGCTACCTTAGGGGTGCTGGGTCCTGTAGAAAAGCAGCAAGCACTCCTAACCACTAAGTCATCTCTCCAGCCTAAGAATTAATTTAAAATTATTTTTAAACATTATGTCTCTGTGCATATTTGCAAGTGAATGTAGTATGCACAGAGGCTAGAGGACATCATCCGATCCTCTGGGGCTGCAGTTACAGACGGTTGTGAGTTGCTCAGAGTGGTGCTAGGAACTAAGCATGGGTCCTCTGCAAGACCAGCAAGCACCCTTAACCACTGAGCAATCTGTCCAACCCCCACAGCAGGACACAGAATTTTTGTCCACAAGGTTATGGTAGGTACGGGAAAAGAATATGACATTTGGTACCATTTGTCATTTTATGCAATCGACAGGGGCAGAGTACAGTGAAGTGTCCCTAGGTTGTGACCCCTGTGGATAAGTGGACATTGTTGCAGTGAATGCAGATAGGGCATTCCCATAGGCTGGGATATTTGAATGGCTGGAGCGGAGGAGCACAAAAGAAGCACACTGAGCATTGGGCGGGATGCCAGGGAGGAGATGCAGTGCTTACAAGAGAAGCAACAGGAGGACCTTCAGTTTGCGGAGTGGAGCATCTTATTCAAGTCTGAGAGAATATCGGACTAAGCATTAGCGTGGAGGAAGGCGCTCGGCAAACAACACTGTCAGAACCCTCAGAAACTGTCCCTTCACAAAGTGGGTGAGTGTGCTGGCAGAAATTGCTACGGCCACATTATCTAGATCTCTGCCTATTAACTCCCAAAGGCTCACAGCAATCCTATGAGAATTTATTCAAGAAAAGCAGTTGATGGCTGAGAGATAACTCAGTGGGAGAGGGCGCTTGTCACCAAGCCTGATGACCTGAGTTCAAACTCTGGGACCTATGTGGTGGAGGATGAGAACCAACTCTTCTAAGTCGTTCCCTGACCTGTACATATTTTCTGTTGCTGACATGTGCCCCGTCTCTTGCCCCAACAAACAAACAAAAACCTAGTAACAACAACCACTACCAACAACAGAAGCAGCTGGATTTTGGAGAGAATAGTAAACTCATAGCAGGAAACTTGCTATGGGAGGTGGTGGCTCACACCTTTAATCCCAGCACTTGGGAGGCAGAAGGAGGTGGATCTCTGTGAGTTCAAGGCCAGTCTGGCCTATAGATAGCCAGGGCTACATAGAAAAACCCTGTTTCAAAAAACTAAACCAACCAACCAAACAAACAAATAAACCACAACAAAAATTAAAAAGTGTCGCCTAGATTTGAATGTCGTGCAGTTCACATTCAGTTGTACAATCAAAGGCATTTATAGCACCCACAGATCAGATAATCATCTTCACAGGTTATTTTATTTTTGTGGGGGAGGATGTTTAGATACAGGGTTTTTCTATGTAGCCTTGGCTGTCCTGGACTCGCTTTGTAGACCAGGCTGGCCTGGAACTCACAGAGATCCACCTGCCTCTGTTGGGATTAATGACGTGTCCCACCACGCCCGGCCATCTTCACAGTTTTAAGCATTTGTTTATGTTTATTTCATGTGTGTTAGTGTTTTACCTGCATGTTACATAAGTGTCTGGGTTCCTTGGAACTGGTTGTGAGAGCTAATATGTGGGTGATGGGTACTGAACCCAGGTTCTCTGCAAGAGCAGTCAGCAGTCTTAACCACCAAGCAGCCCTCTCTAGCCTCTGATAGAGAACTTTAGGAGACTTTTGTTACCTCAGAAAAGAAAGCTTGTATTTTTTTTTAATAGCGATTTGCAATGTAGACAAGGCTACCCTGGAGCTCACAGAGACCCTGCCTCTGCCTCTCTAGTGCTAGGATTAAAGTCGTGTGGTGGCACCACCCCTGTTAAAAGCTGCTGTCTTTTACCTACCGATTCTCTACTTCCCCAACCCCGAAGGTCAAAAAACTTTCTGTTCCCATGGCGTCTCTCTTCTGAGCATTCCAGAATTCCATTGTGGAATCATAATACAGCACCTGTCCTTCCGTGACTGGCTTCTCCCACTTAAAATACTTTTGAGGGTCGTCTTACCGTTCTTTGTCACAGCAGTGGTGTGCTTGTGTTTCGTTTCAAAGAGTTATTTTGGTTTTATTTATGTGTATGTGTATGTGTTGCGTGTATAGATGTATGTGTTGTGTGTGTAGACGTACATGTGTGCAGGGCCTGTGGAGGACTGCAGAGGGCGTCAGTTCCCCCCAAGAGCTGGAGTTACAGGCGGTTGTGCACCACCCTTTGTGGGTGCCAATGCCCATCTTTGGCAAGAGAAGCAAGTTCTTTTAACCACTGAGCCATCTCTCTGGCCTCATCAGTTTCTCTTTATGGCTTATATTCCATCGTATGGGCACACAGCACTGTTTTTCTATCTGTTATTGGATGGCAGATATCAATAATTTCTGCCTTTTGGTGGAACAAAGAGTAATTCTGAGAACCACTGGGTAGAGTGTCTGTGGGTGTGCATTTCATTTCCCCTGGGGTTTTGGGTGCCTTAGCTTGCTCTGTTCCTATCATATCCTGTCCAGACCACAGTAGCCTTGAAAATCAACAGTCGGAAGAGCATGGTAATACCCAGCCATCAGGCAGGCACTGGAGAGGGCAGAGGAGTCAGAGCTGCTTCAAGCCGGTTCCCAGGCCCTGCCCTCCTCCTTTGACCTCACTAGCTGTTCCCTTGGAGCTTCTACTTGCAGGCTGCCTTTATTTGACCTGATTTGGTGTAGGCCCAGTGGGAACAGTTTTCATTTGTATCTTTTTAATCTGGGGGACATTTGTCGAAAACAATTAGTGGCGATTGCTATCAGAGGCACTGAGGCAAAACAACAGGTTAATCAAAAAACTAAAGAGGGCACTGGGGACAGAGCTCAGTAGCGGAGCACTTGCCTGAGAAGCTCAAGGGCCTGGGTTCAAGCCTTCACAGTGTTAAGTGAAAAGTTCGGGAAGGTGAGCCGTGTCATGAGAGGCCACAAGCAGGATAATCTGTGAGTGCCCAGGGACAACCCAAGACTCCTGGACAACCCCCAACCCTCCCAAACCAAGCAGGAAGTAAAGGCTCAAGCCAAGCTGTCAACTGCCTGGCTGATATTGAAGATAGTTGTATCCTAACAGATGCTCTCAGGGGGGAGTGGGGACATTTATAGGATCTTCACGGTCCATAAGCATCTCTGTCTGGTATTCACATGGCCACTAGGCTCGGGGAACCAAGACTTCAGTGGTTGATATAGCAGAGAATCCAGGGTTCACAGAACTAGCTTAGACAAAGTTAAGAACAAACGTTAACAACAACTACAAGTCCTCAGGGGGTGGCATTGGGGTTCCAAAGATTGCCCTGTTGTTTTATGTAAAATGTGCAATTTATAAGATGTGCAGCTACCCCCAAATCTCCCAAAAAACCCCAAATAACTCTCCCACCATAAAAATATGACCCAGTAACAGGGGTGGGGAGAGGGAGCGGTGGGTCAAAGAGGTGGCAACTGAGGAAACCAGACAGCAGTCTTAACAGAGATTTAATTATTTTATTTTATTTTTAGTTATGTGTATATGTTAGGTCTGTGTATGGGTATGTGCATAAGACACCAGAGACACTGGATCCCTGGGGTTGGCCAGAGAGTTATGTTGTGGGATCTGGGAATTGAATTCAGGTCCTCTGAAAGAGCAGTGAGTGTTCTTAATCCTTAAGCCACCCCTCTACCTCTTTTATTTTTTTCTAAGATAGAATATCATATCTGACCTTGAATTTTCTGCATAGTTGAAGATGACTTTGAACTCTTTATTGTCTCTGTCTCCTAAAGGCGTGTGTTCCACTACCATGCTGGGTAGACAAAGACGTTAAGGTAATTACCTTAAATATAATCAAGTAACTGAAAGAAACTGTGTATAGGAAGCTGAACATGGTGGCACACACCTGTAGTCCCAGAACTAAGGGGGCTGTGGGTGGAGGGTCAGCATGTGTTTAAGAACAGCCTGAGCTACAGAGTGGACTCTGTCTCAAATAAAACAAAACAATAAAAAGAAACTAAAGGAAAATCTGAGAGTATTCTCTCACCAAACAGAACACATTACTACAAAGATGAAAATTATAAGGAAGCCAAATGAAAACTCTTGAAAATAGATAATTGAGATGAGAATTTCACTGACAACAGTGAATGCGAAGAGGTAGAAGGAAGAATCAGAGAACGAGAAGAATTGGCAGCCCTGAGAATCATGAATTTGAGGGGCAGAATGAAGGAAGAAGAGCAGCGCCACAGAGACACATGGGAAACCACTAAAGCCACCAACACATGATGACCAGACCCTTAGAAAAGACAAAAAGAGGGCAGAACATTTGACCATCTACCTACCCTGGGCCTATCATCTATTGATGAATAATCTATAATTATCTATCAATATATCAATAACCTATCATCTATCTATAATTGTTCTTTTAAAACTTCTGCTGGGCACAGTGGTGCATGTCAGTAATCCCAGCACTCAGAGAGGCAGAGGCAGGCAGATTTCTGTGAGTTTGAGGCCAGTCTGGTCTACAAAGTGAGTTCACAGGACAGCCAAGTTTACACAGAGAGACCCTGTCTCAAAAACAAAACAAAACTAAAAACAAACAAA
>CM053757.1:42302419-42325011 GCA_028658305.1 Pachyuromys duprasi
TCCACCAACAGGGGAGGACCTCCTCCCCTTCCATCCAACCCCAGCTCATCCTGTCTCCTCAGGGCTGGCTGCAATGTCCTCCCCTGGGATCTAGCCAGTCTGTCAGTCCCCGGCATGTATGGAGGAGGGTCAAAGAGTCAGCCATCAAGTTCAAGACTCAAACAGTCCCTGTTTCCCTCACTAGGGTCTTTAGTCCTACACCGAGCTATCATGGGCCCCATCTGAGCAGGGGTTCCAGGCCACATCCACACATGGCCGTTGGTTGTAGAAACCGTCTCATACAAGACCCCTGTGTCCTGCTCAGTTTGGTCTTTGTGGAGCTCTTGTTCTCTCCAAGTTTCACCAACCTCCTCCATTTCTATCATCACTTCTTGCTCTCTGCCAAAGGCTTGATCGCGAGTCTTAATATCTGCTCTGATACCTGATGCTCTGATACCGACACCTCCAGATCACATTTCATTATTGAGGGAAATCAGGGGAGAGATTCATGTTCTCGAAACAGAAGCCATGGAAGAATGCTGCTTGTTAGCTTGCTCTCTGATCACTTGTGCTCAGCTAGCTTTCTTATACAGCCCGGGACCACCTACATAGACAGAACTACCCACAGAGGGCTGGGTCCTCTTATATCAATTAATAATTAAGACAATCCCTCTACTGACATACCCACAGGCCAATCTGATCTGTGCAAGCCTTCAATTGAGACTCCTTTATATGGCTCTAGGTTGTATCAAGTTGACAGTTAATGCTAGGTATGTATGTATGTATGTATGTATACATGTATCATCTAGTATATCTATCTTGTCTACATGTATCTTCTGTCTATGCTATGTGTCTACTTATGTATCTATTTATGTCTGTACAGATAAACAAAACAAACATGGCAAAGTACCAACAACTGGAGAATGTAGGTGAAGGCCATGTAGTATGTGTTGGATATTCTTTCAGTGTTCCTGTGTTAGAACAGAGGTAATGTGTGGCCGTGAATGGAAACGTCACATGAATAAAGTCTTCTTGCTACTTTGCAAACTGTATGCTCCTTCTCTTCCCTTCCAATTCTTTGATTAAGATGCCACGAACCTAGATATTGTGGCCCAGACAGCAACTTCTGGAAACAATGTCACACACAGCATGTAGGTGCATGGTGACACACTCTGTATGCTCCCCACGTCTCAGGCAAAGATGAGAGGTGATGGAGTCTTCTCCATTCTGGGGTTCAGCACTCCCTGCTGGTGCCACTCACCTTGGGTAGGGAGGCTCGGGAGCCAGAGCTCTGGGTGGTCATGGTGAGCACGGTGGTGATGCCCAGCCCCACGCGAGCTGGCGCAGCATCCATGTTGATCCAGAAGGAGATCCAGGACAGGATGACAATGAGAAGGCTAGGGATGTACATCTGGATCAGGTAGTAGCCCATCTGCCGCTCCAGGTGGAACCGGGCCTCGATGCAGGTGAATTTACCTGCAGGGAAGACAGCAAAGGAGGTATGGAACATGCTAGGGAGTAGCGGGGATGTTAGGGTCAGCTTGTCAGGACTCCCGGTCCACTCCCATGCTATCTGTGTCCATAGGCAAGCACCTAAACACAGATCTGTGCCTCAGTTTCCTCATTTAGGGTGAATAGGTTACGGCAGTGGGCCACCCACATCCATGACTTTAGCCAAGTTCAAATAGAAATTGTTTAGAAGAAGGTCATCTCCCCTGAACATGTACAGACTTTGTTCCTGTCATCACACCTCAGACAACAGATGCACACCTGTCTCCACAGCATTTACACTGAGTTAGGCGTTGTCAGTCATCCTGAGATAACACGCAGAAGGATGTGCACAGGGCACATACAAACACCGCTTTGCTCCATCATGGGAACTTGAACATCTTTAGATCTAGGTATCTGAGGGGGTCCCAGAAATAACCTCCATGGTATACTAAAGGATGACAGAAAAAAAACCCAACACATACTGAATATGGTTACTCTTTAAAAAAAATCACATTTATGTATTCATGTGTGTGTGTATGTGTGGTGTATGCACAAGTGGGCATGTGCATACTATGGCCCTTGTGTGGAGGTCAGAAAACAACTTGTAAGAGTGAGTTTATCCTTCTACCATTTGGGTAGAAGGAAGATTAACCTATGGTTGCCAGGCTTGGTGGCAAGCATCCCTCTTCTCTGGAACATCGGAACTCTTATGGCTTTTGCAGGGTGAGATGAGATGATGCTCATGACAGCCTTCGTACATTGTGACAACTCAGCAGCATCATTTTTTTCTCACCATCATCATCACCACCAGTGTCATCATAATTATCACAAGCTAACTCCGTTATCACTGTCATTACCATCACCATCATCATTTTCAACATCGTTATCATTATCCTCATTGGCATCAACATCATTACCACCCTCATTTTAATTATCTTTACCATCATTATCATTCCATCATCATCGTCATAGTCATCATCATCACTGTTTGCTAAGAGAGAGTGTAAGTGGAGTTTCCAGACCCCTCTGTTCTGGTGTCCTCAAATGTGACTTGAGTCTATCACTTCTTGTAAACCTTTTGTTTGATGATTCTTCTTTGTGCTGTTCACATCCTCACTCTTGGACATGTCTCTCTTTCTTGCTAAACATTTCTCTTTCTCTTCACCCTTGGGCTTAAAAATGGCTGAATCAAGCCAGGGGTGGTAGCGCACGCCTTTAGTCCCGGAACTCAGGGAGGTAGAGGCAGGCAGATCTCTGCGAGTTCGAGGCCAACCTGGTCTTCAAAGTGAGTCTGGGACAGCCAAGGCTACACAGAGAAACCCTGTCCAGAAAAAAAATGGCTGTGCTGGTGAGTCTTATGTTAACTTGATACACAAGCTAGAGTTATCTGAAAGGAGGGCACCTCAGTTGAGAGGAGGCCTCCGTAAGATCCAGCTGTAAGGTGTTGTCTTTAAGTTGCTTATCTCTTTTCACCCACGTATCACTGGAACTTAGACTATGCCTGTTGTCCCAGGGAAAGGTCTAAGTCCCTGTCTACTGAAGCCAGTGGCCAGGAGATTTCCCGGGACTTTGTGTGGTCATGGCCCTGTCCATCTCCTCCCTCCCCCCATCCCTACAGGGCCTCACTCGGGACTGTAAAAGTGAAGAGCGGAGGAGGTAATGAGTGGGAAGGCTTCCTGCACATCAGACTCTTTCCACCTCCTGGCGGCTGTCAGTAACGCTGCCGCTGCAGACTCAGGAGAGCATTTTCCAGATGAATATATAGAAGTGGGTTGCTTCGTCAGAATGTAGCTTTCCATGGATGGAAAGAGAAAATAATAGAGTATTACCCTCCCAAATAAGAAAACTGAGCAGAGGAGATGGCTCCGTGAGAAAAGTAGTTGCTTGGGTGAGCAGCTGTAACCCCAGTGCTGTGGGGAGGAGCAAGGCAGGGGGATCCCTGGAGCTTTCTGGCCAGCCAGTCTGCTGCAATTGTGAGTCCCAGTTTTAAAAAATAAAGTGGGGAGTGATTGAGGAAGGTGCCTGACACCCATCTCTGGCCTCTGTGTTTGTGTGCAAGCAGGGTAGATACATCTGTATACACACATATACGCATGAGAGAGAGAGAGAGAGAGAGAGAGAGAGAGAGAGAGAGAGAGAGAGAGAGAGAGAGAGAGAGAGAGAGAGAGAGACCCTGGCATTTTCAAATACGTGAATGAAATTGGCAGGTCCTTTCCTACCAAGTGAAGTGAGCCTGACACAAAGACAAGTGCTTTCCCATCTCATTTATGCACATGGTCTGTGGCAATCAAACTCACAGAAGCAGAAGGTGTGGGGGCTGGGGCTTACGTGAGGTGTTGGGCAAAGGGTGCAGAAATACAGTTATGCAGGATGACTAAACTTTGGGGATCTAGTGTTGTGATCCCAGTCCTGATCCATCTACGCAGCTTTTCAGCTCTCTGCCAAGAGGGTAGGTCTTATGTGCATGTTTCGTACCCACATATGCGTGAGGTGATGTGTATATTCATTAGCTTGATTGTGGTGTTTATTTTACAATGGATAGCAACACACATTAAGGCAACATCTTGGTGCAGCTTCAATGCATACACTATTAAATTTGGTTAGTCAATTATACCCCGGGAAAGAGTGGGATAGAAAGGGAAATGCAGCATGCTGGTAACAGCTCTGGTCTCAGAGAGTCCGCTCTGATATTTGGACCCATGGTCTGGCCTATAGCTGCTCCTGGTGGTCCCTGGGAGTACTGTTATCTCGGAATCAGCATCCTAAGGGGGAAGCGAGTTTTTAGACATTCAGAGACTTCTGTGAGGTGACCCAGAAAGGTATCGCTGTCCTTTGCGGACTAGAGCCCAGGCCGTCTGTCTCTCACAGGGACTTGTACTTACAGTGGCTTCTCCTGGCCCGCCTCCTCCACATCTTCCTTCCTGGACCTGCCATTAACCTACAGCAGACATGCCTCACCTCTGCTCAGCTAGGGTCAGACACAGCTTCTTACCAGCATGCCAGCCAGCATGCCAGCCCTCTTGCCCCTTCTCAACAGTGCTCACATGAGCTGGCTTCCTACCTGTAATGGGCTTGTATTGTTTTCCCCAGTTCCTCCAGGACTCAGATGCTCCCAGCAAAGGCTAGCCTAGTCATGGATGACAGAGCGCTGAGCAACCATTTGTGGTTCCCACTTCTCCACCTACCATGGTTTCCGGAGAAAGGGCCGATTTCTAACGGTTACTAATTACCAATCAGAGCCACAGCTTCCCAGCTCGCTCTTGCTTGGGTCCAAGGTAAGCACTTTACGTCTGCACTATCAGAAACACACGTTTCTGGGTGGCGAAGCCTGCCTTCATCTACCAGCTCCTCTACTTGCCTTAGCAGTAGGACTCCTACCCAGAGTAAGATGCTATTGGCCAGCTTCCTTTGTAATCAGGTGGCCTAAGCTCAAGTCGACTTGCAGGACTTGCAGGACTTGCAGAAAGAGCATCTCAGTGGCTTTTTCTTTTTAAAGTTTGTTCCAAACCTATTCCATTAACCATAGTAATAAACACAGACTCACACCAATCTGTAGCATCTGGATGAGCAGCTGAAATGGCCTGGGGACCTGGAGAGCATCATGGCTGCTTGCACCCACCTGTGTTGTAGTGCTTGGTGCAGTATCTCAGGTCCTTCTCTTCTTTCAGGATAAACTGAGGCAGGGTCAGGTCATCTGCCACCTGCACAGCACCCTGCTCCTGCCACTCAAAGATGAGGTCGTTCATGGTGTATCCAACTGGCAGGGATCAGAAGAGGAAGCAGTCAGCAAGGCCTCTGCGTTACGCTTAGGGGTGGAGGCTGGGCAGAGCCCCAGATTGTGGTGGAAGACAGGGGAGCCCCCAAGCCTTTTCTTTGCCACCACCTCACAAAGGAGATGAAATGTGTTAAGTTGTTTAGATTCATTCTGCAGCCCCCGCCCTCCACCTAGGGTTGTCCTGGGGCCCTGCCCCTCACCCCATGGGGAAGGGTGATTGACACCAGTAATTCTTGCACATGCCAGCCCCAAAGTTGTTGTTACTGTTCCCCCCCCCCCCACACACACAGGTTTTCCTCCGGGGAGTGAGTCTACCACATGTGTTCTTGATGAGAAGAGTATGTGGGAAATAATGGCCCAATCAAGCCAATCAGCTTTTTGGCTCAGGACCATGTGTCTTTAAATTTGTTTTTTTTGGGGGAAGGACATGGTCTCATGTAGCCCAGGCCAGCCTCGGACTCACTATGCAGCTCAGTTTGTCTTTAAATTCACACTGGTTCTGCCTCAGCCTCCTGTGGTGTGCGATACCTAGCTATTTCCTGCCTCGTGTGTGTGGTGTAACGTGTATGTGTTTATGTGATCATGTGTGTGTAGGCCAGAAGCTCATGTTAGGTGTCTTCTTCAGTTGCTCTCCACTTCATTTAATTTTAGAAAATATATTATTGTGTGTGTCTATGCAAGCTACACATATGCAGATGGCCTCAGAAACCAGAGGTGTCAGATTTTCCTAGGGCTGGATCTTCAGATGGTTGTGAGCTGACCAATGTGGGTGCTAGAACTGCACTGGGGTCCTCTGCAAGAGTGGCATGAGTTCCTTTTTAAAAAAAATGTTTTACTTCATATTATTGTATGTGCATTGGTGCTTTGCCCTGCACACATGATGTCTATGCGAAGGTGTCATATCACCAGGAAATGGAGTTAGAGACAGTTGTGAGATGCCATGTGGGTGCTGGGAATTGAACGTGGGTCCTCTGGAAGAGCAGCAGTGCTCTTAACTGCTGTCCCATCTCTCCAGTGTTCACCTGATTTTTTGAGACAAGGTCTCTTCACTGAACATGGAGCTCGATGCTTCAGTTAGGTTGGATGGCAAGTGACTTCCAGAGATCTGTCCTGTGCCACACCCTAGCCCTGCTTGTCTTTTACATACGTACTGGGGACAGTCTGGTGCTTGTTCTGATGCCTGTGTGGCAGACACTTTCCTGACAGAGCCTTTTCTCCCCACCCTTTTTCCTGCTTCCAGCAATAAACCCCACTAGTTCCTCTTTGCTAGAGTGACTTGTGCAGTCAGTTGACTACCACCCCTGCTGACGTGAGCATCTTCCCCTAGTCCACTTGTCTTCATTCCTGGCAGGCACATTCACAAAGGACCTGGCACAGTGCCTCGTCCTGGGAGGGTGCCGATGATGACAAAGCCTGTGCCCAGTGAGACAGAGAAGGGGAGTCACATTCTAATGCATTTTCTCAATCCAAGTCCCTTCACTTGGAACTCTGAGTTATGAAAGTACTCTCCTGGGGTCCAGGGATTAGGGGATTTCTGCCTGGCATGGGCAAGTAGGAGCTTGGCTCCTTAAAAACAAACAAACAAACAAACAAACAAACAAGAAAAAGCTGATTTGGACTCACAGCTTTCCAGTTGCATGATACATGTCTGCACATCCATTGGGAAATTCTTCAGGTCCATGGGGCAAGCCAGCGTCAGGGTGATTCTGGGAAGAGAAGGGACAGGGCAGATGCTGGGACCACATTTAGGAAGTCTGCGCCTCTCTACTTTGGCCAGTGGAAATCACTGTTTCATGGTGGGGACCAGTGACTAGGAGACCAGTGCTTATAGCATAAGTGTAGGTACATTTCCAAACTCCTGGGATGGAAGAGGAGGCTTTGCGACAGGAAGAAGGTGGCCCCAAGTGACCAGCCGGAGGGCCTTCTGGGTTTCTCTGGATCCTTCTTGGAGGATAGAGACTGATTTTCAGCAGGTTTCTGGGGTGCCAGGTGCCGCCCCCACACCAGCTCTTCCCTCAGATAGATCCCAGGTTTCCCACCAAGTTCCCAGCCTTGTGTACTCCCATGCTTCTGCAGAAAGTCCTGCACATGGCTCTTGCCTGCTTCTGTTCACTCGCTGGGCCTGTCAGAACTGAGTTCTGAGACAGGTCTCCCCTTTTCCCCTTGCTGACTGTTTCCATTCAACTGACTCACATTTGTGGGTTCAGGCAGGGACAGAAGGAAAGCAGTGGGTCAGTTATTTATTTTGAGGTGTTTAGTTTTATAAAGGCTGCAGCTTCAGAGCCAGAGGGAGCCGTTCTGTAACATTCTAGGCTGGTAGCTCAGGCTGGGGTACAACCTTGAAAGTCTTTGCTCAACCAGAGCACCGGCTGCAGAGCAAAGAGAAGGGCTCTTAGAGAATCTCCCTACCTCACCCACAGGACACACACGTAGGAAAGGATGAGCTGAGATTGTGCTAAAGTCACGTGGATCTAACTTTTGCATGCTGAGTCCTCGTGGCTCTTGGGTTGGCTGGCACGCTCTCTATCCTGCTGTCCCAAGGCCAGACTCACTTCTTTGAGATACCCAGCTGGAGATGTCTCCATAGAACATAGCTACCACCACCTCAGCTACACACTTGGCCCTTTGGGAACTTCCCTTTCCAGCTCATACTTCTGGTGTGTGTACTCCCCTTTAAGGACAGAACAAAAGCAGAAGCGGGATGGGAAGGGAGAGAGAAGGGAAGAGAGGCAGAGAAGGAGCGGGAGGAGCGGAGGGAAAATTTCTGTCTAAAGGTCCATTTCTGAAGATAAAAGCTCTGAAGTGGGGCAGCTGTCAGGATGGGTTAATTTCCAGATGTTGGATGACCTTGGGACCATCGCTTTCTGCTGACCTGTCCTTCTGTCAGGTTGCGCTGGGACTTGGTTTTCTAGAGACATGAAACTGTCCTGGCAGCAGTGAATTCTAGGCAGAGGTGACCCTCCCTCCAGCAGCCCATGTCAGGGCTTGGCAGGGCCTTGGTGGCTGACTCCCAGCCCATATCATTCTCCATCTAGATGTGGCTGGAAGGGCAGACTCAAGCAGCAGTGTTCATGCTGTCCCTCAGTGGTGAGGGTCTCTTCCACAGAGCCTGCTAAGGTCTGACCCCAGTCATCTCTGAGGGTCAGGATCAGCCCAGTCTCCCTGCTTTCCACCCTGCCTCATCCTGGATATTTAAGGCTCTTCTCTGAGTGGGAGGAAAGACTTCTCCCCCAGTGAGGAACTGAAGGTGCGAGGAATGGCCATTTAGCACTCTGAAGCTCTTTTAAACCAGAACACACCTGTTTGTTATCATATATCGACATGCCTATGGATGGAAAGTGGTGGTCGGTGGCCATTCTGATGCTCCACAAGTTCGGGGACCCACCTGGAAAGCTGTGGCTCTTCTGATCCTCCAGAGAGCAGGGGACCCACACTAGTACCCCATTAGAACCTACTCACTGACAGGATCCATGGAAGCCTGGGTAGTTATTTTAGATTTCCACATGCTCTCTTCTTTGATGTACATAATAGGGATCATCAAATGTAGTTCATGAGTTATATAGTGGTATAACGCATGAAGAGGGTTTTGCATAGTCTGTTTTCTAAGCTGCCACTGTTTCGAGTGTTGGTCCATTTCTCCACTTCCATTATCCACTGTTCTTTGTCCCAGGGAATGAGATAAGGGACTAGGTGTGTAGGTGGCAGGGAGTGGGAGTCCCAGGACACTTTGAAAGCTTGGCACCTAACCAGTCTACGGGATACAGTCAGGGGGAGGGGTCTTGTTTCCCAAAGCTTAATACAAGGCGAGTGGGGTCCGAAGCAGGGAGGCAGCAGCCCTGGTTCATCTTCATGGACTGTGCCATTTACATTTACAGGTGGTGCCTGTTCCATCCCTACCTGCTGCAGGGCGTGGCTGACCTACCCTGCCCTCTACGCAGGGCTGAGGCTTCTCTCCCAGAGGCCCTTAACTGGATAATCCAGACATTTCGATTCCCAGGCCCTTCCCCACCTTTCCTCTCTTTTTTCTTTTCCTCCTTCCTGCTCTCTCTCTTTTCCCCAGCTTCCTCCCCCTCCCTCACTGCTCTAATAAACCTGCAGTTTGATAGTAGAGCTTTGTCTCCCCATTAGCTCATTCGTTTTATTTAATCAGTCAGTGCCATTTACCACCCAAGCTTCTGTGTCTCCTCAAACTTTGTTCCTCTACACTTGCTACTGATTATGTCTGGGAAATCTACTTTGTCTTTGCTGAAACACAGGGGGAGTTAAACTCCACCTTCCCTCACAGGCCCTTCCCACCCTCTCTCCTTGCTTTTGATGAAACCCACTCCCATGGTTTCCTGGCCTTGCTGGCTCCGGAACCCACCTGATGCTGTAGAGGACGTTGCCATTCCTGGAGATTCTTAGCAGTTTGTTGTCGGTGGTGATCTCGTGGAAGTGGGCCCCCTTCTCATTGGCAAAGAACAGGTCAGGTTTCCAGATGGAATCCAACATGGAGGGGTCGAGGTCCAGAGAGTCATCAGGGTATTCGTTGTAGGCCAGACGTGGGTCATTCCACTGCTGCCTCAAGAAGATGTTGACACGATAGTCCTGCAGCCCGAGAGAGCAGTGGGGGTGGGGTTAGACTCTGGGGGCCAACTCTCAGAGGCTTTGGTGCTTATGGGCCCCAAAACCTATCCTGGAAAAGGCTGAGAGTGGCTGCATGTCTGGGCACCCCTCTCTCTCCATCTTCAGCAGAATATATGCAAATCTGAACTTTAGAAGAGACGCTCTATTTTGAAGGAATTCTAGCTTGGCATGCTGGCTCTGACCTGTAGTGCGAGCATAGGCAGTTGAGGCAGCAGGAATGGAATGCCAGCCTGGCTTACACAGCAAACACCAGGTCAGGACTGCAGAAGGTGGCCCTGTCCTGAACAACAAACAAACAAGCCCAAGCTGAACCCAACAACAAGTTAAAAAGACATTCAAAGACTACTGTAAAAGATCAATTTTTTTCTTTAAAACTAAAAAAGGATCTTCCCATCTTTCCTTCCTTCCTTCCTTCCTTCCTTCCTTCCTTCCTTCCTTCCTTCCTTCCTTTCTTTCTTTCTTTCTTTCTTTCTTTCTTTCTTTCTTTCTTTCTTTCTTTCTTTCTTTCTTTCTTTCTTAAGATAAGATCTCTCTGTGTATACTTATCTGGCCTGGAACTTACTATGTAAACCAGGCAGGCCTCAAACCCACAGAGATCCACCTGCCTCTGCCTCCTGAGTTCTGGGATTAAAGGTGTGTACTGACACATTCAGCTTACTCCTCCACATTGTAAACGGATAAGTGTAAAAAATAAAATAATAAGTTCAAGGTCATTCATAGCTACACAGTTTGAAGTCCATGTGGGACACAGAAAGTTCAGGCAGGGGCAAGGCAGATTCTGCTGAAGCTTTGTTCAACTGCTCTGAGGATTATAGAATTGTTAAGAGGCCATTTTTATCTCCATTCACACCTAGGAAAGCTGTCAGGAAACTGGGCAGATGTGCCTAAAGAATACTCCATAAGAAGAAAATATCTCAGTAGGAAGTCTTTTAGGGGTTTGAGGGGCTCAGTGGTTAAGAGCACTGGCTGCTCATCCAGAGGACCCAGGTTCAATTCCCATACCCATATGGTAGCTCACAACCACCTGTAACTCCAGCTTCAGGGCAATTGGACAACCTCTTCTGGCTTCTACGAGCTGCACCCTCCCCCCAAAACATGCATATAAAAGCAAAATAAGACTTAAAAAAGGAAAAGTGTTTTAATTTTGCTGGAGAATTACTATAAACTTGGAGTCCATGAATATAATAGCACCACACATGGAATTTGAGGTGTGTTTCTCTTTCCCAAGGCAGAAGGGCAGAGCGTCAGCATTGGGCTCTCAAAGATCAATGACCCAAAATCTGACATTTGGTGCCAACCTTCAAGAAATAATATGCACACACCCACACCCACCTATATACCCACACCTATGCACACCCCCGCCAACATGCACCCACCCTCACATACATCTCCACACACACATGAGATATATCACTTTTTCCTTGAGGGTGCCATAAAATGAGGCCACACTGTGCTTTCTTTTGGGGTGCTGTTTCTGGGTCCTCGTTAGTCTTGGTCAGTCACTGGCAGAGATGAATGAAAACAAATGATCTTCCCGTGCTCATTCCACCCCTGCCCATGGCCTCCCATGTGCCTCATTCTGGTAGAAATATCAATAGCTTCATAAAACGTTCCAAAGCATTTCATAGGATTTTCCTAGAACTTAATTGCAGCCTGTCCCTCAAGCCCCATAGAAGGTGACATTTGGCCTCATAATCTCAGGTCGTATGAGTCCCGCAATGGAGGCTGAACCTGGATATTGTTTAAAGTTTTGTTTGTTTGTCTTTAATTGCATAGCTGGAGAAATGTCTCAGCAGCTAAGAGTTCTTAAGGAAAAAACTTTCTTTCTTTTGTTCTTCCCTTCGTTCCTTTTTTTTTTTTTTGTTCTGTGGAGGGAGTTACTATCTCTTCCCACCATATAGGTCCTTAAGATTGGTCTTAGGTCATTTATGATTGATGACAAGCACCTTTGCCTACTGAGCCATCTCTCCAGGGATGGCTGCACTTCCAGAGGACTCAGGTTTGATTCTCAGCACCTATGTGGAAGCTCACAACCCTCTTTAACTCAGTTCCAGAGAATCTGACACCCTCTTCTAGCCTCCACAGGGACCGTATGCATAGACCTACATGAGGTGAAATACCCATACATATCAAATAAAAATTAAAAAAGATGCAAATTAACATTTGTTTAGTTTCTTAGTCTGTCTCTCTCTTTCTCTCCGTGTGTTGCGTGTGTTGCATGCACAGGCACATGAGTGAAGATGTGAAGGTGAGAGGACAACTTTCAGAGGTTTTCAGTTCTTTCCTTCCACTATGTAGGATTCTGGACTCGAACTCAGGTTGTCAGGCTTAGTGGCAAGTACCTTTACCCGCTGAGCCATCTCACCAATCCTGAATGCTGGGTTCTGCTTTTCTTACTTTGGTCACATCTCTAAAGCTGGCCCCTCCTCTCCATCTCCCTTGGAGCTTACACATACAGTGTGCTAGGGTGGGTTCTGGGAAAGTCAGACTGGAAGTGAGCAGACTATGAAAGGTTGGGCAGAAAAAGCCTCCAGTCCTCAAATCCCAGCCAACCTCTTGATGTTCCTGCTGGTGACATGTCAAGACTGTTCACGTAGCTTCAAGGAAGAAAAGGAAGTGACATTTCTTAAAGTGTTTTCCATACTGTCACACACATTTAATTCTCACAAAAGCTCTGAAAGCAGACACTCAGATTCCCACACAAAGGGGGGAGAAATGGGCTTGGAAAGGCTGAGAGATGTGTCCAAGAACAGGGCTCATGGGTTGGGGAATGTAGGACTGGCATCACATTGACCCAACCCTCTAGTGAACACTTGACTTGGATGGAGGAAGTTGACTCTTGCTTTGGATACTCTGGGCCTTGCCTGGCAAATTCTGTGAACTCAACTTAAGCCCTGCCACCTTTAGGTTCTGGATGCATCAGGTACCCCTGGCTTTCTTGCTGAACTCCCAGAAGGATGAAATCCTCACAAACATCCAACTGAGTGCTTCCTCCCTGAGAGCGGCTCTTCTCCCAAGCATGATTAGCCGCAGTTGAAAAGGATGACAGTAAACCTGTGTTTTCCCTACATCATCTCTACTACCCCTAAAAGACCTCCTCTAATTTCATGTTGTATTGTTTTCTTTCTGCAGAAATAGTGCATGTAAACAAATAGAATGGTGCATTATTTGAAAGAAGGAACAGGCCCCATAGGTCTCATTATAAAATGACTAATGAGAGTCAGAGCAAGAGACTAGAGCAGCATAATATATAGTCCCTGTTGCCTGACTTCTCTGGCAGACAGGTTCTCACCATGGAGTTTTCCTCTTGGGGTCTGTAAACAGTTGTGGGGAATGTGGCTCAGAAGAGATTGAAATGGCTGGTATAATGGGCTGAAAGCTAAGTGCTGCTTAGGTTTCTTAGCCTTACACCTTGCTGGCTTGCTGTTTGACACGTGTGGAGTCCACGCGCAAGTTCAGGGGTCAGAGAGGCAACGGTGGAATTCTCTGATCTAGGACACATAATCATACTTTCAAATCCCGAAGTGTGGGCTATCAGAAGAGTAGTCCAACTGTCTTCAGCATCAATTCATCCATTTTGTAAGACTCGAAATTCCTTGGTATTCTGATCTCTGGTAACTGGACAACCAGTTTTTGTTTATAAGACCATGGAAAGACATTTAACTCACCCATCTATCCATCATCCGTCTATCTATCCATCTGTCCATCCATCCTTCCATCCATTCATCCATCTATCCATTCATGCATCCATCCACTCATACTCCAAACATTTGAAGGCTTCCTATGTGTCACTAATAGTTGAATTTTCCCCTCTTTCTTTATGATGTCTAGTTTAACAGTCTAACATCTAATGAGTTCTTCTAGATTCAGAATTGTGGTGAAATATGAAGCTTAAAATCTTTGAACAGGAAACAGCTCAGAGCCCATGAGGGTATGTTAGTGGGAAGGAGAAGTGAAAGACAAGAAGCTCACTAAGTATTACCAGAAGCAAGAGACACAGTAGTAAGGGATAGATGGAAGAAGCAAACTCACATTCATATTTTTTAATGTGTATCCCAGGCTGTCCTCAAACTTTCCATCCTCCTGCCTCAGCCTCTTGAGTGCTGGGTTATAAGTGTATGCCACTGTATTTGACCCATGCATCTTTTGAAGAACAAACAATGTTTTATTACTTTTTTGGGTTGTGTATGTGTTTATACGTATGTGCACCTGCTATGGTGTTGTGGTCAGGCCACAACTTTCGGGAGTTGGTCCTCTCCTTCTACTGTGTAGGTTCTGGGTCTCTAGGTCAGTTTGTGAAATGTTGTGGCATTTGCCTTTACCAGCAGAGCCATCTTGTGGGCCTCTGTGCACATTTTGCAGGCTTAGTTGTTAGCTCTGGAGGAGAGAGGTGAGTGAGTTTTACTCTGCTAAACTCTGACTCTTCTCATTGATTGGGCTGAGTTGGAGGCAGGAAGGCAGAATCAGAAGCCTAATGCAGATGTAGAAGCAGAAGTTCTTGGTTTCTGCACTTGGAGAACTCAGATTATCCAATTTACAAGGCAAAATGTGGTCACAGATATCCACTATAAGAAGCTCCTAATATCAGGGCTCTCAGGATGTACCAGCACACTATTACCAGAGGTATTCCCCAAACAGTAGGGCTTGCCTCCAGCAAGGTGAGATGAGAAGGTGGCACCTGAGATGCCCATTTCAGTTTGTCTTTCCTCCTGAAGCTGGCGTCTCAGAGCAGCTCTTGTGCAGTAACTGCTCATGGTATCTGCTTTACAGGGAAAGGAGCCAATGGCATGTGAGGACAGAGGTGTGAATGCTTAGAGCAGCCATGAGGAATGGGGCCACAGCTTCAGGGTGTTTAAGATTAGAATGCAGAAAGTCAGGGGTAAAAAGGACTCTCAGGTAGAAAAAACTCAGTACAGACAGAGCTGTGTAGGCGGGGGCATTCTTGTCTATGCAACCTAGCATAACAACAGCTTCCCTTTACTGAGGACCCTACTGTGAGCCAGGCATGTGTCTAAGCATGCTGCACAGCTTGACATTCTTCTTTTTCAATCACGAGAAGAATCCTGTGGCATAAGTATTTTCAACCTGATTTAAAGAGAAGTGTGTGTAATGTATTGGTGTATGTGTTCATGGGTGGGTATGTGTTATGGCTTGAATGACAAACACCCCCAAATGTTTGAACGCCTAGTTCCCAGCTGGTGGTGCTCTCTGGGAAGATTATGGAATCTTTAGGAAGCGGGACCTTGCTGGAGGAAGTGTGACACTGGGCTTTGAGGGTTTACAGCCTGGCTCCACTTCCTGTTTTCTCTGCTGAGCATGGAAGTAGTGTTACCAGCGGGCTTCCTGCCTTTGCCGCCATGCCTTCCCCACTGTGATGGACTTTGTACCTCCACAACTGTGAGTCAGAGAAAGTGTCCTCCCATAAGTTCTTCTTTTCAGGTTATTTTATCAGAGTGACAGAAAAGAAAGTAGCACAGTGTGTGTGTGTGTGTGTAAGCCAGAGGACAATTACCCTGTTGATCTTCAGGTGTTAGCCACCTTTTATGCTCTCTCCCTCACTCCCTCCATTATGTCTGTCTGTCTGTTTTTTTCTCTCTCTCCTCTGTCCCTCTGTCTCTCATTCTTTCATGCATTGAGACAGGGTCTCTCCTTGGTCTGGAACTTGCCAAGTAGGCTACGCTGGCTTACACATGAATCCTGGGGATTCACCTGTCTCTGTCTTGGCTTTTAAAATCTTATTCTGAAACTGGGTGCCATGGCACGTGCCTGTAATCCCAGCATTCCAAGCAGATTTCTGTGAGTTTGAGGTCAGCCTGGTCCAAACTTCAAAGTCCAGGACTTACTTTGTAGGCTATATAGAGAAACCTTGTCTTGAAAAACAAACAAACAAACAAACAACAAACAAACAAACAAAGTGTATTCTGGGATGGTACTCAGACCCATGCTTGTAAGGCATGATTGAGCTTCATCACTCAACCTGATTTCTAATACAAAGAAGATTTAAGGAGATGAGTATGTTTGTCAGAGTATTGACAAACGGTTGAGCGGGTGCAAGTGTCTGGAGTTTGAACCTAATTTGTCTGATGATATAAAATTCACTCTCTTACTAGACAAGAGAAAAGAGTTCAAGGTATATGAAGTAGGAAGTCCAATTGTCCCTGTTTGCAGTTCATATGATTCTATACATAAAAACCCCAAAGACTCCAACAAAGGCTATTGGAAGTGATAAATGAATTCACTCAAGCACCAGGATGCAAACCAACATACAAAACCAACATACAAAAGCCAGTAGCTTCTCTATGCACTAACAATGAATTTGTTAAGAACAAACAATCAAACAAACAAAGAAACAACAACAACAAAAAACCCCAAGAGAGCACCCTATTAAAAACAGCTACAAAATGAAACAAAACCCCAAACCCTAGGAACCGTGGAAGTACCTCAGCCGATTGCTCAGCACACACCAAGCTCTGGGTTCCATTTTCAGTGCCACAGAAAGCAGGTATGGTGGGGGAAACACCTGTAACCCCAACACTGAGGAGACAGGCAGGAGGATTAGAAGTTCAAGGCTGCAGCTGGAGAGATGGCTGGGCAGTTCAGAGCACTGGCTGCCCATGTAGAGGATTCCCAGAGCCTGCATGGTAGGTTGCAACTGTCTTTAACTCCAGTTGCAGGGCTCTTCTGACCTCCTAGGGCCCTGCATGCATGTGGTACACAGACACACCTGTGCAAATTCTCATACACATGAAACAAATAAAAAGACTCAAGGTCATTTTTGGCTACATATGTATTTTGAGGACTGTCTGTTCTATGTGAGACCCTGTCTCAAATATAACACCTTCCTCCATTCCAGCTCCAGGAATAAACTTAGCCAAGGATGTGAAAGAACTCTTCAATGAAAATTACACAACTTAAAAAAAAATCTGACAGGGACTGTCTGTGACACGAACTCAATGGCTGGCTCTTTGACCGCCTTCCATTTTCCGAAGGAGGAGCAGCCTTGCTAGGCCACAGAGGAGGATATTGTAGCTAGTCCTGAAGAGACCTGCTAAGCTCGGGTCAAATGAAAGGAGAGGAGGACCTCCCCTATCCATGAACTTAGAGAGGGGCAGGGAGGAGATGAGGGAGGGTGGGGTTGGGAGAGAAGGAGGGAGGGGCTACAGCTGGGATACAAAGTAAATAAACTGTAACTAATATAAAAAAATAAAAAATTAATTAAAAAATCTGAGGCTACTGAAAGGTTTCTGTGTTCACAGATTGAAAGAACCATTGTTAAAGAACTCCTCAAAGCACCATTCACAGATGTTGTGAATTGGAACAACAGAGACATACTTCATAGAACTAAAAAAAAAAAAATCTTAAAATTTATATGGAAGCACAAAAGTCCAAACAATCTTCAGTGGGAAGGACAAAGCTGGAGAACAGTGGAAGCCGATTTTAAAACATCCTGCTGATCAACAGTTAAAAATGGTGTGATATTGGCACAAGAACAGATGCTTAGATCCACGAGGTAGGATGTAATGTAGTACCTGGAATAAATTCAGCGTCTTCAGCAGACTGCTTTTTAATGAAGGTGCCAAATTCAGACACTGAAGGAAAAAAACAACTTCATCGACAAACAGTGCAGGGAAAAACTGGACATCCATATATAGATGAAATTTCATTGTCTGTCTCTCACCCTCTTCAAAAAATTATCTCGAAGTAGATAAGACACCTTAATGTATGTAAAGCCTGAAACTTTGAAACTACTCGAGGAAAACGTTGAAAAAAATACGTTGAGATGGTGGCACAGGCTATGGTTTTCTGGACAACTCCTACGGCACAGGAAACAAAAGCAGGAGTCGACAAACTTAAAAAGTGTCACAGAAGGCAAAGGATGGGAAGCGTCTATTCCGGCTCTCTAAGTGCCCACTTTCTGATTTGGCTGAAGAACCGGGCCCACTATGTGCTTTCCTCAAGTCCAGAGCTAGTGGGTGCCCACACCCTTTCCTGAGGTCCCTTCAGCTTTCTTGATAGCTTCCACTCAAGAGTGTTAGAGACACACCTCACATCTCATCCCTTTCCAGATGCCCTATTTGAACTTTAACCTCCCCTAGGACACCACACTGCTGATCAATTTCCCAGTTGATAACACACGCCCAGAGGTTGGCTTTGCTGGCAGGATTAGGAAAGTGGCTTGCGTAAGTGAGGCAAAGAATCTTGCTTGTCTTTATGGGGCCTTCAATCCCAGTGTGACTCCCCAAATGATACAATAATGCTGACAGCATCTGCTTTGATGGGATGTTGAATAATTGCTAGAACTTTGTACGAATCTTGTCTCTAAACCTTTTTATCATCCAAGCATATGGGGCTCCATGACACCCATTTCACAGGATGGAAACAAAGTCGCTGGCTTGAAGCAGAGATCAGTCTCATCTATTTTTTAAATACTTTTTTGTGTGTATGTGTCTACATGTGTGTGAGCATATGTGTGCTATAGCATACACGTAGATGCCAGAAGACAACATGGGAGTTGGTTCTCTCTGCCTCGTGTATCCAGAAGATTGAACTCAGGTTTTCCTGCTCACCTGTGGGTACCAGTGGGTGCCTTGACCTACTGAGACACCTCACTGCCCTGAGGTCAGGTTCTAATCCGAAGCCACACAGTTGGTGAACAGTAGGCTGTAGACCTGGGATCCAAGACTTTTGGTTTTCAGTTCCACACTATTCTGATAATTGTATAATGTACTTTGATTTTTTTTCATTAAAGAAAATTAAAAAAAAGTCAGGTGTGGTAGCACTTACTTTTAAACCCAAGTATTTGGGCTACAGAGTAAGTCCTTGTCTCCAAAACAATTTTTTAAAGCCAACCTCCATCTGCTTTATAATAAAATCTGTTTTCAGTATTGATTTTTATATTAAAACATTTTAAGGTGTTTTAAAATTAAATATTTGCTGCTTAAATATTAAATATTCTATTCAATATTTTAAAATGTTACTCAATATAAAATGAATGTAATTTTTTCTTTAAACGCTACATCAGAAATGAAGGAAGGAATAGAGTAAGCAGAGTCTATCAGGACCCTGCTGAGATGTGTCACAGGCTGGGTCACAGTGTGTGATAGTGTCAGGGGGACGCTTGTTTAGGAGATTGAAAATGGTGCTCAGAATGACAGGGAGGGTGGTGCACACCTTTAATCCCAATGCTAGGGAGGCAGAGGTAGGCAATTTTCTGAGTTTTAGGCCAGCCTGGTCTATACAGCGAGTTCCAGGACAGCTAGGGCTTTCCCCAAGAAACCTTGCCTTGAAAAAAACAAAAACAAACAAAAACCAAAACAAAATAAAAAAAAGAAAGAAAAGAAAAAGAAAATACAGGTGGACTTGTGACTGGCTGTCAAAGGGTGCAGACCTAAGGGCAGGCGTTAGCTTGGAAAGACAGTCTGTGACCCACAGTGGTAAGAGGTGCATGCACTTGGAAAGGAAATCACTAGAGGGCTGAACGGAGGCAGGGAAGGTTGCTTAGTAGTAGGATGCCTGCTTCATACACATGGAGGCCTGAATTTAGTTCTACAGCATCCATGTAAAAGCCCACCACTGTAGTGCACATCTACAACTCCAGAGGTGCAGGGGTGGAGATGACAGAAATATTCTGAGGACTCACTGGTCAGCAAGTCTGCTTGAAATGGCAAGCCTCAGGGCCAGAGAGAAACCCTGTTACAGACTTAAAAGACAAAGAAAAGATGGAGACGAATAGAGGGGACACCCGGTATTGACCTCTGGAATTCACAGACACTTGCCCACATGTGTGCCCGTGTACGGCTGCTGCCCACTCCCCAGAGATGGAAGTACCCAGCACTCTTCTCTTTCAAGAAGAAGGACCAAGACGTTTTTATAAGGGGGAACACTGGAATGTGGCAGGGGAGAGATTAGAGTCCTGAGGGTCTAATGGAAACTCAGAATGACAGTTTAGAGAGGCGACTCCCTGATCAGTGACTATGGCTTAGATTGGAGCCAGAAGGAAGCCAAGGTGCAGGGCGAAGGTCATCAGATCCCCAGAAGTCAATCCTAGGCACAGCATGAGTCTCACAGGTCTCAGCTTTGAGGCTGGTTTAGGGAGTCCACACAGCGGCATAGCCTCAGGGTGGGGAAGGACCTCCTATGGTTTCTGCCTCTCTCCCTTGAGCTTGGTGGCTATATTCACTGTGCTCCCTCCACTGTGACAGCACATCTTCATTCCCACGGCTCCACCAGCATCCGGCCATGCTCATACAGATGATGCCAGTCAGGCCCAAGAAGATAATTATGGCCCTGAAACCTAAGCCTACCCAGTGTTGTGCTTTCCTGTGGACGGGTGGTCCAGCTCAGCACTAACAGCAGCCCAAGGCTGTGGAACCTGCCAGCATGTCTACCCAGGGGCTGAGATCTGGCCCAGCTAGCAGCCCTCATCCTCAGCAGAGCTGCATAATGATGCCCCCAAATCATTGGAACCCAGGGAACTCATTGATCTCTGTTTTGTTTTGTTTTTGTTTGTTTTGTATTGTTTTGAGAGTAAATAATGCAGCTCAGGGTTGTCTCTAACTGGCCATGTAGCTGAGGACAACTGTGGACTTCTGTCCTTCTGCCTCCACCCCTGAGCTCTGGGATTGCAGGAATGGACCACTAGAGCTGGCTTATGTGGCTTCAGACGCTTCATCAACTGGGCTCCAGCTCCAGCTGGGTTACCCCTGAGGGAATCACATTAGTGAGGTGACCCGCAACTGAAGCCTGAGCACACCAGCCAGCCAAACCCTCAGTGCCTTCCATAGGACAGTCTTTACAGAAGCTTCTTCATAGATCTGGGAGGAATGGCTGCCCCACAAGGCGCTCAGCTATCGATGCAAAGACTGAAGAAATGCGCTGAGCCAGGAAACAGAGCTGTTCTAAAGGAACGCAACGAGGAGCCGGTGGCTCCCCCAAACACAATGAGGCTTTAGTTACTGCCATGAAAGAAGGAAATCAATGAAATGCCCGAAAAGGGATTAAAAATAATGACCTCAGGGAAATGCGGTAGTGTGAGAGAGAACACAGAGAGGTAATGTGACCAACTCAGGAAAATAATTCAGCATCTGGGAGATGGTGTGAGAAAGCCAGCAAAGAGAAAGTGGTCCTGAAAAAGAGAACTGGGCGCTAGCTGTGCTTTGAAAGATCCCATCAATAAGATGAAAATGTGACTGAACCTACATGAGACCCAATGTACCAGAACTAAGAGAAGAGAAAAAGGGAATGACAAGACTTATGAGACAGAAATTAACGGACAGAACTTTGCATCGTGGGCATTCTGGAAGGAGGAAAAGGCACAGGAAGGCTGTTCAATATAACACCGACAGAAGCTTGCCAGATCTTGGGAGACGTGTGGACTTCTAGATCCAAGAAGCCCAAAAGTCTCCAAATAAGGGGCTGGAGCTATGGCTCTGAGGTTGAGCTCTCCTAGAGGACCAGAGTTCGGTTCCTAGCCCTCACATCAGGTGGCTCCGTACTGACTGTTACTCAAGTTCCAGGGGAGCCAGTGCCTCTGGCTTCTGAAGGTATTTGCGTTCCTGTGTACAGACCTACACAAAGATAGGCACACATGCATGCAATTAAAATAATAAAAATACATTTTGGGGTGGCGTGGAAAGATGGATAAGAGGCCGAGAGCACTGGCTATTCCTCTGGAGGACTTGGGCTTACTTGCCAGCACCAAAATAGCAGCTTACAACCTTTATTAACTCCAGTCACAGGGGATCTGACCATTGCTTCTAGCCTCTGACAGTGGTTGTCAACCTTCCTAAGGCTTCGACCCCTTAACACAGTTCCTTATGTTGTGGTGACCCCAAACCACAAAATTATTTTTTGTTGCCACTTTATAACGGTAACGTTGCCATTATTATAAATCATAATGCTGCCTACAGAACTGCCACACAACCTGTGACCAGCTTCTTGCCCCAGGCTCTTTCTAGAACTGGCTTGAGCCCATGTTCCTGCTTTCACTGTGACCCCCTTACTGCCATGTTGTATTGTCAGAGTATCACCACTCTGCTGCTTGGTGAGAAGCTTGGGATGGGATCATCACAGAATCAGCACGTGGTGGGGCTAAGGAAAGCCTGAGGCTTCAACCCACCTCCACTCCCAGCCCCAGCCCACACATGACAGGTATGGTGGTTTCAGCAAGAATGGCCTCCGTGGGCTCATAGATTTGAATGATAAGCCCCCGGGAGGTAGAACTGTTTTGGGAAGGATTAGGAGGTGTGGCCTTGTTGAGGGAGTATCACATGATAAGTGAGAGGTGCAATCTCTCTCTTCTCTCCCTCTCCCTGCCTCCAACTGCAACTTGTAAATAAGTTGTGAGCTCTCAGCTACTGCTCCAGCACCACGCCTGCCTGCCGCCATGCTTACCACCAAGATAGTCATGGATTCAACCTCTGAAACTGTAAGCAAGCCCCCAATTGAATGCATTCTAAGTTGTAAAAAAAAATCATAATGCAAATCTCTGTGTTTTGCAACGGTCTTGGGTGACCCTTGTGAAAAGGTTGTTCTATGTCCAAAGGAGAGGGGGTCACAAACTACAGGATGAGAACCACTGCTCTAAGAAAACCAGGTCGCAGGCAAATGGTGGGACCTGGAAACGATCATCCTAAGTGAGGTATCCCAAAAGCAGAAAGAAACATATGGTATATACTCACTTATATAAACCTATAGGATAGGAAGTTCAAGCTGAAATCTA
>CM053757.1:42325511-42367410 GCA_028658305.1 Pachyuromys duprasi
TACGCCTGGGATTCAAAGTACCCAACCTGTGATTGAGATAAAAATAAATAAATTAAAAAAAAAACAAAATACAAAAAAAAAAAAAAAGAAAACCAGGCGCACACATGGTGCATAGATGTACCTGCAGGCAAAATGCCATGCACAGATGATAAAGCGAAAAAGCAAGTTTTTAAAGCCTTCAAATACGAGATGGCCCCAAGAGTGAAAGTACTTGCAGCCAAGCCTGACGACCTGAGTTTGATTCTAGGAGCCACACAGTGGAAGGAAAAGACGGACTTCTGCAAGTTGTATCTGACCTTCACAGAAATGCTGTGGGGTGGCCACTCCTCCCACAAACAAACAAACAAACAAACGAAATAAAAGTCTCCAAATAGACACAACCCCAAAAGGTCCTTTCTGGGCTACTATAGCAAAGACTGTCAGCATGTCAGACAGACAGACAGACGTGGTGGTGCACACTTTTAATCCCAGCACTTGGGAGGCGGAGGTAGGTGGGTCTCTGTGGGTGTGAGGCCAGCCTGGTCTTCATATCTCACAATTCTATTGGCTACCTGGTGATACTCTGTCTCAAGAAAAAGTCAGATAAAGAATTCTATAAAAAGTGAAAGAGAAACATCAAGCATAGAAGGAAATCCCCATTAGACTGAACATACATTTCTTTAATGGGATGATACGCTCAGAATAGAAAAGAAAGCCTCTCTCTGAGAGGCAGACTAATAACTGAGATGCATATGAACAGGCTTGGTGAGAGCCAGCCTCAGCCATAGCCATCTGTGGATACTTTCAATGATTGTATACAGAAACTTGTTTTCTTTGGACAGGGTCTCATGTAGCCCAGGCTGGCCTCAAACTCACCTTGTAGCTGATGATGACCCTGAACTATCTATCCCTCCTGCCTCCACCTCCAGAGTGCTGGCCTTTTATGCAGGATCCATTGTGTCTGATTTTATGTGGTGCAGGGGATTGAATTCAAGGCGTCGTACACACTAGGCAAGCATTCTGCTTGTCTGAGTACTTGACTGAGCTGCCCCCCTGAGCCTTTCAGGCATATGTTCTAATTTAATGAGTTGAACCCAGATGTGTCGTAGTGTGTCTCATTAAAAGGATGCTTCTGTAGACATGTTGGAATAATCCTGCAGTACAAGAAAAGGAAGGTCACAGAGCAGGGGTTTAGCAGTTAGTGATGCGGCATCACCTTAGGGTCAGGGTCTCCATGTCCCTATGAGCACTGACAGTTCTCAGTGACTGTATGTGTGTGTACATGTTCAAGTGTGTGCATGCATGTACACATGTGTGCCTGTGCATGAGGAGGCCTGAAGTTGGCAACTGGTGTCTTCCTTGCTTGCTCTCCACCTTATGTTTTTGAGACAAGGTCTCTTACCGGGTCCCAGAGCTTCCCAACTGCCAACTGGCTAACAAATCCCCGGGATCCTCTTGTCCCCACCTGCACAGCGCCAGGATGCTAGGTGAGCTCTGCCCATCTTTTTAGGTGGCTGCTGGGATTGGAACACGAGTCAGCATGCTTGCGCCACAAGCATTGTGCCTGCTGTCTTTAGTTTTACATTTTATTTATATTTTTCATGTGTATGTGTGTGTGCTTTGCATGAGTTCATGCACACCATATGTGTGTCTGATGTTCACAGAGGTCAGAAAAGGGCATAGGATACCCTGGAACGGGGGTTGCAGGCAGTTGTGAGCTGGCTTGTGGGTATTGGGAATTGAACCTGGGTCCTCTGGAAGAGCAGCCAGTGCTTTTAACTACCGAACCATCTCTCCTTGTCACTGGAAAAGGACAACTAGGTGGTCAGGGAAGATGTGCTCTCGATCTCTTTTTAGCCTGGGTAGAATTTCTAAGACAGTTTATTTTTCTTTATCCTGGTTTTGTGATTGCCAAAAAGTAACAGTTGCTTGGGTTTGCTAGTGTGTAGGCAGTGACGCGGGAGTTCCTTCCCGAGTGTGTGAGCAGGCCCTGCTGCCTTTGTGAGCATAGCAGCAAGCTCCGTTGTGAATGGGAATAGCTTGGCAGTCCGGTCTCTCCACTTCAGCCTATTTTGGATGACATGGTTGAGTCAACTCTCCCACCTGAATTTGGTCAGATGGAGAGCGCTATATTCTGGGCTGTCATAAACTCCCAGCTGTGGCACCCTCCTCGGTGGAGGGCTGAGGGGGACAATGAGAAAATGCTTCCAAGATTGCCCACAGATTCATTTTCTGCCTGTTGCAGAATCTAATGGCCTCTGCCTCCTCTTCATCATCACTGGAGTGTTAAGAGCCTCTGCAAATGGGAGGGATGCACCATGTCTAGAAAAAACTGGAAAGATGTTGATTGTTCCCATGTGAGTTCTTATGAATTCAGTGCCATTCTAGTTAGGACTGGAATGGAATCAAAATGTTGATTGAGGTTCATTGCGAGGAAGGGTGGGCTTCATGAAAGCATGCTGTGTGAGTACTGAACAATATCACAGTGAAACTTAAAATTTATACAATTAATATATCACAGCAAAACTTAAAATTTATACAATTAATATATAGCAATAACTCATGCAGTCAACATGTAGCAATAACTCACTATAACAAGACACAGCAATACATTGCAAAGCACTATGCTTAGGTATTGGACCCCATCATGGCAACATCCTCCAAATGATGGGCTTTCAATACTGTGGGGGGAGAAAGTGCTGTGACATGAGGCTTTTTTCAGTGCTGTATTGTAGTGAGACTTGCAAAAGGCGCTGGACCATTGAGACAAGGTATGTAAGCAGCTGTCCTTATATCTTCATCTGAGAAATGTCATTGAGTGACTCCAGGAAACTAATCACTCAGAGTTATATATGCAGGTGGATTTGGGCTGTAACTTCTTCATTGACACTGTGGTCCCAGATACTTCATGAATCTATGTGGTCTTGGGATATGTTTTTTTTTTTTTTTCTTCTTGAGTTGAAACTGGCTGAGGTTCTCAAGTACATTGACCAAAAGAGTTCTCTCTTTACGGAGCTCAGAGACCATACTCCCCAAGGACTTCATGAATATCTTGCAAAGCCCATAAACCCATGATGCTAGAAGGACTTAGAGCACCACAAAACCTGTGGGATTTCCCAGAGCCATCTCTCCATTGCCTGCTTCCTCCCATCCTTTCCCCAATATTAAAGAGCCCGAATGCCTTGGAATCACATAGCCCTTCCTCTTCCCCTAACTCTCACTGACTGACTGAGTGCCCTAGAGACCAAAGTTGCTGGAAGCTCCATCCTCTCTGTCGAACCTCGAAAACACTCCAGAGGTCTCGCCTCCAGCTTGCCTTCCCCCCTGACTTTATTCATCACCCTCTTTTGTCACCTTGTGAACCTTGACCCCTCCAACTTTAATTTCTTTTCCTACATATTTGTATCTGTGTCCTTTGTATTACCATAAAGAATGGAATGATTAAAAAAAAATACAGTGTATACCAGCAAAAATGGCTGGCAGGGTCAAGAAAACCTTGTAAAAGAACAGAGGACTCTGTCAGACCCGACTACAGAGTTTTACAGTGAACTCAGGGGTACTCTTGGTGTAGGGACAGGATAAGAGAAGGAAACAGACAGAAATCTGAGGCTAGGAATTGTGAAGATAGGATTCAATTTAGGAGAAAGACAGTATTTCAAACCAGTGGGAAAAGACAGTGCTGGGTGTGGTGGCTCACACCGTTAATCCCAGCAACGGGCAAGGCAGAGGAAGGAGGATCTAAAGTGAATTTTAAGACAGGCTGGTCTTACATAGTGAGTTCCAGGTCAGTCATGGCTGCATGGTGAGACTCTGTGTCAAAATGAAAACCAACCCCAAACCAAAACAAACCAGTGGCTACTTTAAAAATGGTTTTAGAAAAAAAAAATGGTGTTGGAACAAGTTGTGGTAGCCTACACCTGTAATCCTAGCAGTTTTTGAGTTGGATTTGGGGTGGGTGGGTGGGGGATCAGAAGCTTAAGGCCACCCCTGTAGTATAAGAAGCTAGAGGACAGCCTAAAATACACAAGACCCTGTCTCAAAAAAAAAACGCAAACAAAACAAACACCAAAGGTGGTGAAGTACTTGCTACTCAGCCGTAGAAAGAGTTTTAAGCAACCAAGAAATAAGTACTTCACAGAAAAATAGTGGATGAGAGAGTTGCAGATGAGAAAAAAAAACACGAAAGAGAGAAATCTAAGGCTTTGGTGAGTAACAGTGCTCGCTGCCACATAAGCGAGAGGACCTGATTTTGGGTTCCTACCATGCATCGGAAGCCAGGTGTGACCATGCACGCCAGCGACCCCAGCACTGCTCCAGGTGGAAACAGGAGAGTCCCTGCTGTTAACTGGTCAGCCTTGTTGAAAAATGGGGAGCTTCAGTTGTAGCGACAGACCTTGTCTCAAAAGTATAAGGCAGCAAGTGATAGAGGAGGGGAATGTGCGCGCAAACACACACACACACACACAGAAACCTGTATATTATTCAAAATGCCCAATCAATATACACAACGAGGCTCCCATTTGCCAAGAATTGAGAGTGCAAATTAAAAGCGACAGTGAAGTACCACTTTGAAAACCAGATTTGGTTATGATAAAAGGCTGGAAAACGTCTTGGATGAAGGATGGAGAGAAATGACCACCATTGAAGGGAAGATGGGTGACGCAGGCTTCATGAGAAGGGGGCTAGACATCTCTCAGAATAGTTTCAAAAAGTGCACCCCGGGGCTAGGGAGAAGGCTCAGTGGGGAGGTGCCTGCTGCTTATGTACAAGGACTTAAGTTTCTCTCCCTAGCACCCACGTAAAAAGCCGGGTGCGGCAGCCTGCACCTGTTACTTCAGCACTGGGGCTTGGAGACAGGACGGTTCCTGGGCCTGTTGGCCGGCCACTCTGGCAGAATGGTCAGGGTCAGTGAGAGTCTCTGTCTCAAAAGTATAAGGTGGGGGCTGAAGAGACGCTTATAGGGTAAGTCCCTATTTGCATAAGCCTGCTGATCTGTGTTCAATTCTTGGAACCCACATAACCGTGGAAGGACAGAATCCACTCTTAAAAAATGTCCTCTGGATTGGAAAGAAATGCTTCCATACACTTCTGTTTGGTATGACCCATTTTACTGCCACCGCCATGATCCTTATCGAGTGATTTGAAAACGATATTGTGAAGAGAAACTGCCTCTAAAATTTGTGCCTAGGCACACAGATTTTCATTCCAGGGACCCGCCATCTTAAATGGAGCTTTATCTATCGCTTGTCATAAATCTACATATTCTCCTCTTCCAGACGACTACAATTGCAAGGTAGAGCTGGCTTTGACATCCGACGGCAGGACGATAGTGTGCTACCACCCTTCTGTGGACATCCCCTACGAACACACCAAACCTATCCCTCAGCCAGATATTTTGCATAATAATGAAGAAACACACAGACAACTGCTAAAATCCAAATTAGAATTAAAAAGCAAACCTAAGGAAGGAGCCATGGTAGAACAGCTCAGCAAGGTGTTCTTCACTACAAAGCATCGCTGGTACCCACATGGACAGTATCACACACGTCGTAAGAAACCGAATCCTCCCAAAGAAAGGTGACTGCTCTTGACTTTTACACAATGGAATACTACTCATCAGTCAAAAAGGAGGAAATCATGAAATTTGCAGGCAAATGGAAACAATCATCCTGAGTGAGGTATCCCAAAAGCAGAAAGACGCACATGGTATATACTCACTTATATAGAGCTATAAGATAGGATAAACATACTGAAATCTATACACCTAAAGAAGATAAACAAGAAAGAAGACCTGGGGTAAGAGGATTAATCCTCACTTAGAAAGTCAAATGGGATGGACATTGGATGTAGGAGAAAACAAGTAACAGGCCAAGAGCCTACCACAGAGGGCCTCGGAAAGACTCTGCCTAGCAGGGTATCAAATCAAATATTAAGAAACATAACCCAACCCTTTGGCAGAGTGCAGGGAATCATATGAAAGAAGGGGGAGTTAGTATGACCTGGAGAGGACAGGAGCTCTGCAAGGCCCAAATATATCAAGGCACAGGAGTCTTTTATGAGACTGTCTTTCCAACCAAGGACCAAGTATGGACATAACCTAGAACCCCTGCTTGTATGTAGCAAATGGTAGCTCAATACCCAAATGGGTACACCAGTAAGGAGAACAGGGACTATTTTGGACATGAAATCAATGGCTGGCTCTTCGACCTCCCTGTCTCCCGAGGGAGGAGCAGCCTTGCTAGGCCACAGAAGAGGACATTGCAGCCATTCCTGAAGAGACCTGATAAGCTAGAGTTAGACGGAAGGGGAGGAGGTCCTCCCCTATCAGTGGACATGAAAAGGGGCAGGGAGGAGATGAGGGAGGGAAGGGAGGGATAGGGAGGGAATGGGGGAGGGGGCTACGGCTGGGATACAAAGTATATAACCTGTGATTAATATAAAATAAAAATGTTAAAATTAAAAAAATGTCCTCTGACTTTCACGTATGCAATGTGGCATATACGCATGTGCTCTTGCACGCCCATAAGCACGCGCACACACACACTCACATAGGTACATTCACTAAATAAGTAAACAAACACAATAAAGTTCTTAAAAAGGAGGAAGGTACACCAGGTCCCCCACTCTCTCCTCTCTTCTTTTCCTCTCCTCTCCTCTCTCCTTTCTTTTCTTCTTTCTATCTCTTCTCTTTTTCTCCTCTTTTGTATCTCTCTCTCTCATTCCCTCCCTCCCTCTGCAGAAGGAAGAAGCCCTGAAAGGATGCTATAGAAGGTATCTCTGTCTCCAAGCCAGGAAACCTGTTTCCCTGGAAACCAACCCTGATGGCACCTTGACCTTGGATTATAGGCTCCAGAACTGTGACAGAGTCAATTGCTCATGTATGGGCAGCCCACCCTGAGGGGCACAGCATGCTCAGCCTTGCAATGCATTGCATCCTCCTTGGCTACGTGGGTTGGTATGGAAACTGAGTGCTGAGCTCGTACCTGAGGATCAAAGTCCTAGAGAGCCCTCTAGTCCTCAGCAGACTCTGGACGAGGGAGAAATGAACCTTTGTTGTTTGGAGATACATGTGTTGGATCCCTCACCCTAGGGAAGTCTAGCCCAAGAGAAGTCAAATGGAACCAAAGCTCAAGAGCTCAGTGTCACACTTAGCATACACAGGACTGTAAACGAGGAGGAAAGAACACAGGGGTAAAGCCAGGGCGGCAAACAAAAGGAAGCAGAAGGGCATCTCCTTGTGCTTCTGCGTTGGAGCCCTTGGCCCATAGCTCAGTGGTTGGTAATGTCTTTTTAGTTCTGCAGCAGTCACAGAAGGCTTGCCTGTCTTGTGCTCTGTGTGAGCCTGTGCCCTGTTCTTAGAGACAGGTGCTCAGAGGGAACTGCACTCAGGGGTGTTTCATGGTGGCAGAGCAGCCTAGTTTCTTTTCTCTACTGCAATAAAACCCTCTGACCATAATTAACTTAGGGCAAGAAAGGGTTTATTTCAGCTTAGACTTCCACGTCTAGTTCATCACTGAGAGAAGTCCAGGCAGGAACTCAAGGCAGAAATTGAACAACTTGAACTTGAACCCATGGTGGATGCTGTCTGCTTACTTGCTCACAGGCTCATGATTAGCTGACTTTATTGTATAGACGAAGACCACCTGCCTAGGGGTGGTGGTGCCCATAGTGGGCTGTGCCCTCACACATCAATCAAGACAGTCCCCTCCCCACAGACACGCCCAAAGACCACCCGAGCCTAGGCAATTTCTCCATCATGGCTCTCTTCTCTGAAGACTCTCAGCCGGGTCAAGCTGACCAAGCTAACTTAGATAAAAATACACTGTCCATCTGCATGCACACATCTCTTCATATGGACAGATGAGCCCAGTGCACACATGCTCACAGCCATACTCCTTGTGAGTACTTTTCTTTGATGTTACATGTCTATTTCCAAAATGGGACACGCATCCATCCACACAAGCATGTGTGTTAGTCTAGATAGCCCCACAATCCCACAGCAGGTGTTGCACTATGCACAGGCAGCCTCATAGGCACATGTATATGGGATAGCTGACTGCTTCCTGCTGGATTCTGCTTCTAGATCAGTGGTTCTCAACCTTCCTAATACTGCGACCCTTTAATACAGTTCCTCATGTTGTGGTGACCCCCCAACCATAAAATTAGTTTGTTGCTACTTCATAGCTGCAATTTTGCTGCTGTTGTGAACCATAACGTAAATATCTGATCTGTGACCCCCCAAGGGGGTCATGGCCCACAGGTTGAGAACCACTGGTCTAGCTACTTCTCTTGTAGACAGAAAGCTGCCATAGAAGGGGTCTTTCTCCATCTCCCTTTCCTCCGTTGTTTACTTCTGCCTTCTGAGACAGCTCTGAGGTTAGATGAGGGCTAAGGTGGTCGTTTTCCTCCTCTTGGTGGGATGAGGAGAAACCCTTATGGTTTCTATTCCTCCACGCTGTTATTCTGGTGAATAAAGCCAGGTTCCCTGAGAAGGAGGGAGGAAAGGAGGGCAGGCAGGAAGGGAGGGAATGAAGGCTCAGACTGGACTCTCCAGTTGCTTCTAGGGTTACAGTACTGTCCTGCTGTTGTGGGGGAACATTGCAGTGGAGCCTGGGGAGGTTCTGACATGGTGAATTCACTTACATTGCCACAACCCCTCGGTACCCAGGCAGCTCTCTGTATGGCTGGAGAGGTGGAGCCCTTGGGATTCGTGGTCAAAACAATCCTCCCTCTGGCCTCCCATTCCCCATCAGTCAGCGAGCTCCCTCTCAGCTCCGAAGCTTGGGATGATCCCAAGCATTCAGGAGAACATGCTTTGAGATGAGAGGGGTCTGAGTTCAAAGTCTGCTTAGGCTATTTACTAGCTGTGTGTCTTTAGGTAAATACCCTAAGGTTTCTGGTCCTCAGATTCTGCACTTATTACTGGGATTGATCTTGCCTCCCCTGGGGTGGGGGTTGCTGGGAGTCTAAACAAGATAATGGAAGGAGAATGCTCTACTCACTATTTGGAAACAGCAGAGTCTGGAGGGTTCTCAAGAACAAGTTGCTGCTCTTGCTTGCCAGGCTAGCTCTGCAAACACCTCCTAAGAGGCTGGGAAGGACACTGGGGAAGTTTATTTATAAGGACCTAAGGCAACAGTTCTCAACTTGTGGGTCAGGACCCCTTTGAAGGGTCAAATGACCCTTTCACACAGGGGTTGCCTAAGACCATTGGAAAGCACAGATATTTACATCATAATTCATGACATAGCAAAATTACAGTTAATGAAATAGCACCGAAAATACTTTCATGGTTGGAGGTCACCACACCATGAGAAACTATATTCAAGGGTCGAAGCATTAAGAAGGTCAAGAACCAATGGTCTAAGAAGAAGAAAGTCTGGGGAGAGGGAACGTTAGCAGAGAAATCACCTGGGCTCCTGGAATACTGTTTTGTGCTGTGTAACCTTGCATAAGTAGCCTTGAACTCACAGAGATCCACGTGCCTCTGTTTCCCGAGTGCTGGGACCTAAGGGTGTGCACCACCATTGTAGGCAATGTCTACGGGTTTACTCTAGGTCTGAAATTTTAGATTTCTTTCTAAGTCATATGCAAAGTAAATTAAGCAAATGTAAGTAAATTAATCAATCAATTAATATGCACATGTAGAGGCTGTAGGCTAACCTCAGGTGTTATTCCCCTGGTGCAATCTACCTATTAAAAAATAGGTAGATCAGGCTCTGATTAGGCTCTGCTGGCCACCAGAGAGCTCTATGGATTTACCCTTCTCCACCTCCTCCACACTGAGATTACAAATGTGTCCTAACGTGCTCAGATTTTAAAGTGGACTCTGGGGACAGGTTTCAGGCCCTCATGCCATGTGGCAAACACTCTTACCAACTGAGCCCGGTTCTCCCCAGCTCGGGTAGTCTTCTGAATGTATGCCGCACCTTCTTGAGGCCATCAAGACAAGCTTTTTTTTGAAAAACAAAACAAAACCCAAAACTAAACAAAATAAAAAAACAAAACAACAACAAAAAAACCCCAACAAAAACCCCACAAAACCAAACCTAAACAGATTCTGGTCCCTTTGCTTCAGGAAGAGCTCAGGGATTTCACAAGTCTACCACGGGAGGGACAGACACAGTGTTTGTAAATGTTGAGGACCAAACAACAGCTGGTCAGATGAACAGTGCATCTGCTTTGGCTTATTTATTTAAGAGAATGATTGAGTTCTGCAGCTGCACAGCTGTGTTGGCTGCTGAGGTTGGTCACCTCAGGAAACCAGACAGGGAGGCCATGAAACTTCCAGTACAGTCTAGGGGAAAACAAGTGAACAAGCTTGGTGCAGCCTTAAGCGTGACTGTGGGAGCTGGACCAGAGTAGAGACCTGAGACTTCTATGTAGCCAAGGATGACCTTGGACTTAGGATCCTCTCGCCTGCATCCCTTGAGTGCTGGCATTAGAGGCATGAACTAGCACTCAGTTTATGTGGCACTGGCGACCAAATCCAGGGCATCTTGCATGCTAGGTAGGCACTGTGCCAATTACATCGTATCTCCAGCACCACATACCAAGTTTTCTGCTCTCGCAGACAGTCATGGTGTAACTGTGGAAAACAGACAGTATTTCCTCCTATCATTTCTGAGAGTGCATATTTCAAACTGGTATCTTTGTGTTGCACTCTGTCGGAATGTTTGATTTTGCAAATTGCTGTTTAGACTGCTGACTTGAGTTTCATACAAAAAATAATTGAATGTGTTTTGGTTTGGGATTAGGGCAGAATGTTCAACAGTTTCTGAAAATGTTTAAAGTACACATCTGCTAATTTTGACTGTATTGATGTGATATATATTGGTGGCTCTTGGTGCTGATGATTCTGAATGAAAATATTGACCAACTCTGGAAAATTTGGACAATGCTCTGTATCCTATGGTGTCAAGTATCTGGTCAGGATTAAATTCTTGGGGCTGGGGAATGGCGATTTCTTTGCAAGCATGAGGACCTGCACTGGAACTCCTCAGCATTTACATTAAAAACAAACAACCCCCCCCCCAAAAAACACCGTGAAAGGCTGTTATGATGGTGTACACCATTAATCCCAACACTCAAAGGCAGAAGCAGCCAGATCTCTTTGAGTTCAAGGCCAGCCTGGACTATATAAGAAAGTCCAACAAAAGAAGTTCCAGGCTAGCCAGACAGGAACAAAAGACCCTGTTTTTTATTTTATTTAATTTTAATTTTTTTAAGTTGAGCAAGGCTGTAAACATTTGAACCCCTAGCATTGGTGGGGCAGAGACATGAAGATGCCAGGAGTTTGCTGGCCAGGCAGCCTACCCAAATGGCAAGCTAGAGACGCTATCTCAAGGCAATAAATCAGAGAGAGATGAAAGAGATATTCTTAATGTTCTCGTCTAGTCTCATGATGGTGCTCACTCACACACACTTACATACACATGCACATAGGCACACACATACCACAACATTATTTTTTAACATGGATCCTGGGATTACAAACGCTTTATTGACTGATCTACCTTCCTGATCTTGTTTAATTTTTAAATCTTTTTTTATGACTTAGTTTTTGCTCTTGTTTTGAGACAAGGTCTGGATGGGAGCTCACTATGTAGACCAGGCTAGCCTCATACTCACAGAGATCCTCCTCCCTCTGATTTCTGAGCCTAGGATTAAAGGCCTGCACCACGACATACAGCCTCAGCTGTGACGTTTTCATACACACAGATACAGTGGACTTTAAATCATAATTTCCCTTAGTACACTCTATAATTTTGTTATTGTAATTCTGTAGGTTTGTCCTGTAATCACCTTGTTGGCAGCTTAGCCCTCTTCAGATGTTAAACCTTTACCCAAAGCATTGAGTTAGACAGAAACAAAACAAACCAAAACCAAAACCAAACAAAAACAGTGAGAGCCTCCAGGAGTCGTAGCCTCCTTGCGGGGAAACGCAGGCAGCGTAGAGGAGAAACATTCCCAGGGCAGAGACACTACTGCAAGACAGAGGTTGCTGTAAGGTCTATACTCACCATGGTTGTCTCAGCGATGGATCCGAAGCTGTTGATGAAGATGTTGCAACTCACGTTCACAGGAGGACCTGCCAATCAAGAGAGAGTCCCCACTGAGTCTCAGGCTGCAGAGAAACTAACTTCAAGGACAGAGGTCCCCAGGAGAGGCCAGGAGCCCCCTGCTTGTTATCCACCCCACCCCTCAGTGCCTGGGATCCTCAGCTTGCATTTAGCATCTCTGCCAGCCTAGACTCCCCCAGCTCCCAGGTAAGGGGCAGGTACACCTTACAGGAGGCCGAGCCAAGCCGTACCTTCATTAACACGGGGTGATTCATCATCCTGCCATCTGGCTGAAATCCCTTCCCCGAGCCCCAACTGTGCCTTCTAATTTGTGTCTGAGATATATTTATGGCTACAACATTTGGAGGCCGTCTCGGGAATTGCAGGGAACAGCAAGTTCTTTGCCTTGAACTCATGAACTGAAAATGAAGGGGTGATGATGGGAATCACCAGGATTTGGTGGGGGAGAGCCAGACAGACAATCCATCAGCTTTTGTTAAGTACTATGTAGACATTTAAAAAAATTATTATTATTATTATTATTATTATTATTATTATTATTATTATTATTTTAGCCCTGCTGTGTCCTGGAAAGGAGGGAAGGAATGCCACTGCCTTCATATGGATTCTGCCTGGCTGAAGCTGGGACCCTTTATTTCATACTCTGAGTGGCAGCAGTTACCAACCTCTGAGCTGCTTCAGCGAGACCATGACCAGCATGATCTCACCATATCCTCCCAACATCCCTGTGAGAAGGCTGGTTGTTACCTGCATTGTGCAGAGTAGGAAACTGAAGTCAGAGATGCCAGGTTATTCCTCTATGGCCTCACTGCTGGAGAATGGTGGAGTCAGGGTTCCAGCTCTGATTTTTCTGATTCTAAATGGCTATACCATAGGGAACAAGTTGAGGGGAAGGAAGAAGCAGGGTTATGCAACCAGGGGAAGAATCACTGTGGGGCGTGTGTGTGTGTGTGTGCGTGTGTGTGTGTGTGTGTGTGTATGTTTGGGGATGCACATGTGCCTGTGCATGCTTTGTCTTGTTCCTTGGGTAGCACCCATCTTGTTTTTTGAGACAGGGTTCCTCACTGTATTAGTCCCTTTTCTGTTGCTTTGATGAAACACCATGATCAAAAACAACTTTGGGATGAAAGAGGTTATTTTAGGCTTATGATTCCAGATGGGTAAGAGTCAGTCATGGTAGAGGGACATGGCATCAAGGGGCAAACATGGCAGGAGCAGGAAGACAAGAGATAGCATCTTTAACCTCAAGCATGAAGCAGAGAGAGCCAGAGATAGAGAGCCAGAGACAGACAGACAGACAGACACGCGCACATACACACACACACACACACACACACACACACAGAGAGAGAGAGAGAGAGAGAGAGAGAGAGAGAGAGAGAGAGAGAGAAGTGGAAGTAGGGCAGGGCCACACACTCTCAAAGACAGCCCTCAATGCATACTTCCTACAGCTCCCAAAACAGCTCCATCTACTATACCAAATTTATCGGGCATATTTCTTATTCAAACCACCATGCTAGGCTAGGCTAGCTGGGCAGAAAGCTCCAAGGATCACCTGTCTGTACCTCCTAACACTAGAATTATATGACTTTTTTTTTTTTTTAACCTGGGTGCTTGGGATTGAACTCAAGGCCTTATACTTGTAAGGCTGGTACTTTACCAACTGAGCTATCTGTCCAGCTTTCCCCACCCCCTTTATGAGACTGATCTTGTCCTGTAGCCCAGGTCAACACGGAACTCACTATAGTGATCACCTGCATCTGAGGCTGGGATTTTCAGGAGTGTTCCATCCTGCCTGGCAGAATCTAGAAGACTCAACACTGAGTTTTCATAGAAGCAAGCATGAAACAGCTAGAGAGGGGCATAGGACCATGATCAAGAAGGGTCAAAGGAGCAGAAGCCAGATGAGAAAGGGTCTGAAGACTAAGACTGGAGGACTTCAGAGAGGAGCTGACCTTGATCTGACCTTGAAGGTGCTTAGGACTTGGATGGATCATAGACCTTAACTTGAAGGGTTATAATCTGTGAATGCCTTCATGGCCCATCTCTTGTTGATCCCAGGAGCTGCTTAGCCAGGAAGAACATAATTGTCGCCACTTCTTAAAGGAGCACAGGGGTGTTTAGTCACTCATCTGGGCTCATGAGGTAGAAGGCAGTAGAGCCAGGACTGGAAAGAAGAGGGTGGATACCTTTACATCCTCTGGTACCTAATCCATGTCCATCTTCAGAAGGTAGCCCACAGCTTTTGCATGCAAATTTAGCTAGATTCCATTTCTCTTGGAAGGCTTAATGGGTAGGAGTAATCCAAGTTTCCCTTTGAGGCAGTGAGTGTCCAACTCTGGGGTATACATACAATCCGAGCATCACCTACTAATGGGGTTCAGGGCAGCCTATTCCATTTTCTGAATCTCAATTCCCCTAGCAGTTTGGAGGGAAGGCTGGATATTAATTATTATGTCATCATTATAATGTCATCATCATCATCGTCATCATCCTTTTTTGGAAGCAAATTTATTCAAGGCTGGTCTAGAGGAATATTAAGAAAATCTCCATCTCAAATATCTCTCTTCAAGGCCTCAGGGAAGGACAAGACAAGAGGTTACAGTAAGACAGTGGGTGGGAAATCCCAGGGAAGGGTATTTCTTATTAAAAGGTCTCTCCTCCTTTTATTTCTTCTCTTTCTTTCCTTGGTCACCCAGTACTGAGGATGGAACTTGGGACCTAGCCCATGCTAGGCAAGACTTCTATCATTGTACTTCCCCACTCCCCAACTTTCTTGAAAGTGAGTCTGCTTCATTTCCTTTTCAGATGAACCAATTTGTAAGGAGAAGGAAAGGGTGTGTGTGTGTGTGGCCTCCGGAGAATATTATGTGTTAGGGATGGACAGTTAAAGGGTAAGGGAAGGGTGGTAAAAGTAAAGAAGTGGTTAGGTTACCCCCTGAGTGGAGGCAGAAGCTCATAAGAGAACCGTCTTAGCTCTGATGTTTGGTATACTCTCAGGGAAGCTAGTCTAGCCCAGAATATGGGCTAGTAGGACTGGGGTCCTTTCTGTCACCTCACTGAATGCTTTCCAGAGTTGTGTGTGGCTGAGGCCATCTGAAAAACATCTATCGTAGACCCAGTGAGGTGTGGTGGTTCATGCCTGTGTAATTTTTAATGCCCAAGAGGCTGATACAGAAAGACCAGAAGTCTGAGGTCAGCATGGGATCCAGAATGAGACTGCTGTTGTCTCAAAAAACCCAAACTAAAACCAAACCAAACCAAAACAGAGAAAAAAAATATTGCAGAGCCCCTGGCTCAGCCTTTAGCGGTGAATCTTACTTAGCACAAGGTCTATTCTTTAACAAGCCACCTGGGTGATCTGAATGCACAGCTAGTTTTGGGGGTTGCTGGGAAGGATCACACCCCCTCCTCAGCACCTTCATCACTGGGTAAACTCTGCCTATTGTTTGTCCATGCTGGGTGACAGTTACTGCTTTGGGAGGGTCCTTCACTCATTCAGCCCCAGATCCGGTTTTTATTTTCATTTTTCTTCAGCCTCCTATTGTTTAAGTGCCCCAAAGAGTCACCACTCATGCCTTGAGGTGATGCACACAGGGTTGCGTGCACTCGGCACTGTGACTCCCATGTAAATGAGATGCTGATGTATGAGTTTGAGAGGGCACAGCCACGAAGATTCCCGTGGGGAGGTGAGGTTCACAGACATAAAGCTGAAATTAAATTATCTTGAGAAAATTACAATCCGGTTGCTGTTGGCAGCAGGGTAATGTATATATTTCATTAAATATTAAAGTTTAATTTTGCTTATGTGTATGTGTTTGCATTGGGCTATGCCCCTTATCCTGGAAGCCACTGCAACACACAAAGCCTTGGCTGAGGTGAGTCCTCAGAGCTGGGAGGGGCTGGTCCTTCTCCTTGCCTCTCTCTTTGGATGCTGAGACAGAGGCTCAAGCCTAGGAAGAGATCTTTCAGGGGTGGGGTGGAAGGAGACATAGGCTGGATAAGCAATTTTAGTGCTGTTTGCGTCCACATTAGTGTCAACTGACTGGGCTCTGCAGACCAAGGTGCCTGTAGCTCTTGGCCACCTCAGACTTCAGGATGGCCAGAAGCAGGTTGCTCCTGTTCCAAACAGGTGTGTGTGTGTGTGTGTGTGTGTGCTTTTGGAGCCTGGGCTGCATGGTCATTTTAGGAATGCTGGGGCTTTCCTGGGCTTTGGGGAGTCTTATTTGAGTCTGAAGAGGGAAAAGGAGAGGAGATCAGGTACAGTAACACTTTAATTTCAAGGGAGGGAGCAAAGCCCTTCTTCTAGTTCCTGGGTGGGAGCTTCACCCATGATGCTCCTTGCTTCTAGCCAAGGATAGGCAGAAGGGAGAGCCAGTAGGAAGTCTAAGAGAGTATCTAATCCTGTAGATTCTAGACCAACAGTTCTGAGTAAGATTTTCAGAGGGAAATGGAGGTTCAGGCTGTAATCTCAGCACTCAGGAGGCTGAGAAAGGAGGGTCTTTAGTTTGAGGTCAGCTTGGGCCACAAAGCTTATTGAGGGCCTTCTGTGGGAAGTATGGTGGGATGTACAAAGAATAGCCCTTGAACCTTGAAGGTAATATAAATAATATAAGGCTAAATAGAAAAAAAAAGTCTGGACCTTGGGCTAAATGAAGGAGGGAAATAGGCTCGTGTTTAGGTGACCCTATCATTTGCCAGAATGAAGACCAGAGACCATGATAGGGTGGAGTTCTGAGAGAGTCCACCAGAGGGCGTGGTGGACTGAATTCTTAAAAACTTTTAGCTAGGGGCAATTGGTATAGCCTGGTGGCTAAAGTCCATCGCTCCTAGGCCAGCATGGATTTGACTTAGCCAATGGTATTCTCAAGAGTTGTTATTTAGTGTCTGTCTTAAGAGACTTCACATAGGACCTCAGACTTAAGTCCTGTCTTGGAGGACTAACAGTTTTCACTCCTTCCTGGCAGCCATGAACAGGAACTAAGGAGGAGCAGACCTTGCAAAACACTTAGGTTTTCTATAATTAATTAACTAATTAACTAATTAACTAATTAATAAATTATTTGGAGAAAGAGAGGAGAGAAATGGGGAGGCAGAGCTTGGCTGTCTCTGACTGTTGCTCTGAACCTTATCTTTGATACAGGGTCTCGCATAGATCCCAGATCTTATCACTGGCCGGCCAGGGATCTGCCTTTCTCTGTATTCCCGGTGTCAGTGTCACGGACACGTGGCCATGCCTGGCTTTTCATCGTTGTCAGAGATATGAACTGCAGGTGCTTTTAACTCATTAAACCAGCCCTCTAGCCACCAAATTATATATATATTATATAATATATATATATATATATATATATATATATATATATATATATATATACCGCTCCCCCTTGCCACATATATGACTGGCTTCTCTCCAGGTATTTGAGATTTTTTTTTAACTTGATGAAGTGTTCCAGCCAACTGTACTGAAGACTTTCCTGCCCTTAGGAGAACCAAGATGTGCTGACCAGTCTTATGTCAATTTGACCACAAGCTAGAGACATTTGGTAACCTCAGCTGAGAAAATGCCCCCACCGGATGGACCTGTGGTGCATTTTTTCTAATTAGCCATTGATGTAGGAGGGCTCAGCCCACGATGGGTGATACCATCCTTTGGAAGGTAGTCCCGGGAAAGCAGGCTGAGCAAGCCAACGAGCGGCATCCCTCCACGTCCTCTGCATCAGTTTCTGCCTCTAGGTGCCTTCCTGGAGTTCCTGCCCTACTGGGCTGTGATGTGGAAGCACAAACTAAAATAAATCCCCTTTTCCCCAAGTGGTTTTTTTGGTTATGAAACCAACAGAAACCCCAAGAAACAAAGCTTTGCTATGATGATGGAAGGGTGGTTGGGGGTCTGAGTACAACCCCCAGGCAGCATCCAGATTTCTTTCTGTCTGCAGACTTTTGAACATAGCAGTCAGAGAAAGGGGTGTGAGGAAAGGGAAGAGGGGTCATTTAGAGGCAATATAAGCAGATATTAGATAACTGTTTCCAGCTGTCATATCCATCTTTGACCATTCCCAGCTGTCATATCCAATTTTCTCTTGGACTTGAGCTTCAGGAGGGACAAGGAGAAGTTCCTGGAACCAAGAATTGATCCTATGGCTGTTGCTTCTTGGGATAAGATTTCTGTGGGGTGCTGTGTGGAGATCTGGGTGCACAGGGTCCTAAGAGGTCCTCAAAGCCATGTCTGTGGGCTGCAGGTAGTTAAGACACAGCCTTCAAAAGCATCAGGGAACAGAGAGCCCCAATTTCCTCTGGTCTGGTACTAAGGTCCCAATGGGACCCTGAATGCAGAGAATATGGATCAGCATTTGTGATTTGGCAGTGATGGACCCAGAACGTGTTTTGTTTGAATTTACTTGACTCAGGAATCAGGAATTTCTTGTAGGGTTCAGTTTTGGGTCTTCTTGGACTATTGGGTCATCAGACCACATAGGGTCACATTCCCACAGGGCATCTACTGGCTGGGAGCAAAGGGAGCCATCTTCATTCACTGGTGGCTCTTTTTATATACTGTCTCTGTCTGATGGTGTCTGACCTTTGGCTGGGAAGACCCATCCTTAGTGTGGACAGTCCCAGACCATGGGCTTCCATCCTGGACTGAAGATAGAAGAGAAAGGAAGATGAACCCCAGAGATCTCCCTGCTTCCTGATGCAGCCCTATTGCCAGAGCTTCACCACCAATGGAGTGTGGTCTCCTCAGACTGTGAGCCAAAACAACCCTTCCTTCCTCAGGTTGCTCTTGTCACAGCGGCTTCAGCAGGTATGCAAAATGGCGAATCTCATTTACAAGAGGAACTTTCAGAATTGTTTGTTGATCCACAGGAGCTCCCTGAAGGTGGGTTTGAGTACAAGGCCCCTCCCAGAAAAAAAAAAGTGGTGCTTCTTGGGCCAAGGCCAAGATGAACCTGCTCCTCACTGGCATCTCCTCAGGACTCTGCACATGCAGCCAAGGCTACACTGCAGAAATGTGAATACTGAGGCTCAGACAAAGGGAAAGGCTTGTCCTGGCTCACAGAGGCCACTTGTGCTTGAGCCAAAACTTGACCTCCATTCCTTGTTTTACTGTCTGTGACATTAGACATATCAAACTAGATCTTAATTCATTTACTGACTCCCGGAAACCAGAAGTACTATTGAGTTGAGTTCTCTGAGGCTCTAACTGGACTTGTTGGTAAAAGAGATTGTATTGATTAGCAATGTCTGCCTTGGGTGGGGATGGAACTGTGGGGTTCACAGCATATGTGTATCATGGGAGAGTATTTCCTGTGACTCTGAAAGGAACCCTTTCCCACCTTTAAAGTTGGGCCTGATCCTGGCGTCGTATCCAGAAGTCCTCCCCATGAGCTTATCCAGGAAGTCCGAAGGTGACATGGGCTTGGGTGCAGAGCGCGCAGCTTCAGCCTCCTTGGAAGCAGCAAGGCTAAGGGCAGAGAGAGAGAGAGAGAGAGAGAGAGAGAGAGAGAGAGAGAGAGAGAGAGAGAGAGAGAGAGAGAGAGAGAGAGAGAGAACAAGGTTGATGGTGGATCTTCTCCATGCTCTGATCAGACCCCAGCCTTGCTCAGCCATACAAGACCCTTGGAGTGCTATGTGCTTGAGTTCTGTCTTTAATGAGGAAGGCACAGGCCACACTGTTTAATCAGCCCAGTGGAAGCCAGCCTGGGGCCTGGCAGACAGCCAGTGTCTGACTGAGGCTGAGAAGTCTCTGACTCCTCACTGTGTCTGAGATCATGAGTCATCACAGCGGCTGCTGAGGCTCCTTGGGAGAGGAGGCTGAGGGGTCGGGCCTGGGTCTCCCTTGAGGAGAAGACTGGAGGGTCCATCTGGATGACTCAGCTCTGCTTTGGATGCCTGTCCTCTCACAGGTGTGAGGGGCATTTAAGGGTCTCAGAGATAACATAGCCTTTTCCTTTCACGTTCTCAGGATCAGCTATTGTAAAAACAAGCAAAGTGGTAAATAGAAGTTGCTGAAGTCAAATGCATCTGGAAACACAAATCCCCCACCCCCGACCTTTATCAGGCTTACACATTTAAGCACACGGGTGCTTATCCTACAAAACGAGCATTTTAGGAATCTGCCATTAGACCCTGGAGGTGGTGCATGCCAGTAACCTCAGCATTCCAGACGCTGAGGCAGGAGGATTGTCGTAAGTTTGAAGCTATCCTGTGCCACACAGCAAATACCCTCCCTCACAAAAACCAAAGCAAACGACCCCCCAAACTCCCCAAACTTGAAAAACCCGAAAAACAAAGAAAAAACGAGGTGAGTTTTTTTTTTTTTGAGAAGTCCACATCCATGCTTGTGGGTGTGTCTTTCTGAGTACTTTTCTTTCTCTTTACCCTGTGCTTAACGTCTGTACCAAAATAGCTATGGTAAATCACATTGCTGCTAAAAAGCAATGGGGGGGGGGCAGACAGGCAAAGTTGAGGCAGGGTAGAGGAAGGTGACACCCAGGTTCCAGAGTTAGTTGGTACCCTACCATTGAGTACCAGGAGTTGGGAGGCTGGAAACCAAGGGTCTGGAGATGTTCCCTTTAGGGCCCTCTTCCCTAACAAAGTAGGCTAGGAATGTCTGAGCAGAGTCCCAAAGGTGCCCACATTTCACAGAGTCCCAGCTGGAAGCGCAGGGGCTGAGGAGCAATCACTTGAGTTTGCCTTGGGTCCCTACGAGGCCTGGGTTCTACAGCTGCGCTGAGCAGATGGGGGATTCCACGTGCTGCCCTGGCAGAGGCTTATTGATCTTCAAAGATGGATGAGACACAGAGGTAGGGTGGGGTGTGCGTGTGTGTGTGAGTGTGTGCGCCCACACACATGTGTGATAGCTCTGTGTGTTTGTGTGTATATATGATAGTCATGTATGTGTGTGTGAGTCGTGTGTGTGTGTGTGTGTGTGTGTGGCGCGCGCGTGTGCGCGTGAGATAGCTGTGTGTCTCGCAAGGATTCATTCCAAACTTGCCTTGTTCCTTGCTTGAATTTATCTTGAGCCTTTGTTTTCAATGCAGGGTCCTGTACACGCCAGGCAGGCATTCCACCTCATGCCTTACCCTCGCCTGGGTCCTCCGGAGTGGCATCCCTGCTAACTGACTAGTCATGCCATAACAGATGACACCCAGCCTGGCACCTCACCCTGGCAGGCATGTCTCCTTCCCTTCATATCCTGCCGGGGTCCAAGTTCACCCCCACCCCCCCAGCTCCAGGCTGTCACATCCTTCCCAGCTCTACCAATATTCCTGCTTCCTGTTTCCTGTGTCCCCATCATCCTCTCTCATTCACCATGTCCTGTTAAGCCATGGGTCAGCTGTAATATATCTATTTGTGGGGTTGTGCTTTCTGCCTCAGTCTCCTGAGTGGCAGGACCTTAGACACACATAGCTACACTGACTTTAAATTTTTTAAATTATTCTTGATTTCCATCTTTCTATATTTACTTATTTATTTATGCGTGTGTGCTCAGGTGTGTGTATGCATGGTGAATCAGTTTTTCTTTCTTTCTGACCACCATGTGGGTTCTGGCGATCAAATTCAGGCTACAAGTCTTAATGGCAAGTGCCTTTACCCAGTGAGCCATCTTGTCAGGCCCAGCATCTGTTTTTGAGGCTTGTTATATGTGGTTATATCCAAGGGTAGGGAATCCTGTGATTTTCTTTTATTTATTACTTGTTTGTTCTCCAATCCTCCAGGTGTCTACCCTGATGTCTCAAACTTAATTGGTGCTCAGCGATTGTGTGGTGACTGAATGATGATGGAAACATCCATTAATTAATCAAATATCCCAGCTAATAAGAAGTATTTGTAAACATCGGTACATGGGTTAACAATTTAAAAATAATTAGACTATTATACACAGTATGAAAGCACAGACACAGTTTGGTGTTTCTTAGGCCTTTTGCAAGGTATCCTGGGATTTTTCTGAGCATCCTTTCTCAGGCTCTGGGCATGCCCTATTCCAGGTCTCAAAGGGCTGTGATGGATAGATGAGGCACAACTTCGTCATTGTTTGTATGTGTGGCTAGGGGGTGCAGCTGGAGTCCTGTGATGAGATGGGCTTCTGCACGTGCTGATGGTGGTGCCATATGGAGGGTGTATGACAGCTAAGTGCAGAGATTAGAGTGTGGGTGTGGAGCAGATAATGTCACAGAGCTTGGTGCGTGCAGACATGGGGCTACCTATATCTGTGACAGATTAAGCTGTTTGTAGTCGTGTGGGCTGCAGTGTGTGGAGGGGTGAGTTAATGTAGACATCAGTTGATGCATGTTGCACACGTTTGTTTTCCTATGCATTGTGACATATAATGTAGTAATGGCTCCCATTGGTTCTGTCGTTCTAGTAGCAAGAGGCAAGAACTAAGGGAGAGCCATGAAGGAACACTGCTTAGAGGCTTGCTTCCCGCTCGCTCAGTTAACTTTCTTATATACTCCAGGGCCACCTGCCCAACGGTGGTGCTGCCCACTGGGGGATGGGCTCTCCTATATTAGTCATGAATATAAGAAAATGTCCCACAGGCTTGCCTATAGGCCGATTTGCGGTAGGCAATGCCTCAGTTGAGATTTTTCTCTTATTGGGTGATTCTGGGTTGTTTAAAGTTGACAGTGAAACCCAACCAGGATAGGGACCATCTCAGCCAGGACAATAACAACCACACGGAAAGGGGAAAGCTTAGTGTGCTGGAGCCTCTGGTGCTAGCCAGTGACCATGACCCGAGTTTGTCATCACCAACAGCGGAAGATGGGGTGTTGGAAGCATTGCAGATGCTTCAAACTTATGGATGACTTTTTTCTTTTTGAGAGGATGAGAGCAGCTGAGAGAAAACTGATTCAACAATGATTCAAGTGGACCCCTCTACAGTCTCAGGACTTGGGAGTCTGAAGCAGGGGCATTGTTATAAGTCTGAGTCCATTTTGGGGTACATAGTGATATCCTCTCTGGAAGAAAAAGAGTGGAGATCCAATGTCCTCTACTGGCCTCTGTGGACAAACAAAACATGCACACACATACACATAACGGAAATCTTAGAAATCCCTCTTTTCCTAAAACAAAACAATCAACCAACAAACCAACAAATCCTAAACTCACCATTATTGTGCGTGCTCAACAACAACCCCAAACAGCCAAAGCTTCCTAATATTTCCTCAGAAATGAAGGCTCCATCTTTATGCCAAAGTGGTCATTTCCCTGAACCTGACAATCCTCATTCATTTCTGCCTCTGTTTGGACAGTGCAATTTGCACAAGATGGCTTTCTCCCATCTTCAGTGGATCTGTGCTCTGGGCATCTGTGGATAGGAAACACACTGCATTTGGAGTCACTGGCCTCTGGGGACCTTACTTACTTAGAGTCTGTGACATACTGGACCCAGAAGCTGAAATTGAGGCACCTTACCACATATAACTATTAGAAAGTGAGGCAAATTACTTCAGTTTTTAGGCTATGCTTATTATATGTGTATGTCTCTGTGTGGGTTTGTGCATGTGTGAGTGCAGGTGCCCATGGAATCCAGAAGAGGGCACTGGTACCCAAGAGTGAGGCTCATAGGCATTTGTCAAGCATGGAAGCTTGTCCTCTCTGAGAGTAGCAAGTGCTCTTAACTGCTTGAACCATTGCTCTAGCCCTCAGATAAATTTGGTGAATACTGATTGACAGAAGGGGAAAGGTCTTCTGTCCCACAGATTCTAAGATGCATTTTTGAACAGGACATGGGGAATCTGTCACCTTCTGCTAGGAGGGTGTGCACCATTGGGGACCTTAAGGAACCTCAGTTGTGGCTCCCAATGGTAGATACCATGTGCATCTGTTTGGTTCATTGTTGTCAACTTGACATGAAGTAGAGTCGCCTGAGAAACAGAATCTAGTTGAGGAATTTTCTCCCTTAGATTGGCCTGTAGGTATCTGTGGGGTGTTATCTTGATGAATGATTGCTGTGGGAGGGCTCAGCCTATTATGGGTAGTGCCATCCATGGGCAGGTGGTCCGGGGTTGTATAGGAATGCAAGCTGAGAAAGCCAGAGGAGCAAGACAGAAAGCAGTGTTCCTCTATAGTCTCAGCTTCGATTCTTGCCTTCAGGTTTCTGCTTTAAGTTCCTCCCTTGGCTTCCCTTCCTGACGGACTGCAATCTGTAAACTAAATAAACAATTTCTTTCTTCAAATTAATTTTGGTTATATGTATTTACCACAGCAATATTAAGAAAACTAGGACACAATGGAAAGGCTTGGACACAGTGCGAGGCGGGATAATGGAAGGATGTGGGAATGTGGGGCCTTGGGTGAATTACTTCTGCTCCTGGTCTTCAAGTCTCTGTGGTCTGAAATGAGTGGCTGAGCATAACTAGAGAGGGGCCTGAAGCCTGGAAGCATCATCTTACAGGTGTGCAACCAGTCCTGGGGCGGAAGCTGGGCCCTTTACTTTGGGAGTTGTATAAATAACTGTTCTGGTTTTTTCCCACCTAGTATCAATGAGTCCGTCCAATGAGTCATTTCTCAAGATTTTTTTTCTGGAATAAAGGCCAAACTGATGTCCAGAGTCTTGTTCTCCAGGTACAGGGAATAAGGAGTATGGATTCTAGCCAGTTAGGGCTGGCTAGGACATGGTAACTTCCACTGTACCATGCCACCAAGCCACCAAGAACTGCTCTTGGTTAGCAGAGGGAGGGGGTCCTCACAGGGCTCCAGGCATTCCATCTCCATAGCTCACAAACAGCAGAGAAGACAGTCTAAAGGTAAGGGCAGGCAAAGTGATATGGGTTAGGGGTAGTGCAGAAGAGAAATCAAGAGGCCCCAGATAGCTGAGAGAGGAATTCTGGGAAGTGGAGAGGGAAAGGGAAGCAGGAAGAGTGTAAAGAAGAGGAGAGCCCAAGCAGAAGCATTTGAGGGTGATTAATGGTACAATCAAGGGACTGGTGAATGTAGAGGTTAGACACTCAATTCAGTTGTGGGAGTGGGGGCAGGCAAGAGGGCTTGCTGCTAGAATGACATTTGTGCTCAGTCTCCTAGGCAGGATTGTTGGTTGGTGGGTGGCTGGGGATGGGTGGGGGGGTTGGTTACTGTTCATTAGTAGTCACGCTCAAAGAAGAAACAAAAGAAATTAGATCCAAGTATCTCCCTCTTCTTCTTCCTCCCTTTCCCTCTCTCTCTCTCCCTCCCCTCTCCACTCTGTCTTTCTCTCCTGTCTAGTGATAGGGGTGAAACCAGGGAGGATAACGGGCAGGAAAAGGAAGAACCCACTAGGTAGCCAAGACCAACTACCGTGGTGTACACCTTCGATTCCAGTACTTGGGAAGCAGAGTCAAATGGCAGTTAGAAGCCAGCATGGTTTAGCTTCTAGTTTATTAATACATACCCACTATATCCATGAGGTGTGTGCTTGTGGGCTGTGAAAATGAGAATGTCACTGACAACCAGGATAATTCCCATATAAATGTTTCCTTTAGTGCCTGACACAAAGCAATGACTTAGTGTCATCAAATGGAAAAATCTTTTTACTTCTGTTCTCCATTTCTTTCTCTCTCTCCCTCTATCATTCCCTCCCTCTCTCTGCCTCTCTTTTTCCCTTCCTTCCTTCCTTCCTTCCTTCCTTCCTTCCTTCCTTCCTTCCTTCCTTCCTTCCTTCCTTCCTTCTTTCCCCTGACTCTCATGTGTGTCTCTGCAGGTGTGTGTGCACATGTGTCCACATTTGTATGGAAGCCTGGCATTGATATAACCCTCAGTTGCTCTGTGCTTGTTCTCTTGAGACAGGCTCCCTCACTAGTGAAATTAGAGCTCACTGATGAGTCTATAGTGACTTCCCAGTGAGCCCCAGGGATCTTCCTGTCTCCACATCCCAAGTTCTGGGATGACAGTTGTGTATTGCCACGCTCAACTTTTTAATGTGTCTTCTGTGGACTGAACTCAGATCCCCAGGCTTGCAATACAGATGCTTTACCCACTGAGCCGTCTCTTCATCCCTCTGGCTGCTGATTGCTCAGGGCACAGAGATGGTGAGCTACTGCAGCTTTTAGGAGAGAAGGATGCCATCTGGCTTAGATGGCGCCATCAGACTTGTGCGGTAGGCTAGAAGAGAAAGGCAGTATTTGGTTGATCACAGACACTGTCTGAGTATTCAGTCATTTAAGCCTCTGTGCACTTTTAGAAAGACCCGACAGGCATCTGCCACTGTCCAAGTCGTGCTTTTGAATGAAGGATATGGCAGATGGTGGGGCGGTGCCATCTTCCGAGCTCCTGGGAAGAGGTGGCTGAGCCAGGCTGCTGTTCTTGGCTTGATGGACTGAACTGATTTCTGTCCCTGGTTTTGGCTCTATCAGGTTTGGAGGTTGTTATAAGCAAGGGTATGGTCACCCCCAGCTTCTCCTGAGTTGCATCATCCAGTCAACATCTGGCTTCTCCCGGCCAGCTGTGCAGTTCTGATTTTATTTGATTGCAGTAAGGGGCTTAAGCTGGTGGGGGTGAGCCTAGCATTTTATTACTCTCACTTGGTGATCTGCTAAGCAATTCCAGGGAGCAGACAGTCACAGCCACATGCTTTAAGTTTGCTCTCCCTGGGGTCTTAGGGAAGAAGATGCCTTTGTCTCATCATGCTTTCTGTGGTTGTATGTGGGAAAGAAGCACACGTATTTCAATGTGAGTCTCTTCTGCTACCGAGATAAAAGTCTATGTCCAGGAAGCCACAGAGAATCTCGGAGTTCTTCTGGCTCTGTGCCTGTCTCTTGGAGGGTCTCATTCTCCAGAGATGCTTTATGCTTTCTGTTGTTAATTCCAGCCTGATGCTCTTGATAAACCTTCTATGCACCCACTCTATTTAAATGTCTGCACAGAGCAGGGCTAGCCACAGAAGGAGTCCAATGAGAGGGCTCACAAAATTTAAGGAGGATCTCCTTCTCAGGATTGTGGAAGTACCAGGCTTCAAGGTGGCCGGGACCTCAGAAAGTGAGTACCTCAGTTGTTCACCTCACCCTGGACTGGCATCTTGTAGCATCCTGGATCCTCCAGCCTGGTCTACTCAGGCTCAATACACTTAGACGTTGTCAAGTGTGTTCACCTGAAGAGGGTGTGTCTGCCTCTCTTACATCTCATCTTATTTTCAGAAATCTCCCCTCGGTGACAGGAATCATCATAAGCTGAACACTGGTTGTAACCACCATGCACCCTGAACGTGCTATATCTTATTTTGTGGAAAAGCCTACCCCGTTTTACACATAAGGAAACTGAGGCCTAAGCATGTTAGTTTATCAGCTCAGCTTGTGCCCTCCGTAGGGGACTTACTAAGTGATGGCCATGCTTTTTTTATTCTCATCTCCTCCCCCTCTACATGCATGTGGCAAGCCTTGGTTCATGGAAGTCCTCATTCTTTGGTGGTTGGAGACCAACTCTCAGTTCCCTAACCTTCTTTCACCTCAGAATGGGAAAAATGAGATCTTAGAGAATAATAACAGAACTTAGAGAATAATCTCATAAGTTAATGGACATGGCTTTCATGAAAGAGGGAGCTTGGTGCTTGGGAGGGGCCCCATAGACACTTGTTAAACGAGGCACTTGATTTATCTGTGAGGTTCTTTTTCATTAGGGGTTCAATCTGTCTGACGTGTCCAAATCCCTAGGCTCATGGTTATAATTCCAGCACTTGGGAGTGTGAGGAAGATTGCTATGCGTTTAGGGCTTCATAGTGGGTTTGAGGTTCATCTGGGTGACGGAGCAAGACCTTGTCTCAAACCAACCAACCAACCAACCAACCAACCAACCAACCAACCAACCAATCAGCCAGTCAACCAGCCAGCCAACCAACCAACCCACCCACCCCTAAATTCTGGCCCTAGTATCTTCATTCAGACCTTTGGGAAGATTCTTTGTGTGTGTTTGTATGCATGTGTGTACATGTAGGGGTTGAAGTCAATGTTGGGTATCTTCAATTGTTTGTCATTTTACTTTTGAGACATGGTCTTTCACTGAACCTGGAGCTCATCACTTTGGCTAGACTGGCTGGATTCTCCTATCTCCCTCTCCCTGTGTGCCATAGAACCTGGGTTTTTCTCATGGGTGCTAGGAGTCAAATTCAGATTCTCATGCTTGCGTGGCAAGTACATTGCCACCCATGTCATCTCCCCAGTCCAGATTCTTAACCTTCTCTGGGAAAATCCAAGGCAAAGAGGTAGAAGCTATTCCTTTCTATTTCTGGAACATTCTTGAACATTCCATGAAATAACAGGGCAGTTTGCCATGGTCAAACCTCGTGCCTATGTATAGGCCCCATATTTCTGATACTTTGTGTCACTAATTGTAATTCCATATCAACTACTTCTCTTGGCTCTTACCTTCCCTGTGTCTCTCACTAGACAGGGGTGGGGTGAGGTATGGGTTGGGATGGGGTGGGTGCTAAGTGATCCTGGATAAGACAGGGACACAGGATTCATGGAACTCTTCAGAGGCTTCTGTGCTGGGGAATAAGTCTGGGGGTGTTGCTGTGGCTGAGTCCAAGCTCTAAGCAGGCTTGGTATCATCAGCATGCATGCCACGAGTCAGCCTCAGCCGGGTGAGCGGACGGCTCTTATTACCTTCAATGCGGCTTTCTGTTTAATCAGATAAATCTCACTGGAGAGATGTGTGTGTGTATGTGTGTGTGTGTGTGCAGAGAATGGAGCTCAGGGTTTCTGAACAGAAAGTTCAGAGAAAAGAGACTGAACAGATGAGTACAGGTTGGTCATCTGAGGTCACAGGTGGAGGGATATAAACACAGAGGACAAATAGGACTGAAATGGAGATGTGTGTCAGAGAGCTCGTGATGGTGGTGGCCCCTCGGCACTTTGCATACATTAGCCTATTCATTCTTCCTAATGACCCCACAGAGATGACATCATCACCCCATTTTACTGATGCGCAAGCTGGCACATTCCCTTTCAGACATTTAGCCAAAATTATGCCTCTAGTAAAACAGCAAGCTTAGGAGCCCACCTCACCCGTCTCTCCCGCCCACGCTGGGCTGCTGTTCACGCTTCTGATGACAGCAGCTGCTCTTCATGCTACTGTTCCCATGACTCTTTGGCACTGTAGGTGAGAACTCGGCACTCTGGATTGAAAAGCATGGTTTCAGAACAACATGGTTGCCTTGGATCGCCCCAGTAACGGCATCACCAGGCAAAGGGGTTTGTTTAGGGTCCCAGATGGCAGGGCCACACTGCCCTTGGGTGGGGGTGGCCCCCGGCTCTGATGTGGGACATCTGCTCGAGAATTTGATCATTCCTAAAAAGTAGTGAAGGGATGAATGAAACCTTTCTTTTTTTTTTTTTTTTACTCGTGAAATAAGCGCTACCAAAACTTAAGTACATCATTGCCGAGCGGGCATTGTGGTGGGGCTTAAATACAGGGTAATCCCAGCACTTGAGATGCAGAGACAAGAGGATTGTGTCTTTACACGTGTTCATGGCCAGCAGGAGCTACAGAATGAGAGCCTGTCTCAAAATGCCGAAGACCAGGCATGGGGTTCAGCAGTAGAGTGTGCCTGGCACATGCAAAAAAAAAATCAGTCAAAACAACCTCCCTCTCTCCTTTCATTTTACCCCTTTTCTGTCCCAGTTCATTCATTGTTAAAACACTATCTGCTCTTGCCAACTCTAGCTGTTTGAATGACAAAAAGTTCCAGGATTTTTTTTTTTTAACCAATGTTGTGGAAACAAATGTTAATTTCTCAGATTAGTCAAGGGTTTTCTTTATTAGGCACTTCAAGTTAATAACCATCACATTTGAGATAGTGTTAAGTTCATTAGTTCATTTATTTACTTACTAAAAATAATTATAGAGTACTTATTACATGTCTGAATAGTCTGCATTGGAGCAGAGTTTAAAAACAACAATGTCCTCTAGTCCTTATTGAGTGGCTATAAAGTGCCAGACATGAACTTAATTTATTGTGACTGGAGAGAGACTCAGGGTGGAGGAGTCCTTGCTGCACTGGGGTGAGGACCTGAGTTCGAATCCCCAGAACCCATGTTAGGCTAACCATGCTTGTTCTCATCTGTAATGAGAGCGCTCTTGTCATAGGGTGGGAAATGGAGACAGGAGAAGCTGCGGAAGCCTGTGGGCCAATAGTTCTGATGCCTGCCATAGCAAATCAGAAAGAGATGGTCTCGAACAAGGTAGAAGGCAAGAACCCGGCTGTCCTCTGACCTTCATACATGCCCTGTGGCAAGTGCGTGCCTGCTGCCCTCACACACAAGAGCAAGCCCCCACACAAACGTATACAACACACATACACACCTCATTAGCATTGTACGCTGTATTCATTCTCTCTAACAGTCAAGGATGAGGAAGCTGGTTGCTCTTAACTCAAGACCAACCTCTGACAGCCTGGGAACTCTCAAACTAGTGGAAATGTTCTGTAGCAAATAAGAGCTCCACCAAAGCTCAGGGAACGTAGTGGAAGTCTGAGCAGATGGAATGGAATTGCTGGAGGAAGGGCTGGGCTGCGTAGAACGCTGAATTCTGGGCCTGAATTCAAGAGTTGCACTCTTGAACTCATGGTAGTTGTGATTTTCTGCACAAGCGTTGAACTAGACAACTCCTTAATTGTTTTGTATTAGTTCCTTCTCTGGTCCTGTGATAAAATACCCTTATAAGAAGGGACTTAAGTGTGACAATATATTTTAGCTTATAGTTCCAGAGGGATAGGTAAAGTCCGTGGAGGTGGGGGGAAAACGTGGTAACAGGCAGAGCTGGAAGGAAGGCGGAGGTGGCTGCTCATGCTCTCACCCACGCTCCGGAAAGAGAGAGGAAACAGGAAGTGGGGCCAGGCTATAACTCCCCAAAGCTCACCCAGTGCAGCAGTGGCTTGGGAACCTGGCTTCGAACCCCCACAACTCATGTTAAGCTAAGCATAGTTGTGCCTATCTGCAATGACACACAGACAAATCACACACAGTGTGCAACTCAGATACACATTGTTTTCAGTTTTGTTGCAAACTCAATACACATGGGGTCAGCTACACATCGTTTTCAGAGCCAGCTCCCCTTTTCTTCAGGGCAAGCCTCTAGAAGGAGTATTTACCTAGGATGCTTCTCGGGACAATTCAGTAGGAGTGTGTGGGACTCCGAAAGATGGAAGGACAGCTGTGGATGATTCAGGGTGGGTAAGGTGCTTGTGTCCTTCCTTTCTTTTCTTTATGTCTCCCATCTTTAGGATCTTATGGCAGAGTAACGTCTTTGGATCTCAAATGGGAAGCACACAGGGGGCCTGGGTCTCAGACCCTCTTCATTCTTCTATGACTCAGAATCAGAGAGAAGCAACCCAGGGGATGGACAGATGCTGTGGCTGGAGACTCGGAAGTCGTGGGTCTGATGTCTGCCGGCTGCGGTTACTTCTCATACAATCTTGGGCAATGCCTTTCTATGTGTAATCATCAGCCCTCTCAGCCAGAGTGTGTGGACACTTCTCTCCAACTTATAAATTATAACTGGAAATCATGTTGAAGGCTGGAGGTATTACAGCTCACTGGCAGAAAGCTTGTCTAGCATGCATGAGATACTGATTCAATCCCCGGGATTGTCCACATTTTTATTTTTTGAAATAATGTCTCTCCCTGGCCCGGAGCTCATCGCTTAGACTAAGCCAGCTGGCTGGTGAGCTCTGGGGATCAGTCTGTTTCTGTCTACGCCTTCCCATTGCTGACCTCATGAGCTTGTGTGACCATGTTCACTCTTTCCTGAGCTCCGTGATTGAACTCAGGTCCTCCTGTGAGCACTTTACAGAGCTGTGTCCCCAGACCGTGAGTATTTTTCTTTAAGGTCACCTGGTCATCACACGACAATCACTGGAATCTAGTCATGTTAGAGAAACAGTTGTGACATTAGGCACCTGGGAGTGGCTAAAACCCTGTTAATCTTGTGTTCTGGAAAGACCGCTTCTTCCTTCTCCCCAGACTTCTGGCACACTTCCCCAGGGTTCTCTCTACACTGAGAGTCTGCTCCATTGAGAAATCAGAAAAAATAAAGAACTTGCAGAAAGATAAAAAGAATGAGTTGAATGAAGTTAAGCACCAGACGCGTTCTGCTGTGGAGTAGCTGGATGGCTCTAAGTTTTTGCTCCATCTACACTTACGAAACGGGGATACAGTACTTGCTGTTAACTGGGGTGGGGGTGGCTATTTGTTTTTAAAGAACAAGTATTATCTTTACATTCATATTATTAATATTAGAATGCTCCCATATCATCAGTGTTAAACAACTTTCATGAACTCAAACAGAGTTAGTTGACATGGGCTCTGTGATGGCAAAGCATGTAGGACTTTCTAGAAACTTCTGGAAGCTTCTGTGTGCTGTATGCAGGAATCAATCAGGGCAACTCCAACTCCCATCTAGAAGTATCATACATCCCCCAGGAGATTATTCTACTGTGCCTTTAGTAGTTTCTTTGCCAAGTAGTAAATTAATAGTCTTGCACTGGCACTCTGATAAAGAGAATTAGGATCTTATGATAAGAGGACAGTCATTGTTTCCACACAGATGGGCGCTGTTCAATGGCAAAAATACCCAGCCACTAACTGGCTGCCGGCCTTCAGACCAATGCTGTGCAGGGCTTTGAAAACACAATGTTTTCCTCCAGGGATGGAGGTAATAGACGCATGTTGATAAGCCCTATGAGGATGAAATAAAGATGATGTCCACCTGGATCCCGTCACTTGGATCTTATCATCAGGAATCCCTTTGGAGGCATACCAGTAATTTTCTTCTATTTATTCTTTCTCCTGTATAGATAATTTTGTTTCTGGGTTTTGTTATGGAAGGTCCTGAATGAGCATTTTTTTCCCCTCATTATCGGATCTTTAGAATCACAGCGTTAGATGACAGGGCATGCCAGTGTGTGTCTGTCTTTGTCTTCACTCCATGGTCCTTCTATGGGTGCGCACTGACAGTGGTTGCCAGGACCACGCCATTTTGGAAAGTGCTTCCATTTTGGATAAGGCATGACAATTCTAGTAGCTCTGGTAATTTAGCTTTCAAACTAAAGTGAGTTGTTTCTCTAGAGTCTTGCCTCTCTTGGCCTGTGGAATGGTAAGTAATGGTAAGTCAGGAAAGATGTCTGTCAATAAGCTGGCGCTCTTTAACTGACTTCTCATTGGTTAACTGCAGCGATGGCTGACAGTGGGGTAAAAAAAACTGGAGAATTTAATCTATTCCCCTTGTTCTAACATGTACACATGGAAAGGGTCTCTCTCCTGTTGTGTGGACTTGAAGGAATCTCAGAGCCCTCACCATACTTCTATTGTCTGTGCACATACAGCATTGATGACTTTTGATGAGTCTGTTACCCAAATAGCCACCTGTCCCCACTACCTCCCTTGAACTGCAAACCAAAAATCTTCTGGCAGTACTTTCAACTTTTTTACAAGTCATGTTGAAAGTGCCCCCATGAGGCAGGTGGATCTCCATGAGATGGAGGCCAGCCTGGTCTACAGAGTGAGTTCCAGGATAGCCAGGGCTGTTCCACAGAGAAACCCTGCCTAGAAAAACAAAACCAAACAAAAACACCCCCCACCCCATGACAGATCTCTGTTCCTGCCATGGAAACAAAGCTGCCGAGTCCAAGGCTGGTAATGTTTCTGAGGTACATGGTTGTAACTGTGAGAAGGAGCCCCATCATGAGCAGAAAATTAGAAATGGCATCTTCATAGCACAGGCTGTGAGAGTGGACAAGAAGGGAGTTGACCCCTCTAACTTCACTTCTCCAGCACTTGCTCCTGTTACCCAAGGAGCCACAATCACTGATGCATGGTGATGGGGGAGGGGTGGCCTTGACAGCGTATGCTTCAGATGCCCACATGGTACGGCGCATTGTGCCACTTTCTCCACTGAATCACTCCACCCGTGTTTCCCCTGACGTTTTCATCTAGACAGTCCTCATGTCCTTGAATGTTCAAGACATGGGAAGGCCATATGCAGAACCCAACACAGATCCTGCCTTTTATCACCCAGCAACCTTGGGCAAGCCCCTTGAGTCTCATAGGGCTGTTTATTAGGCGCACCCTCCAGGATTGCTAAGGTTAAAGAAGAAAGTGCGGCCTTAGGTGCTGACTGTCCTGCCAGGTGGAGAACTTGTTTTGTCTGATAGCCATCACCACAGGTTCGCATTCCTGCTGAAGGTGTACGTGGCCTTTCTTGCAATCTGATTTTAGCCTAGATTTAGACTCTTCATTCTGAGAACCCCGGGAGAATCTAAAGCCTGTAAGAGGCAGGGAGGGCAGGGACTGCTGGATGTGGGCTGCACTTTAAATCTCGGCTAATTTATTGTGTTCAGTTGTAGGCACTGCATTTTAAGAGGGATATTAGCATCTGGAAGAGATCCAGGAAGAAACAACTGGGCTGGTAAACAAACTTGAAATTGACCTATGAGGAATAATTAAGGGCTCTGGGTGTTTGGCTGAGAGAGAAGACGTGGGCAAGAGGGACCAGTGTGCTGGGCTGTTGTGGGGAAGCAGGGACCAGATTTAATGAAACATTGGTCTGGAAGTCCTTTTTCTACTTTTCCAGGCACTGAGTTAAGCCGTTTGCAAATATTAGCTGTTTTTCTTCTGCAAGATGTTCTGTGAGGTATGTGTTTGTCTTCCTGTTGTAAAGAGTGGGGGATTACACTGCAGGAGGCAGAAATGATGTGTCAGGAAGTTACATGGCCTGTAGGAGGCAGGGTAGGAGCAGGCCCCGAGACGGATGTGTGTGTGTGTGTGCGCGCATATTACAGGCACACATGTCTGCATTTGTTGATATGTGTGTGTTTCCAGTGTGGATATATGTGGAGGCCCGAGGTCAACCTCATTTTTGGTACTATGTACCTTGATGTTTTGAGATGGGATCTCGTTGGCTTGCAGCGCTCCCAGAAGGCTAGGCTACCTGGCCAGTGAGCCTCAGGGATCTGCTTTTCTTGACATCTTCAGTGCTGGGATTAAAAGCGTGTGCCATCACACCAGGCTTTCTGTGTGGGTTGTCTGGACCATACCCTAGGCCCTTATGCTTACACCACAGGCCCATTGCTGACTGAGCTCTCTTCCCAGCCCCACGGGGGTTCTGCTTCTGTAGGCCTGTTCCAAGTAACCGGCAAAGGGAGTGGGACTTTCAGAGTGTGGCTGTTTCATGCACAAGAGGATGGACTATTCTCCCCATCGGAGCTTCCCATAATGCAAGAGGCAGCCTGAGGCAGGATGAGTTTCTGGCCACTGTTCAAGCAGAAGCTGGAATGTTTCTTGACCCTGTGATCTACAGGGGATCGCTGAGATGGTGGTTGCTGGGACTAGGACTCAACTATGCACTTGTGTAATTTCCTAATAAATTAATTAAAAAATACTTTTTGAGGGGCTGGAGAGATGGCTTAGTGGTTAAGAGTGCTTACTGCTCTTCTAGAGAACCTAAGTACAATTTCCAGCACCTCCATGGTGTCTTTTTTCATTTTGTTTTGTTTGGAGACGAGGGTTCTCAGTGTAGCCCTGGCTGTCCTGGAACTCACTCTGTTGATCAGGTTGGCCTTGAACTCACAGAGATCAGCTTGCTTCTGTCTCCCGAGTGCCAGCAAGTGCCTCTACTGGCCAGCTCCCAAATGGTGTCTCACAACTGCCTGTAATTCCATATCCAGGGGATCACATGCCTCCAACCTTCCCAGCCACCAGCACTCATGAGCTCATACTGTCTCTACCTAAATATGCATAATTAAGAATGAAGCAAGTCCTTTAAAAATACAAACCAAAAGAATAGTTTTTGAGACAGAGTGTCAAGTAGCTCATGCTGGCTTCAGACACACTATGTAGTTCAAGGATGACCTTGAACTCCTGATCTTCTTGTCTCTGCTTCCCGAGTGCTGGGGTGACAGGTGTGCACCCGGTCTAGTGGTGCAGGGGATCCAACCAAGGTCCTGTGCATGCTGGGTAAGTACTCTACCAACTGAGCTACGTCTTCAGCCTTCTTTTCTTTTCCTTTTTAATAACTCTTTTTTTTTTTAAAATAAAATTTTATTTGATGTGTATGAGTGTTTTGCTTGCATGTATGTCTGTGTACCATGTGCATGCAGTGCTCAGGGAGTCCAGAAGAGGGCACTGAATTCCTCGGAACTTGGATTATAGAGGGATTAGAGCTGCTATGTGGGTGAAGGGAACTGAACCTGCGTTCCAAATCTCATGGATTCAGACAAAGGAGAAAGTTGGACTTTGTTGTGTCACCAAATTACCTCCTTTCTTTCCCATTAGGTAAGTCTGTGAATTGGGGTCAGCCCCTTACTTTTCTTCCTCAGGATCTTTCCCTTCTCCTATCCGACCTCATTGAATAAGTCTTCTGCATAAGAAATAATACAATATTCAGATCAGATGGAGAATGACTTTTCTATGTGAAAACTCTGAACTTGGGATAAGTAAGTTGGTTAAGATCCCAGCTTTAGGATCTTTATTCAACACATGGGGATGACAGTGGCCCCTACTTCTCGGGGTTCGTATTAAATTAATTAGTTGTATACCCAGAGCACTGATCTTCTTAGGGCGCTAGAAATTGAACCCAAGGCTTTGCACTTGCTGAGTAGGTGCTCTACCATGGAGATACATCCATGTCTCGTCACATGTAGCATTCAAAAATTTCCTGACACATGGTGGCCTGTAAGCGTGTGCTATTTGCTGATGCTACTAATTATAAGAATTCTTACTTAGAGGAATTCTTGTTCATAAGGCAGAGTTGTCGTTCTAAAGTGAAATTCATGATGATGAAAACAAAATTATCCCTTGGCTATTTATCTGCACACCAGCAACAGAAACCTTGCCAGATGCTTGGGAAGGTTGTCATGGGGATGAGACATAGAGTCCTAGGCCCTGGTCTGTACATGAATCCATTATGTTTTTGGAGTAAGATCTTTTCCTGTGGCATCAGTTCTCCCTTGAAATTGAAGGCCCTAGGCTACAGGATTCTTTAGTTAGAGGATCTCTAGCTTGGTTCTTATTCCTCCCCCATCTCTGCTCTCCTTGAAGGTTTTATGAAATAGCCCTCCATATTAGATAAGACTGCAGTTACCCTATTGAGAATGTGTCTTGGCCATCACTTTGTTCTAAATAGGAAGTAAGTGTTGGGGAGATGACCCACTTGGTAATGTGCTTGTCATGCAAGCATGAAGACCTGAGTTGGACTCCAGAACCTATATCAAAATACTTGGCTATTCTGGCACGTGCTTAGCATCATAGTCCTGGGGAAAGGGAGACAGGAGGATCTCTGGGGATCTCTACTAGCCAGCCTAACCTAATTGGTGAGTCCAAGGCTGATGAGAAAGCCTGTCTCAGAGTCTCACAGACTATGAGGAACTACAACTAAGGCTGTCCTCGGGACTTCACATGCATACACAGACATATGTACATACACCAACACACAAAATCAATAAAATAAAAACTCAAGACTACAACATATCTCTCTGGCCTTCCATCTTCCAATGATCTTGTATTTCTAGCATCATGACTTTAGTAAGAAAAGCATCTTTTAGTTGCTCAGAAATTGGCTGCAAACACACCAAAGTGTCTCAGCCTTTAGGCTCATTTACTCCAGGATGAAATGCAGCCAGCTCAACCTGTTACCATTTTGGATCTGCTTTCCCGCTATCTGGCTCAGGTTGTCTTTACCCTCTAGGGATGGGCCTGTGCCTTGATCACACACCTCCAGGCTTATCATCTCTGGCATTCTTTTTCTTCAAATGTACTTTGTTTTCACATTTAAAAAGTAGTTTGCATTATTGTGAAACAGCCACACATTGCAGAACTATTTAATGCCAGAAACGAGTCCCCCACAGTCTCATTCTCAAGATATGGTGACTATAACCAGTTTTAGGTCTGTATCTCCACACTCCCTCCCCCCCCCACATGAGAACACTTATTCACAGTAAAAAAAAAAATGAAATTTTTTTTTTTACCAAATACGCTTCTTTGATGCTTGAGTTTCCCCAACCCACTCTATCTCATCATTTAACTTGCACATTTAAAAAAATATTTTCATTACATTTCATTTATTTATGTGTGTGTATGGTGGGCATGTATGAAGTCAGAGGATAACTTGCGGAATCATTTCTCTCCTTCCACCATGTGGGTTCTGAGGCGCAGACTCAGGTGGCCAGGCTTGGCAGAGAGCATCTTTGCCCTCATAGCCATCTCGTTGCACCCTATCTTAGATATTTTGACTTTCCATCGTGGAATGAGATCACTTTGTCCCTCTTTCTGGTCATATGACATTAGTTTCCTGTCTGGCTTTTAGCCTTCTCAGCTGCAGAAAAATATAGTTTCCTTCCACCTGCCCATCTCCCTGTGTTATGAGATGAGAGGCTCAAAAGAATAGGTACCTGGGGCAAACATTTGCAGACTGAGTTCTGGCCTATTCTCCTGTTTTATTGGTTTTGTAAAACTACCAGACTCTGAAATTATTTTATGTGTGTTATATGCCTGTTCTTGTGTGTGTGTGTGTGTGTGTGTGCACGTGCATCTTCACATTATTTTTTAAACTTGGAGGTCATCAAATTGGCCTGACTGGCTGGCCAGTGAGCTCTGGGGGTCCTTTTGTCTGCCTCTCCAGGGCTGTATACTGTACCTAGCTTTTTATGGACATTCTGGGGAATCAAAGTCAGGTTCTCATGTTTGCACAGGAAACATTTCACTGACTGAGCTACAGTTTCTGAAATACTCATTTTCTCATGCGTTGATTTAGTTTGCTGTTTAAGCCCCTCCAGGAGGGAAGTGTTCCGAAGCCAGAACTCTACTGTTTCTGTCCATGTGCCTCTCCTTGTAACTTAGGAAAATAGCTGGCTTGTAGCAGGGATTTTTTTTTCCAGAGTGAAGAAGTGACCCACTTTCAGATGAATAGAAGGCCACTGGGAGGGGACAGGCAGAGTGTGAGCAGGCTGAGGTTGGGTGACAGGGCCTAGAACTGTCCATCCTTGTCCTTGGGTTCAGGGTCATTCTTTTCCTTTTATCTGCCCCTCTTTCTCCGCATTCATTGCTCCCTGTGAGTTAGTCATTTTCTTTGGTCCAGTTTAATTATCCTGAGTCTCATGAAACCATCTTCATCTTTATACTGTCTCCCTACCTCCAGACAGTCAGCTGGGTTCCTCTCTGCTCTGTCCACCCTTGGCACCGAGCCTTCTTTAAGTGGCCATTGTGGTGGCTCTCTTGCTTTGCCCGATGTCCAGGTACCACAGGCAGTACCCTCACTCTGCTGGCCACCTGTCATTCAACATAAATGGTGATCTGTCAGTGAAGGGTTACTATTTTCTTGTCAGAGAGCAGGATGATGGGGGCTTCAGAATCCTTCAAACAATCTTGCTCTCCATCTAACACGTGGCATTTCCAGGATCTCCTGCTAGCCAGCTTAAATGAAGCCTTATGCCACGGCAGCTGGAAGGCCACCATCCTTACATAGCCTCATCTCATCCTAGACATGGAAAACCCGAGACTCCGTTATAACAGAGGGCCAGGAGATGGCTCGGCAGGTGATGTGCTTGCTTCACAAGAACAAAGACTGGAGCTTCATTACCCGGAACCCACATAAAAAAAAAGCTGGGTGTGGTGGCCTGTGCTTATAATCCTAGCACTGAAGGGGTGGAGACAGGAGGTTCCCTGGGAGTCATTGGCCAGCCAGTCTAGTCTACTTGGTGTGTTCCTAGTCAGTGAGAGACCCTGTCTCAAAAAGAGGATGGATGATACCTGAGGAACCCCAGAGGCTGTACCTTGGCTTCTACACACAGACACACAGACACACAGACACACAGACACACAGACACACACACACACACACACACACACACACACACACACACACACCACACGGCAGTGGAGGAAGACCTGGCTAGCTCTGACCTCCAGGCCATCCAGCCTGAGAGAGTGTGGGAATCCCATCTTTTCCTTAGCCTTGTTGCTGTCTTTCCAGTGGTATTGAAGTAAAAACCAAACCAAAACAAAGCCCTTTAAGGCTCTTTTTCCAGACAACGTTGTGACCCTTTTAATGCAGAGAAATTTTCTTTTCTGGTAGCTGTTTTAGGTCACACATAGGAAGCCACCTTCAATGAAGGCCACGCCCTCTTCATCCACAAATGAAAGCATTTCTGACGACATCACATGCATTCAGGGTAGTATGGCCATAGAGAACAGCACCTCAGAAAGTTTGCTGTGTTCCACGGACAGACCTTTTCTGCAGGCCTGAGGGCATAACGGGAAGCAACCTTATCTTATCTGCAGTGTCTCAGATATCTGGGAAGACCCAGAGTTTAGACACGCCCCGGCAGGCTGTGAGGAAAAGATCCAATGACTTCCCGAAGCCGTGTCAGAGCCAGGATGGAACCACCTTAAAACTCATGCTCTCCTTGTGACTCAGTTATTAGAGCAGAAAGGGGTCATGGTGAGACACAGCAGTGTTGCAGGGTTGGTTGTGTGGAATCGTCTAGGTCCTATGCTTCTGCAATGACAGGAGGCTGTGAGCAGACATGTACACATAGAGCAACAACCTGAGGGCCAAGGGCAATGCTTACATTTCCAAGGACTTTAAAAAAAAGGTTTATTTTTATCTTTTGGCTTTGATATTTTTGATTAAGTATATATGTCACTGTGTGTTGGGTTGCTCAGAGAGGTCAAAGTGTCAAATCCCCCTGGGGCTGCAGTCATATGTGGTTAAGAAACCCTTGATGTGGGTGCTGGGACTTGAACTCACGTCCTTTGTAAGAGCAGTGTGTGCTCTTCTTCATGTTTTGTTTTGTTTGTTTTTGTTGGAGACAGGGTTTCTCTGTGTAGTCCTGGCTGTCCTGGAACTCATTCTGGAGACCAGGCTGGCTTTGACTTTTACAGAGATCTGCCTGCCTCTGCCTCTTAAGTGCCAGGATTAAAGATGTGTACCACCACTGTCTAGCCTGTGTCCTCTCTTTTTAAAAGCCATCTTTCTAACCCGTTTTTCAGGGGTGTTAGAAAGGAGAATTCAGGCTCAGGAGGTGGTAGGGACAGTGGTTACGCAGGGGATGCCCACGAAGGAAGTGATGTTACGGTTGGATCACAGCTGTGGAGAGGGAATGACTGTCTGCTTATATTCTTCTACATAAAAGAGTTGAAAGTGTTTACAGTGGACTTCAGTCACTATTCCTAGTTTTTCAAATTGTTTTTTGAGATTGTGTCTCACAGCCCAGTGTGACCTGAAACTCATCATGTAACCTAGGATGACTTTGAACTCCTGACCTTTCTGCCTCCCTTCCTGAATGGGATGACAAGCTTGTTGCAGGATATTTGATCCCATTGTGAACCCCCAAATTGTGAGCTGTAAACCCTGTATATTGTTTGGTTGAACCCTAATACAAACCTTTAATCCAAGAACTTTCTGTTTATTGTAAACGGGTGATTTTGGTGTGGTTCACCCAGCCCTAGCACACATCTTAATCCAAGAGTTCTCTGTATACCGGATCTAACAAAGTTAACCCTAGGTCAAGAGGCAGAGCTAGAAACCAGCTGGCAGAGATTAAAGAGGGACTTTGAGTTGAAGGGTATTTAAGACAGCATGTAAAAGAAGCAAGGCTTTTAGCTCAAACTCTAGCTTTAGCTTTGGCTTCAGGTCCTCAGCTCCCTGGCTTTTTGGAATTTGAACTAGCAAGCCTTTGGCCTTGTTTTTTGTTTTTGTTTTTGTTTTTGGCTTTTTCCTCCTGGGCTGTCAGTTGTACTAGTGAGCCTTTTGGTATTTTTCCACCCAGACCTGGGCTGAGAAGGAAGGTTAGCTGGCTACCTTCTCTGCCATGCTGAACTAGCAGCTCTTCACCCCAGCATCTGGTTCCTGAGTTTTTATTGATAAAACAG
>CM053757.1:42367910-42404651 GCA_028658305.1 Pachyuromys duprasi
GTTCTTGATATTTGGTTTCAGGCCAGAGTGCGTTGCTGCCCTGCTTGGGCTCACAATCAAGAACATGATCCCACCATCCATCTCTTCTACTCAGATGTTTTGAGGACAAAGAAGAAAAGGTGCTGTGGAGAAAGGCATACACACTCTTAGAAAGAGCTACAGCCTTGGCCCTTCGTGTGGGGCTGGAAGGTAGCCAGCTCCCCTCCTGTGAAACTCATGTGTGTGTGTGTGTGTGTGTACAGGTCAGGGAAACGGTTACTATCTACATACACCTGCAAGGAATTGGCCCGTGATACTTTTGAGAGACAAAACTTGCCTTCCTTTTCTTCCTCATCGGCTTCAAAGTCTCCCGACTCTACGCTGGTGAGTGTGGGAGGATCAAAGGTAGTGTGAAAATTCTGAGGGCTTCCTTCTCTGTCTCTCCTCTCTTCTCCTCCCCTCTTCTCTCCTCCCCTCTCCTTCCCTTCCCTCCCTTCTCCTCTCCTCCCCTTCTTTCTCTCCTCTCCTCTCCTTCATCCTCTCCTCTCTCTTCTCCTCTCCTCTCTTCTCCTTTCTTTCTTTTCTCCCTCCTCTCCCTCTCCTTTCCTCCCTTCCCTCCCCTTTATTTTCCCTCTCTTCTCTCTCCCTCTCCCTTTCCCTCTCTCTCTCTGAGATAAGATATCATGTAGACCAGGCTGGCCTCAAGCTTGGTCTGCAGCTAAGGATGACTTGAATTCCTGATTCTCCTGACTCTACCTCCTGAGCACTGAGGTTACAGGTATTTACCACCACCATGTTTTACTGGGTGGAGGGGACAGAACCTAGATCCTGTGCATGTTAAGCAAGTATTCTTCCAACTGAGCCACATCCCCAGTCCTTGGATTGCTTTCTAGAGTATTAGTTGTTGTCACTGAGGAGAGTTACATAATTGTTTTTGTGCCTCAGTTTTGTCACCTATAAAATGGGGGCTTGGGAGTGTGTTAAATAGTACCTGCATCTTAAGATTCTTGTGGGAATTGTGAGTCAAGGCACATGATAACAACACAGAACCCGGCCTTCAATAAGCACTCAATAAATACTAATGATTACCGTTGACTTGCTGCTGCTACCCAGGCTGAGATGGAACATCGTGAGAGAGGGCAGAGAGAAGGCTGAGGAAGGATTATCAGCACGTAGTATCAACCATCTGTGTAAAACGTGTATGCTGCAAGCCCTGGAGGAGACTTCCTTTTCCCTATTCCTTCTCTCTCTGGGAAAATGGCACATGTGCTTGCAAAGGTAGACACACACCATGATTACTGCAGGACTGGTTTTGGTGGAAAAATAAGAAAACAATATTAATGCATAGCAATATGGAGGAGGCTAGGAAACAAGGGACGCACATGACAATGATGGTATGCACTGAGAAAGGGCCAGGGTGGAACTCTGTGCTACAGCAGGCGAGGATTTCTAGACACGTGGACACATCACAAAACAGCAGAATTACAAGGGTAATAACGTTTTTATGGATGATGGTATACTGAGTATGAAGCTTGATAACTTACACAGGTATGTATATGTGTGTGTAATACGTATCACAAAAAAGTGACTAAGGAAGAAAACAGATGAAAGAGCTTTAGAGGTCATTACCAAAAAGATCTTTAGTTCTCACTCTCTCCCTCTCCCTCTGTCCCTCTCTTTTATCTTTTTATCTTTTTTTTCTTCTTTTCTTTTTTTCAAGGCTGAAGAGAACAGGGTCTCACTTTATACCCTACGCTGGCCTGGAACTCACTATATATAGCCCAGGCTGGCCCTGAATTCATGATAATCCCTCTGCCTCTGATTTCCAAATGCTGGGATTACAGGCATCTCCTCTTGTGGTCCCCGGTAGAGAGGAAAGGCTGCTGGCTTGATACCCACAGTGGCTCCCAAGGAATCTGACTTTGAGAGATTAAAAGTCACTGTGGTGATTGATAAGCAAGGACATCTGGCTTCTCCATTTTAGACAGCATTAAGCTGTCTGAAAAAGAGGGTGTGTGCATATGTGATATAATTAAAATGATTAAGAGGGGCCAGCAAGATGCAGAGGTGGTAAAAGCTTACCACTAAGTCTGACAGCTTGAATTTGAGCCATGAGACCCACCTGGTGAAAGGAGAAAACAGATTCTTGCAAGTTGCCCTATGACCTCCACATCCTGACTGTGCTGTGGCTTATGCACGCACGTATGTGCACACAAAAGAAATAAATACAATCATTTAAAAAGTGATTAAGAGCAATGGGAGTCATGTCTACCTGCTAAAAAGAATGAATAATAAGGCTCTGTTAACTCCAAGGCCTGATGGGAAATTCCCAGTTCTCTTCTCCTAAGGTTGCCTCCCTGCCCCATCTCATTATGTAGACCAGGTTGGTTTTGAACTCTTTTTCAGCAACCCCTGTGCTGGTATTACAGGCACACAGCACAGCACCAGGCCTTCGCAGAAAGGGAGGGCTACTACCAACTTGATACCATCCCAGAGATGTGAATCAGTGTTAGTGACTTAGCAGCCCGGGTTTGAACCTTGGTTTTCCCCTGTGATTATCAGCCAGATTTCTTGCATCACTCAAAGGCTCGCCACGTTTCTCCTCCGTTTTCTCAGCTCTGGAATGGGGGTAGGTACCACTGTTCCATAAATGTTTTATAAGGTGACTAGGTGATTGGGCAGTTTACTCTGCAAACTGGAGTGCTGCTGCAAGAGCAAGGCGGCTTGCCGCAGTCCTCTGGAGCTGGGAAGGGTTGCGGGAGGTAACACAAAGCAATAAATGCACACTCTCAAAAGCCTGAGGAACAGAGCAGTCACTCTCATGGGTATGAGGTAGCAACAGACTCCCTGGAAAGGTGGGCAAGTCAAAGAGGTGCAGAAGGAAGGACATGAAGTCAGAACAATGGTGGAATGGTGCAGAGCCTTCCAAACCTCTGAGAGTACCAAGCAAGTCTCTAGTTAATGCTGGGTTGATAATATCAGGTGTCTAGAAAGATGAGTGAATGAGATTTTAAAGAAACCAGATTCTTCTGAGTTCCTTCTGATGTCAGATCCATTCCTCCCTCAGTGCCCACAGATGCTCATTGCTGTATCCTAAGGCCTCTGAAGCCTGGATGTTGTTCCCACCCCTTGGCTGCATCTCTCTGTCTGCATCCTCTCATGGCACAGTCCTGGTGTGTGAATGAGAGCTGCTGGTGAGCAAGGCCTACTTAGGGGCTGCATTGCTATCTCAGGGTGGAGCCGGCTGCCCAGGAGAGGAGCTGCCTTGAGGTGTGCTTATGTTTAGGAGAGGAGAGAGAACTTGCAAGGAGTGAAGGGGCATACAGTGGCATCTTCAGGGTAAACAAGGTTTGCAGACAACGCACGGGGAATGAGTTCAGGGAATGATGTGTGACTGATGCTTTGGGGAGTCCTGTCCCCCTGTAAGCAACTTCTTTATCTTATCTTTTTTTCTTAAATCTTCAAAGCTTCTCCATACATGGCTTCAATCAGGATGACATAGGGCCTTGCTACTCCACTATGTTAGCCTTTGGGTCATGAGAGGGCTGGCAGAAAGACAGACTTTCCCCAGATCTCAGAAACTGCATCACTGGCAAGGCTCTTGGCACTTGCTGGGCACCAGAAGTTTGCAAAGCTTCAACTTTGTGAGTAATTTGATCTCTGGTCCCATTCTGGGACAGTCTGATTCTGCAGTCTGGTGGGGAATCTGTATTTTACTTTTAAAAAGTTTCTACATTGTGACCCCAGGGACTCTAGTTAACACTCTACCACTGAGCCACTTTCCACCCCCAACTGTTTAATTTTTAAAACTCTCTTTAATTATGTTTGACTGATATATGCAAAGCTGTACATACATATACAACTTGAAGGGTCTGGAGATCTGTGTGCACTTGGGAGCCACCGTTGATCCCCTAAGTTTCCCCATCACCTCCAAGCATTGGCTGTTGTCTCTTCACAGGTTCACTTTACGTAAGCTCAAACCTCTCAAGTTCTTGGCATCTTTCTCTTTGGCAAGCCCTTCTCAGCTAGATTTGACAGGTCAGATTTTAGAGCTCATGCTGCTTCAGGCCCTTTGACTCCAAGGGGTCGTGGACCCCATGAAGTAAACAGGTGGGAGCTCTGAGGATGTAGCTTATGATCAGGCTGGGGTATCATGTGGGTTTCCCTCATACCCGAGGCAAGAGAGAAGACTGCTGCCCACTTCATGGCCGGGATTCATAATTGTCAGCAGCACCCCATTAAGATGGTAAATTCATTTAGTAACAGATCCTACAAAACAGGCGGATTCAAAGGCTGAGAGTGGTAATCTAATTGTGCTGAATTAGCTTCAGACAATATCAACTTCAGAAAACCACAAAGGGATCTTTAGACACCATTTCAAAAGCTTTGGTGCCCCAGGCACCCCTCCTAAGAGCTCACATTCCAAAGCCTGGGCTCTGTGTGGCTAAGCCCCCATTCCTAGCATTCAGCCACTGGCTCCTTTCTAACTGCTTTCTCAATGAAGTGGCTGGCACCCTGTCGTGTCTTTGGTTGTGTGTTAGGCTTAACAGGGAGTGGGCTTGTGGGAGACAGCTGGAGTTCAGGGCAGAACTCAACTGGTGAATTTTCTATGTCCTTCTGGTGCATTCTGCGGCCTTTTCCTTTCCTAAGTGCATTTTTTTTATAACTATAACTAAGGTGGCTTCCTTTTAACAATCTTTTGCAACATTGTGTGTGTAGGTTCATTGCCCAGTTTAGTTATGATCTGATGTATTTTTAAGAATGAGAAAAATACCACTGAGTATATGCTCTTGGCCTGATTTGGAGCCATAAATTTCAGGTGGCAATTTAGGACTCAGGACAAGACAGGGTGTAAACATTTTCAAGGTTGTCTTTGACTTGCATTCTATTTATTCTTTTGTAAGAAATCATTCACATATTCATAATCTATAGAAGAAGTGTGAATTTCTATAACCCCCTGGCAGGTAGATTTCCAGTCCCTATTTATACCCCTTTCTTGATCTCCATGGCCACTGTGGCAGCTACTGCATCACTCAGTAGAGATTCTAGAAAGTTCTTAGATCCCTCGAGCCAGAATTTCTGTGTGCATTAAATAGAAATCTATTCTTCTCTTGCAGTCACATAGGCTAAGTCCAATCTAATGTTTCCCAGTGTGGAGGCCCTGGGTACATGAGAGGTACATGTAATCTTAAGGAAGACTTGGAATCTACTTAAAATGTCTTAAAAAGTATAGTCAATTTTGTAGTTATCTCCACCCAAAACCCTATGAGCTGACTAGGAAGCAGCACAGGTCCTGAGCAGTATTCCATTTCAGGTCAACTCAGCAAGGGCCGTTGCTTGTGCTGTGATAGTTCTGACAGTTGTGAATTCTTCTGACTAACGATGGTGGGTGAGTGGGCCAAGGGTGGGTTCAGTAAATAACTGAAAAAATAGGCTGTATGGGGGGGATCATAAACGTTAAACAGAGGCTCTGACAAGAAGAAGAGAAACTTGGGCTTTCTCAAATCATTTTTCAGATAAGACAGTGGTGGACTAGCTCTCTTCACACCACACTGAACATTTCCTGGCATAGGAAGGTGAGAACTTTATCGTCTTCATCAGTCATTATTTCCACTTTAGGGGAACTGTTCAAAGAGTGAGGTAGCTGGGTGAGAGCCTCAATTCTTTCTGATTTCTAAGGGCGAGAGTAGCTGGGAACAGCTATTATTATTATTATTATTATTATTTATTATTATAGCTGAGATATGCTGCAATCACTTTAACCTAAACTGTACTATTATGGGGAAAGACTGAGAGAAGGTCATCACAAACAGACATGGGTAAAATAATTTCTGAGGGTGTGATTGGTGGAGTCCTTTCATTTTGCTGGTGGGCAAAGTGAGACCCAGAAGGGTCACAGAGTCTTCTCAAGGTCATGCTGATAATTAAATTCCCGATCCCAGGTCTGCTGCGGCTGAGGCCACAGTATCTCAAGCACCCTTAAAACCCTGTGGAAGGACCTCCGAGATGGGCATATGGGAGACAGTGCCATCCAGCTTAAAAATCGTTTCAGCTCCTGCCAGCTGATGGAGGGAGTAAAGTTAGTGACACCCAAATCCCTATGATGTTGTCATAGGCTCTGTACCCAGAACTCCTGGAGGTGAGCACTGCACACCCTCTGCTGTAGGAGGAAAGGTTCCTCTCTGCAGGGATGGCGTGTGTCCCTGCAGAGTGCCTGCTTTTCAGTGGGACACACAATCACATGATTAGTTAATACCTGGCAAAGGGATGAAGGCAGGGTAGCCACGGGACCCATTCATCCAGAGCGTTTGGGTGAATGGGTCCCTGTCTTTGATAATGGCTTGCTCAGAGGCTGAAGGGAACTTACAAGGGTTGGATTTAGCTGTCTGGGTTGAAAACAGAGTCCCCCACACCAGAGGAGCCCTGTTATGGCTGTGTCGCAGGATGAGAGCAGAGTTGACTCTGGAAGTCAGAACTCACGGACAGTCTGCTCTGCTCTCTCCATTGCCCCACATAGCTGCAGCCTTTCATAAGACCATCTCAAAGATAAATTTTCCAAGCGCCCCTGGTAGGTCATTCCTAGTTTCTTAAATGTGCAGATGTTATATGCAGACTTATAATCTCATTTATTGGCCTTGAGTTCCTGTCCAAACTGTCTCTTGGGAATGAAAGCATGACATTTTGTTCCCATCTTTCCTAAGTGTCCAGAGGGTGGGTGGGCTGATTGACAGTTTGGTTGTCCCTGATGAAGGCTTGCCCCACAGGCTTAGTTCCTTAGGAAAAAGTCCTTGTGCGGTTTCAGAAACTTCTAGGTGCATTCTGCAATATCCTAAAATACAGTGGGCAAGACTTGGGCAGAATACAGCTGTTACCAGGGAGGAAGACCAAGGTGGTTGTCGGCCCCTCTTGGTAAGCTTGGGAACCTTTCCAAGAGACCATATCTTGGGAAAAACACTCATTTATATTTCCATAGGGATAGGGATACTAAACAATGTATTTGCCACATTCTTTCTTGTCCTAGAACTGACAGAAACATCTTCAAGATTTTGATCAGCTTTCTTAGCAAGCGGCTGACACACAGAGTCTAAAGCCTCAGCCCAAGGTGTCATCTACTGGGAAGGGGAATGGGAATGGTATGTGAGGAAAGAGTGGTGATCTGGGACAATCACCCGTGACACAGAGACTTGGTTCATGTCCTTCTGTATTTTTTTTTCCCCGCTGAAGCGCAAACTAGATCCCCTTTCTGTTTCAGTGGGATGCACTGTATGTTCCACCAGGGGTTGTTTCCCCAAGCAAGCTTGACCTTTTCATTATTATGATTAGTGTGTCAGAGCAGCTGATTAAAGACTTGTTTGTGTTTGCTGTCATTCAAAACTTGGCCAATCTTGTCCCTTCTCGCTGTGCCCTGGGCTAGTTTGCAGTGTCTGTAGACATTTTTGATTGTCATGACCAGGGAGGAAAAATGCTGCTGGCACCAGACAGGTTGCTACAATGCACAGGGCAGACGTCATGACAAAGAGTTACAGAGATCAAAATGCCAATAATGCAGAGGCTGAGAAGCAGCCTTATAGATCATGTCTGTCTGAATTATTGAGAAGACAAGGAACTGTTGGGATTATACTGGTCTCATCCTTGCTGTAAGCCTCTGTAAGGGCTCTGGGGATCAAAGACATGTTCCCCTTTGGTTTAAAGATGGGTTGAAAGGAATGCATTTCCGGTATTAAATAACCAAATAAAAATGGAGTATTAGTTTTAACCCATGTGGATATAAGGCTCCAACCTCCAAGTGACACAAAATTTATGTTATTGGATCACAGGGTGTCACATGTTTAAGTTTAAGGATGCCAGGCTGTTTAACAAGAGAGCAGGGACCTCAGCCAAATTGTTTACGTGCAAATGTGGGGACATGGCTGCTGAGCTCTGCAGTGATGCTGGTCTTCTAGGACCCCAGCCTGACTTTCCAAGGTCTCCATTCACTCCCTGCGTTGGGAGCACGTGAGGCCCCAGCATCACTCACTTCAGTTGTTTTTGTTTCTTTCTGCTGTCAGTGCTGCTGTCTTGCTGGTTGCGCACAGAGGCAGTGCAGCAGCACCATGGGCAGCGCCCCGGGGGTCCCTGTGTTTTTCAACACTCTCAAACAGGTGAACAACACGCCTCACTTAATCTAAGAAGGGCCTGGGCCCTGGGAATAGACACTGGCTCGTTCCAACCCTAGGCCTGCCCCTTGGTGAGAAGGAGTAGTTATTCTCATGTAACCTGCAAGGGAGCTGCTCGCCTCTGTTTACCCTAGATTCCAAGGCCTATTGTATGTTCTACCTAAAATTTGAAAGATGAAAGTATTAGAGATGCAAATTCCACTTGAACAAGGACATCTGATTCGGTTACCCCCCTCACACACACACACAACCCTGCGACCCCTTTTGCTTCATCTCTCACTGGGAAATCACAAAGGGAATAAATATTAACTCCTTAAATGAAGCAGCCACCCTCTGGCTTCAATAGCTACGCAGCTGGATCTCTCTCGTCATGCCCCCTGTTTCCTCACAAACACAGCAAGTTCTCCATCACGTCCATTGCTGCTCACATGGGCTTTCAACCCACAGAGGGTAAGGGAGACTCAGGGAGACTCTCTGATGGGCCACCAGCAGTTCACTTGAGGAATTAACACATCATAGTCTCATCCTTATCTAAGCGATTGCAATGCAGACCTTTCATACCAATTCTCCTGAGAAAGCTCATGACTGGGAGGGAAAAACCAAGAATTGCATCAAGTGAAAAAGCAGTGGGGGATGGGTAGAGTGATAAGACACTTCTTGCCCCCCACCCCACCCCATGAAGTAGGTAAATCTCACAAGGTCCTGGAGTGTTGGACTTGAAAAAAAACTTGGCTATTTACATTCTAAGCTACAGTTGGGACAGTGGTGAGCTAAAGAATTATTTTAAGAGAGCATTAGAAGCTTTAGCAGTGGGTAACCCTGGGAAGGGAGGGTTTTTTTCCTTCGTTATCTTGAGAGAAAAACCAAACATACCCCAAAGAGAGGCTCAAATTCAGAAACTGTCACTTGGGAGAGGAGGCCTCATTCATATCACCAACCAATGGATTAGTCAAACCAGCAACTCTTTTCAATGTAATAAAATCACTCTTACGTGCTGTTTTATGGTCAGAGAGGATCTTATTTGGTGGTCATTCTGGTTTTAGAACAACTTGCATGGTTTTTTTTTCTCCAAATGCCTATTAACTCACTACAGAGGTAAAACATGAGAGGCAGACATGCTGGCATGAGGAAGATTAACGATCTCTGCAGAGCTGGGAAGAATATTTTTCAATTCATATAGACGGAATTTATCATCACCACCTCTGAAGACAGCATGATTTGCCCACTTACAAAAGCCCTATCTGTTTCAATACTTCCTAAAGATGTGATTTTTCACTTTTCACTGGGACTAACACAAGAATGGCAAGCCTGTAAGCAGAGAATTAGGAGTCAGTGGGTGGGTGTGGGGAGCCCAGTTATGGCAGAAGGGATAGGCATTCATTCATTCATTCATTCATTCATTCATTCATTCATTCATAAATAAGAGCTGCCTTTTGGAGTAGGGGAGGGTCTGCTGTAATAGAGTTAGGAAAGAAGTGTGTATCAGTGAAGATGGAGCCAAAGTTTTAAAAGGCAAATATTTCCCAGTATGTATTCTTAGGCCTGATTTGCACTTAAGTTAGGGCTTTGTAAGCTGAAGTCACAATCGCGTTATTCCCTAGTTCCAAACCACAGGAACCCCTGACCCCGAAGAAAAACAACAAAAAGAGAGACAGAATGCTGTTTTGTGCCCAGCCAGTCCAAACTGCAACCTTCCGCGTCACCGCTAGTTGTCACTTCGCTCCCAGACGGAGACCCGGGGTTTCCAGCACTGCGGTTTGAGAGAATGCGGTCCCAATTAAACTAAAAAAAACTCGTAGAGCTTCCTCTTAAGTCCTCAGCCGAGTGAAGGATGACGAGTAGAAGGGCCAGGGGGCCAGTTTTGGTGGAGGGAGGGAGTACAGCAGGCAGGCAGACAGACAGACCACAAAGAACAGGCAAACCGCTGCCGGAGCAGCCACTGTCTGGGACCTACACGCACTAGCCAGACACCCTGCGGGTGGGGGGCGGGGGGAGGAGGGGAATGGAAGGGCCTTCAGCGCACAGCACCCCCTCCCCACTTGGTGAGGCCGCGACAGAGTGAGCCTCTCTACTCCGTCCGAACCCCTTTTGCACCCTAAGGATAGTCAATGGTCAGTATAGAAAATCGCGTACCTGAAGAATACAATGGTCTCCCAAAGGTAGAATCGCAGAGTGTTGAAGCTGTACATTTTCCAGATTCTTGTGCTGTAAAGTCCACGAGTTATGGGTTGCAAAAAGGTTTCCGATGGGCACTTATGAAGCCGGAGAGTGCCACTGGGGAAAATAATCCAGATGTTTAAGGGAGCTGGGGGGTAGAGGGACGAGGTGGCAGAGCAGGGGGAGAACTGCAGCCAGGCGGCTTAGGTACCCGAGCCGTGCAGGTTCAGCACCACGGAGAGCGTCCAGCCCGGCTGCGGGCGGGAAGAGCGCTGCCCGTGCCCAACTCGTTGGAGGCTCCCTGCAGCGCCGGGAGGCACGTTTGGGGGTGGGTATATTTTCTTTCTCTCTCTCTTTCTTCTTCTTCTTTCTTTTACCCTTGTTTTTCTGTGGAGAGGGCCAGCTCCATGCAAGGAAGAAATCCGTGGGGATCAGAGCCTTGGCCTCAGACCCCTAGACCCGGATGGCATCTTCTTTCTCGCCCTGGGCTGGCCTGAGGGGTTTTAGGGGTTGGGGGGGGGTGGAGCAGGTGACGGTGCTGGCTTCAGTTAGATGTCGGAGAGTGTGCCAGGCTGGCGCATCGCGACTGAGTCCCGGAATCTCGTTCCCCTGCCTCCGTTCCTGTCTGCTGTCGTCTTGCAGTCCGCGTTCTCTTGTCCCCGCCGAATAAGTTGGGATCGCTGCGGGAAAGGTGTCCCATTGCTTGGGGCTGCAGGAGCAAGGGAGCCCACCACAACTTTCAGCGGCTGCTGGGGTCCATGGCTTCCCAACAGGGCTCAGGAGCCTAAGCTTTCAGAAGCATCTCGGATTTCTAAGCTCTCCCATCTTCTTCTGGCCAGACTCCCTCAGATCTCCAGACTTTCTTACTGCATTAATTTAACAAACTGGCGGCGTGGAGGATTGGGGGTGGGGGGCGAGGGCTGACGGGAGGGTGTGGGAGAGGGGAAAATGGGGGGAAAACTCCTTAGAAGCTTCAAACCCTCCCACTCGAGGTGTTCATTGGCCTGCAGTTGCGAAAACCATATCTTCTCTCCAGGTTCGGCCAATTGGGTGTTAGGCTCTGGGTTGAGTTTAACCCTTGGAGTGCTGGCAGAGACCGCCTCCAGCACTTCTCAGGCCCCACTGTCTTTGCAGATCTTCTGCCGCTCCAGGGAGGCCATAGAATTCGTCTTTTGAAGTCTTTCAAAATCTTAACCTTGATTTTTTAAAAAAGAGAATAGTTGTATGTAAGCAAATACCACGAGTCGCAATCCAGATGTGTTGTGGATAGGGGTGGGGGACTCAGTTTATCATTTTAAAAGGGTCACATGGAACCAGATCCCTCTACTTGTTTAAAGTGCTAAAGATATAGTAGTTGAGCCCAGAGACTTAAGGAAAAATAAAAGTTCTGGTGGATAGAGTAAGTCTCCTTCCAGGGTCATTGTGGTAGAGAAAGTCAGGAAAAAATTTTTAGTTTCTAGTGTCAAAGGGATGCTGAGCTGCCTGGTTCTTTTGGGAGAAACAGAAGACACTCTCCTCCATTCAAATAGAGGACATTTGATTCACAGGGGAAACTGGGCTCCAAATTAAGGGCAGGGCCGAGGAGTGCATGAAGGTACCTTGCTCCTATGACACTCCCTCCCCCTATCTCCTTCCCTCCCCCCATCTCCTTCACCCGCCTTCTTCTGTTTCTCTGCCTTATCAGACTCTCAGAAATGAGATATACATTTCACTGTTGAGTCCATCTGGGTAGGTAGAGTTAATCAGATTTTCTCCCAGCTAGGGGACTTTGGTGGATTAACAGCCTCTGCAGGATTTTCTGGCCCACTGGAACTCACTGGGACTCTGGGGGCTCTCCCTTCCAATGCTGCCTAGAGAGGACAAGCCTTCTATTAATCCAGCATACTCAGGAATTCCTTCCTCGGGGCAATGGTTCTCTGTTCTCTGCAAGTTCAATTCTTTTCCCAGCTCAGGACCAGACCAGCAGAACCTCACTCTTCTGTACTGCAAAAGCATATGCCAGAGAGACTCTTCCATGGCTTCCCTGCTCCAGGGTTCCCACAATGTCCTCTGAAAAGGAGATTTGTTATCGATGGTGGGTGTCACAGGTCTGATGCAAATATCTATGTAGATTCACCATATTGAATAGATGAATGTAAATTTGTAGCATATGTAATTGAAAGCTGACCATTATCAGCACACCAGCAGATATCCTACATGGCCTCATTGCTCCCTAGTCACATCGTGAGGTAAATATCATTGTCTTTGCTCATGGTTTCAGTGCACATATGTGGGTGCTCTTGAAAATGAACTTATACTTTCTCTCTCCTCTTTTTTAATCTGTCTCTTTTCTCAGAGAGTCTCGTGTTGCCCTGGCTGGCATAGAAGTGGAACTAGATATGTAGACCAAGCTGGCCTCAAACTCACGGAGATCTACCTGTTTCTGCCATCCAAATGCTGGGACCAAAACCATGTACCACCATGCCTGGCCTAATAAGTGTATATACTCCCATGGGCATAATTTATTTTTGATTTGTGTTCTGAATTAATCCTGAAGTAAAGTGTCTACGTGTATTCATATATTTCTGTTTGCAGTTGGTTTCTGTCCACATAGGCCTATATATTTATATATCATCTATGTGTGTACATGTTACACACTTGCATCAAACTGTGTCAGCGTGGTGCCCCAGAGACGCTAGAGCAAGTAGCAGGTTGTTTCCTTGCTCCGTCTGTCTAGTAAACACTTGCATAGCCAGATATAAATGCAATGTCTAACACTTCCTTTTACTCCTCCCACAACGAAAGTGTGTGTGTGTGTGTGTGTGTGTGTGGTTTGTGTTGCCAGAGGTGGTTGTAAATATTTCCTAGCTCATGGCCTATGCAAGATAAGAAGGTGACTATGGCATGAATGAGGGGCACTTGTGTTCTATTTTCTATAAGGCTGACACTTTCATTCAGTTCACTCACATGAATTAAGTATGCCCCAAGCGTGGGATAAATGGTGGTCTGAACTCCTGGGATATGCAACCACTTCAGAGACCAGGTGTATAAGGGTCTGTCCAACTCTTTGGTTGATTTTGTGTATTATTATTATTTTTATTCTCATTTCATTAATTTCTTCCCAAGCATCAACTGATGGGATGACATGAACATAAAAATTTCTGTGCAGCCAAGGAAACAATCAGCAGAGTTAACAGGCAATCCATAGAATGGTAGAAAAAGCTTTATCATCTACACTCCAGACAAGAGGCAACTATCCAGAATTTACAAAGAATTGCAGAAGCTAAACCCCAAGGAAATAAAACTACCAATCAACAGATGAGTGAATAACTGACTAGGCGGTTTTCAAAAAAAAAGAAACACAAATAGCCAATAACTGTTTTAAAAGTATTGAGAATCCCTAGCTCTCAGGGAAAAGCAAATTAAAACGACTTGGAGATAATACCTCGCCCCAGTCAGAATGGCTATCATCAACAAACCTGATAACAAATGTTGGCAAAGATGTGGAAAAAAGGAACCCTTATTCACTTGTGTTGGGGTGCAAATTAATAAAGCTATTGTGGATATCACTTTAGAGATTCCTCAAAAATTAAAAATAGAACTATCAGATGACTCAGCTGTTTCAGTCTTGGACATATAGCCAGAGAATTTTATACCACACCATAAAAATATTTGTACCCCTGTGTTTATTGCTGCTTTATTAGATTTATTAAAAAAACCCTTAGCGGGCTATGCCTGGGATGCAAAGTACCTAACCTGTGATTGATATAAAAATTAATAAATTTATAAAAAAACCCCTTAGCTACCTGGTTTTAATCACTAGCCTCTGAAACAGCTGCACACTGTAGAAAAGAATTGACATGTATATCGGAGTATCTTGAAAGTTGTTCACTGACTGCCATATGTGAGCTATTCTATGTATGTACCCACACACATGCACATCTCCCACATAAAATAAAAGAGTAAAAATGTAATGCCATTTTAAAAGAAGAAGAAAGTTAAAGGTAAAGGGTATAGAGTGACATTATATATATATAAATATATATATATGAAAACGGATGGAATTAGAATGTATAATATTAAACAATATCACACAATCTCAGAAAAAATGTGTTCTTTACCATATGCAGATTCTAGGCAACAATATATATGTGTATATGTAGCTAAAGGTATATGTGGGTACAGTAGAACATGTAGAAGAGAGATTTTAAAAGGCCAAAGATAAGGCAATGAAGAATGACCAAATAAATGCAGGTAATGGACATGAGTTACGAAAGAGAACAAAAAGCTAATTGCTTATTTAGTTCTAACTCTGTCATGGAGAATTTTGTTTTGTTTTTGGTGGTAGATAAGTCCATAAAATATATTTGATAATGAAAAGTATGAAACTGAATGTGAGGCTTCACAGCTTCCATTTCAAATGCTAATTCTAACAATATATAAGTGCATGACATTTATAGACTTTGTTTCTGGTTAGCTTTGATGTATGATATTTTTATTTGTTTGTTTGTATTTTTAAATAATAGAGCTTATAAAACTAAAAGCAGACAGAGACTAGTGAGAAGAGTACCTTGCAGTTGCAACTTTACATTTAAAAAAAGATTTATTTTTATTTTCAACTATGTGTGTATAGGTGTCTGTGTGTGGGTGTGTGAGCTTGAGTGCAGGTGCTCATGGACACTGGAAGAGGGCATCAGATCCCCAAGACCTGGAGTTGTGACAGTTGTGAGCCACCTACTGTAGGAGATGGAGACTGAACTCTGGTCCTCTGGAAGAGCAGCGAGTGCTAGTGATGCCTGAGTCAGCTCTCCAACTCCAACTCCGTACTTTTTAGCTCTGCCCCTCAAATATTTCTCCTTACTTAGATCTTTCTGTTCCTTTGTAGCTCACTTGTGAAGATAAGTAACCAAGGATTTGGTCATGGATTTATGTCTTTCTTTTAGTTCTGGATAAATAACTAAACTTCTCCAGGCTTATGCCAAGGAGGGCTGTGAAACCCACGTTCCACACCTCAGGGAACTGCACAGAAGGAATGGCGCTTAGTCCTGATCTTACTGTAACTCACTGTGTTGTAAAGCCAACATCTGCATAGGATGGAGTGTTTTGACTTCAGTGAATGGCCCATTTCTGTCCATAGCTATACTGCAGAACCCACTCTAAAGTATAATTATAATACTTGTCTGTCACAAGTGCTGGCAGCCAGATTAGAAACTTACTAAGTATGAGTAAATTTTGACACAGTGATACTTTGTTATGAGAAATGATTGATTACTATATGCCAGACAGGAAGTAAACTCAAAGCACTGGGAATAGAGCATGAAAGGGAGCAGAGATCTCTGTTCTGTCTTCTGGTGGAGGGAAGTAGATGGTGGCCTAAGCAGTCGTGAGAATTAGAAAGAAGAAAGCAGGGCTAGGGAGATGACCCAGCAGGTGGAGACCTTTGCCACTCAACCTGATGACCTGAGTTCAGTTCTCAGACCTACAGGGTGGAAAGGGAGAACTGATTCCTGTAAGTTGTCACCCGACCACCCAAAAGTTGTTCACTGATCACCATGTATGATCTATACCATGTGTGTACCCACACATGCGCACCTCCCCCAACACAAAAATAAGAGAATTTAAAAAATTAGTATAATGTTAAAAGAAGGAGAAAGTTAAGGGGTACAGAGTGATGTAGAGATATTCTTTTATATGGGGCAGCCAGATCATGGGATATTCTGAAAGAAGGCATGTGAACAGCTGTTGAAAGCAGTGGAGAGTGAGACAGGGGAGAGTTTTCCAAGCAAGGACAGAAGCTTCAGGGAGACAGACGGTGGAGGGATAGATTGGAGAGTGATCCAGTGTGCCCAAGGGGAAGAGGGGCAGACAGGCCTTGGGGCTGGACTGCTTCCAGTCACTGGGGTTTAGTATCACCTCCAAGGTGCAATAAGGGCTTTGGGTTTTACTTAAGTGTGGTAGGGAGCTATTGGAGGGATTTCTGACTACTGTGATGTGTGTGCATACATGCAGGTATTTGTGTATTTGTGTGATTTATGTGTGTCTACGTAAACCGGTGCAGGAGAAACTCATCAGGAACTGCTGAAAATATTCTTAGTGACTATTCTGTTGTTCAAGTGCTTGTGTACAGAGGGGGAAAACTAATCCAGAGAGATTAATCAACTTCCCCTTAGACCAGTAGCAGTTGGCAGAAGAACACAGGGATCTTAATTATAGCTGAAGTCTTTGCACTGCTTTTTTGTTCCAACTAAGAGGAAAGACACACAGAAAGAGGATCAAGGCAATCTAGAAGGGAAGGGATTCTACCTGGATTATTAATTATATACAGATAAATACCATATATTTAGGAAATGCACTTAATACCCTTACCATAGCAAGCAGCTTAGTTTAGCCTGGCTTACCTTAAGCACGTGCAGAACTCTTAAATTTGCCTACCGTTAGGCTAAATCATCAAGCACAATGCTTATTTGATTGCAGTCTGTCTACACACACACAAACACACACACCCCAAAGGAGGTGCTCAGTAAATATTTCTTGCAGGAATGAGTGGCTAAACAGACGAAAGTAAAAAGTTTTAGGCAGAGGGCTTGAAGAGAAGGAAGGGACACGCAAGCGTTAACCAGGTGAGATTTATCATCACCTAACACCAGGTGTTAACAGAGCAGGGGCTGGCTATTTCTACACTGCCCTGACAGGCATCAGTTGTGTGCCTGCTGCTCTTACAGATGACCTGAGTTCAGTTCCTAGCACCCATGTTCAGTGGCTCATGTAACTCTAGCTCCAGAGGTTCGGATGCTCTCCTTTGTCCTCTGAGGGCACCTGCATGAACTGAGGCACACAGAGACAAGCAGGCACACACACACATGCATTCATCTACACATAAAAAGCAATAGGCATGGTGGTGGATGACTTTAGTCCCAACACTTGGGAGGGAGAGGTAGGTGAATCTCTATGAGTTTGAGGCCAGTCTGGTCTACACAGTGGGTTTCATATCAGACAGGGCTACAAAGTGAGGCCCTTGTCTCAAAAAAAAATAGAGCAACCCTAGGACTCCTTGGAAACACTAAGTGGCACCAGATCGCTCTGTCCCCAGGAGCAGATGCTTGCAGTACTAAAAGACCTTTCTACCCAGGGTACTGATTAGGTTCTCACAGCCCAGGCGAGCCAAGTGACGGTCTTGTCTAGATCTCAGAGCTCGAGTCTACAGGGATGGATCTGAACCCTGTTCTCCAAGGCCTAGAGTGACTGCAAGGAGGAAATGAACGCCTGCCATCAATGCCGATCAGACCCCAGCTTCCCGCCCCAGCAGCTTGACATCCACATGAGACCCTGCGTTATCTTCCGAGACCTCATTTCCATGCTTCCCTTCAGCTGCCTTTCTCCTTTCTTCTCAGCCTGGCTTTAACTCTTATTTCATCTTTATTCAGTCAGCTCTTCTTGCTTAGCCCCTTATCTCTTTGAGCTTCCACAAGGACTTTGCATATTACGGAATCTTGGCAGAGGATACAATTTTTTCCCTAAGTCTATTCTTTTACTTGAGTTCATTCATTTTTTTTTTTAAATCATGTGTGTATTGAGCTCGGCTGTATGTGACACTGTATTGAGGTTTGCTCCCTCTTTAACCGCTGTTTACTGAGGGCTTTTTTTTCCTGTTCATGGAAGAAGAGAGCAATATATGTTCCTTTTTCCCCCCCAAGTGTGCATCCACTTTCAAAAGGGAGGGGTTAAAAAGAACTATTTGCAGTTCATATTTTAAGGTAATTTGAAGGAAGGGCCAAGCATGGTAATACTTGGTCACAATCCCAGCATTGGGGATGCTGACATAGGAGGACTGTGAGTTCAGGGCTAGCCTGGGCTACTGTATTAGTTCCTTTCCTTGTCACTCTGTCTAAGTACCCGAAAAGAAACAACTTAAGAGAGGAAGAGATTCTTTCTGACACACAGTGTAAGAAGGGATATGTCCCACCATGGTGGGCAGGTGTGGTCACAGGCTGCTCCATGGCAGCAGGGCTGTGATGTGGCTTGTTCACATCTCAGCAGGACAGGAAGCAGAGAAAAGGGGTGCTGCTACTCAGCTGGCGTTCTCTGTCTTTTCATTCCTAACCATGGAGGGTGCTGCCCTCCATTATCCAGGGTAATGTCATCAGCATTCTTTGGTGTGTGTGTTTCTGTGTGATAGGATAATGTGATAGGATCACATAATGTGATAGGATCTCATTATGTAAGTCTGCATGGCCTGGAACCCTGCTATGTAGATAAGGTTGGCCTTGGGCTCATAGAGATTGCTTGCTTGTGCCTGCCAAGCAGTAAGTGTTCTCACCACAGGGCAATTTTTCACCCTAAAGCATCTTTGTTATTATTATTATTATTATTTTTGGTGCTGGGGTTTATAACTTAGTGTTTGATGTATGCAAGTCTACGCCGAGCTATGCTCTGGCCTTTCTTTCTGCTCTTTATTACTGTCTATTACAGGTTGGAAAGAAGTCTTAGAGGTTAAGAGAATTGCTGCTCTTCCAGAGGACCGAAGTTCGTTTCTGAGCACCCATGTCTGGCAGCTCATGATCACCTGTTATTCCAGCTCTACTGGATCTGACATCCTTTCTTGGCCTTTTGGACACTCTCATGTGTGTGGCTTACACTCACAGGCACATAAAAATGATTGGTGTAATTTCTTTTTCAAATGTTTACAAGTGCCCACTGGTGAGATTCTTTTGGATGTACAGGTTTCTCTGTGAAAGACTTTTCATGACAGACAATTTTTTTTTAGCAGATAAGGGATCATTCTAATTTCATCTTTTCCAATAACTTCTTAATGAACAGTGCATTTCTAGGCATCCATCCATTTCATTGACATGCTTAGATTTATTTGTATAAGATTTGATAATTCTCTGATATTGTTAGTGTGTTCACTCTTGTGACATCTTTCTTAATTGTTATGTTGGCACCATGTGCGCTCTCTTTTTCTAGATAGTTCTAGGAGAGTGATCATTTTATTAATCACTGCAAACAATAAACTCTAAATTTTATTATTATTATAAATTTGTTTTTGTTACATTTTGGTGGCTCTCACCTTGTTCATTTTGTGGAGGTTCAATGTAATTATCTCTTTTCTGGCTTTTTGGAATGAATAGTTGTATATTTGATGCTTAAGCTTTTTTATTTTCTATTTAATTGTTAAGTATTTAAGACTTTGACTTTGCCTTAGGCTTTGTTTACTGAAAGTTATGGTAAGTTATAGTTCAAAAAAATTGAGACAAGGTTTCTTACTGAATCTACTAGAGCTTACAGATTGAAGAGCGCTGGGGTAATGGGCCTGAGCCACAACACAAAGCTTTGATATGGGGTTGGGTATCAGAACTTAGGTCGAATGCTTTAGAAGTAGTCACTTTACCAATTATAGCATCTCCTCAGCACCTTGCTAGTTAATGTAATTAGTTAACAGATGTGGTTTGCTCATAGGCTGTCCTATTGTTCTCTCTTGTCCCTTTTACTAGCCACGTGGCTCAAGATATTTGCTAGTTTATGTGGTACCTTATTTTTTGGTCTTTGGACACACACACATTTATTTATTCATTTATTCCTTTTTGGGGGGTAATCTCAGTGTCACCCCTATGGCTTTGTAAAACCGTATTTATTTGTCTTTGTTCTTTCTTTCTTTCTTTCTTTCTTTCTTTCTTTCTTTCTTTCTTTCTTTCTTTCTTTCTTTCTTTCTTTCTTTCTTTCTTTCTTTCTTTCTTTCTTTCGAGAACAGTGTAGAGCCAAGCATGAGCTCAGACTTCAGATGATTTTGATCCCAGCTCCTAAGCTGCTGGGATGACAGCTGTGCACTACCTACCTGGCTTCTGTGCCCTGATGGAACCCAGGGCTTCCTGTAGGTGGGCAAGCATTCCACTCACCCAGCTGGATAGCCAACCCTCATCAAAGTTCTTTCTTCTTCAGGTATTCCAATTTTACCACTTCTTGGCCTTTGGGCTAAGCTCAAGTGTGTGCTTTTTGAAGACACGGCTCCATTGTTTCCTGGCTTATACCTTATCTTGAAAAAAATATTGCAGTGACTTTTATCTGATATTTGGAAGTCATTAATCTTTAGTTTTCCTGGTTGTTTTAAAAAGGTTCTTCTGTTTTTGACCTATAACCAATTTTATGTGGGCCTGCTCTATAAATGCCCTACCTGGAACTTACCCAGCTTTGTGAAGCTGGGTGTTGGTGTTTTCCCTCAATGTCTCTTTTTCACTTCCTTTCCTTCACTCTGGCCTCTCCATCTGGGATATCACCATACGCAAGAGACCTTGTTAACCTCTGTTCGCCTTGCATGTTCTGTTTTCTCTTTCTGTCTTGGTGCATCAGTCAGAACCATTGTTCATTCTTTTCAATAACATGTTCTGCTGCGTTTAATCTGACTTACATTTATCTACCGAGTGAATTCCAGTTGCTTTAGTTTTCAGTTCTAGCATTTGATCTGCCCTTCTCCCTCACCCCCCCTTCCTTTACCCTCCTGTCTAGATTTACTTTTACTTATGTGTGTGCGTGTGCAACACATGTATGTGTGCTGACGGAGGCCAAAGGGCAAGGGTTATACCCTCTGGAGTTGGAGTTACAGGCCTCCCAACATGGGTGCTGGGAACTGAACTCAGGTTCTAGGCAAGAGCAACAAGTGCTCTTAACCACTGACTCATTTCTCCAGCCCTCACTTTCACTTTTATACTCAATTCGTAGTCTGCTTTTCAAATAACGGTGAGAGCAATTTCCCCCCCTCTCCCTCTTTCTCCTTTTTTTTTTTTGTGTACATTCATGTGTGTGAATGTTGGCATGTTCACACCGTGGCATATGGAGGCCGAAGGATCATTTCAAGTGTCACTCTTCATTTTTAACCTTGTTTACGGCAGGGCCTCTGTGTTGATTTTCTATTGCCTGTGTCAGGATAGCGGTCCTACAGGCTTCTGTCTCATTCTTGTCCCCACTGCACCCCATCTTATCATAGGAGCACTGGAACTACAGGCGTGAGCTGCTGTGCTTTACATGGATTCAGGGAATTCAAACTCAGGGCCTCACGCTTTCGAAGGAAGGGCCATCTCCCAATCACAAGAGTGACATTTCCACATTCAGCTTTAATGTTTTCGCTACATCCCTTTTGCACACATAATGAAATACAGTTGATTTCACAGACCCACATATTTGGCGCGCTCTCTCTCTCTCTGACTGTACCTTTGTCACTCTCTACCAAGCTATAGATCTGCATTCACTTTTGTTTGAGTTCAGATGTTTACTTCATGGGTTCTTTTCAGTATGCAGATTTCAGGTAAAACATGACCTCTCCTCTGTTCACTCTTCATGAAGGGTCTGTTCCCAACTGCCACTATTTGTTGTCTCATTTTTCTCCGTAGGGATCACCCTTCCTAAACCGTTTTCTGAACTTCTTTTTTATTTTACAATATAAACAGCACAACAATAGGCATTTTGTTTCTCCAGTCTATTGCTCGTTTATTTCCTGCTGCTGTGATAAGATGCCCCAACAAAAGCAACTTAAAGGAGGAAAGGTCCATGTGGCTCACAGTTCCAGGTCACAGTCCGTCACGGCAGGAAATCCACAGCGACAGGAGCTTGAGAGACTCCTGTTCAGTCCACAGTCAAGAGAAGAGCACAGCGGGCGAATGCATGCCTGCACGCTAGTGCTCAGCCTGCCTTCTCTACTTTACACATCCCAGGATCCTCTGATTAGGGAGTGGTCCTGTCCACATTTAAGATGTGTCTTTCCATATTAACTAATTTGCGGTAATCCTGCACAGACACTCTCAGAGACTGGCCTTAATGCAGATAATCCCTCATTAGGGAAACTTTCTCAGTTGGATCTAGCTTATGAAGTTGACAAAATAGCATCACACCGTGGCTGTGGTAGATCACCAACATACCAAACATTAAGCGGAGACCTCAGAAAATTTACTTTCTGTGTTGCCTGAGCTGTGTTTCTCTGGTCATAGTGACGCTATAGCACAGAGCCCTGTTATCTCCTAGAGATGAAGGTGCAGAGAGACCACTTCCCTTTAGTTACAGCAGGCAAGTGGTGGCTCTGAAGGTTCAGCCCCACCTTTGAGCTCTAACGTCAGGTTTGTGAATTATTTGTTATAATCAATTAGGCATTATTCTCTCTGACATTTTTGTGGGGCTTCTTTTCTTCAGTAGAAGGATGGGTTCATGTTGGTATAAGATCAGCACTTGGGAGGATCAGTCAGGAGGACTGTGAATTTAGTGCTAGCCTGGGCTACATAGTATGACCTAGGTTGTGAGTTTAATGTTGGCCTGGGTTACATAATAAGGCTGGCTCAGAAGAATAATTTCTTTGGTAACAAAAATGTGGCTTTCCCGTGATTTTCACTATTTCTCTAATTACAGTTGGTTGGAAGAGATTTGAGGAGAGATATGTGCTCTTTTTGCTTACCTGGAACACATGTCACTCTTCCGGGATTCCCACTGGGATCCTGCCTGGGTGACACCTCTCCCTCACCCGCTGTCACTCCACATGGTCTGTGTGGTGTAATGCTCACAGTGCTCAGGGCTTCGAGTGAATACCAGACAAGGAGCCACTTCAGTGATGGGGGAATTGATCTGGATCAAAGTTTGAGGGTGTGGTCCATCATGGCAGGAACTGCTTGGCCACAGGTGAGGCCACAACTGAGGTGACAAGCTTGTGGGTCTGCTGGTTTGCACGTGCATGGATCGGGAAGCAGAGGTGAGGACTGTGGTACTCGTCCATTTTCCCTCTTCTTGGTCTCAGTCAGCGGGACTGTGCCACCGTCATCCTGGGTGGGGGTCTCTCTCCTGAGGAGAGCCCTTCTGAAAATGTCCTCACAGATACACACAAGGTGTACATCACTGATACCCTAGGCACTTATTTCTTCATCAAATCAATTTTATAATACAAATTAACCATCACATATAGGGTTAGTCAGAGATTCTGGGTTAGGAGGACACAGGGCTGTCAATCAGCACACTCCAGTTCCTTTTTAATTTTTCTTTAAAATATTTTTATTAACCCGTTGGGAGTTTGTTACAATGTTTCTTAATCATATTCGTTCTTCCTCTGTCCACCCCTCCCAGGCCCACCACCACCTCCCTCTCCGCCACCTGCATGTCCTTTTGTTTAGTACAGGAGTGAGGCAACTTCCCTGCCAGTACTCTCCTGGGTGGGCGGCCATCGCTGCGATGTGAGGACCTTTTGGAAGCTTAAAAACAAACAAACAAAACAAAACAACTGATTCTGTTTTCTTCAGAATCCACAAGTTATCCATAGCTCCTTAGCTAGGGGTGGGGGCTCACGGCCCCCCTTTCCTCCGAGCTGGAATGCTGGCTGGCATTGAGCAGGCAGTGAGCAGGCAGATCATGAGTTCATCAGTGTGGTGGTCCAGTCAGGTCAGTAAGACAATGTTAGGCCAGTCCTTCCCAACCTCTGGCTCCTACAACCTTTCCACCCGTGTTTCCTTGATGACCTTTGAACCTTAGTGGAAGGGGCATAATACAGATGTTCTATTTGTAGCTGAGCACTCCATTGATTACTTGTTTTCTGCACTTTGCAAGTTGTGAAAACTGTTTCATTTGAGACAGGGTCTAACTCCGTAGACCAGGCTGGCCTGGATATCCGCAGAGCCTGCCCTTGCCTCTCAAACACCGGGATTGAGGGTGATCTCCAAATGCCTGCTGAGTGAGGTCTTTGGCAGTGGAGTTGCCTGCAAATTAACCAGGGTCCTCCAGTGATGCAGCTTTAGTGAATCAGCCCCAGTGTCGGACTGGGGCTTTTCGGTCCTCTAGCTGGCTGGGTCACCCAGGCCCCTGCCACACTCCAGTTCCTAAACAGGTACCTAGCCAGAACTAAACTCAAGATGCCAATCTATTCACCACATTAATTGTGAATCTTTTGCCAGAAAGAGATTCACTTTAAAATGTTTTTCTCTTTCTTAACTATTTCTTTTTTGCCAATAGACTGGCTTCAAGCTCATTATCTTCCAGCTTCAGCTCCTGGGTGCTCAGATTGTAGGCAAGTACTACCACATCCAGATCCTTTTTTCTTAACTCTTAGAATATATACACAGGAGAAGCCAATACACTCAGCTCCACAACCAAAACAAAGGAAAAAAAGAAGCCAACACTGAGGAAGTAAAAACTGAGAGATGGAGAGGGTCAGATTCCTCACAGTGTTCTGTGAGTGCCTGGTTCTAGCTGGTCTCAGAGCATCATCTCCTACCTCCATGGCCCTTTCAGTTAAATGGACCAACTAATTTATCTTGTGCTCAAGCTATCTTTAGTTGGATTTTTCTTTTTGTTACATTGTAAGGAGTCCCAATTCATACATGCTTCATAAAGGCCGGTTGATGATTGATTGGCTGTGGGTGTAGACTTCTGCCTAGGTGTATAAAGCCTAATTAGAGGCTCAGGGTGCTCTGAATGACCTTGAGGAAGACTTCCCTCTTGCCCTCTCTCGCAGTGCTCTGCTATTATTTTCTGTCTCTGGTGACCCAGTAGAGAAAAAGCCCAGCGGAGGGGTTGCTGATGCTTGGATGTCAATTACAAAGAAGTGAGGCTGATAGAAAGACATCCTTCAGTACAGGGTCCCACATGGTTAGGGCTGCTGAGAGGTGAAGGCGGTGCCTTCTAGGGAAACTGAGGCATGTGTCACTGATGGTATGAAAGCAACTACTGAGTCATAGAGTCACAATCTGGGACTCAGGAGGAGATGTCAGAGCTGGTTCACATCTCTCAGGATAGATCATGCTTCCAGACTCTCTTCCTGCTCATAAACAGCATGTAGAAGCCCTTGGGTGTAGCTGGCTTTTGCTGTCCTTGGAATAGAATCTTTCATATTTGGGAAGTTAGTCTTCACTCATCTGCTGTACATAAAGCAGTGGGGACAGAGTATATGTGTGGGGCTTTGGAGGTCAAAATTGGGCTTTTTTCTCGATAATGGGCGACCTTGGCAAAATCATATCTTAACTTTTTGTTGTCCTATGTGTAAGATGATGGTGACAGTTACAACTACTTCATTAACGTATGAAGCTTAAAACACTTAGCGCGGCCATAAAGAAGTGTGTGAATGTTGTCTCCACCCCGACTTTTTCTTTTCCTATAAAAGTTCAAACATTTTTTTATTTTGATTGTAAATTTTGGGTTCATTTTAAAAATTCACTTTTTAATTTTTTATAATCTATTCACACTATAGCCCCATTGTAGCCCCCTCCCTTGTCTCCTTCCAGTCCCATCCTCCCTCCCTCTCCCCGTTTCTTCCCCTCCCCTAGACCGCAGAAAGAGGGAGCCCTCCTCCCCTAACATATGATCCTAGCCTATCACGTCTCATCAGAATTGCCCCTGCTCCTACTTTTTATGCTTGTCAGTCTTTGGTCTGTGTGCTGGCTGGTTTTATGTCAATTTGACACAAGCTAGAATCATCAGAGAGAAGGGAGCTTCAATTGAGAAAATGCCTCTATAAGTTGGGCTATAGGCAGGCCTGCAGAATATTTTCTTAATTAGTGGTTGATGGGAGGAGGGCCCAGCCCATTGTGGGTGGTGCCTTCCCTGGGCTGGTGGTCCTGGATTCTATAAGAAAGCAGGCTGAGCAAGCCAAGAGAAAGCCAGTAAGAAGTGCTCCTCTATGACCTCTGCAGCATCTCCTGTCTCCAGGTCCCTGTCCTGCCTGAGTGACTCCCTTTGATGATAAACTGTGATATGGAAGTGTGAGATGAAGAAACCCTTTTTTCCCCAAGTATCTTTGGTCATGATGTTGTTATCACGACAACAGTAACCCCAAATAAGACAGTTTGAGTCCTGCATTTCTTTGAGACTGCCTTAGTGAGACCTTCCTGGTAGCAACACTGGATTCAGGTTGGAGAGGTTAGAGAAGGTCTCCCTGAGACCCCAAAGCTGATAGCAGAGCTGACAGCTAACTGAGACTTGGGATTTGAACTATCAAGGCCTCTGGCCACTTCCCAAAGCCAACAATATTCGATAAAAATCACGATACCCTCTGTCATGTCTCTTCTGGGGTCCTGCCTGCTGGTGCTCATTAAAGGCAGTTTTCTCTAGATTTCAGTTGGTGTTTTAAAAGCTTAGAGTCAAACACTGGTCTCCCAAAGGGCTGGATGCAGTTTCTTCAGTTTTCTCCCAAATCCCTGACCTGAATTTCCAGCAGCTGGGTTATTAGTGCGTCAACAAAACATGTGCCCAGGGGATAGAAAATCCATTCTTGTCCTTTGGTCATTTAGAAAACATCGAGAAGAGAGAGAGAGAGAGAGAGAGTTCTAGCTTCCAGCACACCCAGGCTTGAAAGCAGTGTCGCACCCAGAATCATGCTCTGTCCTACAGGTTTTGAGATTTAATGTGAGTGCGATAAAATTTACTCTGAAAGTCTCTTCTGTTCACTCTTATTCAGCATGAAGTCATCAAGGAATCATTGTTAGACACTGTTATCAAGTTTAGTTAGTGTTTCAAGTGATGGGTTTCATGCCTCTTGACCGTAGGTACCCCCAAATCTTCTTTTATGCAACTGCGCTCACATGCGCAATCCATCCCAACACATACATAATCAAAAATAATAAAAACAACTCTTTTAAAATTTTTTATCTTATTTTTATTAATTACAGTTTATTCACTTTGTATCCCAGCTGTAGCTCCTTTCCCTTCCCCTCCCAATCCTACCCTCCCTCCCTCTTCTTCTCCTATGCCCCTCACCCAGTCCAATGATAGGGGAGGTCCTCTTCCCCTTCCATCTGACCCTAGCCTATCAGGTCTCATCAGGACTGGCTGCAGTGTCATCCTCTGTGGCCTGGTAAGGGTGCCCCCCCCACCCCTTTCAGGGGGAGGTGATCAAAGAGCCAGCCTCTGAGTTCATGTCAGAGACAGTCCCTGTTCCCATTACTAGGGAAACCTCTTGGACACTGAACTGCCATGGGCAGTGGTTCTGTGCAGTGGTTCTAGGTTATCTCCGTGCATTGTCCTTGTTTGGAGTATCAGTCTCACAGAAGGCTCCTGTGCCCAGATTTTTTGGTTCTGTTGCTCTCCCTGTAGAGCTCCTGTCCCCTTCAGGTCTTTTTATCTCCCCCTTCTTTCATAAGATTCCCTGCAACTCTGGCCAAAGTTTGGCTATGAGTCTCAGCATATGTAAAAACAACTCTTTCAAGAATCCATCCTCATTACACATATTCTTAAAGTACTTTCAAAGTGCTTTTAGAAATCCTTTTGAAGTCCCTCAGTGATACAAGCTTGGGAGTATGGACTTTTGGATTCTGCTTTCAGCATGAGAGGCTTACCTAATGTCTAACAGTGAGGTACCCAGCAAGCCAGAGCCTGCCTGTTTTAGTCATGTGAAGTCTACCCTTGCCTCTTTTCCAGTATCTCTTCTATCTCTCTCTATCTCTATCTCCTCTATTATATCCCCTTCTATAGTTATATCCACTATATCTATATCATCTCTATATGTCTATCATCTCTATTTATAACTATCCATATACCTATTACCTACCTACCTACCTACCTATTTCTCTACTGACCTACCCATCCATCCACCCATCCATCTATCCACCCATCCATCCGTTGATCCATCCATCGATCCATCCACCCATCTTCCTGGACCCCTCAGAGTTTTCACTCTGGTGTCTTTCTTTTTGGCCATTGTATTAGTTTCATTTCTGTGATAAAAATGTCCTGACAAAACTGAAGGAAGACAAGATTGATGCGCTTCTCAATTTCAGGCTACCTTTTTATCACTTTGGGGATGTCAAGACAGGAACTTGAAGTACCATTGTCCTCTGTCAGCAGGGGCAGAAGAAACTCACTGATTCTTGCTCACTTGCCTTGCTTTATACTCGGGCAGTCTTCTCCGCTCTCACACAGCCCAGAAGCCAGCCTGTGAAATGGTAGATCACGCAGTGTAGGGCTGAGCCCACTTACATCAGTTAACAATCAAGACAGCATCCCACAGACATACCCACAGGCCAAGCAGATGCAAACAGTTCATCATCAAGACTCTCTTCCCAGGTGTCTCTGGGTTGTGTCAAATCGACAATTAAAACCAATCAGCACGGCTACCCACTCAGCTATCCTGCTGTATTCCAGGACTGTAGTCACCGAGGATGGAAGAGTTCATCTGAAAACCCCTGAAAACCATCTGAAAATCTCCTCTGACCCAGCTGTGCTGCCCCCCCCCCCATCCTCCTCCACTGGCGCCCATGCTACTCCTCAATCACCTCAGCTCGCAAGCTAACTTTGTCTTATAGATGTTTCTGGTAGCCTTAAGTGTTACCTTTTATGGGACAAGATCAAAGACAGGTTGTCAGAGACAGGAAGAGCCTGGCATAAAGGCTCAAAGGTCTTTGGGGGTCAGACTGTATGTATTTAAGGACCTGCTTTGTTTCTTGTTAGCCAAGTGATCTTGGGGCAGTTCATGAACTCCTGTTTGGTCTTAGTGTCCTGATCATTAAGTTACATAACTTCTAGGGTTGCTGTGACAATCCCGGGAGATAGTTAAACAGGTGTTCAGCAGAATGTATGTGACGTTTTGAGCATTAATTGGAATGACAAGTAGGCTTAACGTTTTATTTTACTTTTTAAAAAGATTTACTTTATTCTGAATTGTATGTGCTTATATGTATGTGCATGTGTTTCTGTATGTGGGTACGTGCATATGAATGCAGGTGCCCACAGGAGCCAGAGGAGGGCATCAGATTCCCCTGGGGGCTGGAATTATAGGTGGTTATGAGACACATGACATAGGTACTGGGAACATCACTCAGGTCCTCTACAGGAGTGTTGCACTCTCAACCTCTGAGCCCCCTTCTGGTCCCTAATTTATTTACTTAATTTTAGTTACATTTTTATTTATTTAGTGTTCGTGTGTGTGTGTGTGTGTGCATGTGTACATGTGCATATGTGTAGGTACACACACGCCTCTTCATGCATGCTTAGGTTAGAGGATAATTTGTGGGGTCTGGTTCTTTCCTTCCACCATGTGGCTCCATGAGGTGTGACAGCAGATGCCTTTGTCCACTGAATGCTCTCACTAGTCCAGAGGTAAGCCGAGGGTTCCTGGTGTTTATCTTAGCACCTGGCACAGGTGAGGTTCTCAGTCTGTAGCTATCAGCATCATCATCTGAATACTTTTCTTATTCTTGGTATGTCCTAAGAGTTCACCAAAGGTCTTGTTGAATCCTCTCAAAATCTCCCAAGAGAGCTAATCTAACTTGCTTGAAGACACCGTATATGGTAAAGCTAGGAGAGCTGAAATTCAGTTTTTTTTCCTTAGGGTATGGATGAATAGAGAAAGTTAGGGTATGAAATCTACATTGTCTGATTTCTAAGCTTGCCTTTGCTTGTTTATCCAGTGAAAGCCTGTTAATTTGTACGGTCTCCTTTGAGCCTCTCCACAGAGGGAAGCTGGGTGTGGTGGTTTAAGTGAGGCTAGCTTCCATAGACTCATATTTGAGTGCGCGGTGTCCAGCTGGTGGAACTTTTTAGAAAGGATTAGGAGGTGTGGCCTTGTTGGAGGAGGTGTGTCACTGGGGATGGGCTTAGAGGTTTCAAAAGCCTATGCCAGACCTAGTCTCTCTCTCTGCCTGATCCAGTAGCTCTCTGCTACTGCTCCAGAGTCATGCCTGTTACTACACACTCAGCCTTTATGGTCATGGACTAACTGAAACTGTAAGCAAGCCCCAAATTAAATGCTGTCTTTTATATCTTCCTTTGGCCATGATGTCTCTTCACACCGATAGAAGAGTAACTGAAACGTTGGTCAGTTCTGGGAACGCAGTGTGAAAAACTGGTATGCTCATAGGACATTGGCCAACTAGGAAACAAGCCCCTGTCATGTTGGGGAGGAATAAAGGGTGGGTACCAAAAGGGCACCTGTGAAGGGCAGGATGGCATAGACACTTTCTGGAGGCTTTGCTGTCTTCTCTGTGTTTCTATGAAGGAGAGAGTAAGGGAGAAAGAAAGAGACCATTAATTATGACATAGACCTATCATTTCTAGGGGAGATGGAAGCTAGACTTTGGAATATGCAGGGGGCTCACAGAAGGACAGGCATTCTAGAGAGTAAGCTTAGCAAGGTTAAAAGGGTGGGCATGGAGCTTCCTGGGGGATGGGCTGCCTTATGGTCTCAGAAGAAAGTATGAAGAGGACAGAGAAAGTGGAAGTGTGAGAGTGCCCATTAGGGAGGCAAGGCAGGCAGAGCAGAGTCAGCAACAACCGAGTCTCAGGAAGCGGTGTTTTGCCATGGCAAGGCCATATGAGTCCATAGTGATTTTCATCTTCTCATGGAACAACTTTTCAAATCAAAGGGAGATGTAGTTATCCCCATTTAAAAGACTGGAGAGCAGATTGAAGCCAGCTGGCCAAAATCTCCCAGGAAGAAAGTGATGGTGATGAGACTGGTCTCCACGCACGGGTCTTCAGGAGCAGGTAGGTACAACTATAATTTTATATAGTCACTCTTGCATGGGATATTTTATCCCTGTTCCCAATGTCATGTGGTCCCCTGTGCAGTGTTTGTGACACTCCTTTCCAGCTTTTGGTGCTGTCTTTTTGTCTCCTCAGCTAGACTCTGAGCCCAGGAAAGGCAGGGACCCCATCTTCCTGATCTTTGCCATACTGTGCCTCTTGCCCAGTACTGGTCCTGAGAGGGGGCTGCAAGTGTTCAAGAACAAATGAATGATGAAGCTTAATGAGTGCCCAGAGCACTCACGTGGAGTCCAGGGGGAGGAGAATGATGTACTTTGCACCAGCCACAAATTCCTCTCCCACTAGTAAAGCCTTGGGGGAAAAAAGGGCTGGGGAAGTGGGAGAGCCAGAGCCTTCATTTAAATTGGAAAAACAAGGCAGCAAGATTTATTATTTAATTTGAGAAAGATGTAGGGAAGAAGTTGCCTGCCATGTATTTCTTTCCAATTAATCCAGTGTTTCTCCAATTTTAGCTTTTCATATTTCATCTTAATGATCTCAGATTTGAGATCCAGCTCTCATATGATTTACTTAATATTTTTCTTTTAAAAAAAAAAGACCGCCTGCCTCTCAAAATGTGTGTGTGTATTTATTGTGAAAAGAATCTTTATAACACCCTGATAAACATGAAGCTGTTAGCACTTGCTTTAAAATGTGGGTGATATGAAAATAGGTGAAGTAATAATAGAAAAAGTAATTACGCTTTAGAAGATTACCAACATTTGGCCACTAAGGGACTTGAGCCAGGGCCTGTTTTGTTATCTAAGAAAGATAGCCAAGAAGTGACACATTGTGTGTGTGTGTGTGTGTGTGTGTGTGCACACACACAAATGTGTACTTGGGGGCTGGAGAGATGACTCAGTGGTTAAAAGCTCTTGCTGCTCTTGCATAGTACCCAAGTTCAGTTCCCAGCACCCACATCAGGCAATTCATAGTAACTATACTTTCTCATTGCATCTGATGGCTTCTTCTTGCTTCCAAAGACATTTGCACACACATGTACATATATGCACACATGGACACACATGCGTATATGAGAACAAAGAAAGCTTTAAGAAGTGGCAGGGCAATGGTTTGTATGTTTGTGTGTGTGAGTGGGTGCACATATGTGGGGGTACAGGTGCATGTGTGTGCACATTCATGTGGAGACCAAGCAACTGCCACCTCATGTGTCATTCTTTATGCACTGCCCACTTTGTGTTTTGACACATGGTTTCTGTTCTAGACCTGGCCGAGCTATACTAGACTGGCCAACCAGCAAGCTCTAGGGAGCTACCAGTGTCTGCCTCCCAAGTGCTGGGATTATAAGCACATGCCTTTCTGAGGTGGGTACTGGGATTCCACTCAGATCCTTGACTTGCAAGGCAAGCGTTTTACCAACTGAACTATCTCCCAGACCTCTTGTGTTGGGCACACTACTACCACACTGCTTTACAGTTAGAGGCATTTGGAGCCAGGTCTCACTAAAGGACTCACTACTCTGTGGTGTCATGTCTGAGATCTTTCTGCCCACGCACACTGTCTAGTCATGTTATATTGGTTAAAGGGCACTCCATCAGTAGATGTGGTGCTGTCTCTTCCTCACAGTGACATCTTAGACTAGTAAAAGTGATCTTCCTCCCAAACACCCAGGATGTTTTTCTTCCTGCCTTCCCTCACAGCCTCATTCTCAGAGGGCACGCTGCCTATGGCTGGGCCCTGATGTCAAAAGCCACCTCTGTTCCCAGACTTAGGGGGCTCAACCCAGGCCAAACTTGTGACTTCTGAGGTGAGCATTGTTTCTGGGGGAGCAGGTGAACTAAACCCATACGGGAACCCCTGCAAACAAGCAAACCTATTTGAAGTCACCTCTCAGCCCAGAATAGTTTATTCTGGTGAAATCTTTCTCCTGCCCCAATTCACTCACTGCAAAAACTAACATAATTTATCTTAGATGCGGACATCAGCTTGGTGTTGGCTTTTTTTTTCTTTTTCTGGCTTGAGCAACAGCTAAGCTCAAATCACTTGAAGGAAAAGAGAAGAAAAAGACTGCGTCATGTTGCCAATTTGCAATCTGGAAATAAAAATGAATGTGCACATTACCACAAAGGCTGAGAAGAGAGAGGCAGCAGGGGACTCCCTATCTCAGTTTCCTCCGCCCCTGCTTCTGTTGCAGTCACAGACAGGTTTGGGTTTAGACCTTTAGGATCAGGTGCTCCCCACGGGAAGGAAATGCGCGGGAAGGAATGGGACAGGGGAGAGAGGGTAGGCCTGTGGTCCCTCACTGTTACTTCCACAATAACTCAGGGGACAGGGAAGCTAAGCCTCCTTCTGCAGGTCAGAAATACCTCCAAGGTCACACACGTCCTCCTAATAGCAGAGTGAGCATTTGACGAAACCGCCCTGGTGCTAGCACTGTGCTATGCTATTTGTGGCTGCCCTGTAGAACTGGAGGTTTGGAGGTGACTCTCGGGCCCCCATCTCATACTCTCTCCACATCGGACTGGCCACAGGGTTCCTAGCAGGTTGGGCCTCCTTCTGTGCTCTGTGGTTGGGAAATCAACCCATTTCAAAGAAGGGCATTAATGGAGAGCTGTAGCAAAAATGACTCTCTTAGGTCCAGGAAGATGGCTCAGTTTGACAAAAATACTTGTCACATAAGCATGAGTTAGGATTCCCCACTGTTCATGGAAACGTCAAACTGAGTCCATAGCATGTGTCATTTCAGAGCTGAGGAGGCAGAGGCAGGAAGACGCCTGGTGCCTGAGGCTTGCTGGCCAGTCTGAGCAGAATTGTTGGGCTCCATGCTCAGTGTGAGAACTTGTCTCAAGAAACAAGGTGGAGGGTGATTGAGAAGGATGCCTAATGCTCAACTCTGGCCTTCACGTGAGCACACACGTGCCCTCCCAAAACATAACAAGACAAAACAAAATGAGAAATGGCCTCCATTTTCTCTTTTCCCCATGACGTCTTTGAAAATCTCACCCAAAGACCTTTGGAATAGAGGTCCTTATCTCAACTTCTGTTCAAAGAAATGACAAAGCAGTCATTTCTTTCCTTTCGTACAAATGTAGGCAAGGTAAGATACATTTTCTTCCACCCATGAACAAGTATCTATCACTCTACCCTAAAAGGACATCTCTATTCCAGCCCTCCAGGGCTCAGGGAACATCATGGAAGGTGAAGGGTTGGGTGCAGAAAGACTGCAAGAGTGTGTGGGGGTGGGACTGAGCGCAGCTGTGGAATGCTGTTGCATCCGTGAACTCACAGCAACAGTGGCCACGCAAGACCTGCACAAGATAGAGCCCACCACCGTTCCACTACGGACAGGGGAGGGATCCATAAGGCCCTGGCCCCAGAGCAGTGGTTCTCAGCCTTCCTAATGCTGTGACCTTTTAGTACAGTTCCTCATGCTGAGGTGACCCCCCCCCCAACCATAACATTATTTTCGTTGCTACTGCTTAACTCTAATTTTGCTATTGATACGAAGTGTAATGTAAATATCCGTGTTTTCTGGTGGTCTTAGGCCACACTTTCTTGCCTTCTGGATTAATTTTTTTTTTAACCCATGAGTGGGGAAGCCATTTATTATGAAGCAGAGAGAAGACTCCAAGGTGATTTATTCAGGCCAAGCAGGGTCAAAGGCCTGTGTAGGCCAGGTCAACGGTATTCCCTCCCCAGGATGGATGGACAGCTTGGCCAAGACCCCCAAAATTGCAGAGCCTTATTAAAGGCTGTGTGCAGATGGTGGCCCTGCCTTCCCTCCCTGTGATGCATTTGTCTTCAGGGCTGGGAACATGCTGGGATAGAAGCAGATGGCTGGGGTATCCCAGGCTGCCTGTCCAGTGAGTAACGGTCTCCTGTCAGCAGCTGCTGGGTGCTACTGAGGATGCTTCTGACAAAGAGAGGCTAAAGCCAGGATGTGTGTGTGTGTGTTCTTTTACAACATCGTACATATGCACAACATTCTTTGACCAAAGAATTATTATTCTATTATTATTCTTATTATTCTCTTTCTATTGCATCAAACCTACTTTCCCCTTTTGTAACCTCCTGCATTTAACTAGGGGTATGGTGTGTGGTTATTTGCTTTAGTGGCAGCAATGAACTAAAACACATACCACTGAGGAATATGGCCTCACTCCCTGTAACTGTCTGTAGATCATCTGAGAGGGGCTGGGGCTGTATGAATTCCTTCCCCGTCCATGATGCAATGCTGGTGGGCTCAATTTTGTGCAGGTCTTGGGTAACCACTGTTGCTCTAAGCTCATGGATGCAGCTGCCATGCTATGTCCGGAAGACAGTGTATTAGAGTAGTGCTTATTCCCACGCTCTTACATTCTTTCTGCCTCTGTGATGTGCTCCGGACTTTGAATGGCTGGAAGAGGTTTTCTGCTTAGGGCTGAGCACTGAACAATTACTTGTTCTAAGCACTTTGCCTGCTCGTGAGTCTCTGCACTGTCACCTACTCTGACCAAGGTTGATAGCAGCAGTAATCTACGGTATAAACACAAACGTTTAGAAAGTAGTTTGGCATTATGTCCATAGCCCCCTCCTCCCCAGGCCTCCCCAGCTATGAGCTTTTGTACAGGTTTAGAAGGTCAAATATGAATGGAATAGAACTCAAGTCCAGCCAGAAAGTGGTTGATCACTCCCATAACCATCCTGTCACTATTGTATCCATGGGCACATCTTGCCAGGCGTATTGGTATTATGATTCACAAAATTCATAGCTGGGGGGAACCATTGCTGATTTTTCCCTCCCAGCCACCTGCATACCACCTTCCAGAACTTTGAAATCTTGATATTTTTTTTTTTCTGTGTGGGCCTTCATCTTGTTTTGCTCAGGAGGAACTGATAGTACCAATCCTTCCTGATCTTTCAGTGCTTGGGAAAGAAAAGCATTCATTAGATCTTCATTCTTTGTTGGAACCTTACCACCATGTCCCTTGGTTGATGGCCACAGAAGCTACTTGGCTTCTGCCATGGAGAGGAAGCAGGCAGCATTTCTTTCCTGGGACTCACACACACCTCTTCATGCAGCTTGGTTATTTGTCTTTTTTTTTTTTTTTTTAATCTCGGCACCGTCCCTGGTCATGGCCCCTAACTCCAGTTCTTCAACACCAGTCATGCCCTGTCAGGGACTGCCTGGATGCTTCAAGCTCTGTCACAACTGGAACCCTGGGGTTCATTTCCTGGTGCATTGGTTCTACCAATTTCAAGGTCGTCTTTTAGGATCCCATTCTCTAAGAGCAACCTGAACTCTTTATTTCTGGGCTATCTATCCAGCTTCTTAAGCACATGTTTTTGAAGCCTACATATAAAATATAGGGTGCTGATGTGGTCTGAGTGCTCCTTCTAAATTCTCATGTTGAAACTATTCCTCAGTGTGGGAGTATTAAAAACTGTGGCATTTAGAGATTAAGTCACACGGGTTCTGTTCTCACTAATGTGGTTGTGCCCTTACAAGGCTGCAGGGAGGGTATGGGCCTTCCCTATGTAGGGACAGCTAGAAGACATCATCATTGAGACAGAAAATCAGTCTCTTCAAATGCAAGGTCTACTGTTGCCTTGACCTTGGCCTTCCCACCCTCCAGAGCTGTGAAACACACATTTCCATTGTTTTATTTTAATTTATTTATTTTTATCTCAATCACAGGTTAGGTACTTTGAATCCCAGGCATAGCCCCCTCCCCCATTCCCTCCTACCCTCCCACTCCCTCCCTCATCTCCCTCTTCCCCACCCCCTCCAAGTCCACCAACAGGGGAGGACCTCTTTCCCTTCCATCCAACCCCAGCTTATCCTGTCTCCTCAGGGCTGGCTGCAATGTCCTCCCCTGGGATCTAGCCAGCCTGTCACTCCCCAGCTTGTATGGGGGAGGGTCAAAGAGTCAGCCATCAAGATCATGACTGAAACAGTCCCTGTTTCCCTGAATAGGGTCTTCAGTCCTACACCAAGTTATCATGGGCCCCATCTGTGCGGGGGTTCCAGTCCACATCCACACATGGTCCTTGATTG
>CM053757.1:42405151-42456121 GCA_028658305.1 Pachyuromys duprasi
ATGGTGTCCTGATTTTTGTTGGGTGAGTTCTTTCGCCGATTTCTGGGCATTTGTTTATATATAATCAGGGAGCTGTTTGTGCTTTAAGGCTGTACTTCAGTCTGAATCTGTCAATCTCTTGTGTCAGGAGTATTCTTCAAGAAGATCAGGGATTTCCGGTGGTTTGAGGTGTGTATTTTGTCTCAGTTGAACTCTGTTGTGGGCTCTGTGTGCCCAGCTTTGTGCTCTGTGCTAGAAGCTGTGAGCACTGCAGGCTGGTCACCCCTCTGGTCTGGAGTCTTTACTCCTCACTCTGTGCTAGAGTCTGAGTGTCCAAGTTTGAGATGTCAGCTGGGGGCTGTGGACTCTGCCCTGTGCTTGCTGCTAAGGGCTCTCCCCTGGAATGGAGATTTGGCGCGTCCTTCTGTGCCAGGGGCTGTGCACCACGGTCTGAGATGATATTGGGGCACACACAGTGGGTTTGGGTTGGTGTGCATCCGCTGTATGCAGGGCTGCCTGAAATGGTGCCCGAGGCCTTCTCTGTCTGGCCCGTGGACAGACACTGGAACTGGGGTTTTTGCTGGCGGATGCGTGCAGCTTTCGCCTTCAATGTGCGGTCTGGTCAAGATGGTCCCAGGATCCTCTCAGTCGTGGGTTGAGACAGAACTGGGGTTCTTCCCAGAACCACCGGCGGACTCACACACTGACTGAGTTTTTGCTGGCGGAAGCATTCGGCGGGTGCCCCCGCAGTGTGCAGACTGGTCAAAACGGTCCCCCAATCCACTTAGTCTGGTGTGGTTCCGATGATTGGTCCGAGCCCGCAGCACACCCGCGGGTCGAAGCAGAACCCGGGTGCAGTGTGAGCTCGCAGGGTGCAGTTCAGTGAAAACGGCACCAGGTTCCTCCTGAGACTGCCCGCGAGACTGTGTGATCCAGTCTACAATGGCGGGTGTGGGCATCTAGCGCGGCCGCTTGTCCAGATCAGAGCTGTGCGCCGCTGATCACCGGGAAATTTCTCCAGGTAATAACTGGGTGTCCCTAGGGTTTTCCCACTTGATTTTCTCACCATAGGAGTTCCACTCACCTGGCACTCACAATGCTGGCGTTTTAGGTCCCAGAGTCCAGTCTCCTGGTCGCTGCGTTGTTTCTGCTCTCCTACTCCTCAGACATAGTGTTCTCTCATGGCAGCCATCTTGGATCCCCTTTCCATTGTTTTTGAATGACTCCATTCATGGTGTTTAGTTAGAATCTCAGAGGTGCCTTTGTGTTTTGTTGAGTTGAGGGAGAGCTTCGGTTGTCCCTGGTCATATTTGAGAGTAAATGTGGAAGAGAAAGAAACCAGGACTCAAGTCTGGCCTGGGTGGGAATTCTGCCTTTGTTTCTCACTGGCTGCAGGACTCTGAAGTAAAGATCTAACCCGAGTCTCGGTTTCCCACTTGGGGGAAATGCTTAGGTTATTTCAATGCAGAGGTACCCCCACCCCTCTATCCTCACTCTCCTCTCTCTCCTTGTCCTTACCTCTCCTGTTGCTGTCTGGGAGAAGGGTCTCTCTGGACCTCCAGACCTACCTCCAATGGTCTCAGCTGGTTGCTAATTCTGGCACAATGTCAAGGAGCTGGTCCCCTGGGGGATCATCTGTAGGACAGCCGAAGCAAGGGGAACTTCAAAGACCTGGATGTGGTCTCAGCGGGCTCTCTACTGGGATGGTCGGTAGCCTGTGAGAGCCCCCATCTGTGTTTGTTGTTGCACTCTCCCACAGCTTAGCGCTGGTGAAGAGCTAAGCACAGCTTTCCGGCTGGAAGTGCTGGGTTGCTGGCTCAACTGGTAAAGCGCTTTTCTTGCAAGCACAAAGACCCGAGTCCACCCCTCTGCCTCCCAGAACCCACACAAAAGGGCTAGGTCTAGGGGAATGCACTTGCAATTTCAGTGCAAGGGAGCCAGAGATAGGCAGATCGCTGGCGCTCCCTGGTCAGCCAACTTAGCCTATTCAGTGAGCTTGGCTTGAGGACAGTAAGAGATTCTTGTCTCAAAAAACAAAGTGCAGAGGGTCTGGGGAGATGGCTCAGCAGTTCAATGTTCGCCCTGCTTTGCCAGAGGACCCAGGTTTGATTTCTAGCACCCACATGACAGCTCACAACTGTCTAGTTCTAGGGGACCCAACACCCTCTTCTGCCTCTAGGAGGCACCAGACATGCATATGGTCCACAGACAAAACACCCATATACATAAAATAAGACAAAATAATTAAAACAAAAAGTAAAGGAGCAGAGTATCTGAGGAACAAGAGCTGTGACTGATCTTTGGTGCCTTCATGCTTGTGTACACACACACACACACACACACACACGTGCACTTGTACACACACAGAGACAAACAGAAAGAGCAAGAGAGATGAGATTAACCTTTGGTATCCAAATGCATGCGTGCACACATGTACACACAGAGAGGGCAGGGCATGGGGTAAAGGTAGGGAAAGGAAGGGAAGGGGAAGTAGGGAGGGAGAGGAAAAAGGAGAAGGAGGGAGAAAAAAAGAATATAAGAGAGAATACAAGTGACTTTTCCAAGGTCATTCAGTGGCTGGGACACACTCCAACCTGAGCTCACTCCCCACACAAGGAATGGGGTGTAAAGTGTCAGGACCAGTAGGTATTTTCACATGAGGAAAAGGGGAATTTGGTTCATAGGGAGCTCAGTTTTCTTCAGATTGTTTTGACTGTTTACTCCATGAGTTCTCTTCTGGACCTTGTTTGTGTAGCATCCGTCAGATTGGATGTTTCTTACCGTTCTTTTACAATTGATGAACGAGACTGAACACACACATATGCACACCCCCCCCCCCCCCAGTTTCCTTCAGAGTCCGTGGCTTGGCTTCTATGCCTTTTCCAGGGTCCATCCCCTGGGTGAGTTTTTAAGCATGATGAATTACTGTGGTCAGTCACAGCAGCATGCTGTGCCCAGGGGAGCGGGTCCTTGGCTTCTTGATCAGCCTGCTGCATTTGCAGACACTGTTGCTGCTGTCGCGGCCGCTGCTGCAGCATCCTCTCTATTCAAACAGAGACATCACAAATCACAAAGAGGACATGTCCAGTCCCTGGCTTGGCAGAGCAGAGACAGAGGAGAGGTAGGTGTCACAGCCAGCTGGCCAAAATGGCTTCTGGTCATCTGGGGGTTGGATCCCGTCCCTTGGACCTGCTGGGCTTTGCAGCATCTCTTATAGGACAAACTCCAGTGGATTCTGGGTTGTGGATGTCCCCACGATGGGAGCTACTCACAGAGTGGTGCCGTGCTGGTTGTTTATGGCTGTCTACAAGCATTTGTAGAATGAGACATTTACACTGTGTGCTATGCAGTATCCAGAATAGGAGGGCAAGTTCCTGGCTTCCGAGTTTGTATTCTGGTAGAGTTGCAATCCTCTGGGAGAGATGTCACCAGGCAGTACATTAATCCAAACAACAAATGCTTCAGATGCCTGGTGAGTTTGGCTGATCACGGTTGCAGGTTACTGGCCAATGAGCTCTGACCCTGGAAGATGGGGAAATCTTTGCAGTGTGCGGAAGGTTGTTCATTGCCTGCTTGGTGTGGGAAACAGTCTTCCCCTGTGGAGGAGACCTGAGTATGACCCCACTTTGCAGACCAGCTGCAGGCATAGTGAGCCCAAAGGCTCCCTAAGGCTGGTAGGTGGTAAGGCTAGCAGTGAGCCCCAGGTTTTCTTGAGTTGGCGTGGTGATTCTGGTGAGTTTCAGCTGGAACTTGGATACAGGCTGGGCCAAGGAAGACAGATACATTCAGATTGAACATCACTGTCAAAGGACTGGACTTAAGTGTTTCAAATTTCCCTCCTCTCTTCAAGTTAAAAGAAAGGAGAATCCACACAGTACAAGTCTCCCTGAGGCCTTCTAGACTGTCAAGCTGTTCAAAGCAAGGGTGCTGACTTCTCCACCATTAAATAGATGCCCGAAGAAGAACAAAAAGTGATTCTTCTTCCCAGGACCCTTTGCTCCACCTGCCATTTGTGGCCCAGCCGGGTTTCCCCATTGACTACCTGAATGGCTCAGGTGAACTATCAACCCTCCCCAGGCCCAGTTTCTTTGAACATGAAGACCGTAATAGTAGCCACATTTGAGAGTGTAGGGGGGGTTAAATATGTAGGTGACCCCTTGAGTCGATTCCTCAGAAGAATTAACTTTGCTCTTAAATGTATAAGTGCATGCAGGGGTGCATGCCTTTACATGCGCATGTGCAGACGTCTGCCTGTGCATGCTGAGGCCAGAGATCAACCTCAGATGTTTCTCAGACACCGTCTACTTTCTTTTTTAATTTTAAAAAATTTATTACAATTTATTCACTTCGTATCCCAGTTGTAGCCTTCTCCCTCATCCCCTCCCAATCTTGCCCTCTCTCCCTCATCTCTTCCCATGCCTCTTCCCCAGTCCACTGATAGGGGCAGTCCTCCTCCCCTTCCATCTGACCCTAGTCTATCAGGTCTCATCAGGACTGGCTGCATTGTCTTCCTCTGTGGCCTGGTAAGGCTGCTCCCCGCTCAGGGGGAGGTGATCAAAGAGCCAACCCCTGAGTTTATGTCAGAGACAGCCCCTGTTCCCCTTACTACGGATCCCAGTTGGACAATGAGCTGCCAACATCTGTGCAGGGGTTCTAGGTTATCTCCATGAATGGTCTTTGGTTGGAGTATCAGCCTCAGAAAAGACTCCTGTGCTCAGAATTTTTGGTTCTGTTGCTCTCCTTGTGAAGCTCCTATCCTCTCCAGGTCTTCCTATCTCTACAGAAGGCCCCTGAAAGACTCTACCCAGCAGGGTATTAAAGCAGATGTTGAGACTCATAGCCAAACTTTGGCAGAGTGCAGGGAATCTTATGAAAGGAGGGGGAGAGAGAAAGACCATCTACTTTCTTTTCAAAGACAGTTATCTCTGGATTTTACTACATTGCCTGGAATTTACCACATAGGCCAGGCTGGCTGGCCCACAAGCCCCATAGATCCTTCTGTCTCTACCTCCCCAGTGCTGGGATTATAGGTTCACACTGCCATGCTTGGCTTAAAAAAATATATGTATATATGTGTATATTTACATACATATATATGTATATATGGGGACTGATCAATTCCAAGGATTGAACACAGGTCCTTATGCATGCAGGGCACGTTCTTTACCAGCAGAACCATCTTCCTAATCTTCCATGCATATTTTACTTAGATATGCAACCATAGTTCTGTGTTGCTATGCTTATTTAATTACCACAGTATACAGAATGTTTTTATTAGACATTCTAGAAACCCTGGGACATGACACAGATGGGCTGCTGAGAGGCTTTCATGCTAACATGGGCATGGCCTAAAGATTGTTAGCCCCCTGCCCCAGCCACTTCAGTTCTGGGATTACAGGTGTTCACCACCGCACCATTTGAATTTCTTATATAAGTATTGAACTTATAAGTTATTGCACTTAACACACCAAGTTGTCCGAACATCTTTGTCATCAGCCTGATTGCGAGGTAACTGGGTTCCCCATCAACCTTCTACTCTAAGGGGTGGATCACCTTGTCGGGTTCACATTTTCACTGTTGCTTGAAAAATTAAAAGTTGTGTTTTTTTTTTTCAAATCAATTTCTCCCCCCCTTCTCTGTGTGTGGTATGCATGCCACAGTTCCCATGTGAAGATCAGAGGAAAACTTTAGGTGTTGGCTTTGAGGGATTCTCTTGTCTCCGCCTTCCATTTCACTGTAGGACCGCTAGGATTACATATGCATGCTATCATGTCTGCCATTCCATAGCTTCTGGGGAATCTGAACCTAGGTATTCATGCCTGCATGACTTTGTCTATTGAACTGTCACCCCAGCCCAGTTGTCTAATTCTGTTCCTTTTAGGCTTCCTCTTAAAAAAATATATATATATCTGACTGCCTTTCTCACCACCCCTTTCTTTCTTCTATTTTAAAAATAGAACTAGGACCCTTCAATATGGACACATGTGGAGGGCCCCAAATTTAGTTGCTGTAACAGTTTGGAGCTGTACTGACGGCATGGAAATCAATGGAGATCTTTATAAAAATATAGATTCCAGGGTTCCACTCCTGTGAATTCTGATTTTAAGAGGTCTGCAGAAAGATATGAAGAAGCTTCTCATCTCTAAAATGGAGTCGCTAAGCTCAGCCGGTTCAAGGAGAAAGTGTCTTTCAAGCCATTGCCACTTAATGGCGCAAGAGATGAAGTTTGCATTGCTGCCTGTCCCTTCTGCGTGGGATGGCAGCCTGGGAAGAGCAGGGGTGAGAGAAGCAGAAATGAGGTGGAGATCTTCATGGACTTGAGCTCTCTTCCCACTGGAACTTGAGCTGTTCTCTTGCTGGTCCTGGTCTCCCACATGGCCTGCATACCCAGGGCTTCACACTGTAGCCTTTGCTTCCCCTGTGATGATTCCCACTTAACATTCCCTGATTACACTTCCCAGGTTTTCGCTCAGCATACGGTGTTCAGTTCCCATCCTCCAGAAGGCTGGGTTAGGTGGAAGAGCCAGTCAGATGGCTAGACTTTCTAGATAAGTTCTGCTAAGGCCTCCATTTTCCAGACTCTAGAAGCACCCGCCTAAACTTTTGTGCCTGCTTGTTAGACAGCAGCTCTGGAGATCCCGCTGACAGATTTCAGATCACGTGGGCTGGAAACTCAAGAGTGATCATTTTAAACAACTCTGAGGGGATTTTGCTATCAGTAGCCCAGGGACCATAGGTGGAGAGACACTGTGAAAAGCCCTGTAAACCCAATGGGAACTAGAGGGTCAGGAGGGTCAGGGCACAGGCTAGCAAGATGACTCAGTGGTTACGTGCACTGGCTGTCTTTTCAGAGGACCTGGATTCAATTCTCAGCACCTACAGGGCCACAATCTAACTCTCCTTGAGGAGGGCTGATGCCCTCTGTATGCAGAATAGTTATTATAGCCAGGCATATCGGTTTAATCCTAGCACTTGAGAGACAGAAGCAGGTGGATCACTGTGAGTTTGATAGGGGCAGGCTGTGTGTGTGTGTGTGTGTGTGTGTGTGTGTGTGTGTGTGTGTGTGTGTGTGTGTTATTTCTTCTTGGGCAGAGCAAGTGGCTCAGAGTAGACCTCAGATTTCAGATTGTAGATTCAGACTGTTTGCAATCTCAGTGTTTAAGTTAATCACATGAAGGGTGCTCAGGTGGAAACAGAGGTACCCGGTTTGCTCACTTAGCATTCTTGCTTGTGTCTGTAAGCATGCTGGGGACTCCTGCCTCCTATATCTACATACAACCCTAGAATTCTTCAGTAAAAGCATTAAAACTCATAAAAAGGACATTAGTATTGTTTTGTGGGTGGGAACACAGGTATGCTGGTCAGATTCTGTCCTTCCACCACGTGACTCTTGGGGACTGAACTCAGATCATCAGGCATGGCAGCAGACGCCTTTATCTCTTGAGCCATTTCACTAGCCTCCGATAGAATCATGTTGAAAATCATTGGACGCGGTGGTGGTTGAGAGTCTCCACGCTCAGTGATTCTGAGTCTGAGTCTTCTCATTTAGACACAGACCTACACCCCAGGCAGCCTCTTTTGAAGAACAGAGACTGAGAATTCTGCCAGGAGTCTCATCTCCCACCTCCAGCAGTGCGAATCTCAATGCCTGTCTGCCGGTGGCTGGAGGTGGACTGTATGAGCTCCACGCAGAAAATTCTAGAAAAACGTTGTCTGACCCGGAAATGTACAAACTCTTTATGTGTAATTATTTCCAACAGTATACCAGTTATTTAGAAGGTGTTTGTATTGCATCAGGCGTTATAAGTCATCTAGAATCTAATTAACTATATAAAGGGTTCGTGTCTTGTGCCAATCCTATGTAATTTTATCTTTTAAATACTTAAAAATGTTTTCATTTCAAGTGGTCGATTTTCTGTTTTTGTTTTTATGGCATAGTTAAAATTATATACAATTAAAACATTAGTTTTTATGTGTATGAGTGTTTTTGCCTGCAGGAATGTGTGTGTGCTGTCTGTGTAGTGTCTGAGAAGGTCAAGAGAGGATGTCAGAATCCCTGGAGATGGGGTTACAGGGAGTGGTGAGCTGCAATGTGGGTGCTGAGAATAGAACCTGGGTTCTCTGGAAAAGCAGCCAGTCGTCTTAGCTGCTGAGTTGTCTCTCCAGGCCCTTTTTATAATTTTATTATTATGTATTTATAGCCTGTGACAGTGGGCTTCACTGTGACATTTTATTCCTGCTGAGAAAGGAATTGGAAAAATAAACCCACTTACAACAGACCCTTGCCCCCAAAGAATAAAAACATCCAGAAATACACCCAAATGAACAAAGGAGAAAGCTTCTACAATGCAAGCTATTAAACGTTGAGGAGAGAAACTAAAGAATGCTTCAGAACACACTAAAGATGGAGGAAACCCCTTGTTTGTGGATTGGCAGAATTAACATGGCCCAACGGGTGTAGTACTGAAAATGATTCAGATTCAGTTCAATCCCCACCAAAATTATTAATGACATTCTTGACAGAAATAGAAAATATAACTCCAAAATCCACACAAAAACAAGAAGTTCTCAAGTAGACAAAACAATCCAGAGTGAAAAGAGCAATGTTGGAGGCACCACTAGTTATTCTAGAACGATATACTAACACAAAGGCAGTTTTGCATTCTTGCTGGAAGGCTGACAGGCTTGATCTTGTGCAGGGAACACAGTTCCGTGAGCTCAAGAGGGCAATGGTCCCTTATGTCCCCAAGATAGCATTTCACACTCCTCATTTTTGGCTCTTACATTCTTTCTGCCCTCCTCTGTGATCCTTGTTGGGAGACTCCTAAGTGATGCACCCAGTCTCATTGCTTGCTGTCGATACCTTTAGGTTGTTTTCAGTTCTTCTTGGTTCGTTTTTGGTGGGTCATGTAATATTGTACAGCTTACCTATTTCTTCTGAGAAAATTTCAGATTGCTGCTGCAAAAAGTTTTAAAACGCTGATTGGTGATTTTCTGTATTTCAGTGGAAGTGTTGCAGTATTCCCTTTCACTCTTTCAGTGATACTGTTGTAGTATCCTCCTTTCAAGCCTAACTATTTGGTTTTTCTCTCCTTTGGTCGGTTTGACTAAAGGTTTGTTCATCATTCGTTTTTCACAGGTTTAACTCTTTATTTCACTGGTCCTTTTTAGTGTCAGTTTATACTTTAGCTCTTTACTTTCAGTCCTGGTATTTATAATTTCCTTTAAAAAATAATTTCCTTTTTAAAAATAGTTTTGAATTGGGCTTGATCTTGTTTTTCTAAGGCCTTAGAATGCATCATTAGGTTATTAATTTGAGATCTCTCTCTCTCTTTAAAGATGTAGCCAGTTATAGCTATAAAAATTCACTCAGAATTTTTTTTTTGCTATGCCTCACAAATTCTGGTATCTTTGTTTTCAGTTGATTCCAGAAGAATTAACTTCATCTTTGATTTCTTTAATACTCTAGAGATTAGTTAATATGGTATTATTCAATATCTACATGTCTGTATAGTTTCCCTTGCTGTGGGTTTCTGTTATGATCTGATGAAATGTAAAAAGAATTATCTTATTTTTCCTATTTATCAAAACTTTCCTTGTGTTACAAGTGCTATCTATTTTGTGAGATGTTTAAAAGAGCAACTAGTTGGGTGAAATGTTCTGTTCATCTCTGTTAAGCGCATTCAATCTATAATGTAGTTTAATTTGATATTCCTTTCTGATTACTCTCCCCCCATAACTTATGATTTGTTGAGCTGGTGTAATGAAATCACCTAGGGCTATTATTATCTTGGGCCAAACTGTCCCTTTATTGTCCATAGCATTTGTATGTTCCAATTGTGCAGAACGACATTTGTTGCATGTGCTTTTGTGTATCACTTAAAATGCGCAGTGATCCTCTTCATCTACTCTCATTCATTTTGGCTTGAAGTCTGATTTGTCATACATGAGTACAACTATGGTGTTTGGGTTTAGTTTTCATAGAATACCATTCTTTACACTGTCACCTGTGATTTGCATGTCTTTGCTGGTTAAGACGTGTTTCTTGCAAGCTGCAAAGAGCTGGTTTAAGGATTTTATTTTTAATTATGTATATATGTGTGGGTATACATGTGTGCAGGTGCTCACGGAGGGCAGCAGAGGGTAACAGACCTCCTGCATCTGGTGTCACAGGCATTTGTGAGCAATTCTGCGTGGGTGCTAGGAACTGAACTCTGGAAGAACAATAAATGTTCTTAGCCACCAAACTATCTCTCCAGCCCTTTGATTTATTTTTCAAATCTAGTTAGCCAGCCTGTATCTTTAATTGAATAATAAAGTCATTTATATTCAAGTTTATACTTGAAAGGTGTGCCTTACTTCCTGATATATATATATATATATAATTTTTTTTGCAGTGTTGAGTTTTTCCTTGTGGCTGTTTTAGCACTGTTTCCTTTTCCCTGTGTGCTTTTGCTTATTTCCTCTTTTTCTTTCATTTTGACAAGGTCTCGTGTAGCTCAGGCTAGCCTCACACTTACTAAGTTAGAGACTGGCCTTGAACTCCTGATTCTCCTGCCTACATCTCTGGAGTAGGCAAGAATTTCCTGTGCTTGTGGTATATGAGTGTGTGTATGTGTATCTTCTCTGTCCAGCATTCATTCAAATATCTTCTGTCATGCTGACTTAAGTGCACAATCCTTTTAGTCTGTACTTATCTTGGAAGATCTTTATTTCTTCATTGGTTCTGAAAAGTAACTGTTTGAGTATAGTAATTTACTTTGGTGATTATTTTCATTTAGATTCTGAAATATTTCACTGCAAATCCTCTGTTCTTCAGTGTATCTGTTGAGAAATCTGCTGTCCCACATTTGCTTTTGTAGCTCTGCAGCATTTCTCCCTTGTAGCCTTTGCCATTCTTTCGTTGTCCTACAGTCTCAGCATTTTAAGTAGGATTTGGCCAGTGCTTCTTTTCTGGTAAGTTTATTTGGGGTTCCAAATGCCTTTTGTATCAGGATGTCTGTATTTTTATCCCAAAATCTGGGGTAAATTTCTGCTGCTATTTCACTGGATATGTTTTATATACTTTTATTGGATTCTTAACACATATTTTGAGTTTCAAACATGGATGTTTGATTGTTCAATCATGTTTCAAAAATACAGCATATTCTCTTCATGTTTTTTTCTAATTTAATTAATTAATTTTATTTATTTTATATACCTGTCATAACCTTTCCCCTCCTCTCCTCCCAGTCCCATCTTCCCTCCCTGTTTCCCCTATTCCTTCCCATGCTTATCAGAGAAGGGGAGCCCCTCACCCAAATAAGCTACCCAGTATTTCAAGTCTCAGTAGGACTGAGTGTACCTTCTTTTCCTGTGGCCTGTTGAGGCAGCCATGCCAGGGACAAGTGATCAAAAACAGGCAACAGAGTCCATGTCAGAGTCAGCCTCCATTCTCCTTACTAGAGAAACCATATGATGACTGGACTTCCCATTGGTGCCATATGTGTAGAGAGCCTAGATCCAGTCCATGCATGGTCCTTTGTTGGTGCTTCAGACTCCACAGGTCCCCATAGGTCCTGGTTAGTTGGCTCTTTTGGGCTTCTTGTAGTGCTCCTGTCCCCTCTGGTTCCTTCTATCTTTTCTCCTACTCTTCCACAAGACTTCCTACACTGCACCCGGTGTTTGGTTGTGGGTCTCTGCATCTGTTTCCATCAGCTGCTGGGTGGAGCCAGTCAGAGGACAGTGATGCTAGGCTACAGTCGGCAAGCATAACAGAGTATTGAATATCGTGTCAGGAGTTGGATGTCTCCCATGGGATGAGTCTCAGTTGGGCCAGTCATTAACTGGACATTCCCTCAATCTCTGCTTTAATTTTATATTTAATTATATGTGTGTGTGTGTGTGCGTGTGTGTGCGTGTGTGTCTATGCATGTGAATTCAGGTCTGTGGCAGTCAGAAGAGGGAATTAGATCCCCTGAAGTTTAAGTTTATAGGCATTGTGAGTCACCTAACATTGGTGCTGAGAACCACACTCAGGTCCTTTGGAAGAGAAGAAGTGCTATCTATCTATCTATCTATCTATCTATCTATCTATCTATCTATCTATCTATCTATCTATCCATCCATCATCTATCTATCTATCTATCTATCTATCTATCTATCTATCTATCTATCTATCTATCTATCTATCTATCTATCTATCGTCCCCTGAACCTTTTCTAGCATGGAGATCGTCTGTATGTCCTGAAATGTTCTCTTGGTGAGACCATGCTGAAAATTTTATGTGATGTATTTAATTTTCATGTCTGAGACTTCCACTGGGCTCTTTGTCAAGATGTCTGTTGCTGTTGTTTTTTAAAATTGATCTCATTCGAATCCTGCCTTGTCTTATTTAATTTGTTCAATTGTTTTTCTTTATTTTCCTGGAATTAATTGATTTTTTAAAAGACAATTCTTTTGGACTCTCTCGTCTCTATTGCATCTACTTCATTGACTGGGGAGCTTGTTGCCAGAGCTATGAATGTTTTGATCAGTCATGATGCCTTTTTTTGCGTATTTACTGTGTCTTGTCTTTGTTTTTCAGGTTGGTACTTCTTTGGGGGCAAGTATCTCTTACGCTTTATGTGAGAGCCCCTTTGGAGACCAGCATTCTCCTGAGAAGGTTTTCTGAGTTACACACTGCTCTGAAGCAATGTCTATCCAAACATGTATTTGTTGTATAGCTTCCCCATTACTTTCTTGTTTGTAACTAGTCTATGTTGACAGTACATATTACCAGAAGCTGGAGGGTCCTGGCTTTTGTGAGTCTTCCCCAGGCATAATACTTCTAGCAGATTGGCTGGCTGTAACGCACAACAGTGGTGTTTCAGGGCTATGTCCTTTCTGTTTACTCCTCTAGTCATTGACAAAAGATAGGGAATCAACATGGAAACTGTTTTGTGGTGGCCCAATGTAGATGTAGGGGCCACATCTTTGCTGTATCTGTAGACGTACGGCAGTGTGTTTTTAGATGCCTCCTAGTCATAACTAATTGGATCCTGGTTGCCAGCCAGGCATTTTTATCTCTTCTGTTTTTTTTGAGTGGAAGCATTCACTGCAGTTTGAACAGGAGTGAGCTGAACATTGAGCAATCTGGGATGACTGTAAGCCAGGCTGAGTGGATGTCAACAGCAGAACATTTACACCACACACTCAGGTTCTGTGTAGAAAGGAGAAAACTCCTGTCAGCGACAGTATCAATAGGAAGCCAGGCAAGGAAATTAAGTAAAAAATAATATCAACCTATGATATGCATAAATTAGTAACACCAAGTAACAACATTGGTTAGAACAAAAGTAACATAAACAAAAAGCTTTTTAAAAGTGGAAAAAGAATTAAGAGAGAAGAATGATGGGAAATAAGTTAGAATATTGAATAATGAAATGGGGGAGACAAGAAATGGTGGTAAGTGGAGATCATACAGAGAGGATGAATGAATAATAAAAAGAAAAAAATCCTATGAAGACAAGAGAAGAAAATAAATGTATACAAACCACTTAGCAAGTATAAAGGAAACATCTTAAAAAGGGGGAAAAGGGAGAGTGCTGAAGAAATGGCTCAACGTTAAGAGCACTGTTGCTCTTGCAGAGGACCAGAGTTCAGTTCTCAGCACCCATGCCAGATAGGGAACAACCACTTCCAGTGCCAGGACATTTGATGTCCTCTTTTGGCCTCAGCAGGCACTGCACTCTTGTGCACATGCTAGCATGCAGACACAAATGTGTAAATAAAAATATAAAAGTAAACTTAAAAAGAAAAGAAGGAAAGAAAAAAGGAAGCATTGTATCCATGGGGGCTATTCTGAAGCCAAGTGTGTGTCTTCTTACCCCTTCCTAGTTTCCCTTCTTTCTGATTTTGGAGTGTAAGCAAAGGCAATAGTCATACCCTCCTTCTGTGTTTGTTACTCATTTTTAGTTCAGTGGGAGTTCTCTGGGGCTGGGGCTGGTTGAAAAAGCATCACTTCTCTGCTCAGACAGAATCAAAATGCTTTTGACTGGAGTTTATTTCAGACAGATTAGCTTCATGTACTCAGGATTCTCTGGCATGAGCTCAACTCTGTGTCAGGATCCTTGGGGCCCTGAGGATGCTCACCTAGGGACTAGGGGTGCAAGCTGTCCTGGATGGAAGGGATACAGGCCTTACATTGCTCAAGGCTGTGGCTCTCTGCTTGAACCTGTGTAATATTCTACCTCCCTTCAGCCATCCATCTAAGCTGTCAGGCTTCTATTAGTTTTTGAGACAGGGTTGCATGTAGCTCAGGTTGGCCTCAAACTCATTCCGTAGCAGAGGATGACTTTCAATTATCCATCCTTTTGTCTTTACCTTTTGAATGCTGGTATTACCTTACACTGTTTATTTGGTGTTAGATATGGAGCCCAGGCTTTGTGCATGCCAAGGCAAGAACTCTACCAAGTGAGCCACAGTGCCAGCCTGAGCTGCCAGGTAAGAGAAACAAGCTGTGCTTAGCTTTGTCACTGATCTGGATGTCAATGTGAAATTCTCAGAGGAGGCTCTTCAGTGGTATTGTGCTGAAGGTACCTGGCCCCAGTGTAGGTGTGGCTGAGACAGTGCCAAGTTATTTGTTGTGAGTTCTTGGAGCTGAAAAAAATTTCCGAAGTAGCCAGCTTGCAGGGATAACCTTCTTGACCATCATGTAGCTCAGGTGACCTTCTCAAGATGGCTCACCATCATATAGTTCAGGTGACCTTTTCAAGATGGCTCCCTGTTGCATACCTCCTCATGGTTCTTCTCACACACTGGCTTCCAATGTGGCTTCCAGCTCAAATAAGTTCAAGTTTCCTTTTTGCTCTGCATCTCACTCTATGTTCATTTCCACCCATTAAGGCTGTCCTTCTTTCCTTCTCTGTCACTTCTGCCCTCTGCTACCTTGCTGATAGGTAGTGGGCTCACCACTGGCCATTTCTCTAGCATTAGAGTCTCTGGGCCCCTCTAAGTTTCTGTCTGAAAAGCCTTAAAGTCCCCACATTCTCTCAGAGGTCACCTCCAAGCAGCTGCTCTCTGCACATTTTTGATCCCTCATGGTGGAGAAATTAGAAAGGCCATGTGCATCTCTTGATGCAAAAACACAACCCTTACTTCAAAGGGAGTAATTATTATGGATCAAATATGAGTGACCATGGCCTGGGAACACAGATTTAGGCTACCCCAAATTCTATGTCCCTATGTGGAAGCAGGTTCATGAAGTTTTTATAGTAACAAAACAAAGAAAGTCATAAATCAAGACCCTTTTTAAATATACTGGTGGAAATATCAGAAAGGTGGGTTACAGCCAAGCAGAGAAAACTCAACTAATGTTTATAACATCCTTAGCCCTTTGATTGGTAGAAATTAGGGTTTGTTAAATTAATACATTCCAAAATATTTTTAAAAAATTTGCTGGCCACAGGATGTTAGCTCTGACGTCATCTGTTAGCCACAGGATGTTAGATGTATCACAGTGGACAAGGAATGGCTGTTTAGTAGGCTAATGAGATAGCTCATGACACATTGTAATGAGGTTCCAGACCTGTGATACTTCAACCTCTCCATATCACCAATGTTCTGATCAGTCAATCAACCTTTACAACTTCTTTCCAGAAATTCTCATTTATACTTCCAAGCTTGCTGTCTCAAGGCCTCTGCTCTTAGGCTGCTCAATATGGAGGATGTGGGCAACTACAGTTTTGTAACTCCAAGGCTCCTGGAACAGCTCTTCAAGGATTCCTAGAAACAGAGGTGTAGCACAGGGTGGAGTGGAAAGTCAGTGCTGTGAGCAAAGAGGATTACTTTAACGGATATGCTTATAAAGTTCAACAGTGGATTTGGTTTATTTATCATTGATAAAAGACACGTGTGTGTCCATATTCATACACACACATATCCATATACACTATGTATATTTTATATGACATGAGCATGTAGTTTTCTTAAATTAGAGGCTCCTGTAATTCTAGCACTGTGGAAGTGGAGAGAGGCAGATCCCCAGGGCTCAGCGACTGTCTAGGCCCATAAACCTAGCCTGTTTGGACAGCTCTAAGTTCAGTGAGAGATACTGTCTCAAAAAATAAGTTGGTAGTGTCTGAGGAACAATACCTGAGGTTGGCTTCTGTACTCTACATGCTTGTACATGCACGTGCATGCCCTCCCCCACATAAACAGTTGCATACATACACACAGGAATTGTGTGCATTATATTTACATACCCATAAATGATAAACATTGAATGTGCAGCTATGAGATGTACTGTTTCCTCTTGACCATTAGGCATGCCAACCCTGTCATTACACATCCTTCCCAGGGCTATGTAGGGTTGTCTTGGTGTGAGATCACTCCATTGATTCCCAGACTTGGTCACAAGATCTGGGTATTGGTACAAATGTATCTCCCAGGTGTCCCTGCTTCCAAAGGAACATAGGCTCTTGGACCCCAGGCAAGCTTTCTAGGCTGAGTGGGAACTTAGCCAGAGCGAATTTCTGGCTTCTTTTATGGGGAATCTCCAGGCCAGGGCATTTCTACATAGGTTTTGTCCCAGTAGCATTAGGTGTAGCTGGTATTTTGGGGGCCAAAGCAGAAGAGACCATGGACTGGTAAAAGCTGCAGAAATGAGTTGGTTGGAGTGAGTTATCCCAAGGCTGAGGCTGCGTTTGGTCTCAGCTGTGACCTGATGTGACCCCAGTGCATCTTCTGGGAAGAGGAACCACTGTGGATATGGCTGTACGTGGAGGGGAGGGCTGTAGTCCCACCTTGGGCTCTGAAGAACTGGGACTGGCCTTGGTATTGGTTCTACCTCATGGCCAGAGGATCTCTCAGGCACTGTGCCAGGCCTTCAGAGGGTGTAGCTTTAGTGGCTCTCATTTGCTGTCCTCTATTAGGACATGAAAAAAGGAGCTCAGAAAGAAGGGAAGACAGGCTTCAGGCATTGCTCTGCCATCCCCCAGTCTGTAGTGCCTTTCTAGTGGGAAAAAAGAGGTGATAGCTGGGACTTTGAGACAATGTCATTGTGCAGCTCTTTGAAGCAACTTGGCAATCTGATTAATGTCTTCCAGTTTGTCCAAATGACAGGGTTCTGTGGAACATGGTTTGAGAGTTTTCCATCCAGAATTTGAGTATATATGGAAAAAAGAAAGCATCCTAGCAAACTGTGGCAGAGACAGGATGCTCTGAATCCTCCATTGTAGGCTATTCTCTGCCCTAACCATGCTTTGAGAATGTGTGCTGTGTCATTTCTTTAAGCCTCAGTTTCCCTACTTATGCAATGGGGTCTTTGATGGCTACTACTGATTTCTGGGAGCTCAGAGAGCAGGGAGACGCTAACAGTAACCCTCTTGGCTAGATGATCGCTAAGGGTTCTCACAACTCTATCTTCTCACATGTGCTGTCTCATCACAGCTTCATGACCTAGGGGACTCACACCATCTCGATAGAAAGAGGAGCAAATGCAGACTCAAGCACTTAAGCACTGAGTCCAGAGAGCAGCATCTAGGGTTCAGGCAGTGGTTCCAGAGAGAAATAGCTGGGGCTTAGCCTATGGGTCCAGAGAGTAAGTAAGCAGCTGGAGTCTCAGTATGGGTCACTAAATTCCCTGCCTCCTAGCCTGTGGATCACTGCACTTCACTGTGCTCTGCACAGACATTGGATGGTGCATTTTGTAAAATGGGACAGCCACAGGCCAGGTGAATTCAATGTTCCTGCTAAGCCACCCATCTGAAAAATCGCCATCTCCCTGTGCTCCCATCTAGGACATTTTTGTCATGAGACAAGGGCAGAGAGATGTGTAGTTTTCATTTGACCGCCTGGTTGCCTTCCCTGATGGTCTGTGGCTCTTGCATGCTTCCATTTCCTGTGGATTTTAAGGCAGTGTACAAATGATGATTTTAGTTTGCTTACAAAATGACTGGTCTCATTATGACATCATTATACAGGTATATGTCACTGTACATTACTCAGGTTTGTTTCCTACCACATCCTTCCCCAGACTTCTTCCTTATCTCAAATAGTCTCCTTTCTGCTTTCATGACACCCCCACCCACCACAGGACACCCACTACATACCCATACAGCTGCACTCATCCACACAGTTAAATCTAGATTCAGTGTGTGAGGTTAATGTGCCATACTTTGTTTATTTCCTCTCTTCATTATGCTCTCTTGTTTCTCATTCACTTTAAAACACTTACTTTCACTCTCAGATGGGGGGCTTAGCAGGAACATTGAATTTGCATGGCCTATGGTCTGTGACAGCCACGTTTTATAAAATGCACCATCTAATGCTCATACAGACCAAGCAATAGAGTGCAAGAAACTACAGGCTAGGAGGCAGGAAGTCTGGTGATGCATACTGAGACTCCAGCCCAGCTTCTGCTCGTTGGACTTTCTATTTTTTCTAAGATTAGAAAAAGAAAATGTATGTGTGTGTTTGTGTGTGCCCATGTGAGCTTAGTACTTATAGAATCCAAAGGAGGGCATCAGATTCCCTAGAGCTGAAGTTATAGGCAGTTGTGAACTTTATGACATGGGTGCTGAGAACCAAATATGGGTCTTATGCAAGTAGTTCTTAACTGCTGAGCCGTTTTCTAGCACTGCTTTCTTTTTTCATACAATACATAGATTTATACATACCAATCTATACCTTTATATATCATCTGTCTCTCTGCCTATCTACATCTATACATATCTAGACTATACATATATAGACTAAAATCTAGACTTCACATATGAGTGAAAACATGCTGTATTTGTTTTTCTATTTTATTCTGCTTAACATGATATCAAGTTCCAGCCGCTTTCTTGCCAATAGCATGATTTGCCTTGCCTTTGTGGCTGAGTAAAACTCCGTTGTGTATATGCCATGTTTTCTTTAGCCTCTCATCTGTTGATGGGCATCTGGCTGGTTCCCCATCTTGTTGGCCATGATCCATACTTTGCTGAACAAGGATGGGCAAGGACTGAGCAGCTCCTTGTCTCTCCTATTCCAGGACTCTGGGATGCCCATGATAGTCAGTCAAGGAAGCAGGGAGTTGGAGAGGTCTCAGCTCCCCATGAGACCAACACAAGAATGCCTTGAGTTTTGTGGCCATTGTGTTGTGCTGGGAGAAACTGTGAACTTAGATCATTAGAGCTGAACTTGAATGAAGCCCTGGCACTTACAAAAGAGTGTCAAGATATTTGTGACACCCTGGGTAGGCCATCAAACTCCCCTGTGCCTCAGTTTCCTCATTGAGGAACAAATAACAACCAAAACTTGTAGGATTGTTACAGAGTTCAGACAATGAGCTTGCCTGGTGTGGATTTAGAGTTTCTGGCCAAAGTGGTGTTTAAAAATTGTTGATGATGGAAGGAGAAGAGGGAGGGAGGGCAGGATTGGGAGGAGGTGGGGCAGCGGTGCTACAGCTGGGATACAAATTGTATACAAATTGTAATAAATAAATAATTGAAAAAAAATAAAAAAATTGTTGATGTGAAAGTATTTTATAAAACTAGGACCAAGGGCTTTGGGGTTGCTGATCATTTTATATGTTAGTGTTGGTCTGTTCTTTGTTCTCCACTTTGAACCTGTTGGCTTCAGTGCATCCTTTGATGATGTAATCCCAAAGCCTGTGGCCAATGGGAACATTTTCGCTATTTCTTCTTTGTTAATTTAGCTGTTCTCCTCAAATTGATGAACACTTTTTGCCTGTTAAGCAGAAGTTTATGACTGGTGCCCCCCCCCCCTCATTCCAGCTACTAATTTGAACTATATTCATTTGGTACTGGGGGTGGAAGATGGGGTCTGATGATGGGGTGTCCTGCTTGGGAGGTCATCTTTCTTGTATTCTTAACTATTTTTTGTTTGTTTGTTTTGTTTCCTGATTTATTGCCAGCTCAGTCAAAGGGAAGCGGCAGGGAAAGAGGATGAGAGAATTTTAGAGCCAGAACTTTCCCTGGTGTTTATAGCCAGGAATTTAGTCCTGGGAGTTCTGGGTGGAGGGCTGTGTAAGAGCACCTGGGAACCGGTGGAGTGTGTCTCCTTGCCCTGCCCCAGCTGCTTGCCTTGTTCAATGGTCGCAGTGGATTGCCCCTCGGACTCCCACTGTCTAGCGTGAGCTGAACAAATATTCAACTTCAGTGACGCTCAGACCTGTAAGTTGCCTGTGTGAGGTTTTTTTTTTTTTTTGTCCTCACAAGTGTTAGGAGAAGCAGAGCTTATATGCGAAACAATCACTTATTAGACACGAAAGCAATAACTCAATAGCTCCCACCTAGCAGGTGCTGAAGTAGTAGATGTTGTTACTGTTGAAAGCGTTTGGCAGTGCTGGGGAAGTGCTCCGCCCCTGAGCTGCAGCTCCAGAGCATTACGGAGAGCTTTATTTCTGTGAGCACATTCCCATGCCGGGCACATGCTGAGCCCTGAAGCCCCGTGGGGTCGAGAGCATCATATGTCATGTTTATTTCCCCATTTCTGTCTTATTTGTTGTCTCCCCAGCCTCACATAGTTCCTACAGGAATTAACACTGAAAACCTTGAAACTGAACATTCTGGGCTCAGAAAGCTGAGATGCCTCTGCGTTGGCTACATGCAATGAGGTGGGGCTTGGAAGCTATAAGAAGTCAAGGAGAGAAGAGTGGGCTACTATGGGCCATGGGGAGAATTTTTGGAGAAACTGTATCTCACACCAGTGTTTTTGGTGTTCCCCAGGAGAAGTGTGGTGATGTCTGAAGACATTTTGGGTTGTCATAGTTGGGAGGATGGGTGAGTCTGCTACTGGCATTGCTAGGGTCCAGGCATGCTGCTACACACCATAAGGTGTTCAGGGTGCTCTCCACTAGAGCTGTGCTGCATGGCATTTGGGGGTGCTTCCTGTCTTGGCCTCACAACCTCCCTGTAGTTTGGTCTTTGCTTTTTCATAACAATGTGTAGAGGAAGAGGGAGAGAAGAAACAAAAGGAGAAAGACGAGGAAGGCAGGTTCTATTTAATTGTGTTATGGGGTCTTTTTTGTGGCCACCATTGTACGGGGAAGGCAGGTTTCATCTGCTTGAGAAGTTGGGGCTTCTGCACCATCCAATGGAGGACCGTGGGTTTACCAGGAGAGAAAGTCAGAATAGCGGGCACTTCTAGCCACTTCTAGCACTTCTAGCTGAGTTACCTTTCTGTGTCTCGGTTCTCATGTCCCTCCAAGGATAATGATAGAAATCCTTCTCATTGGGTTGCCACAAGGTCAGGGGAATGGGGCTAGCATGGGAGACCATCGCATAATCATATCTGTTGTTGGGGGGGGGCAACAGGATTGCTGTATATGTGCCATTTGCCTTATCTTTTATTATTGCCTGTGACGCAGGTAGAACTGGCTACGTTCTTAGAGCAGGAAGTCACATTTCAGAAGAGTTTGGGAGGCAGAGAAATGACCTCTTGTGAGACTGTTGGTGAGCGTGTCGATGGAGAGCCCATCCTGGTTCTCATCATGCTCTTCAGCTGCTGTCCCTGCCTGGCTCTTCAGAGCCCTCAGCTCCTCTAGCGCCTGTCTTCACTGCTTTTCTGTGTCACCCAAGCTTGTCCCAAGCTTGTTCTTGCTGTCAGCTGATGGAGGACACTTTTGTCTTCACTGACGTGGACAAGGACTCTTGGGAAAAGACATAGAGACACTGGAGACTCACACTTAAGCAGATCGCATTAGAGCAGTTTGTCTTCCATGGTTGCCTATGGTGTATGTATTATGTATGTGTGCGTGTGTGTTCATGTGTGTATACATGAGGAGGACAGAGGCCAACTTCAGATGATGTTCCTTAATAACTCTACCCACCTTGTTTTTGAGACAGGGTCTCTCATCAGCCTGGGTTTTGCCCACTAGGCTAGGCCAGCAGGCTAGCAAACCTCCAGACTCTGCCTGTCACAGCCTCCCCAACGCTGGGCTTATAAGCATGCAATTCTATGCCTGGCTTTTTATTATTTTATTTTATTATTATTATTTTTTAAATGTGGGTCCTAGGGATAGAATTCTGGCCCTCATGGGTGCAAGACACACATTTCACCAACTGAACGCTCTCTGTCCTCAGACAGCAGTGTGTGTGTGTGTGTGTGTGTGTGTGTGTGTGTGTGTGTGTGTGTGTGTGGTTTCAGCAAAGCTATGATGAGTTCCGTTGTGATCTTTCATTTGGAGCAGGGATGAGACATGGCTGGGAGAATGGGAGAAACAAATACCAATGTTCTCAGGATATCTACTGTGGAGTAATGTATGAAAACAGTTGACTCTTGATCCCATCCAGAACTTGGTTCTTTCTTTCTGGACCCTATGAGATGGTGACTCTGGCTGCATGGAGCTGTTATTACCCCAGGGCCCCAGGTGCCGAGGGATGGGCAGTCTCAGCCACAGTCTTCTTTGGGCACAGTGTTTCTGCCCCCCATCACTTCCCACCTGATCTATGGCTTCTCCCCTCACCTATGCTTCACTCATGATGTAATTTCCAGATCCCATCACCTGAGGTCTCCAACCACTGCTTATCCTAATTTACTCAGTCAAACATTTTTGTTAAATGTCTTCTGTGTGCTGTGCCTTGTGGTGGATGCTGGAATGGAGTGCCAGGAGACCCAGAGATGCGGTGAACTGTATTTCAGCTATGTCACTTACCACTGGGCAACTTCTGGCAAGTTGTTAGACCATTCTGGTTGCATGTGGTGGGTGGGAGAAAATTGATGTATTGCTGGGGTTATTAGTAGCTAAGTAACGAATGGCTGGCATTTAGATCCAAACTAGCTCTGCACGCTGTTAGCACTGAGGAACTGTGGGAAGCTGTCACTCCAACAACCGGATGACAATGCTCAGGTGCCTGGCTGTGGAAACTTTAAGGAAATAACATAGGAGCAGATGTGCAAGGTGACTTGGAGATAGCCAGCTGCTGCTGCTGAATATGGAAGACAGTAGTCAAGGCATAGGAAAGAGCAGAGGGATTTGGGCAGGGACGGACCTGGAGCCAGAGTGGTCAGCACGTAGCTAGTGATGGGCCATGGGTCCAGAGGGTGGAATGGTGTAAGATGTCACAGGTCATGTGAAGAAGACTTGGGTCTTCTGAGAGCAATGTCCAGGCACTGAAGGGTTTCAGGTAGGAGTATGACAAGGGTTTATCATTTAAGACCACGTGGCTGGCCCATGGCTTCTGAGTCTGTGAGATTCTATGACATCATTGTCTCTTTTTTCTACTTGTGTTGGTACTGGAGTGCGAACCTGGGACCATTTGCATGGGAAGCACGGACCTTTCCCACTGGGCTGTACCCCCATCCCCAGCACCTCTCTTATGTGTTTTGTTTCTAGCACCTTCCTCACCAGCATCACCCGGGATCATTCTGTCTCCTCACGTAGGTTTAATAAACCAACAGTTTCTGTCTACATTCTCATCCCGTAAGGCCTCACTTCCACCTGCTGATCTCCAAGCCCCCCAAGGAATTACACAATAAAAGCTTAAAGTATTATCCCACACAGAAGAACGGAAATCTTTTAGGCCGGAAAGCGTTTGATTACAAGAGTACACAGACTACAGTTGCACAATGCCAGGCATAATAACATGTTGGGTGGGGCTGCTCAGGGAAGGGAGTTCTTCAAGCAGGGGGAAGGGCAGTTAAGGCATCCCAAGACGATCCTTGCCATCTACGACACAAGATACAGCAAGATCCTTAAGCCAAGTAGGCTCTCTCGGCTGACCCCTCTTTCCCCCAGAGGCTCCTGCCCTGTGGCTTGTGTTTTTGCCTCTTTTTATCCACAGACTGAAAAAACAGGGTGAGAGTTGGCAGGCTGGGAGTGACCTGCTGACATTAGAGTGACAGATCAAATAATTTATTTTCTTCTAAATCCGGATTATGCTGTGTAGCTCCCGGGGAACTATTTTCGTGCCCATCAGTCTTGTTTTCATTGGTGTGTGTGTGTGTGTGTGTGTGTGTGCGTGCACACAGTCATTCTCCCAAACACATTCACAGGACACTTGTTTAGGAAGAGCACACCCACCCTTATAATGTACCCAGTTTTCCTGTACACTCAGAGACACAACTCTTCCAGTTTTGTTGAGGTTGGACCCACCAAGTGTTATAGTTTTGGGGCATACACACACATATACACATCTATATACATATCATGAGGCTCAGGCTACTTGGTACAGCATCTTCTTGCCAAGGAACTCTCTTCCATGATGAGAATACTCGAGAGTTACCCTCTGAGCAAATCTCAAGGACACCGAGCAGTGCTGCAAAAGCACAGTAATTAGAATTCAGTACTCATTCCTGTTTTCATGCCTGAAGCATCCTGTCCTTTCCCACCCTCTTCCTACATAGCCCCCGACCCAGGTTCCCACACCCAAACTTCTACCCTCTGCTCATGTATTTGTCATTTTGTGCCTTCCCTGCTTTTTTCACAATGGGAAATTCATGCTCACCCATGTCATCACATAGGGTGGAGTTTTCTGTACTTAGGGCTGAATACTATTTCATTCTGCCTGTATGTATGTACGTACACACACACACACACACATTTTTAAATTGTCCTCATTATGTGGCTCAGTCTGTCCTTGAGCTCATGGCAACCCCCCTGTCTCAGCTTCTCAAATGCTGGGATTATAGGCACGAGCTATCAGACTCCTCTAGATAGGAGTTTGTTGATACAGTTGTTTGTGGGAAGATATTTAGGTTTCTGTTATTGTACTAGTTTTAATATTACATCAATCATTGCATTGACACTACTAATAAGTGAATAGCCGTCACCTCATCTCAACCTTGAATCACATGGGGAAAGAGTCTCAATGTGGAATTGTCTAGATTAGATGGCCTAAAGTTGCGTCCCTGAGGGAGTTTCATAATTGGGTTAACTGGGATGGGAAGACCCACTGTAAATATGGCCGGCACCATTTCACGTGCTGGGTCCTGGATTATGTCAGAGCAGTGCAAGCAAGCTGAGCATCAAGAACGCATGCTTTCACTATCTCCCTGCCCCTAACCAGGGATGTGATGTAACAGTTGCCACAGACTCTTGCCACTGTGACTTCTCTACAGTGATAGACTGTAGCTTGGAACTCTGAGCTAAAATAAATCCTTTCTCCCCTGAGTTGCTTTTAGTCAGGTGTTTTATCATCGTGATGATGACATACCAAGGCTACACTGTTGTGAACACAGGAATGAAGACATTGCTTTGAGATTTAATTTTCTGAATAAACACACCCAGAAGTGGGGTGGCTGGATTCCATGATAGTCCAGCCTTTAATTTTATGTGCACATTTATGCTGCCATCTGTAACTACTGTGTGGTTTCCGTTCCTGCCATGGGAGTGTGAACCCCAACACCACTTGCTGTGGTGTTTTTCTTTTTGACAACAGTCACCCTAACAGGAGTCTGTCTACTCCCTTCAGTATGGCCCTGGCACGCTGGCTTCCCCCTCGGTTGGAGAGGGCACTTTCTCACCTCTGCTTTCTCTTGGGTCTTAGTTACCTTCTAAGAAGGTCCTGGTCCTGCTCAGAGTGGTGTTTGTACATCAGCAGCAGGGGCCCTCAGAAATGCGGATATTCACCAGACTGTGATTCAAATCCAGTCAAGTAGACAATGAAAATTCACTATCACAAATGAGCCAGGAAGCTTGCTCAAGGAGAGTATGTGATCCTTCATTCATTAATGTGGAAATGTTCCAGGACACTTACATGGGAACAGACACTGTCCTGGATAGCAGGGAGAGTAGGTATGAGACCCTCAGGGAGACCCTTCAGTTACCCTGAAATACAAAGAAAGGTGCCATCACCTGGTTTTGAGCTGCCAACAACCCGGGTGGGGCTGTGGGCTTGCTGACCCCCTATGGAATCATTGACTCGGAAGAGGGGGCAGTGGAAATCTTAATTTGGATCTTTTTCTTAATTTCCATGGATAAATTTCTCAGGCACAGACATCGATTTTTAAAGAATAAATCAATCTTCATGCTTTAACTTTACGTTTGAACAGTGTTCCTCTGTTTCAATTTGATGGGGACAGTGTCCCATCTATTACCCTTGCTAAAGGTCAGATAGAGCATGTATCCAAATATGAAGATGGACAGAGCAGGGGCAGGGCCTGCAATTTCTCTCCCTCTGTCCTTCATGCTGTCCTTTCTGGCTTCCTTCTTCTGTTCTGCCCTCTCCTCCTCCCTTCTCTCCTTCTTCGCATACAGGGGCTCAGTATAGACGGTTGCACGACATGCTTACTTTGCCATCTAATGAAGTAGACCGATGAATGAGCCACCACAGCAGAATGTGAGAGATTATCTGACAGGAAGAAGTTGCCATGGACACTTGGAGCAGATACTAGACCAGACAAAGAACTGGAAAAAGCTTCCTGGAGCAGAGACATTGACCTTGAGAGCTGGGGATGAAAAAAAAGAAGTGTGAAAGCCAGAGGCTGGTGGGTGAAGGGAAGGGGAGAGTCAGGGTGGGGCACTGGTCTCCTGGGGTACAGTGTGTTCAAAGACCTACAACTCAAGGGATGTGGTTGGTTGGGATGCTAAAAGGAGGTCAGGTGGGGATGGACCACAAAGCTGGGAGAGAGGAGGTTTGGGGTGAAGGACAGAAGGTACCTTCTTCACTATGCATTATCTGTTAGTCCCTTTAAATTATTTGGACATTGTCTTGGGTAGGGGGTAGGTCATGACTGATAAAACATATTAAGGTATGGAGTGACATGAACACACTTGATGACAGTATGGCTGCTGGTGTTCCTGGGACAAAGGAAGGAAGGAGTAAGGGGCTGTTTTCAGGTCTCAGGTAAAGCTCTGGGGACAGTGTCCTGCCATCTCATGGATAGCTCAGAGCAGGGTGCGTGTTCCTATAGGCTGGGCAGCGCCCAGGATCACCCTGTTTCTGACAGAGCACAAAGCCTGTGTATGCTCAGTGGCCCAGAAGTTCATTTTGGCCCACATTTGGGACTGGGGTCCTTGCCCCATGTTTCTGTAGGGTGACTCGTAACCTCCAAAGTCAGATGCTGCTGAGAAGTTTGAAATGTGTAGGCTGTCTTCAGGAAGGTGACTTGACCTGAAAAGTGAGTGAATAACTTCCCGTGACCCTGGGTCACTCTAAAGAAAGTGACAAAACACCATGTGGGATCTCAGACTTCAGGAAGACCCTTTGCTCCAAGCCTCCTTCCCCTGCCACCATGCACACACCAAATATCCTACTGTTGAGGGTTTGGCTAAAACACATATGTACATGAAAACCCACTGTTAGGTCGGCCTTGAACTGCCAGAATTCTATGCATCTGCCTCCCAAGTGCTGGGAACACAGGTGTTTCCCCTAATTTTGATCATGTTCACTAGCATTTGTATTGGTTACCCTTTTGTAATATTCTGAACTATAGCAGCATTGAGAAGGAAGAGTTGGTTTTGCTTATGGTCCAGAAGAAGAGTCTGAAATGGCAGGGCAGGCATGGCAGGGTCAGAAAGCTGGTTGATTATACTGCATCCACATACAGGAAGTGAGCTGAGGCTGTACACCTTGAGTCTCCACCTTTAGTGATGTTCTTCCACAAGGCTCCACTTCCTGATGGTTCCATAACCTTCCCAAATAGCACCACCAATTGGGAACCAAGTCGTCAAACACCTGAGCCTGTGGGGACCATTCTCATTCAAACCATAATAGTGTCAATGATTATTTATGGTTAGGTTATAACTTTTCCCCTCTTGAGTATTGCAATCATTTTTTTCCAATTTAAAATTTTCTCATAGAAGATGTTTGTGCTTCAGTATGTTCAGATCTGTAGGTCTCTTTTTCCTTTGTAGATTCTGCAACAATTTCTATGTATGAGAGATTTTAAAGCCTCAAAGTAAACATTTATATACATTTGATATTATATATTTTAACAACTGGATTTAAAAAGGTAGTTCTTTATTTTTCATTCATTCATTCATTCATTCATTCATTCATTCATTCATTCATTCATTCATTCATTCATTAACTTTACATCCAGATTGGAACTCCCCCCCCCCCTCCCAGTACCTTCTTCTTCCTTCCCCTCCTCCTGTACTCTCTCCCTTTCTCTTCAGAGAAGGGGAGACCTTCCATGGATATCAAACCATCTTGCCATATGAAGTTGTAGTAGGACTAGGAGCATCTTCTGTTGAGGGTAGACAAGGCCGTCCCACTAGAGGAAAGGATTCAAAGGCAGGCAGTAGAGTCAGAGACAGCCCCTGCTCCTGCTGTTAGAGGTCTCACATGAGGACCAAGCTGTACATCTGTTGCATATGTGTAGGGAGCCTAGATCTACCCCATGGATGCCCTCTGGTTGAAGGTCCAGTCTCTGTGAGCCCCTATGGGCCCAGGTTAGTTGATTCTGTAGGTTTTCTTGTGGTGTCCTTGACCTCTCTGTCTATTTTAATCTTTCCCCCACTTCTTCCATAAAATTCCCTAAACTCTTTATGGGAGTCTGTGTTTTCATCGTATGCTAGGGGAAGCCACTCAGATGACAGTCATACTAGCCTACTGTCTGCAAGTATAGCAGAATATTACTAATAGTGTCAGGGTGTACTCTTTCCCATGGCATGGGATTCAACTTGGGCCAGTCATTGGTTGGCCATTCCCATACTTTCTACTCCTTCATTATCCCTTGATCTTCTTATAGGCAGGAAAAATTGTGGGTCAAAGGTGTTGTGGCTGGGATGGTATCCCCATCCCTCCATTAGAAGTCTTGCCTAGGAGGTGTTACATGTTCCATATTCCCTACTGCTAGGAGTCTTAGGTAGGGTCACCCTCATAGATTTCTGGGGATTTCCATTATCCTAGATTTCTAGTTTGTCCCAGAGATACCCTACCACTGATTCTAGTTCTCTCTCCTGCCTTCCTCTCCACACTTAATCCCTCCTGTTCCCCTTCCTACCCCTTCTCTCACCAAGTTTCCTCCATCCATCTACCACAGATATCTATTCTATTTCTCTTTCTGAGTGAGATTCAATCATCCTGCCTTGGGCCCTACTTGCTACTTAGCTTCTTTGGGTCTGTGAATTGTAACATGGTTATGGCTAAAATCCACATATAAGTGAGTACATATCATGCTTGTCTTTATGAGTCTGGGTTGCCTCACTCAGGATGATCAGGATGATCTTTTCTAGCAACAACCATTTGTCTGCAAATTTCACGGTGTTATTGTTTTTAATAGCTGAGTAATATTTCATTGTGTGGATGTACCATGTTTTCTTTATCCATTCTTCAGTTGAGGGACATCTAGGTTGTTTCCAGTTTCTGGCTATTACAAATAAAACTGTAATGAACATAGTTCAACAAGTGTCCTTGTGGTATGGTGGAGTATCTTTTGGTTATATGCCCAGGAATGGGATAGCTGGGTCCTGAGGTAGAACTATTCCCAGTTTTCTAAGAAATTGACAGGTTGATTTTCAAAGTTCTTGTACAAGTTTGCACACCCACAATGGTAGAGTGTTCCCCTTTCTTTACATCCTTCCAGCATGAGCTCTCACTTGAGTTTTTGATCTTAGCCATTCTGACAAGTGAAAGATGGAATCACAGGGTTGTTTTGATTTGCAGTTCCCTGATGACTAATGACGCTGAAAATTTCTTTGTTTCTTAGCCATTAGAGATTCCTCAGTTGAGAATTTTTTATTTAGTTCTGTACCCCCACCCCCTTTTTAAAATTGGGTTGTTTGGTTTGTTGTTGTCTAATTTCTTGAGTTCTTTATATATTTTGGATATTAGCACTCCATTGGATGTAGGGGTGGTGAAGATCTTTTCCCATTCTCTTGGCTGCTGTTTTGTTCTTTTGACAGTATCTTTTGTTTTACAGAAGCTTTTCAGTTTCATGAGGTTCCATTTATTAATTATTGATCTTAGTGCCTGAGCTGTTGGTGTTCTGTTCAGGAAGTTGTCTTCTGTGGCAATGCATTCATTCAAGGCTCTTCCCCACTTTTTCTTCTAATAGATTTAGTGTATGTGGTTTTTGATCCACTTGGATTTAAGTTTTGTGCAGGGTGATGAGTCTATTTGCATTCTTTTACATGCAGACCTCCAGCTAGACCAGCACCATTTGTTGAAGATGTTTTCTTTGTTCTATTTTATAGTTTTGGCTTCTTTGTCAAAAATCAGGTATCCATAGGTGTATTGGTTTACGTTTGGGTCTTTGAATCAGTTTTTATTGATCAACATGTCTATTTTTATGTCAATACCATGCTGTTTTTTTTGTTTTGTTTTTTGTTGTTGTTGTTGTTACTATTGATCTGTAGTACAGCTTGAGATCAGGAATGGAAGTACTTCCAGAAGTTCTTTTATTATACAGGATTGTTTCCACTATCCCATTTCTTTTGTTTTTCTATATGAAGTTGAGGATTATTCTTTCAAGATCTGTAAAGAATTGGAATTTTGATAGGAGCTGCATTGAATCTGTAGATTGCTTTTGGTAAGGTGGCTATTTTTGCTATGTTAATTCTACCAATCCAAGAGCATAGAAAATCTTTTCATCTTCTGATATCTTCTTCAATTTCTTTCTTGAAAGACTGCAAGTTCTTGTCATACATGTCTTTCACTTGCTTAGTTAGAGTTACACCAAGATATTTTATATTATTTGTGGCTATTGTTTCCCTAAATTCTTCTTCAGTCTGTTTATCATTTGTATAAAGGAGGTCTACTGATTTTTTTTTTTTGAGTATCCAGTCACTTTCCTGAAGACATTTATACGTGCAGGAATTCTCTGGAAGATTTTTTGGGGTCACTTACATATATTGTCATATAATCTGCAAACAGCAATATTTGACTTCTTCCTTTTCAATTTGTATCTCTTTAATCTCCTTTAGTTGTTATATTGCTCTGGCTAAAACTTCAATTCCTATATTGAATAGATATGGAAAGAGTGGGCAGCCTTGTCTTGTCCGTAATAGATTTTCATATGTTGAACCATCCCTGTATTCCTGAAGCCTACTTGATCATGGTAGATGATGTTTTTGATATGTTCTTGGATTTTGTGAGTATTTTTTTAAGGTAAAATATTTTTATTTATTTATTACAATATATTTACTCTCTATCCCAGTTGTAGCCACTTCCCTCATTCCCTCCCATTTAAAAAATTTATTTTATATTAATCACAGGTTATGTACTTTGTATCCCAGGCGTAGCCCCCTCCCTCAGTCCCTCCCACTCTCCCCATCCCTCCCTCATCTCCTCCCTGCCCCTTTCCAAGTCCACTGATAGGGGAGGACCTCCTCCCCTTCCATCTAACTCTAGCTTATCGGGTCTCTTCAGGACTGGCTGCAATATCCTCTTCTGTGGCCTAGCAAGGCTGCTCCTCCCTCGGGGGGGGTGTCGAAGATCCCCTCCCAATTTTATTGAGTATTTTCCTATCAATTTTCATAAGGGTAATTGGTTTGAAATTCTCTCTCTCTCTTTTTGTTTACTCTTTGTGTGGTTTAGGTATCAGGATGACTGCAGCCTCATAGAATGAGTTCAGCAATGATCCTTCTGTTTCTATTTTGTAGAATAATTTGAGGAGTATTAGTATTAGATCTTTTTTTAAAAGTCTGGTAGAATTCTCCACTAAAACCATCTGGTCCTGGGTTTTTTGTTTTTGTTGGAAGACTTTTAACATCTGCTTCTATTTCTGTTTAAATAGTTTATCTGATCTTGATTTAACTGTGGTAAGTAGTATCTATCAAGAAAATTGTCCATTTCATTTAGATTTTCCAAATTTGTGGTGTACAGATTTTTGAAGTAAGACCTAATGATTCTTTGGATTTTCTCATTATCTGTTGTTATGTTCTCCATTTTATTTCTGATTTTGGTAATTTGGACATTGTCTCTCTACCTTTCAGTTAGTTTGGCTAAGTATTTGTCTATCTTGTTTTTCTCAAAGAGCCAACTCTTCATTTTGTTGATTCTTTGTATTACTCTCTTTGTTTCTAATTTATTGATTTCAGCCCTGAGTTTAACTATTTCTTGCCATCTACTCCTCTTGGATTTGTTTGCTTCTTTTTTTCTAGGGTTTTCAGGTGTGTTGTTAAATTGTTGGTATGGTATCTCTCCAAGTTCTTTATGAAGGCACTTAGTGCTATAAATTTTTCTCTTAGCACTGCTTTCATTTTGTCCCATAAGTTTGAGTATTTCATGTGTTCATTTTCATTGAATTCTAGAAAGTCTTTAATTTCTTTCATCATTTTCTCCCTTACCCATTGGTCATTGAGTAGAGAGTTTTTTTTTTTATTTCCATGAGTTTGTAGGCTTTTTGTTGTTTCTGTTGTTGTTGAAGTCCCGCTTAAATCCATGGTGATCTGGTAAACAGAGTTATTTCAATGTCTTGTATCTATTGAGACTTGCTTTGTGGCAGAGTATATGGTCAATTTTGGAGAAGGTTCAGTGAGGTGCTGAGAAGATGGTATATTCTTTGGTATATATATATATATGAAATGTTCTGTAAGTATCTGTTAGGTCCATTTGATTCATAATGTCTCTTAGTTTCATTATTCATCTCTTTCATTTCTGTCTGGATGACCTGTCCGTTGGTGAAGTTGAAGTTTCCTATTATTAACGTGTGGTTTGATGTGTGACTTAAGCTTTAGTAATGTTTCTTTTATGAATGTGGGTGCCTTTGTATTTGGGGCATAGATTTTCAGAATTGAGATATCATCTTGGTGGATTTTTCCTTTGATGAAAAAGCATCCTTCTCATATATTTTGATTAATTTTGGGTGAAAGTCTATTTTGTTAGATATTATAATGGCCACTCTAGCTTGCTTCTTGGGTCTATTTGTTTGAAAAATCTTTTCTCAGCCCTCTACTGTCTTTGTTGATGAGATGTGTTTCTTGTATGCAGCAGAATGATGGATCCTGTTGTCTCATCCATTCTTTTAGGCTATGTCTTTTTATTGGAAAATTGAGTTCATTGCTGTTGAGAGATATTAATGGTCAGTGATTGTTAATTCCTGTTATTCTGATATTGGTGATGGTAGTGTGTGTGTATGTGTGTGCATACTCACACACGCACACATGCATGTACACTTTCCTTCTTTTGTTTTTGCTAGTGTGAAATTATACATTTCCTGTGTTTTCTTGGGTGTAGTTAACCTCCTTGTGTTGCAGTTTTCCTTCTAGCATCCTCTGCAGGGATTGAATATGAAAAGTTATTGTTTGTTTTTTGTGGGTGCAGTGAGCTTTATTGATGGTATTCAAGAGTAGGGATCCCTGGGCCCCTCCTACTACTCTGGGGGTCTGGGATGGAAATTGTGAAGGAGATGCTCAGTGTCAGGGGATGAGTTGGGACAGGGACTCCTCAGCAGGGCCTCTCTCTTGCTCTTGTGTCCTTGCTGGGGTGGGTGATCTAGGGCTTCTTACTCCTTGGAGGCCATGTAGGCCATGAGGTCCACCACCCTGTTGCTGTAGCCGAATTCATTGTCATACCAGAAAATGAGCCTTACAAAGTTGTCATTGAGGGCAATGCCAGCCCCAGCATCAAAGGTGGAAGAGTGGGAGTTACTGTTGAAGTCTCAGGAGACAACCTGGTCCTCAGTGTAGCCCAGGATGCCCTTTAGTGGGCCCTTGGATGCCTGCTTCACCACCTTCTTGATGTCATCATACTTGGCAGGTTTCTGCAGTTGGCATGTCAGATCCATGACAGACACATTGGTGGTAGGAACATGGAAGGCCATGCCAGTGAGCTTCCCATTCAGCTCTGGGATGACCTTGCCCACAGCCTTCGCAGCACCAGTGGATACAAGGATGATGTTCTGGGCAGCCCCACGGCCATCATGCCACAGCTTTCCAGAGGGACCATCCACAATCTTCTGGGTAGCAGTGATGGCATGGACTGTGGTCATGAGTCCTTCCATGATGCCAAAGTTGTCATGGATGACCTTGGTGGGGGGGGGGCTAAGCAGTTGGTGGTGCAAGAAGCATTGCTGACAATCTTGAGTGAGTTGTCATACTTCTCATGGTTTACCCCCATCACAAACATGGGGGCATCGACAGAAGGGGCAGAGATGATTACCCTTTTGGCTCCACCCTTCAAGTGGGCCCAGGCCTTCTCCATGGTGGTGAAGACACCAGTAGACTCCACAACATACTCAGCACCAGCATTGCTCCATTTGATGTTGGCAGAATCTCGCTCCTAGAAGATGGTGGTGGGCTTGCCATTGTTGACAAGCTTCCCATTCTCAGCCTTGACTGTGCTGTTGAACTTGTCGTGGGTACAGTTATACTGGAACATGTAGACCATGTAGTTGATATTGATAAAGAACTCATTGATGGCCACAATCTCCACTATGCCAGTGTTGAAGGCAGCCCTGCAAACCAGGCGCCCAAAACAGCCAAATCCATTCACTCTGACCTTCACCATCATGTCTAAGGGACGAGGCTGGCACTGCACGAAGAGATGCGGCTGTTTCTGGCACAGGGAGGAGCAGAGAGCTGGAAAGTTATTGTTTAAATTTGTGTTTGCCATGGAATATCTTGTTTTCTCCATCTATGGTGATTGAAAGTTTTGTTGGGTATAGCATCTGTGGTTTCATAGAGAGTGCGAGAATCTGCCCAGCCCTTCTGGCTTTTAAAGTCTCTGTTGAGAAGTCTGGTGGAGTTCTCATAGGTCTGCCACTATCTGTTATTTGGTCCTTTTTCCTTTCTTTGTTTTGTACATTTAGGGTTTTGATTATTATGTGACAGGATGATTTTCTTTTCAGTCTAATCCATTTGGTGTTCTGTAAGCTTCCTGTACATTTATAGGCCTCTCTTTCTTTAGGTTAGGAAAATTTTCTTCTATGATTTTGTGGAAGATATTTTCTGGGCCTCTGAACTGGGCATCTTCTCCTTTTTCTATTTCTATCATTCTATTTCTATTCTATTATTCTATGATTCTTATTATTCTATTATTCTTGGTCTTTTAAAAATGTCTCAAATTTCCTGGATGTTATGTGTTAGAAACGTTTCATATTTAACGTTTTCTTTGACTGATGTATCAGTTTCTTTTATGGTATCTTCTACACCTGAGATCTTCTCTCCCATCTCTTGCATTCTGTTGGTGATGCTCATGTTTGTAGTTTCTGTTCTCTTGTCTATGTTTTTCATCTCCAGCATTTCCTTAGTTTGGTTTTCTTTATTGCTTTTATTTCCATTTTCAGGTCATGAACAGTTGTATTCATTTCCTTTACCTGTTTGATGGTATTTTTCTGTATTTCTCTAAGGGATTTATTCATTTCTTCTTTAATGGCCTCTATCATCTTCAGAAGATTGGATTTAAGAACATTTTCTTGTGCTTCAACTGTGTTAGGGTATCTAGGGCTTGTGTAGTAAAACAGTGAGCTCTGATGGCTCTATATTGCCCTGGATATTGTTGCTTGTGTTCTTGTGTTGGCCTTTAGACATCTGGTTGACCTTGGTGTTGGTAAGCCTTTGGTAACGTAGGCAAAATTGTGGGCCAGAAAATGGTGTGCAGGGGAGCAGGTGTGTTTTACTGCTGTTGGAAGTGCTTTGTGTGGGCCAGCGGGCAGGGAAATAGGGGGAGAAGGAATCACACCTGGTAGTCCCTGATGATAGCAGGTCTCTAGGAATGCAAGCAGAGCTGTGGGATTCAAGATGGAGCACACAAGGAAAAACAGAGGAGCTCACCATTGCTGGGCTTGCCCAGAGGGTACCCAGCTGGCAGGGAATTTGCAGGAAGGAGATTTGATCTGGTAGTCCCTGATTGCAGCAGGCCTCTGGGAATGCAGGTAGAGCTTCAGGCTAGGAAATGGAGTGCACAGGGGATAGGGCGGAACTCATTACTGATGTGTTTGTCAGGGGAACCTGGCAGACAGCTAAAAGGTAAGTTTTTAATTAATAACTAGATAATAAATAATTAATAACTCCCTCCCCTCTTTCTGGTCTCCACTATTCTTCAGAAAAGGGGAGTCCCCCTACCAACCCACCCCAGCTCATCAAGTCTCTTCTCCTGTGGTCTGGCAAAGCAGTCTCACCAGGGAGAAATAATAAAAAACCAGGCAATAGAGTCCATTTCAGAGACAGCCCTCACGCTCTTACTAGGGAACCTACATAAAGCCCGAGTTACTCATCAGCTACATCTATGTGCCTAGATAAAGTCTATTCATGGTCCTTGTTTGGGTGCTTCGTCTCTGCAAGCCCCTCTGGGCCCTGGTCTTCTTGTGGAGCTCCTGTCACCTCCAGGTCCTTCTATTCTCCCACCCCCCACTTTTCCACAAGACCCCCTACACTTCACGCTATGTTTGACTGTGAGTCTCAGCATCCATTTTGATCCACTGCTGGATGGAGCCTCTTAGGAGACCTATGCTAGGCTCCTGTTTATAAGCATAGCAGAATATCATTATAAGTGTCAGGGACTGGCTCTCACCCATGTGGTGGCTCTCAGGTTGGGCCAGACATTCCCTCAATCTCTGCTCTATCTTTATCTCGGCACATCTTGTTGTCAGGGTAAATTTTGGGTCCAAATTTTTGTGGGTGGGTTGGTATTCTCCTCCCTTCACTAGGAGTTTTGTCCAGTTAGAGGGTGTCCTCTTTAGTCTCCATGACCTCTGCTACTAGAAGTCTCAGCTAGAGTCACTCCTATATTCTCCCAGAAACCTACCCTGTCTTAGATCTTCAGCTTATCATAGAGATGCTTCCACCCACAGTTTTCTTCTCTCTGCAGGCCCTCTGTCCTTTGACCCCCATTCCTGCTCTCCCCAGGTCTGATCTACACCCTCATTTTCCTTTGTGCTCCCTTCAACCACTTCCACTGTCTGTTCTCCTTCTGAACTTGATTTAAGCATCCTCCCTTGGGTCTTCCTTTTTACTTATTTTCTTTGGATCTGCGAATTGTACTATGTTTATCCTGCACAATGTGGCTGAATTCTGCTTATAAGTGAGTACATACATAGAAAATTAAGTTTTTGCACATAGAACAAGATGGCCAAGATTTTTCTATGAATATCTCTCTGGGTTCTTCAGAGAGTCAAGTGTTTCACATTGGCATGAGCAAATTTTGTTAATTTATCTTTTTCTAGAAAATAATCGATTTCAGTGGGAATTAACAAATGCTGGTAGCCTTGAGCTGTACACGGTGTTCTTAATACTAAAATAGAAAGACTCTCATTTCTAATAGCTTTTATTAGATATGGCTCTTCCCTGAGCTGTCTTAGAAGTTAAAACAAGTTTGTTTGTTTGTTTTATATTTATTTTTATTTATTTTCTCAGCGTGTGCTCTCGCGCATGTGCCACAGTGACTGTGCAAAGGGCAGAGGTCAACTTGCAGGAGTTAGTTCTCTTCTCTAATCATATGGGCACTTACTGCTTCTTTAGAGGATCCAGGTTCAGTTCCCAGCACCCACATGGTGGCTCACAAGCATCCCTACATCCAGTTACAGGGAATGTGGCACTCTCCTTTCACCTATGTAGGCACTAGGCACACATGTGGTTCACAGACAGGCAGACATGCAGGCAAAACACCCATCCAGCTAAAATAAAGCAAAAAGAAACTTAAAATAAAAAATAATAACCCCTTAGGTACTTTATCAATTATACTCATTAAACTTTGCTTCTGGATTGGTCAGTTCATTTAAAGCTGGCTTACTTCGGTCTCTTTTTTCTGAAATCTTATCTTCAGTGCTTGATTCTTGTTGGATAATAGCTCATGGGAAGTTACCAATTTTAATACTACACAGTTATGATTACCTTTTATGAATTTCGATATTCAGTACCCTCAAATTATATTATCTTTTGAAGAATTTTTGATAATGAGGTTATTTTCTATTTTTACCCAACAATGATTTGGAATAATGTTAGTAATTTCTGAGAGTCTGGAATTTAAACTTGTAAGTCTAATTTTGAACATTATTACTTCCAGCTCTGAAATGGTACTGCCATACTTATCTTGACACCTTGTCAAGATATTCACTGTAGCCTCATGAATGATTGGCTTTGATGATTCCTAAGGCAGCTTAAGAGGAAAGCTATATTTTTGTTGTAAAGAACCAGTTTCTTCCTGCCTTAATTTAAAAACATGTTTATTTGATTTATGTGCACATGTTGTGTGAATGGATGTATGTGTGTTCAGATACCTTGGAGGCCAGAAGAAGGCACTGGATCTCTTGGGGCTGGAGTTACAGAAAGTAGCGAGTCTCCAGATATGAGTGCTGTCGTTTGAACCACAGTCCTCTGCAAGAGCAGCAAGTGCTCTTAACCACTGAACCATCTTTCTGGCACCTGATATTATTTTCAACTTTTCTAATCAAGGTTGTAGGTATGTATTCCATGAATGTATTATAAAATTTTCTCAACATCTAGATAATGTCACATTTATTTCAAAGAAATGGCTTGATTGATAAATGAACGAGACGCCATGATGTACTGAGTACTTTATACCATGACCAGTCTTATCTTCTGTCATGAACTTTGAGTTCTAGTTTTCTCAAATTACAATTGTGAGTTTGATATCTTGCTGTTAAAATGGTCTGTCCTGTCCTTTTCCATTAATTTTAAAGCTTTTCTTGCGGTGCATATTGCTTTATTTCAGAGAGATTTCCTTTCAATGGAGTGGAATTTATGCGTGTGGGGAGCAGTTACTCTCTTTGAAGGCACTTTTGCTCCTGTAAAACAATTGCTAAACTCACTTGTACTTATTTTTAATGTCTACAATTTAGTCTTTTTAAACTTTGTATGACTTTATGCTTCCTCTTTTTATTATTTTCTGTGCTTTATGAGGCACATGTTATTTTGCCCTGGTGTTTTGAAAAGTTATGTTCTGTCTGTGGGCACTTTAAATGTTTTAAAGAGATACATCTTACCGAAATCTGTGTAATTTTCAGTCAAGAGCAAAATTATGTTCAACAGAAAATATTCAGTTGCAGTAATCCTCTCGTCTTCTGCACGCATCTCGGTCTCTGTTAATATGATCATGCATTATATCTGTTAGACTGAAATGAACACGAAAGCAATGATTTTAACAGCCTGTGCCAGCACTAACCCATCTCAGACACACTCTCTCTGTCTGGATAGTCTTCCTTCTACATTCATGTTGCTTTCCCTCTGGATTCCACACACAGTATTAAACATTAAACATATGATCCCTTTCTTTATGAGTCTTTCTTATTCTGTTTAATCCAATGAGCTCAGTTTCATCTGTTTTTCTGAAGAAATCTCCCATGTTTTATTCTTGTTTATGGTTCCATTATCAATCATCTATCTACCTTCCCACTTACCTATCTGTGGTGGTTTGAATGAGAATGGCCCCCACAGGCTCATATCTCAGTTTGATGGAACTGTTTGGGAAGAATTACGAGGTGTGATCTTGTTGGAGGAGATGTGTCATGGGGGAGAGCTCTGAGAGTTCAAAAGCCTCCTGCTATTCCCAGAGTACTGTCTACCTCCTTTTTGTGAGTCGGAATGTAAGCTCTTAGGTACTGCTTCAGCACCATGCCTCCCTGTCTGCTGCCATTCTTCCCCTGAGGATAGTCATAGACTCTAACCCTCTGAAACTGTAAGCTCCAATAAACTCTTCTACAATTCACCTTAGTTTTGATACCTTATCACAGCAACAGAAAAATAACTGATTATATATTATCTATCTATCTATCTATCTATCTATCTATCTATCTATCTATCTATCTATCTATCTCTATCTTTGAGACTTTAGGATCATTCAAGCATAGGATCATGTCATCTGCAATAGGGATATTTTGATTTCTTCCTTTCCTACTTATATTCGATTTCTTGTTTTTTTTTAAATTTATTTATTTTTATCTCAATCACAGGTTAGGTACTTTGAATCCCAGGCCACATCCACACATGGTCCTTGATTGTAGAAACCGGCTCATATAAGACTCCTGTGCCCTGCTCAGTTTGGTCTTTGTGGAGCTCTTGTTCTCCCCAAGTCTCAACAACCTCCCCCAGATCTATCATTACTTCTCGCCCTCTGTCAGAGGCTTGATCTCCAGTCTTAATATCTGCTCTGATACATCGCTACATTGACCCCCCCCCCAGAGGTCCTCCTTGGCACGCTCCTGTTCTGTTGCTTGTTTTCTCCTCCACTCAATGTCCATCCCATTTGTTCATTCAAACAAGCATTGTCGATTTCTTGTTTTAAAAATATCTCCAAATTACATTCTCTCTCTCTCTCTCTCTCTCTCTCTCTCTCTCTCTCCATCCATCCATATATCTATAATTTAAGAATCTATCTATCCCTCCTGCCTATTTATCATCTATCTATATATCATCTATCTATCTTGTGTATGTGTGTGCATGCACATGTGTGTTTGTGCTGTATCATCTGTGTGTGAAGGTGTGTGTGCCACAGAGCATCTATAGAAGTCAATGGGTGACTTGGGAGAGTCAATTCCCTCCATCCACCTTCAACAACTGAGTCATCCAGTCAATCCCCATTCCTTGTCTTGTTGCTTGAGCAACTGAATTCCACAGTGATGAGAATGGAGGGTCCGTTTTTTTGTTCTTGATTTTAGAGAGAGCGTTTAACTTTCCTCCCATTTTATGATAATGAAAGTGGGTTTGTTGTATGTATTCTTCATTATTATGAGGAATGGCATCATTTATTTATAATGGAAGCTCTAAATACACGTGTATATTCAGGACTTTTTTGTGATGCAGAGATGTTGGATTTTATCAAAGGATCTTTCTACATTTATTGAGATGCTAATGCACACTTTCTCCTTTTGACGTCAGGTTTTTTCTTTTCCTTTCTTTCTCTCTCTCTTCTTCTTTTTTTTGAGACATGGTCTCATTTTGTACCTCTGACTCCGCTGGGATTCACTTTGTAGACTAGAACGATCTCTACATGCAGAGATCTACCCGTCTCTGCCTCTCATTGCTGGAATTTGAGATGTGCACCACTGCACCTAACACCCCCTTTGATGTGTTCATGTGCTATAGTGCATTTATTTGTATGTGTTGAGGCAACCTTATATTTCTGGAATGAAATTATCTTGATGATGGCATATTATCTTCATGCACTGTTGAATCAAAATTGCCACTATTTTATTGAGAAATTTTATGTCTATGTTCACCAAAGATGCTGCTCTGCAGATTATTAATTATGTCCTAATCTGATTTTAATATCAGGGTAATTCTGGCTTCCCTGAGTGAGTCTGGAAACAGTCCCCCTCCCTACATTATATAATAATTATGTACATCGGTGTTGAATTTAAAAAAAAAATATGTGGGAAAGTTTTTCAACAAATAGACCTAGTCTTGAACTTTTTGTGTTAGGAGAACTTTATTACAGTCAGTCTCATTATGTGTTTTCCATCTATTTATGTTTTTATAGTTTCTTGGTGTAATTTTGGTCAGTAATATATAACTAGAAGTGTATTTATTTCCTCCTGAGTATAATCTTTAATGGACTTCTGATTTTGAGTTATAGCGTTCTCTTTTGAAACATTAGTACATTTCTTTCCTTTTATTCTTGAGTCATTATCTGATTGTGCAAGCTCAGGCTGGCCTCAAACTAATTATGTAGTTGGATTAGCTCTGAGCTCACCCCCTCCTGCCTCAGCCCCATGAGTCCTGGAGTTATTGGCATTTTTTACCAAGTTGGCCTCTAATTTTACAATCTGAGTCTTTTCTCTCTTCCTTTTGGTAAGTTTTGTTAAGGGTTTGTCAATCCTTATATCTTTTCAAAGGATGTTCTTTGATCCCTTTTAAATGATGATTTTTAGACTATATTTATTTCAGATCTTTGTTTTTTTTTCCTTCTGTTGGGTTTGGGTGTGGCTTACGCTTATTTTTTTTAAAAAGAATTTGCAGCACACTGTTAGGTTATTTCTTTGAGATTTTTAAAAAAATTATTTCAAAATTCGGGGCGCTTATGATTATAAGCATCCTTCTTAGAATTGTCTTTGCTGTACTGCACACATTCTGATATATTTTTCATATTCATCTAATTCTAAGGACTTCAAAAATTTCTCATTAATTGCTTCAGCAAACTAGTGATCATTCAAAAGCCCAGCGTCCATATACTTGCATAATATCTGTAGTTTGTCCAGCTGGTTTCTAGTTTTACTCTGTTATGTTGATGGAAAAAGAACGGTGCAAGGAGAGAGAATAAAATGGAAAATGGAGAACAAAAGAAGAGTTAGAACATTCCAGCAATGAAAGAAAATGAAAGGAGAAAAAAATGTGAAATGAGGCCATAATTACAGAGAATGAGAATAAAAAGGAAACACACACACGTACTATATATACATACATATATGTATATATACCTACTTGCACATACACACATATGCAAATATATATACATATATATATAGAGAGAGGAGAGAGGGAATAAAATAACTTTAACATTGGAAAATAGAAAGAATAAAATACCAAAAGAAAATAATGAAAAAGAATATACAAGTAAAAATAAAAACAGAACGTGCACACATGTGCTCAAATGGTTCAATGAGCCAATCAACATATTTAACAAAAATTGAAGTCTCATCTCTGCTGTGGTTGTGTAGGCAATAGTGTGCATCCACCCCAAGGCCACTGCCTCTTCTTTCTTTGTTGTCTTGGCTCTGTGCTCTTGAAGAACATGAAGTCTTAGGAGGATCCTTTCCCCTTCCCCCTCCTTCTCCCCTCCTTTCTCCTCTCTCTCCTTCCCCCTCCTTTCACCCTAATATCCTTTCATGGCTTGGCCAGCCCTGATCATTGCCATGTTTGGTTCTCAGACCCCTTGGCACCCAGGTGAGGGTGGGGATCCCACAGCAGGCCTCGTGCTTTTCATCACTCATGACTATCGTTTGCTGATGTCTGTCCCTGCCTGAGATCACCTGATGACTCTGTCTCTAGGTGCCCTTCAGCTGATCCCAAAGCCACCCACCTTAAAGGAAGTGAGCTTCATTGCCTTCCTCATCTCCAACATAAATCTTACTGTATATATTTTCAGTGGGCTTGTTTGAGCGGCTTTCTGCTGAGACCACACTGGATCATGAGGAAGACATGGGCTAGGGCAGCCTGGCAATACTCGTGGGTTCCAGGGAAAGGAAAATGTAAGGACTTTTGTCTCCAAGGAAGCACACTTGGGTGCAACCTTCTCCTAATAGTTATTGTACCAGGCATCTATATGAACACCGAATTGTTCTCTAGTCCCAACCGAACATAAAGCTTCACATCAGCCGAATCCTGCCTCCTGTTCTCATTTTGTTTTTGTGCCACTTTTGCTCATAGCACCTGTCCCTCTTTGCCTTTCCATTAGCCACCCCCCCCCCCACTGCTCTGTGCAGCCATCACAAGCTGAGCATTGAGATTCGTTCCCATCTTCTGATCCTACAGGATCTCTAAGTCTCTGCCCAGAGCTGAGCTTCATTGCATCCCCAAGTCACTTACCTTGCTGCAATGCTGTTTTCTGGCAGGTTTGCTTCTAAGATGCTCAGTAGCTAAAAAGAGCTGCTTGCCACTTGCCTGCCATCTTGGCTTCTTCCTTTGATTTCTAACACATGCACCATGCGTATCTTTCACTAAGTTCCTTGAGAGGTGCCATTACATTTTGTTTCTCTTTTACCCTCACGGAACCAGCGCACAAGGACATCTGGGAACATTTTGTTAACAAGTGAGATTTTTGTCTGTGTTTGTCCCTCAGGGACCTGCGAGAGTTGGCATGCATCTCTCTGGGAGGGACACACATGCCTGGAGTGAGGTTTGGCTGTCTGGCTCTGCATGTGAGGGCTACAAGGAGTGCTGGCTGGGAGAATCTGACAGGGACATTGGGGAAGTCATATCCTCAGCACATTTCCTACTGCTTTCCCAGTGTCAGCTGCAGACAGTCCTGTGTGAGGGCCAGCCACCTCAGCAGCTTCCCCCAGGTTAAAGCCAGGACCATCTGTCCAATAGGAAGGAGCCAGGCAAGGCAGGCTCTGTAAACATGGCTGGAACCATCTTTTGATAGATGCAGAATACCTGTCCCCTTTGCTTCCTAAACAGCTGGGACTCCATGTGCTTTTGGGTGAGCTATCAGTCCAAAGATAACCAAGGCACCCCGAGGGTAAACAGAATGTTATATGATGCTATGGCCAGTCTTTCTGTGCACAGCTTCAAACTGCCTGGATATGAAGGCCGAGGAATGACAGCACAGAGTGTGTGGGGCACACGAACCTGTCTCACACAGGTGAGGGGGAAAGAGAGGGGTGTGCAGCTGCTCCCTTCAAGCAATCCTGACATGGGCATTCCTTTAGAGCAGAGATCAGTTGGGAGTCCAAGCAAGCCACTTTCTGTGCCACCACTTCCCTTTCATGCGCCTGGCCTAGAGAATTTGACCTAGGATGTCCAGCTAGAGTTTTCAGTTGCACTCAGAAGTGGCGTGCCCTCCTCTCTCTGGACCACATTTATTTCATGCATAGAGAAAGGATGAGGTAGGGAATGAACAGAATTCTCACTGTAATAGAGAAGCATTTCTCATAGTTGTAGAGAACTAGGTTTTTCAGCCAAAAGCTTGGGCAGGGCTGCAGGGATCTGGTCATGCTGGTAAGGAGGTGGCCAGCAGGGTCAGATAAAGTGTGGAGTCCACATGCAAGGGCAGCCATCCTTTCCTCTCAGCCTATTTCCTTCCTTTGACTCTGAGCACACTGGGCATGTGACTGAGTCCACCTACCTCTTCCTAAGCATCATTCCAATGGACACTCACTGCCAATCCTGACTATGCCTTGTCTCCATCCCCATCACACAGCCAGATCATAGATAATATCAGAGAGGGGAAGAGTAAACTGTAGAGTGCTTGCTTAGCATTCACCAAGCTCTGGTTCCAACCCCAACACTGTGTAAACCAAATGTGGTGACACACACCTTTAATCCCAACACTTGGGAAGTGGAGTCAGAAGAATCAGAAGTTCAGGTCATCCTTGGCTAGCTAGCAAGCTTAAAGCCAGATTGAGCTTTGTGAGACCCTGTTATTAAACAATAATAAAAGCAGACAATACTAAAGGCTGGTAAGAATAGGAGGTAGACATTAGGAAAATGACCATTATAGATTGAGCACTTGCTTGGGGATCAGGGTATTCTGAGCTCTGTAAATTGGGGCTAATACTTACTAATGTTTGCTGTAAGCCAATGTCCAGTACTGTAGCAAATACTTTCCATGTGTGGTTCCATTGACTGACTCCTCACCACTGCCAATCACAGTAAGCCCTGCTACTCTCACAATACTGCTAAATAGTCTGAGCCTTAGAGAAGAGGGAAGCCTTCTTGAGGCCACAGAGTGGAGTTTAAACTCAGGCATGGGTAATTTAAAGTTCAGTTCTCTTGTCCCTGTGTCTTGTCGGCAAACTCCTCTAAGAGAGTAGCCCACTGAGATGTCTCTCAACTCTTATCACACCCTCTAGGGGAGGAGGCTGAGAAAGGAATGTCTCCTTCAATTTCCCACGGGCTTTTGGGCTTTTCCTCACAGCTCTCTAGACTATCCATAGTCACCCCATGACCTCAGTGAATGATCTGCGTGGCGTCCACGCTGCGGTGGGGCTGGGCTTTTTTGCAGCAGAGAACACAGTGGCTTGGCCAGGACTAAGGGACAGCTGTGACGTGCTTTTTCCAAAAGCACCCTTCGCTGCAGGGAGAGGAGGGCAGTATATGGACAGCGAGTCCAAGGGCGGGAACTGAAGGCTGATGGATTGTGGAGAGTTTGTGCAAAGCAGAGAGGCTGAAGATGACGTCAGACCTCCGGCTGGGCCAATTTGCACTGGCGACTGGCCCTGTGCAACATTCACTGCCTCTGCGTTGAATCAGTTTCTCTCTGTCACCCTGAGCTTCCTGCAACCCTAACCCTTGTCCAACCCAGTGTTGTTGGTGAGAGCCCAGTGGCTGTGAGTGAGGTGCTGAGTCTCAACTCATCTTGCTCACTGCTGTAGGGTGGGCACGCACAGGAGCTTGTGGACGGTGGGGCTGTGTCACCGTAGCTGATAGAGCTTGCTGGGCCGTGGGTAGGGGCCCAAGAGCAGGTTGAACCTCACTCTGATGCTTTCTCAGCCTCACCCGATGCCTCTGTAGCTGCTGCACCAACCAGAAGTGTGTGTGGCAAAGACGCACTGGTGGAAAACTGCGGATGCGTGGGTTGGGAGGGGGAAGGAAGAGAGCAAGGCGCAGTGCAGATGCGGCCGAGGCCGATGCTCTGCTCCAGCGCCTGCCGGGGGCGGAGGAAAGGAGAACAGAGTGGGCGGGTGACCTGTTGGGAGATGGGCAGCGGGTCCACTGCGTCTGCAGCCTTTCAACCCGCTTTCTTCCATACGGGAGGAGGCAGGTGGTAGCGGGGTAGATGGAGCCTTTAGGTCATAGACTTGGGACCAGTCAGAAGGGGGAAGTGGTCCGAAGCCAGGCAAGGGCTGCGGATGTCGCAGTGAGTGACCTCCGAGATTGAGGTTATTATGGTTTTTTTTTTTTTCAGTCACCATAGAGACTCCAAGGTATTCTGGACAGAAGGCTGGGGATGACATCTGTATCGTTCATATTTGGGGGCTGGGGAAGGAAAAACCTAAGAACTAAGCAGACTTCAGACTGTGGGGACCCCCCCCCCCTATCCCTGGACGATTTGTGGCCTGGGTGGACCACATCATATCTCTTTGTTACCTGATGGGGACCACTAGACAGTTTCTCTTGTGAAACTGATAAAGATCCAACGGTGTACATGGGCAGAGATTGGTCATGGTGTCACCAGCAGGGCAGACCCTAGTGGAAATCTGTGAAGTGCTCTGATTTTGAAAGCTGGGGTGAGAGACAGGTTCGTTCTTCCCCGAAGAAGGTCATGAGGTTTGATGGGGAGGTCATTGTTAGATAACTACACTAGGCCAGAGTGAGCTGTCCAGGGTTCTGACTGTGAAGAGCGGCGAGCCCACTGGATCCCCAGCTTTTGTTGATAGGGTCAGACCCACTGTTAACCCTGCCTTCTAACAATCCCAGACAGCAGTGTTGTCTTCTGCCCTGGGGCAGCGGTGTGCCCGACTCTAGTGTTATGAGATGCCTGAGCATGGTGACATTCACTGTCTGAGTAAGTGATTGATTCTCAGTGACAATGGATGCTCATTCACTTGACAAATGTGATCGACCACAAAGCTGACAAGAGGCTCTGGGGAGTTGGGCAGGGATCTGGGAGCCTGGGGACCTGATGACTCAGGTCCCTTTTGTTAGCATGGCTTCTTGCTGCCTCATGTCATCTGTGAGGTCAGGACCTTTTGTGAGCCTTTCCTGGAGAGGATACCGAGTCCTCCTGAGGTCAGATGAGGCCTATCTGGCATGGCATGAGAGAGGCAGATCTGGGCCTCAGCTGGGGAAGCAAGCAGCTGCTGTGGCAATGTTGCTGCCATTGGTGCTGTATGGAGGAACACAGTACTTCCGAGCTGGAGAGACGCTGAGGGCTTCCTTGCTGCTCCTCTCCTGCACAGAGGGTGCAGCCTCTGAGCTGAGTCCAGAAGCGGGGTATGGACTCAGGCCTCCTAGTGCACACATGGGCCTTTTTTTTTAAACTCACATTTTCTGGGTCCAGGGAAGCCTGACATTATTAGCTTATCTCTTGAAGAACCTCTTGAGTGAAAGAGACTGTGGAATTTCTCCTCTCAAGAGTCGGGGGAGACAGCAAGAGGGGTTGGCTTGTGGGTGTGCGTGTGTGTCTGAGATGCATGCTCCTGTACATGGAGACCAGTGGACACATGGCCGCTGTCTCACATCCACCTAGATTTTTGATTGGCCAGGGTCTTCCCAAGTAAAATAGGGTAGCTGGCCAGCAAGCTCTAGGGATCTTCTCTTCTCCATCTCTTGTCACTGGTGTTTACAAGGTTATTCTACTGTATTTGGCTTTTTTAAAAAGATGGTTTCTGTCATTGAACCCAGGTCCTCACACCTGGAAGGCAAAGATTTTCCTGGCTGAGTGATTTTCCTGCTAAAGACAGACAAGTCTCTGGGTTAGTAATGATTACAAAAGCAGAAAGCCACAACCAAAGCTGCCAGAGAGGTGGAGGTGTTTCAGAGACTCACTTACATCTCAAGAACTTGAGGGACACAAACAAGCTAGAAGGGGCAACACTGAGGATGCACAGTCTAAGCAGAGATGGTACTCTCACTGTGAACAGCACTGGGTAAAGACTGGAATTTTCACATACAGCCTGCTTCCCACAAGGCCCTCAGCCAGTGTTGACAGGAGGTGTCACCTTCCACTCTACCAGACTTAGGGGACACAGACTTTTCAAAGGCAGCTTTGATTTAGGCACTGGCATGGCTCTCTGCCCCAGTCCTGATACTCAGCTCTGTGTCTGAGCCAGGTTGCCGACCTGTCTGACGAGCCACTGCTGTGCACCTAATAAAGGTCCTGAAGACGGATGTAAAGAAAGCCTTGGGAAGTCAGTCGTACTTGAGTGAGAACTTCATGGCAGAGGAATTCCCCACCCAAGGGGATGAGAGATGGTGCAGACAGATTTTGATTATGGGTTTGAAGTGAAGAGATGGGTGAGAAATAGCAAGGGGCAGATTAAAGGACAGAAGCTAACCTAGGAGATGGGAGAGCGCTCACCCACTAGGCCCCAACTCACCGCTTTCTTCAGGGCAACTGTACCAACTCCCAGTCCCTAGGAAGTTTTATAAGTTATCTTCTGCCACTGGAGCCCAACTCTGTCCTGCTTTTGCTTTGAAAACTGAATTCACCCTCACTATGGGCAGGGTTTGTGTTGTTCTGTTTTTAAATATATTCTCCATCTTTTCTGTTAAGTTTGTCATGGGAACCCGGTAATTTGTTTTGCAACTGTGCATGCATCTCAGATTTACCTCAATGTCCTGTCCAAAGCTCCCGCCTACTTCTTGGTGAATGTAGTCTCAGAGGGCTAGATAGGAACTCTCCCTTTTACTAATAACATACCAGGTGTTTTTTGGGGGGAAACATCTTCTTTTGGTATGAATTTTCCTGTTGATGGCAAACTGGGCGGTAACCCATGATGGATGTACATAGGGCATTTCCAGCCCTTGCCTCCAGAGAAACTCATGGAGCGGGACTTGGGGATTGGGGAGAGGAGGCTGAGCAGCCAGGTAGGTGGGGCATCTCATCCTCTTCTTGGGTCTGAGTCAACTCTGAGCTCTGAACTTTTTTCTAGTTGGTGCTGGGAATTTCAAGGGTTCTGTGCCATCTGTCTGGTCCTGCTTGCTCTCCCTTGAATGGGAGAGAGTAGTTACGCTTCCTTTCAGGGCCAGGGACTCCCAGGACTCCTGGCCATGCTTGAATATTCATGCCCTTTCTTTCACCCTGCATTGTCCCATCTTCCCAGCTGGCCTGTCTCCAGGGTCTGAGTCCCCAGCCCCTTTAGGAGGAGGTCAGGCTCCATTACTGCTAAGCGGTACAGCTTGCTATTGTTGACTCTCAGAGAAGAATAGTGTGGGAGAGGCAGGAGGCAGAAGGCGGGAGGCAGGGAGAGGCTGGGGATGGCTGTTCCAGTTCCACTGAGACCCTTCTGAGAGGTGAAAGGAAGATTTGTGATTCCAAGTGTCAACAGAAAGATGGATGGAGGTGCCCAGACTGTGAACTCTGTTTGAAGTGGGGGTTATGGTAATGAGCAGTGACCCTGGAGATGGGGCTGTTGGGGGTGGAGTCACCTCTCCTCACAGAGGTGGTTCCCAAGCCCTCTCCTCTGACTCTCTGTCCCCTTGATGGACAACCTTTGTCCCCTAGCAGTCTGTCATTCTGTTTCCAGCACAGCTAGCTGCTGATTGATTATCTGTGTTCAGCGCAGGGTGTCACCTGCTGGGGAGAGATTGTTCATGGACATGCCTTGGATAAATAAATACTAGAAGTAGCAAGAGCAGTTTAGTTAGGGCTAAAAAATATTACATTTATTTGCATGCGTGTGTGTGTGTGTGTGTGTGTGTGTGTAGTCTGAGGACAACTTGTGAAAGATGGTTTTCTTTTGGGCTCAAACTCAGGTCCTTAGACAACAAACACCTGCTGAGCTGCCTAGAAAGCCTGGCATGAAACTTTTTTGCTTTGCTTGGACTAACAGGAAGAACCCATATGGGCCCACTCACACGAAACTTTATTAAGTGTGTGTGTGTAGATATGTACATGTGGTAAACATACACTCCCCCTCTGTGTATGTGTGTCAAAGGACAACCTCAGGCGTTGTTCCAACTTGAACCTTCAAGTAGGCTCAGGTGGCTTCCCAGTGAACCCTAGGACTCCCCTAGGGATACAGTGCTGGGATACAGTCAGGCACTACCAAGCCTGGCTTTTTGAGACGCGTGTTCTGAGGATCAAACGCAGCTCCTTGCCCTTGCAGGGCAAACATTTTACCTGCTGAGGCCCCAGCTCTGCCTTCTTATTTTTGTACTACCTTAAGCTTCTGATCTTTGTCACCAACCATATCTGGAAGAACATAGGGAAAGAAAAGTCCCAATGACTGGACATTCCCAGGAAAAGGCTTGAGAACCAGCATCTAGGAGAATGTACTTACTGGGAAAACTTTCCATGTCTTGGCCTTATGAAGTTAAAAATACATGTCTTATGTGAAAGGGTCTAGAAAGTTCTGCAGTGAAAAACAGTTTGATTTGGAGTCCTATTCTCCCCTTACCACAGACAATTCTGTTTGTGTGTCACACTCACTAACCCCTACAGACATCAGTGTTTACCTAGGATTTCCTTTGAGAAAACTTTCTGCTAGCAAGGGGACTGTGGCAAAGACTTTGTCCAGGCCAAACAGGCTCTGCAAGCCACAGTGCAGAGGAGGTGACTTTCAGCCCAGCTTCAGTGCAGCTCAGTGTGTGATTTTCACAAGCTTTGCTTGCCCTGCTTTTGCAATCTTAGTTTTTCAGTCAGTGTCCTAGGTGTTGGGTATCATTATGGCGTTTTGGAATGATGTGTTTTAGTGGATTCTCCTCCTCTAGCTCACCCCACTAAGGCTAACTTGATCTTCCCTTGCGTCCTCCTTCTCAGTCTCTTTTCCTCTGTCGTGTCACATGTACCCTTTATCTCACCCATCCTTCCTCATTACCCATTTTTAATTTTTACCTTCTTTTTATTTTTAGGTTTTACTCACATTCACCTCTCTGTCTCTGTCTCTGTCTCTCTCTCTCTCTCTCTCTCTCTC
>CM053757.1:42456621-42507147 GCA_028658305.1 Pachyuromys duprasi
CATAATCAAGGCTTTAATATAATTTTTCTGTGTCTCCGCTGAATTAAAAACTCCACTGCTTTTGGGTGTTTCCGGTTGGGCCATGGTGTCCTGATTTTTGTTGGGTGAGTTCTTTCGCCGATTTCTGGGCATTTGTTTATATATAATCAGGGAGCTGTTTGTGCTTTAAGGCTGTACTTCTGTCTGAATCTGTCAATCTCTTGTGTCAGGAGTATTCTTCAAGAAGATCAGGGATTTCTGGTGGTTTGTGGTGTGTGTTTTGTCTCAGTTGAACTCTGTTGTGGGCTCTGTGTGCCCAGCTTCGTGCTCTGTGCTAGCGTGCTCTGTGCTAGCTTGCTGCTAAGGGCTCTCCCCTCGAATGGAGATTTGGCACCTCCTTCTGTGCCAGGGGCTGTGCACCACGGTCTGAGATGATATTTGGGGCACACACAGTGGGTTTGGGTTGGTGTGCATCCGCTGTATGCAGGGTTGTCTGAAATGGTGCCTGAGGCCTTCTCTGTTTGGCCCGTGGACAGACACCCAAACTGGGGTTTTTGCTGGCGGTTGCGTGCAGCTTTCGCCCTCAGTGTGTGGTCTGGTCAAGATGGTCCCAGGATCCTCTCAGCTGTGGGTTGAGACAGAACTCGGGTTCCTCCCAGATCCGCTGGCGGACTCACACACTGACTGAGTTTTTGCTGGCGGAAGCGTTTGGCGCGCGCCCCGCAGTGTGCAGACTGGTCAAAACAGTCCCCCAATCCATTCAGTCTGTGGTGGTTCCGGCGATCAGTTCGTGCCCACCGCACACCTGTGGGTTGAGGCAGAACTCAGGTTTCTCTCAGACCTGCTGGCGGACTCACACACTGACTGAATTTTTGCTGGCAGAAGAGTTCGGCGCGTGCCCCCGCAGTGTGCGGACTGGTCAAAAAGGTCCCCCAATCCACTCAGTCTGCGGTTGTTCCGATGATCGGTCTGAGCCTGCAGCACACCAGTGGGTTGAAGCAGAACCTGGGTGCAGTGTGTGCTCGCAGGGTGCAGTTCAGTGAAAACAGCACCCGGTTCCTCCTGAGACTGCCCGGGAGACTGTGTGATCCAGTCTACAATGGCGGGTGCGGGCACCCAGCGCGGCTACTCATTCAGATCAGAGCTGTGCGCCGCTGGTCACCGGGAAATTTTTCCAGGTAATAACTGGGTGTCCCTAGGGTTTTCCCACTTGATTTTCTCACCGTAGGAGTTCCACTCACCTGGCACTCACAATGCTGGCATTTTAGGTCCCAGAGTTCAGTCTCCTGGTCGCTGCGTTGTTTCTGCTCTCTTACTTCTCAGACACAGTGTTCTCTCGTGGCAGCCATCTTGGATCTCCTCCGGATAAGAATTTTTAATATCAAATAATTCATTCTGCAAAGTTGTTCTATAAATTTAGAAGATTACCAGAGTAAAGCCAGAAGGGTTTATTTTCCCCACAGACCTTGATTAAGATGACTCTGAAGGTTACACAAAAAGAGTAAAAAGCCAACAATAGCCAGGATGTCTCTACAGGAAATGAGTAGATAGAGATGTCACAGGAAGCTTGCAGCAGAACTGCGAACAAAGGAAAAAACCTGGAGTTAGCCCAAAAAGTCCATTGATAGGAGTCAGCATGAATAAGTAATGGTTTATTCACAGACTTGCATCCTGTACAGTGGTCAAAGAAGAGAACCACAGAACAGTGGATTGAAATGAATGACTCTGAAGCTTAATAGTTAAGGGAATGCAAGTTACATTTAATTTGAGACAACAAGCCAACTTGGCCTTGATAAATATTGTCTAACCTAGGCTCTCTACCACCTGAGTTGAGAGAGGAAAGTTGCCTGTGGTATAGTTGGGTTATTGGTAAGGTCATCCTGCTTCTTCATGGGGAAAGCTTGTGCTTCTTTTTGTTTGTATCACTGCTTGCTGAATAACTGACATTCAGAGTTGGAAATATTTATCCCCTCTAATTATACTCATTTACCTTAAAGAGAAAGGAACGGAGGATAAAGGTCACTATGGCAGGATAGTAAGATAGGAAAATACGTGTTGTGGTATGTGCAAGATGTTCCCATAGGCTTATGTTTTTGAACACGTGGTCCCTAGCTGGTGGCACTGATTTGAAAGACTGTAGAACCTTTATGGTGGATCCTTAGAGGAGAAAGTGGGCTTTTCGGTCTTGTAGCCAGGTCCCTCTTCCTGTCTACCTTTTGCTTCTTGTTCTGACAAGACATGAGCAGGTGAGGAATATCCGAGGATGTGATGGTCGTCCTCATCATCATCACCATCTCTACCATCAGCACCACCATTATTATAATTACCATCATAGTCATCATTACCACTATCGTTATCACTAGAATAATTACCACCATCACCGTTGTTGTCATCATAGTCCTCATTACTATCACATCACCACTGTAATATCACCGTCCTCATCAGTTGCATACTCCTCCTCAACAGTAGCATTATTCTCCTTTTAATCATCGTCATCATCACCACTATCATCTGCTGCCGCTGCTGCCACATCATCATCATCATGGCTGTCAGTCTGAACGAGCATTGTCCCCCGTAGGCTCATGTGTTTGAACACTTGGTCTTTAGCTGGTAGGGCTGTTTGGGGAGGTTGTGGAACCTATGGGTAGTGGAACCTTGATAGAAGAAGCATGTCACATGGGGGAGAGACTTAAGTGTCTACAGTCTCTCCTAGCTTCCAGTTCTCTTTCTCTGCTCTGTGCTTGTCGTTGAGGATGCAAATGTTCGCTTTGCTGCTCTAGCCACCATTCTCGCCACTTGTTACCATGCTTCCTTGCCATGCTGGACTCTTACATCTCTGAAACTGTAAGCCAGAACAAACTTTTTCTTCCATAAGTGTCCTTAACCATGGTGTTTCATCAAAGCAACAACAACAGCAATAACACTAACACAGTTGCCATAGTCATCCACTTTTTCTTCTCTAAGTAGCTGTAACCATGGTGTTTCATCAAAGCAGCAGCAACAAAGAGACAACTAACACAGTTACCGTAGTCATCAATATCATTATTAGCACCACTGTCACCATTATCACCTACGTAAGTCCCCTGCATCGCCTCCTTCTCATTACCACTGTCTTCATCATCCTTATTCTCATCAATATCACCTCCATCATTACCAGCATCATCACCAGCACTGTCAGAAGCATTACGCTACATCGACATGAAAGCAGCTCATACAAGCTCAAATTACATTTTAAGATCTTGAGTGATACACTTGACATTCTAAGTTTTGATAGCTTTTCTATCCTATTTGACATCACACATTCTATGCCTGATCCATTTTGGGTAGGACTTTAAAAATTTTTTCCTGTGGATGGAATCCTGAACTGTGTAAACGCAGAAAAGAGGCTGAAGAGGTGGCTCAGTGGTTAACATTGTGTACTGCTCTTTCAGGGACCCAAATTTGGTTCCTAGCACCTATGCCAAGTGGCTCACCACTACTTGTAACTCCAGCTCCAGGAGATCTGATACCCTCTTCCAACTTCCTCCGTCTTCTGCACTCACATGTGCATATACCCACTTCTTTCCACACATAATTAAAAATAGAACAAATCAACGAAGAGAGGGATAGGAATACAACATGCATTTATTGTTCTCTCCTTTCTGAATGCAGATGTAATGTGATTACCCAGCTTTCTGCTCTAGCAGGAGAACCATCAAATCTGTGTACATTGGATGCCATCAAAATCCAAAGTGGAGGCTAGTTGTCTGCAGTTCATCCAAATGCCCGAAGCTGCTTCAGATAGCGATGACTCCATATCACGTTTTCTTATTTCATCAATTTCATGCCTCCTGACATCACCTGACATGATTTTGTTCATTTGTTAATTTGTTCATTTTTTTCTGTTTCTGACTCAAATATTAGCAGTCAAGAAGAAGCTGATGTATTTTGTTTGTAAACCATCAGCTATTAAAAGATTGGTTTAATATACATTTGTCAAATGAGTGGACACTTAAAAATTGATTCTTAGTCTGGGAACATGGGAAAAGCACTAGGTAACTGGCAGAGATAGAGGTGAGGGCTGCTCTGGAGATATGGGGAGCCTGAGCACTGTGGAAACTGATGAGTGTTTCTGTGGACATTGAGAGTTCTGCTTATGTATGTGGTTTCTCTCTGAATGTCTTTCATGAAATTGTAAGTGAGAAAGAAGGTGTGATTAAGTTCCTTCCTGTTCTTGGTTTCTGAGAGTCCCTTCTAGCAAGACTCAGGGACTTCATGTGCTAAAAATTCTAAGTGTTACAGAGCACAGGAAACAGAGTGTTGTTTCTGTCTTTTGTTAACAGTGATCATAGATAAATAGTAGGTAGATGTAATATATAGACAGATGATAGATAATTGATAGATACATTGTTAGAAAGATGAGAGATGAATAGCTAGATGATTTATAGAAAAATAAATGACAAAGCAATAGGTTTCTAGCAAGATGGTAGATATATTGATGATAGATTATTGCTAGAAAGACAGGTGGATTGGTAAGTGATAAACATATCTAGATGTTTGATAGATGCATGGATAAAGAAAAAATGGCTAGATAGATGGTAGGTGACTGATAGAAAGATAGGGAGATATATAAATAGTATAGATAGTAGATGATGGATGAACATATAGATGGACACCAGACAGACAAAAAGGCAGCCCAGTGTAGAGGATATGTGGACCTAGGAGAGACTTTAGTGCAGAATTTCTCTTTATGGGGCTCACCCCATAAAGAGGTTTCAGTGGCAAGAAGTCAGCTTTTAGCTGCTGGTGGAACATGGCTTTAACTCCAGCACTTGTGATACAGAAGCAGTAGATCTCTGAGTTTGAGGTCAGCCTGGTCTACAAAGTGAGCTTTGGGACAGCTAGGGCTATACAGAGAAACCATATATTACAAAAAAAAAGAGAAAGTCATCTCTCTGGATGGGAAGATAGTTTCTGATAAGTTCAGAGCCTTGCTGGGCTCACTAGGTCTGTGTCACAGCTCAAGTCCTATGGACTCTTGCTATTCCACACACCTGTTACTTGTTCTTTTGCCTTCAGTTCCTTCATTCTGTCCTCCGTGCAACAAGGCATCCTTTTGAGAGGGGCTACTCTTAACCTCTTTTAATCACTCTTTTAACCCGTCCCATCAACATCTTCCCACCTCATATACAGCAAAGTGCTCAAACTGCTCACAGTGGCCTTCAGGGCCTCTTCACAATGTGTTTCCACCACACCCAGCATCCCCCTGCCTTCAGATTTTTTGCAGGGTTGTTCTTTCAGTCTGGAGGGCCTTCTCCAAATGTTCCCATGCTTTACTACCCTCTGCCCTCTATTCTTTGCTCAAGTGCTGCTTTTTCCTTGAAGCCACTTGTAGTGGCTCCTCTAAGAATTTTCTCCTAACAGCCCCACACAGCCCTGCCTTGTTGGGTGGTCTTGTTTGCAGTTCTGTTTCTATCAGCCATGACAGTGGCTAGCATGTGAAGGGTAATGCCAAGTGCCAAATGCTGAATGAAGCAGAGGATTCATGATGGTTGTTTGTCTGTCAAGTACTAAGCTACAGGTAACTTTTCTTTTAAAAATATGTTTTTTTTGTTCGAGTATATTAATATTGTATAGTGGGCACATTCCCCTCACCTTTCTCACCCCTCTCTTCTCTTAGCCCTCTTTGTCTCTCTAGACAGTCTCATGTCTACTTTCATGTTCTATTTACATACATGAGTTTATGTGACTATATAGACTCTAGTGACCAGTAATGACAGAAAACATGCTTTCTTCACTACATATGGTCATTTCCAGTTGCACCCATTGCCCTGCCAATGACAGAATTGTGTCATTCTTTATGGTTGGGGAAAAACATTATGTATACAGACCACATTTTCCTTATCTGTTTTTCCATTGTTGGACACCTGGCTTGGTTCCGTAACTCACCCACTGTGAACACCGCTGCAGTGAACGCGGGTGTGCAGGTGCCTCTAGAAGCTGCTGATGTGGCATCCTCTGGGTAAGTAACTAGGCTTTGAAGCATCAGAGGGAGGCGGTAGGTGCTAGCCTGCTCAGTTTTTCTATGACAGTGCACTGGAGAAAGGAGTTAGCACCCCGGTTGCTGATGCAGTAGATAAAAGGCTATGTGCTGAGGTTTATGTAAAGGCCCTACAGGGGAGCCACCAGGAAATGGAAAGGCTGGGAATGCATTTTGAAAGAGTGAGGCAGGATTGGATGACGGATGGAGTCAAGACTGAGAAGGGATGGCTTCTAGGTCCCTTGGCAGATGGTGGTGCCGTAATCTGAGATGAGCAAACAGGGAGAAGGCCTGGCTTCCGTCCATCACTCGTTTGTTTGAGGCTGTCTTAAGAGTTCTTTGGGATGTATTCAAGGTCCTTTTATTCATGATTAGTTCATATTAAATACCCACATGAAAATTTTGAGGAGGCAATTGAATATATGAATTTAGAGTTACAGGTAAGGCTAGGCTGCAGATACAAATGGGAGCATTTAGCATTTAATATAAGTGGAATCCATGCAGCATATCATCCCTAATCAGAGAAGTAATGTTCTTAAGAGCAAGGGCAAACATAAGCATGTGTGTGTGTGTGCCCTTGCATGAGTGTGTGTGCGTGTGTGTGTGTGTGTGTGTGTGTATGTGTGTGTGTATCCGCGTGTGGAGAATCAGTAAAAAGGAAAGTAAGAAGGACCTGATGGAGGAGTGTCTGTCAGTCAGGCTCCTCTGTATGATGCGCCACACCTGTTGCCCTGGGAGACACGACCTCATGTGGTGCAGAGACAGAAGGACTGTAAATCAGCTTGTATCCTCTTCAGTTCAAGTGCTCTCAGGACAAGAGAGCAACAGAGCTCTATCATTTATTTTGAGGAAATGAATGGATTTTTCTCTCCACTCTCCTATAGAGCAGAACCCTGCTATGTAATCTTGGAGTCTGCCCAGAATACACATAGGCACAGGTGTGCCTGAACACACCACACCACGCTTGTTGGCAGGAGTTCATCTATGTGAATGTGACAAAACCTCTGGGATTTCCTGGCCTCCAACTGGTCAGGGGAAAGCACAGAGTGATCATACTCTATTTCTAATTCTCTGATGCAAAGAGGGAACAAACAGTACTGAGTGATGCTTGAATTATCCTGGTGATGTATAGGGCAGAAAGTGGAGTTGCCTTCTCTGTGCAGACTGCAAAACTGAGGCTGAGAATGCTTGTAGACCATCCAGGCCCAAAGCACATGGCACTGCAGATCCCAAGTCTGATGTGATACTGGCTCTTCCTACTCAATGTCACAGGGGATGTGAAACACACCTGGTATTTTTTTTTCTCACATCCACTGTGGTTTAAATGAAAAAAAAAATGTCCTCCACAGGTTTATGTGCTTAAAAACTTGGTACCCAGCTGTTGGTGCTGTTTTGGGAGGTTGTGGACCCTTGAGGAGGTGGAGCTTCTCTGGAGGAGGCAGGTCATGGGGGATGGGGGTGGGTGTTGAGGTTTTGTAGCCCTGTCCCACTTCCTGTCTACTCTTTGCTGGAGTGTGGCTCCAATGTGTTCAGCTCTAACTTCTCCTACTGCCAAGCTTCCTTGCTCCACCCCCAATGACGACGGAGTTCCTTCTTAATCAGCGCTTCTCTCCTTGAGTTGCTTCTCGTCACGCATTTGGACGCAGCAGTGACACCAGTACCTCATCCATCACAGCAGCTTACTTTTTCTTCCCCAGCTGCCAAACCTCTTCGGCTTTAATCTTCACATTTCCTGTTAACCATTCAAGTGCTTGGCAGGTCACTGCTTCTCAACAGCTCCACCATACGATTCTGCCACTTTGACACCGAAGGAAACTGAGTCTCATAAAAGTGAAGGGGCTTGACCCACATCCCATGCGTCTATGCTGTGTCTTACATATGTTTGCATATGCTTACATGCTGCGTCATCTGCTCTACCTCTCAGTTCCAGAACATCCCATTTTAACCCTTCTCTGTTTCTTGTGGCAGCTTCCTCTCCTCCTTTATTCACACCTTCCTGCTTCTTCGACTATGATCCTGATGGAGGTGGCTTTCTCAGAGTTTTCTCTGCACCCAGGGCTCATGTTTTATTTGCTAACATTCAGCAATTTATTTGCTCACCTTCTGAATCTGGAGCAGGCTGGAGAACTTAATCAGAGCATTGTATAACAGGGGCAAGATGCTGCCTCAGTCCATAACTGTAAAGAGAGAATGGGGGTCAGGAGAATTAGATTAAAAGTAGCTTGCTTTGCAAAGGGAGAAACTCCTGTTCCTCACTTTCCTCTTATTACCCACCTGTGAGGAGAAGGCAAACCTAAGTAGAAATAAGGAGTGGGGTGGACCCCGAGTGGCCTCAGGGCATACAAAAGTGCTGGAGTTCGTTAGATGTGTGGAGAAATGTTCTTTGAGTGGCAGGTTTCTGAAAGAAAAGGAAGATGATGATTACAGAGAAACTACATCAAGCATGGTTTTGGTCAGGGATTTTTGAGAAGAGCTTCAAGTTTGACCTGCAGGTTCCCACTCAGTGTGGTCTCCAAGAAACCAACAACCACAGCGAGTGGATAAAATCCCCAAGGATCCTAGGTGTTTTCCACTTCTGTTTTCTTTCTTTCCCCTCACTTCCTTCTTCTTTTGTCCCCTCTGGCCCACCTTTCTCTCCTTTTCCCTCTCTTCCTCTCTTTCTCCTTCTCTTACTCTGTCTCATTCCTCTCCTTTTTCATTCATTCTTTCTCTTTCTCATGTAGCTCAGGCTGGCTTCGAACTCACTCTGTAGATGAGGATGCCCCAGAAAGCCTGATGCTCATGCCTCTGCATCCCAAATTTTGAGATGACAGGCCTGTGCTGCTATTTCTGGTTTATTGGGTTCTGGGGATCAAACCCAGAGCCTTGTGCATGCTAGACAGGTATTCTACCAATGGAGCCACATCCCATTTGATAGAGTCAGCTTCTGAGAGTGAATTTCCTGAGGCCTCCTGGGCTGGTCAGGAGCCCAGATGTGTTGACTTCTAGGTGGCTCTGTTCACAGCACCAGCACCACACTTTCCTCACAGGACTGGTGACAGTATGTAGAGATTCTCTCAGGTTAGGGGAGGAGAAAAAAAAATGGATAATTTCTAGACAAAGATTCATTGTGAGACCACCAACTATGCTGCGGTCTAAAAGGTGGACTGAAGTTCCCAAGGATTTTTGAATTGCCAAGTGTTGCTTGAGGCCCCCAGGCCAAAGGTTTAGGTTTCCTCATTATAAACAAGAGGAAGAAACAGCTTGGCACGGTGGCACATACCTGTAATCTCAGCCAGAGGATTGCTGTGCGTCTGCCTTCTGTGAAGATGCCAAGGTGATGAGTGGTGTACCGAAGTCTGAGGAACATAAGTTCGTATCTCCAGGCTATTGCTCCCCAGATGCTGATCTAGATGAGAGGAAAGGGTTGTCTTATGTGTACCACAGATGGAAAGATGAGATTTCCTGGAGCACAGTGCTGAAACTTAAAAATTATTTTAAAATTAAATTGTACTCGTATGTGTACGGCATACATGTATGTGAGCACATACGTAGAGATCAGAGAACAGTGGGGAGTCAGTACTATCTGTTCACCACTCGGGGTTTTAGGATTGAATTCATGCCATCATCATCAGGCTCTATGGAAAGCTTCTTTATCCCTGAGCCGTTTACCTGGTCTGGTGGTTTCCAAACTTCCTAATGCTGTGACTCTTTAATGCAGTTACTCATATTGTGGTGAGCCCCAATTGTAAAATTATTTTATTGCTACTTCATAACTGTAATTTAGCTAGTTGTGGATTGTAATGTAAATTTCTGACATGTGATATCTGACATGTGATCCCCAAAGGGGCTGCAATCACAGGTTGAGAACCACTGGTCTAGTCCCTGAGAATTCTTTATCACCCCCCTTGTTGATTATTGGGCTCTGCCATATCAATGGGGAGTGAGCTGCTGTGGGCCAGGTGGCCACCATCAACTGAGTTGACCTTCCTGGAGCCCTCACCACCTCTGACATTCTTAATATCTTGTTGAGAACTCACTCTTGCTCCAGGCACTTGGTGATGCCTCCATAAGTCACATTGGCTCTGCCATCAGGTAGCACTAGGTCCCGGGGGAAAGTCACCAGTGTACTGGGAACTCCTAGTTCTTCACCTGTCCTATCACCAGGACCTCTGGGAAACTTCCATGAGAAAGGGAATGCCAAGGACACCAGTGATTTTTCCCAGGCCAAGCCGAAGTCAGAGTTCAAGCTTTTTAATTTCCAGATGTATAACTATATGATGCTTCATTTTAATTGTCAGCATGACACAATCTAGAATCATCTGGGAAGGGAGTCTCATTGAGGAATTGCCTATATTAGGTTGGCTTGTGGGTGTTCCTTTGGGAGATTGTATTGCTTAGTGAAGAGACCTGCCCATTGTGGGGGGCATATTCCCCAGGCATGGCATCCTGGATTGTGTATGAGTTGAGAAAGAAAGCAGAGTGTTATTGATATGCAAGGATGAATTGATTCACTGCTATCTGTTCTTTTTCTTAAAAAGTTTTTATTTTTATTTTTAATTGTGTGTGTGTTGTATATATGAATGTGGTAACTTCAGAGGCCAGAAGAGAATGGTAGATCCCCTGGAGCCAGAGTTACAGATGGTAGCGAGCTGTTTAACATGGGTTCCGGGAAGCAAACTCAGGTCCTTTGCAAGAGCAGCAAGTGCTCTTAATTGCTGAGCCATTTCTCCAGACCCTGGTCCTTGCTCTTGGCCATGGCTACATGTTATTAGTAGTTTCAACTTCCTGCCACCCTGACTTCCCCAGAGTGATAGACTGTAACCTGGAAGTTTGAGTCAAATAAACTCTGTTTCCTTTAGGTTGCTTTTGTCAGGGTGTTTCATCACAGCGACAGAAAATGATACTAAGGCAGACTGCCTTGCAAGACCCTCTCTGTTCCAACCTTAAACCCTTAAATTTGACAGTCATATAAGTGAACACACCCAAGTGGGAGTGGAGTAGTAATATGTGCGTTTGGTGTCAGGAACTCTTAGGTCCCCATATGGATTCTTTTGTTTTTGTAACAAACTCTACCTGTAGCACTAAGGCTTTACAGTGTTGCTTCCCATCAAATTGTGTGTGTGTGTGTGTATGTGTGCACGTGCCTGTGTGTGTGTGTGCAACTGTGTGGAGGCCAGAGGATTTTGATCTCACTGGCATGGACCTTGCTAACTGTGATAGACTGGCTGGACACTGAGCCCTGGGGACTTCTGTCTCTGTCTCTTCAGCTCTGGGACTACAGGCATGTAGGTAGCATCCTTCTCAGCTGCTTATGTGAATCTTGGGACTCTAACTTAGGTTCTCATGCTTGCCAGGAAAGTATTTTATTGGCCGAGCCATTTTTCTAGCCCAAACAGTGTTTTTCAATGGGAGATTGTGTTTTAAGTCAGAGGGGCACATAGTTATGGTGGAACTTAGGCCCTGGCTTAATCTAGTTGAGGGTGAAAGAAGGGGAACTTTTTGGCTAGAGAGCAATACGAGAATATTCTAGAGCTTTTGAATTGCCCCATAAAAGTGCTGTGTGGTCCTGCCAAGAGTGCTTGGCATGAGAAGAATCTGCCACCGTGTACTAAAGTTTGTGTCCTGGCCCTCTCAGGCAAAAGGCACTGATGCTGGCAGACCCAGGGCAGGGAGGTGCCAAGCCAAGTTGGAAGCCAAGACTTCCAGCAGAGATGACCAGGGGTGGTGGCGAGCGGGGCATGACTGTCTGTTTATACACAGGCCCCATCTTCTAATTAGATCGTGTAGACTTGACACTTGGGGCGAGAGAGGAGACTGAAAGTTGAAGGGTACAGAGGCGAGATGATGTGCGCCATTTCTCCATTCCTATCTGGGGACCGTGTCTGAATTGGCTTTGATCTAATTACGGAGTTTCTAAAAGGATTATCTATTCTTACAAGGCAAAGTGGCTCAGGGGGTGAGTGTCCAGACCCAGGGTGGGTCAGCCTAGTTCAAGCTGTCTGCTGCCACATGCTAGGTGTGCAGTGGTGGACGTCTTTGTTAGTTTCTAAGCTCAGCTTCGTTTTCTGGAACAGGGTGGGGGGGGGAGGCTATGATGATATTGCTTCCTAAGGAGACAGTAAGATGGTAAGTTCAACGTCTTCGAAAGGCCGGATACAGTGACTATTCAAAACACAAATGATCTTTAAGGTAGTTGTAATTCTCAGCATCACCACCATCTTCAAGATGATTGGGGTCTGGGGCTCTGATCAGCCAGAGACTTGTTGGTTTCAGTGGTGTGGCAGCTAAGAAATAAAGCAAAGGACATGCCTGGTGGTGTGTTGGGGAAATGAAGACAAGCAGATCTCTGGAGCTCACTGGCCAGCCAACCTAACTGAATTTATGAACTCCAGACTTAGACGGAGACCATTTCTTAAGAAAAAAAAAGGTGAAACACGATCGAGGAAGAAACTCAACGTTGACCTCTGGCCTCCACATACATGCAGACACATTTACACATTCACCCATGTGCATACATGCACAAAACACATGCACCACTCACAGTATCACACAACTTATGTGCACATATACATGTATAAAGTCACATTCACGCATATATGGTCACACTTATTTCACACATATGCACGCATGTGCACACACGCGCGCGGGCGCACACATACACACAACAAAGGAGTAAATCAGAGTTGAGATGAAAATGTCCCCTTCATTGATGTCATTTGAGTGGACAAAGCCACAAAGCCCGGCTGACACTTCCAGACCAGCACACGCCCACTTCTTGGCAGCTTCCTCCTGCTCACAGCAGGGGTCGGGCATGCCTTCTCCTTGCTGTAATGAGAGAGAAAACAACAGCCTTGTATTTTCTTAAAACATTTTTATGACTTATTTATCTTTATTTTATATACATTGGTGTTCTGGCTGCTTATATGTGTATGTGAAGGTGCCAGATCCCATGGAGCTAGAGTTAGAGAGAATTGTGAGCTGTCATGTGGGTCCTGGGAATTGAACCCATATCCTCTGGAAGAACAGCCAAGTGCTCCCAACCACTGAGTCTCTAGCTCCCAAGGCTTGTACTCTTAATTCTTAAATCCTCTCCCAGAGAAACTTCCCTCCCCACAGCAGTCAGGTGGGAAAGAGGGGTGGAGAGAGGCCTAGGAATTTGTAATAATGAATGCTACTCCAAAGGGAAGAACATATTAAAAACAGGCAAGAAGGGACTGCCTGCCCTTCATAAGTCATCTGGTACGTGCTGGCTGACAAAACAGAGATGCACCTAGCATAGTTGATATTTGGTCATTTAACATTGCTTTACCTTTCAAAAAACCCCATCATTTTCAGAAATAACTATATTGTGGTCAGAGATAATCATTATTTTTATTAAATCTCCAGGTTTAAAAAACTTGATGAAAAAATGTTTTCATCATTCAAATGTAGCCATAGTTCACATCCAATCTGAACTCACTTATCAAACTTATCACACCTTGCCCTTTGTGCTTTAACTGTTTTAAGCTTAAAAACCCCAGTAAACATTTCTGCAGTCAAACAGAAAGACAGAGTAATCTTAACTTCTGTTTCCCTTCTTTACAATCCTGTGCTTCCAAGGCAATGGTGTATTTCAAATATTCCACTTTTTAAAGACAGGGTCTTTATGTTGCCAGCTGGCCTCAAACTTCCTATGTAGCTTCGAACTCTTGCTCTTCCTGCCTCCATCTCTTTGTGTTGGGATTACAAACCTGTACAATCATGAGGCTTATATGAGGTGCTGGGGATTGAACCCAGAACCTCACGTGTGCGAAGTCAGTGCTTTCCCAACTGAGCTACATCCTTGTCCCAAAAGCTGTTGTTTAAACCCATGGTGATCTGGGGAAGTGCCTGAAGTTAACTCAGAGTTTTCCAAACCATCACAAATTCACCCATGATGCATGGGGCTCACTATATAACCCCAGAAAATTCAACATTGACCTCTGTAATTGTTCAGAATGTAACCCAACCAATGTCAAGTTTATCACGGGCTTTTATGTGTAAATCTAGTCACATGTTGATAGCAGGCTGGTTTCTGGTCACTTAAAAAAGAGAAGGCTATTATGGAGCTGGGGAGATGGCTCAGAGGTTAAGAACACTTGCTGTCCTTGCAGAAGTTCTGAGTTTGGTTCCCAGCACCCATGTCAGGCAGCTCTCAACCCCTTGTAAGTATGACTTCTGGATTCTTCCGGATATGCTTACATATGACATGCTTCACATATACATAAAGGAAAATAAGAATTAAAAGAGTGACTATCGCTTTGAAATTATCTACAGAGAACGCCTGCCCTCATGGTGTTGCCAGGACAGATGGTTCCCCTGCCCAGCTCTTCTGAAAACTTCACTAGCCTGCGCGGCAGGATCCCTGGGTGCTCACCTCATGTTTGCATCTGGCCAACATCAGTTCTTCTCTGGGTTCTATTTCCCTAACTGTAAAAGTTGAGAGTTGAGCTGGGATGCCACCAAAGTTTCTTTTCTGCCCCAAACTCTGGAGAAATCACACTTCAGGGGGAGAGGCAAACCAAAAACACATTTAGAATCCAAGCCTGTTTCCACTTAGGGAGCGTGCGTGATTTACATGGATGAGCACCCCTATCCCCAAGGACGATCATCTGCCTTTGATTTATGTCACAGCCCCTGTGTGCTCTGGTGCCTGTCCTTCTGGAGGGCTGCGAATAACGTGGGGGAATTTCTAGGCTGGCTGGGTCAGGGAATGGGAGATGTGGGTGAGGCTCATGGTTCCAAGGTACATTCCCAGGGTACTTTGCAGGGCATGGAGTCAGGTTGATGTCAGCATGCTGCATGTCTTAGCACTGTTTTCAGAGGCAGAGATGAAAGCTGTGCTCAAGGTTACAGCCTTGGTGAGCAGTCGTCATCGGCTTTGAATGCAAGCTGTGTGACTTGACTATATATTTTGATTGCAACTCTCTGTGGGAAGGGGTGAGAGACGTGAGCTGTCGATTTCCTCCAGCCTTTGGGTCTCTGTTCTGGGCTGGCTGCATCCAGGCAAGATAGCAACTAGAATTCCAGGAATGACCTGAAGGAAGGCTATTGCGGGTCTTTTCTGGATTGTGATGCTGTGGTGATTTGAATAGGAATGGCCCCCAAACACTCATGCGTTTGAAAGTCAGGCCCTTAGGGAGTGGCGCTATTAGGAGGTGTGACCTTGTTGGAGTAAGTGTGGCCTTGTTGGAGTAGGAGTGGCCTTGTTGGAGTAGGTGTGGCCTTGTTGGAGTTGGTGTGGAGGAAGTGTGTCACTGTGAAGGTCTCATACTCAAGGTAGGCCCTATTATGGCAGTCTCTTTCTCCTGCCTTTGGATCAAGCTGTAGAACTCTCGGCTACATCTCCAGCACCATGTCTGCTAGCTCGTTGCCCTGTTTCCTGCCATGACAATAACGGACTAAACCTCTGCAACCAAAAGCCAGCCCCAATTAAGTGTTTTCCTTAATAAGAGTTGTCTTGGTCATGATGTCTCTTGAACAGCAGTAGAACTCTAACTAAGACAGACGCCTTGTGAAGTGTTGCGAGCATTCTGAGGGGGCTTTCGGTCTCTAATTCACTTCACTTTCCTTTGAAGGTGGCAGACACGTAGATGTTTGAAGGAGGAGGAATGACTTAAGTTACCACACTTAATGCAGGGGCAGAGCCAGGATCTAGTCACCTGGTGCTGTCCTGTCAGGCGAAGGCCTGGCCTGGCTTTCCCCTATCTTCTCCAGTCTTGGCCTTGGGCCCCAGGCTACCTTCTTAGAAATCATGCAGGATTGCATCCTGATACAGCATTTTGATTTTTTTTCACTGCCAAGTGCTGGGTTAGGCAAAGATGTGGGAGTCAAGTTCTACTCACATCAAACCCGAGTCTGTTGCTCCTGTAATAAAATGTACTTCATAATGCTTTTATACTTCATCATTTTTTGATATATTTTTTCGACAGGGTTTCACTTTGTATTCAAGGCTGGCTTTGAACTCTTAATCTGTCTCCTTTGACCTCCCAAGGGCTGGGTTTACAGATGTGCACTACTACAACTGGCATGGACTTTTATCTATGTAACAGAGTGAGAGTGATCATTCTGTTCATTGAGAAAATACTTGGCTACCTGATCTCTCATGTCTAGGTTCTCAGCCATAAACAGACACACCCCTTGACTTCATGGAACGTGTGTGGTCCAGTAGGAGAAGTCAAAAAAGTCATGGGCAATTACTTAATTATACACTTCATTACTGGATTTATATTTGTACACAAGGTTGATAAAATGTTATGGAGCTAGGGGCTCCTTTCCAATCTTAACTCTCCCATGGAAGCTTATAGTTCATTTTCATTATGTCTCACTTTGTTTAAAAAATGTGGCATATTTTACAGTACATTGTCAGAAATGTCACATTGTTCTTTATCCAAAGCAAATGAAAATTTCCTTGCAACCAGTTCCTTTTTCTAAATAGCTTCAGATCTGAGCAGACAACAGGCGAAGGTGATGTATCTTCTGTTGTGACTGCCTCAGCAATTCTTCATCTTTCCTCAGTTTTGTATTAAAAACTAATGGCTGGAGAGTCCTTACTGCTGTGTCTTGACTTGCAGAGGATTGCTGCAGGCAGAGTGTTTACAGGAGTGTGTGACGGTCCTGATGCGAGTGTTGCAGCTCTTGTTTTCTCTCTAGGTTTTTCTGTCGGAGCATGCCAGTGTTTTAATTCAGCTTCACGACACAACAGCAATTCCAATTTTACAGAGCAAAACAGCCAAGCTGATGAATCTCACTTAAGGACAGACCTGCTGGCCATTGGCCTGAGGAAATTTTCACAAGGAGACACTGAGTCTGAAAATTAGACTTGTTAGAATTTCACTGGTCCCCATCCACCCACCAATCCATGCACCCGCCACTAATCCATTCTTACAGCATCTGTCTATTGTTGTACGCAATGATTAATATTTACTATTGATATATCTTCTGGTAATGCTGCTGTTAGTCCTAAGCAGCTGTATAACCAAATTCTCACACAGAGACCGGGATTTTAGTTAACCTAGAACACAAGGCTGGGCAATAGTTACTCTGTCCTAAACCTCCAAGCCCTCACAGTTTCATAACATTTAGTTTTCCCACATTATATTTGCTTTTTGTGATATATTAGGTCCAATCCGTCTCTCCACCTCATTCCATGATCTCTCCTCCAGCTCTGCCTCCTCCTAGCTCTCCTCACTCTTTCTCCTCCTACTCATTTCCTGCCCTCTGGCTCCTCCCACTGCTTAACATTGTGTCTAGTTGCTTTATTTTGGCCCGTTTACACAGTGTTGAGACAGGATGCTTAGAATAAGTATCACAATACAATATCCGGATTAAAACCAGTGTGTGTGTGTGTGGGGGAGAGAAATCAGCATTTGAATGAACAAGGGTAAGGTGTATACATTTCAAAAGAATATTATACCAACAGTCCATCCATCCATCCATCCACTCATCTATGTATGTATGTATGTATGTATGTATTGTCCTCTCATTCATCCTCCCTCTCTCCCATCCATATAGCCATTCTCTCATCTACCCATCCACTCATCTCTCCTTCCCATTCATCCATTAATTCTCCCATCTTCCCACCTAGCCATCCATCCATCCTCTTATCCACTCTCCTTCCTATCTGTGTACCCATCTATGCATCCATACTCCACAATATTTGCATATCTTCAACTATATAAACTTCTGATGGACACTAAGGATTCCCTTGAAGACTAGAAAAGATGAGTTTCAGCCCTTATGGGACTTGTATTTTAGTGGCATGGATTTCTATAACTGAGTAAATAAACAAGATTGCTTACAATTGAGATAAGGACAATAAGAAAAACACCCCTAAAGTTATGGATTAAGATAAATTTGGTAGCAGTGAGAGTAAGGGCTGTTTTAAAGGTATACTTAAACTGACTTTCCAAAGAACAGAATGTATCAGCCAGGTTGGGGGCTGGTGTGAGGGCTTATAGTCATGCAAAGGCTCTGAGTAAGGTGGTGTGGAGGAGAAGCAAGGTATGTGGAGAGCAGAAGGAAGAGGTAATGTGAGGAGCAGGGTGGGGCATGGGACTGAAAAGGATGCAGCAATGGACCACCTGAAGAGCTGACATTTCAGAGCCAGCAGTCTGGACCTTATTATAGGACAAGTTATACTATGGAGTGCTTATTTTTTTCTCATTTATTAGTTCTTCAAAAACCTTGTTCAGTGTATTTGGTCATTTTCACTCCTTTCATAATTCTTTCCAGATCTAGTCTTCTTCCTTAGCCATGTAATTGTGTGTGTATTTAAATAACCCTCCAGTCAAATTTGTGCTGCCTTCATATTCTTAGATATGTGGTCGTTCACTGGAGTAAACTCAATCTACCTGAGATTTGGCACTTTCTTAGACAATTATACCTTAAAGAAAACTGGTTCTCCATCTCCCAGCAGCTATCAGTCACCAACAGCTCCTCAGCTCGGTGTGAATCTTCATACTCACCTTCCCTCTCCATTTTGGATTTTGTCTGGCATAAATCTGCAGGCTTTGTGCATGCCATCTCAGCGGCTGCGAGTTTATATGTGTAGCTGCCCTGCTGTGTCCAGAAAACACTGTCACCTGGGATTCACTGCCACTTCTGGTTCTTCCAATCTCTGGCTCCTCTTTTGCAACGATCCCTGAGCTTTGCAAGGAGATGTGATACAGATGGCTCATTTAGAATCTAACATTCTGCAGTTATGTTTTTTTTTTTAATTCTCTGCGCCTTGACCAGTTGTGGGTCTCTGTGCTAAGCACCATCTCCTGAACAAAGGAGCTTCTCTGCTGAGGGCTGAGTGATGCATTAGTTTGTGGATATGGTGACACACCATTAAGAATTGTTTTAACTCTCTGCCCACTTAGCAGAGTGATAGTATTAGGTTCACCCATCTGGTAAGGCTTCCTAGACTTTTTTCATTTGAGGTCCCTTTTGCCCGAAAATTTTCATGCAACTGTGGGAGTATAGGCATATAAAACAGGTATACAAATAAGAAATTTGCTGATAATAAATCATAACAAAATTTATTTTTAAATGATTTTTTGTATACATATAATTATTTTATTACTAGTTAAGATCCAAAAGCAAGTTTGCACACTTAAGATGGATGTACTTGTTTATTTTTACTTAAAGATTTAAATCTTGGTTAAATATTTGATCTTGCAGGACAGGTAGCACCTTCCAACATATCACCAAGCTCGCTGATATTCTTAATTTATAATTGTTAATAGGTAGAACATTTGATTCACATAAAAACATGGTAAACCAAATGGTAGAAGGGTGTTTAGGGCCATTCAGAAATTGTTGGGAACTCTGTCCTAACTCTGAGTCAAAAATACATTGAATGCCTTAAGAAAAGAATTCAAGTCATCAACTTAAAAAGGAATTTTAAAAACCAACATGCCAACCCGATGCATTTCAAAGATACACAACTTTGATATTTACAGGGTAAGAAATGATGGTAGGGAAAGATGAAAACTGTTTTCTGTTGTTAGACTATGATGCTTCTATAAGAGCAGACACTGCACATTCTGTAGAAACACTGCAGCTTACCACGGACATTTGTTTCCAACCTGCACTCAGGTGTGTTAGGCAGTATTGGTTAGAGTTGTTTCGTGTGATGGCAGGCACTGAGCAAGGGGAGCGTGCGTGCTCAGAACCAAGCTTGTGTGATCCAACATGGGCAGACACTACACAGTTGATTTTGAGTTAGTTTGAGTTTTGCTGTGTATTCAGAAATTTTCTGCTGTTGTCATTTTGTTTCATGATCCTGACAAGAGTGAAGCTGGGCTGCATTTATGAGCTGTGTGGTCTTGGAAAGGATTCCCTCCCCTTTGAAATCTGAAGTGTGGCTAGAGTGTTGTGTGACTGGATGGAGACATAACATGGAGTGAGAAGAACACAGGGGCTACGGAGAAAGGATGGAGAAGAAATGGTGTCTGTGGAATGGACTAAATGACTGTCATCCAACAATCACAAAATGTTATACACTGAAGAGACCTTGGATACCCAGAGTTACTCAAGGAAAATGACCATGGCATCTGCTTACATCTGCAATACCTCCTTAATAGAAATGGAAGAAAGGACTTGTTTCTTGAGTGAGGAATCGCCCAAGACCTGGTGTATAACACATAAAAGGAATTCAGCTTGAATTGATCTAAGCAACAAAGAATGCAATTGGTTGACAGGATGAAAGGGTAAGGAAGAGAAGACAGGTCTCAGGCTGGGTGAGGAGTAGGTGTGAATGTGTGTGTCAGTCATCAGACTCCTTTGAATGAAGGATTTGCTTTTTTGGGGGGCTGGCTTTATTTTCAAGCTGGTTTTCTTTGGTACTGGTGTGTTGGCAGGAATTCTCAGTGTAGGATTGTATGCAACAGAAAGCAAACCCCTGTTCCTGCTGTAAAAATACAAAGTCTTGGCATGAGTTCCCCACCATATGGCTTTGTGCTCAGAAGGTAAAGGATGTGAATGGGTTAGGGTCAGGGTCAGGTTTGTGATGTTGGTGGATATTATCGCATCCAAACCATAGGGATAACAAGTGGGCATGGAAATCTGGGCTGCTGTGACTGGCAGGCATAATAATTCCAGGAAGGAGGAAACAACAGATCCCAAAGAACCTCATGAAATCTAATTCTGGGTCTTATGTGCCAAAAATAAACCCTCCTCTGCCACCCATTGATAAGAGTGGAGGTTATAATGTGACTCTCAGAAGGCAGATGTAATGATTTTTTTTTTTATCTCCCTTGATTACATGTGAGTCGAGCCTGGCATAGCAATCTTTGGAATAAAAAGTTAAGTAGCTTGGTCTCCTTGGTGGGTTGTGGGGAGCAGGATGGTGGAAAATGGAGTTGATGCTACTTGGCTTGTTTCTTCTCCAAAGCAGGCATTTCTTTGTTTCTTTCCTTTCTTTTCCTTTCCTCTTCTTCCTCCCCTTCCTCTTTTTCCTCCTCTTCTTCTTATTTGCTGTTTTTATTTTATTTCGTTTTGCTTTGTTTTTCGAGATAGGGTTTCTCTGTGTAACAGAGCTGTCCTGGACTTGCTTTGTAGCCCAGGCTGGCCTCAAACTCACAGAGATTTGCCTTCCTGCCTTCACAGCCCAGGTTCCGGTATTAAAGGCGTGTCACACCTGCGCAAAGCAGGCATTTTTCAAAGTCTTCAGGTTGACTGGTAGGTTCCTTAGAGAACATTCCATTCTTGTATCACAGGCTTGTCAGATGTGAAAGGTGGCTTCAAATTCTTTCACCTAAACTTGTATCTGTTCAATTGAAAAACCAAGGCCTGGAGCAGTGAATCCAGAAAGGTCTAAAACCCAGCCTTGCATTTTTATTCCTTTGAATCATGTGTCAAGTTCCTTCATGTTGTCCTTGGAAAGTCTGCTGAACAAATCAGCTGTTGCATTCTCTACCTATAATGCTTAGTTTCTTATGGGAAATGTCATTGACCCAGATTTTATTTTCTATTTTAACTCCTTAGTTTGAAAACTCCTTGGATGACCTGGGTTCATTGTGTGATGTCTAGTAGGTGAAACAACTCATCCATAACTCACCCTGTGTCTTTAAAACATAACCATAGGGATTTCTCCTGCCTTAGTCACAAACTCCAATCCCACTTGACTCTATGGGGACTCCAGAATTTACTCTCCTTTGAATTTTTGAATGTGGCCAATGCATTGGGGGTTGATCTTCTAACCATGTTGCCTAGCCACCATGAGTTGAATATCTGCCCCACCACTCTTCTGTGATGGAACCAAGCTGTGAACTGAAGCTGAAGCAGAGCCTACTTTTCTTAGTTTGTTTATGTCAGGTATTTCATAACAATGATGGCCAACACACCATCCATCCATGTTCCTCAATGGAGCATTACCCATAGAATGAGGACTCACCAGGTTGGAGGAGACACTTAAGTATATGTTCTGATGCGAATACTCTGAGCTCAATTAGTTTTGCTTGTGAATTCAGATTTTAGCATTTACTGTGTGACCTTGAAAAAATTACTAAAGTCTCCCAATCCTCACATTTTTATTATTATTTTTGTGTGTCTGTATATATATATATATGTATATATATATGTGAGTGTAGTATATGTCTGTATGTTGTATGTGCATCTATATGTGTGGGCATGAGGACTCAGAGGGCAGATGAAGGTACTCTTCTATCACTCTCTGTCTTATTCCTTTGAGGCAGTATCTGTTACTAGCCTGGAACTACACTGGAAACCATCACTCTCCAGCAATCCCCATCTCTACATTCTATAGAGTGGGTTACAAGTGTGTGTGCAGCTAGATGTGACTTTTTAGGTAGGTGCTGGGATTTGAACTCAAGTCTTCATGCTTATGCAGCAAGCATTTCTTTCTACTGAGCTATCTTTCCAGTCCCTCACATTATTTTTACTAAAAATGAACAAACGCATACGAGCATTTCCTCTCCCTAGGCTGTGGAGAGAGTGAAAGAAAATGCAAGCAAAAGAGTTTCAGTACAGTGGCCAAGAACTTTCTAGGAGTTCAGTGTGCACACTCCTGAGAGAGCTAGTGGTAGTTCCCAGTAACACTGGGAGAAAAAGTGGAATGTGTCACTCTAGACACAGGGCTATTCAGAGTAAAGTTATTACAAAATGAACTCTACTCATTTACAACCCTTCTGTCCACCACTGTGTAGAGCCTCTAATATGGAGGGATCCTAGCTTGTGCTAGAAAAAATGAACTCTACTCATTTACAATCCTTCTGTCCACCACTGTGTAGAGCCTCTAATATGGAGGGATCCTAGCTTGTGCTAGAAAAGTCTGGTATCATGTAGTCTGGATTTGTGTGTGCTACCCAAATTCATTGACTAGCCCTGCCACCTTCCTCCCTTTCAAATCAATTGATTTCTCTTCTGGTCAGTGTCTTTCACTGATGAAGGATTCGATGAAGTAATGCTTATCAGGCACTTAGTCCATGGTGGCTGACATATGGTAATGCATCAGTGAAACTCTAGCTGCTGACATTACTCCATGGCCACTCCCAGAATTTGTATCAAGTACCTGGCCCAGTGCCCGCGATGGGCGTGTCATTTATGATGATGAGGAATGTAGGAGCCCCCAACACATAACTTCTCAGTTCTTCTTTGAGTCCACTGCTTTACTCACATCTGTCATCCTAACTTTTTCTGTCAGGCAAAATAAGTTCATTAGATCAACTCCTCCTCATCCCTCTTTTCAGGTTGAATTAATGTCAATGTTTTTAGACAAGAAAAACCTTTTCTCATCGATCCCACTCATTATAGGCTATTCACTATCTTTTCCTCTTTGCTAATCTGATTTGATGCTTAAAGCAGATATTAGAGGCCAGTGTTGTTCATTAGTAAGACACGACTTCCCACAGACTTGAGTTCATTCCCACCATTGGAGAGCATTTTCTCAAAGACCTTGCCATTTAATCGCCACAGTGGTCCAGCATGTCAGGATGTTTTGATCTGTTTTTCAAGGTGGGTCTGCAGAGGAGTTAAGTAATGTGTTCAGGGCCAAAGGGAAGATAGTGTTACATCTTTGGATTTAATTTTTGTCCTGCTGTTCCTGGGGGCCCTTGTGGAGTTTGGTATGAGTTTTCCCTGTGATGGATTGATATGGGGGCAAAACCATTGCACTTGGTTACCTGATTCCAGTCACTGTTGGCTGGCATCTTTTGCTATTAGCTTCAGGTTTCCTTTTGCCATTAGAGGAGAGCTGAGTTCAGCAACCCAATCACAGCACTATACGTTTGCTTTTATTTACTTATGTCTTTTTAAAAAGTATGATACACATACATGCACATACAGGACACACATAAATACAAAATAAAAATAAGCCTTTGCAAAATTTTGTGTGTGTACACATGCACATGTCATATTATGTATGTGGAAAATCAGAGAATACATTAGTTTTCACCTTCTACTTTGTTTGAGACAGGGTCATCTGTTATTCTGCACTGCACACACTGGCAGGCAAGCCAGATTCACGGGACTTTTCCGTTTTCATCTTTCATCTCCCCATAGGAATGTTGGGATTACAGTTGTGGTCTCTGTTTTTCAAAGTTCCATATCTGGGTGTAAATTTTGTTTCACTGTTCTTGGGGACCCTTATGGGATTTGGTGGGAGTTTTCTATACAGTGGGTTGCTATGAGGCAAAATCGTTGCATCTGACCACCACATCTGGCTTCTCATCTGTAGATTCAGACTCAGGTCCTCACAGCAAGTGCTTTATCCACTGAACTGCATCTCTAGCCAGTTTCACCTTTTTGATGCTTTCAGCACTGGGGTTCATTTGCTCACAACACATCAATAATTTCCAAATGTGCAATTCTGAGTCTCAGCTCTCTCAGCCTCATCTACCATGTTGTCTTTGCATTTTTTTTTTTTTTATTCAAACTTGCTCTTCAGTTAGCTCACTGGGACTATATAATCTATCTATTTATCTATACAAACTCTATAATTATAATGCTATAATCATGTTACAGAAAGGAAAGGCCTGTGTTGGGTCATGATTTCAGAGGTTTCAGCCCATGGCTACTTGGCTGGTTCTGTGTTCGGTGGAACACAGACGTCGCCTTAAAGTTGCTGAGAACCAATGCTAAGAAGGTAAGACACAGTGTCTCTCTTAAGGGCAGAGCTTCAATCATCTAACTTTCCTCCATAGGCCCCACCTCAAAAACAGCTCCATGGACTGGTGATTTCATTTACCATGTGGGTCTTTCAGGGACCGTCTGGATGCAGTCATCCCACCTTTTTGCCCTAGGCATTACTCCACTGCTTCTAGTGTAGACATTTTGTCTGTAATAGTTAACAGTCTCTGCCTAGAAGCATCTCCTAACTGTGCCTAGTCTTCCTGTGGGTCTTGAGTTACAACTTCCAAAGAGGTGGGCTGGAGGTGTGGCTCAGTGTATAAGAGCACATATTACTTTTGCAGAGAAAATTTTTAATATTCCCTCCTGAGTTTATGAATGACTCAGAGCCTATTAAAATATATTGTTCAATATCCACATTTGTATTTTTTGCATTTTCTTATGCCATTAATTTCTAGTTTTATTCAATTATGATCTGATAAAATGCAAGAAATCACTTCAGTGCATTTTTTATTTGCTAATGTATGCTTGGTTTATAGCACAAAATATGATCTGGTTTAGATAAAATCTGTGAGTTGCTTAGAATAATGTGTATTCTCCAGGTGTTGGATGCATTATTCTGTAGATGTCTGTTAACTCTACTTGATCTTTGGTGTATTTCAACTCTGACATTTATTTTCTAGTTTTTTTTTGGATGACTTATTTCTTTATGACAGTGGTGTACTAAAGTGTTGCACGGATAGTGTCCTGGGGCCTATTTGTCTCTTTAGCTCCAATTGCAAATGAAATTCAGTGTGCCAACCTTTGATACACATGTGCGTATAACCATTATATCATCTTGACAAAGACTACCTTTACCATTGTAGCACTAGGAGATGGAGGGAAGAGGATTGTGAGTTCCAGGTCAGGTTTGGCTACATCCAACATCCTGTCTCAAAACAAGCAACAGAAATACATTGTCTCTTTATATCCTTTGTCTCCTTTGATTTTGGCTTTATGCCTGTCTGGGTTGGGTATTGTTACTCCTACTTCCTTTTCTTCCCTTCAGTTACAATTTATGTATATAGTTGCCAGCAAAGTGTGTTTCTTGCAGGCAGCAATTATTAGATCTCATTTAATCTAGCAGCCAGTTTGTGTTTTTCTTTTTATTAATGCATATCAATTCTATAGTATAACTGGATTATTATATTTTGATGTATGCATATATAGTACTTTTATTATTTTTTTCTTCCCATATTACCCATACTTATACCCATATCCTCTTGCTGATTCCTCTCATCTTCCTTATTATCTCTCTTTCTAACGTTATCTCTTTAAGCTCTTAAAAACTCAACATGGGAAAGAATATAGGTGCTACTTGCCTTTGACTGGCTCATTTTGCTTAACAATGTGACTTTCAGTTCCATCTGTTGTCTTTCAAATAATGTTTCATTTTTTTTCTTCATGGCTGATAATATTATATTGTGCATATGTTTTCCTAGTCCATTTTTCCACTGATGGGTACCTTTGCTGCTTTCATACCTCAACTGTTGAGAATAGTGCTTCAATAAGTATGAGTATGCAGTGCCTACATTGTATGCTGCCCTTGATTCCTAGGTTAAATACCCAGAAATAATATAGCTGGACCAGATGATATTTCTGGTTTTGGTTTTTTGAGGACTCTCCATTCTAATTTCTGTAATGGCAGTAGTAACTTACATTTCCGCTAATGGTGTGTGTGGCTTCCCTTTCCCTGTTATCTTGCCAATAGTTGTAAGTTCCTTGTCTCTTGACCTCAGGTTCCTCATGTGAGGTCGACTTATGAAACCATAAGTGTGTATGTGTGTGTGTGAATTTGTTGATGTGTTCATGTGTAGAGGGCCAGAGGTCATCCTCAGGTTTCATTCTGTATCATTGTCCACTTTACTTTTTGAGAGCATCTCTCTCTAGACCCAGAGCTCTATTTCAGATAGACAGGCTGGCCAGCAAGCTCCAGGGATCTGCTTGTCTACATGCCTTCTCAGCATTAGAGTTACAAACACATGTGGCCACACGAAACTTTTACATGGTTCTGGGGATCTGAACTCATATTTTCATGTGTGCACAGTAAGCACTTTAGCCATTGAGCAATCTCCATGTTCTCAGTCCCGATAGCCATACCTTTAAAAGCTGGCATGTGCCACATCCTCTGCTGGGAATGCTGCTGTGCACCAGGTGGACCTGTGCTTACAAGCTTCTTTGGATGAGTGAGGTCAGACACAGGCAAGTCAAAGCTGTGATGAATGCAATGCAGAGAGGTTTCTATCTGGCTAGAGAGTAATGCACAGGGTGTGGCTGTGAGACAGAACAGACCTGTTAAGCATCAGTATTCATCCTAGCAGTGTGCGCTAGGAGTGGTTCTTTCCTTCAGAGACTGTGCAGCACCTAACTCTTTGGTTTCAGACCTATGCTCAAACTGTTTGTCGGAAGCCATTTTCCCCACGATAGCAGACTCTCCCTCAACACAACCCAAGGGGACCTAGCTCTTGGGAAAGTCTGCCCCCATTTTCTCTATCTTTCATCCTGTTAATTAAGTAATTGTTTATTTGGCATCTGGTTCTGCTTGTAGTCCAGAAGGACATAGATTACATCTGTCTTCTTCATTCTCTGATATCTGCCCTGAATATAGTAGCTACTCAATATATATCTATTAAGTAAATCAATAAAGTGATTAGAGATCACATTGACATCTAGTATGTGTTTGGAAAATCTCTGAATTCCGAAGATTTGTGAAAAGCCTTATTTAGAGCTTTAGAGGCCAGGAATCGACCTCCTCTTATGAAAGAAGAAAATCCAGCCCAGGGATGAGTAAGGAGCTTGGCTAGGCTACCTGGCAAGGCCCTGACAGGTCCAGGCCAGTGTTCCCTTAGAGCACAGGGTTCTTTTCATAATAGCTCTGGCTGTTTGGGGTGAAATGAGGCAAGTTCTTGGAAGCCGTGTCTCTTACAGTGTGGTCTTTGCCTCTGCAGTACAACTCCAGGTAAGCTGGGGTGCACCTTGGGTGTACCTCCTCTCCACTGCCTGCTCTGTGTTTGGGGTCCTAGCGACCCTGCAGTGTGTCCTTGTGTTTTAGCCAGTGTTGCTGTTGCTATTGTCATTTTGATAGGGCTGCATGATTGGCCCATCTAGCCAAGACCTCATTTGGCAAAATGATCTAAGTTCTCCTGCATGGACTGCAGAAGTGATGTTAATATAGATGTTTGTGGAGAGACATTCATGCTGTGAAGAGAGCAGCAGGCAGAAGTTATAACTGAGGGGCAGGGATGAAGCCCAGGGCATGTGCATTCAGTGGGACTAGAGGACTCAGATTGTTATGGTTTGAATACGGAATGTCTCTTACAGGCTTGTGTGTTTGAATACTTAGCTGATGGTGATGATCTGGAAGGCTGTGGACCCTCATTGAAGAAGTGGAGGTAGATCTTGAGATTTGTAGCCAGACTTTACTTCCTGTTCTGTGTTAAGGTTATAACTATAGGTTTCATGTGGACATTTATTTTGGTAGGATATGCCTCAATCTAGCATAAGACCCACTGCTACTCAGGACCCTTATGCTGGCCTTCCATGTTGCGGATGAGAAATCTGAGGCCCAGAGGCGAGTGATTTGATGGCTGTCAGGATGCAATCAGCAGGCACAAAGCAGAGCTCAGAACTGCAGACTGTTTTCTGTGCTGTATCTGAATGAAGCATTCAAATCAATATTTCTCTTCTTTCCTGACACACACAATCTAGTTTCATGGGTTGATTCTGCAAGTCTGTGCTCTCCAGGGTAACAAGGCTGAAAACACAGAAATGATGTGTCTTAGTTAAGGCTACTATTGCTGTGATGAAACATCATGACCAACAGCAAATTGGGGAGGAAAGAGTTTATTTGCTTTCATTTCCACATTGATGTTCATCATTGGAGGAAGTCAGGACAGGAACTCAAGCAGCGTGGGGTCCTGGAGGCCAGAACTCATGCAGAGGCCATGGAGGGAGGCTGCTTACTGACTTGCTCCCCATGGCTTGCTCAGCTTGTTTTCTTATAGAATCCAGGACCACAAGCCCAGGGTTAGTTCTACTCATAATTGGCTGGGCTCTCTCATATCAATTACTAATTAAGAAAATGTCCTACAGGCTTGCCTGCTGCCTGATCTTATGGAGGCATTTTCTCAATTGAGACTCCCTTCTCTCAGATAACTCTAGCTTGTGTCAAGTGGACATGAAACTAGATGGCACATGATAATTCTTGCTTGTTTTCAGTTATTGTTATTGTTGTCTGTGTGTGTATGATGTACATATGTGGTTATGGATACCATAGAGCACAAATGGAAGTCAGAAGATGGCTCTGTGGGATCTGTTCTCTCCTTCAAGTTTTGCATGAGTTCTGGCGCTTGAACTCAGATCATCAGGTTTTGTTGCAAATACCTTCACTAGCTGAGCCATATTGCTAGCCCATTACTTTCTAGTTACAATGCATTCAACAAGGTTAAGTATTTGTGGTTGTTTATTTTATTTTGTGTTTTGAGGCAGGTACTCATTATGTAGAGAAGACTGGCTTCAAACTTGAGATTGTCCTGCTTCAGCTTCCTGAGTGCTGGGTTTATAGCTGTGTGCTATTACATCTGCCTAGAGCTGGATTTAAAAGTGTCACTATCTTGCAGAGTCCTGACATTTTATATGTTAATTGCCCCTTACCTGGTTCCCACATCACCCTGAACTCATAGGACAGGATGCTCAGTAACCATTAGATGAATTTGATATATAGTAAGGAACGATAAATGAGAACCCATTGAATCTATTGCTTTTTGTTTTGATGGAATAGATTTTGGAACAGTAAAGTCAGCCTGGGAAAGGTAGGCACAGCTGGAAGTCTCTAAGTAGACTGTATTAAAGATAGATATTAGAGGGAATCGCAATCAGAAGAGGGAATACTAGAGGTTGTCTATCCATGTTTCATTTATTTTGTGCTCATTAAACTCATTTCCAGGGATAACAGTCTGTGTGTGGTCTTTCTGGGCTCTGCACCAGACATTTTGCTGGGTGCTGTGATTGTCATTGTGAATCATAAACTTGATGGAATCTAGAATTACTCCAGAGATCATGGGTTTCTGGGTAAACCTGTGGGGGATTGTCTTGCTTGTATTAATTGATGTGGGAAAACCCGTTTTGACTTGTATGTGTGTGTGTGTGTGTGTGTGTGCGCGTGAGTGTGTGTGTGTGCATGTGTTTATGTAAGAAAGAGAGACAGACACAGAGAAACAGAGAGGAGAGAGAGAGAGAGAGAGAGAGAGAGAGAGAGAGAGAGAGAGACCACCCAGAAGGATGGGAAAGGTAGTTTCAGGTACCAGTGGCATGCATAGAAGTGTAAGTATGGAGACAGAGATAGTGTGTGGTGGAGTGTTGTGCTGGGTATAAAATAAGAAGAAATAGATGATACCAAGGGTAGGGCCAGGAAATGGACACATCAGATCTAGAGGGTAAGTATTGTGTGGAAGTCACGAGTACCTGTTGCCTAAGAGTATGCCGATGGGGGTGGAAATAGAAAGAGGTTAGGATAATTCTCCATTCTGTCTTGAAGAAGGGACCACACAGGACCTTGAAATCAAATGGCCAGGGGCCAGTGCACTACATTGAAGGAAGCCTTCATTCTCTAAGAATATTCTGTCTTGGTTAGCTTGGGCATCATATGTGAACTAGTGCCTTTCTCCCCTGGGGACCCTGTTATTTCTTCTATTTTTGTCACTTATGTCCTATTTCATCTTCCTATTTTCTGTCTCATGTGCTTCCACTCCTTTTTGACTCTCTAGCTGCTTCTGCTACCCTGGCTCTGAAGATACTGTGGTAGTGGCCAGTTTGCTTAAGACAGACATTGGTATTTGTCTGACAGTTCTGTATGGATCAGTCCTTTGCTGAATTGACTTTTTTTGGAAACACTGACTTTTGATCCTAGCTTTTGGGTCTACACAGTCAGTTTCAATAGATCCTTGACTTTTCTCTGATTTCTGCACTGACCTCCTAGGCTTCTGTGTCCCTGCATATCACAAAAAAGGCTCACAGCCACCCTCAGCAGGACACAGGACCCCAGGATAAGAGAGAATTTTAATAACAATTGTGAGCTTTTTAGCCTCCTCAAAGGCAAGGCTGAGGTAATGGAAGACATTGCTACAGTTATTATTTGATACCACATATATTGGTTTTCCCCCCCTCTAAATCATTGCCTGGGGCTCGATGTGAAATTGGTTTTTACCCTCCTCACTCTTATTGCAGCCTTCAATGTTCTCATTCCATATTTAACTTTTCTGCAATTCAGCACCTGCTCTCTTAGCATACTTCTCTTCCAGGCTTTTAGTGTGGGACACCTGCATTTTGAGCTATCTGAACTGTGGGGGATCAGAGTGTCCTTACTGCCTAGCCTTCTAGAACTTTTCAGTCTGTGTGAGGGCCAAGGAACCTGAACCCCACTAAGACTGCTCCTGCACTCTACTAAATATCGGGGTCAAGAGTGAACTCTGAATCCAGACTCCTGCTTTGAAGCATAGCTCTTCTACTTACCTGCTTTAGGCAATGTTAGGCCTAAAGTTCTCTGCCTCAGGGTCCTGCTCTCTAAAAAGGGAACTATACTATTCCAGGATTTTGAAACAATTGGGTTAGTCTGTGTTACATACCTAGTGGGATACCTGCACACTAAACCCTACAATGCCTTAATTAACACTGTTTTTCTTAGCTATAGCAGCCCTGTTTCCCCCTTCAGCACATTTGGGCAGCATCAGGAGGCCTGGACTTTGTACCAAGTATAGTTGCTAAGTTTTTATGTGACTTGGGTCTGCCACTGCTCTGAAATTCAGTCCCTCCTCAATTAAATGAGACTAATAGTCTCAGCCCTGCTCACTGCCTCTGGTCACACAGTGACATGATGGGTGTGAATGGGCTCTGTAAATGTTAAAAAGCTCCCTGCGGGAGCAGTGGCAAGAATCTCTGTTCTGCGAGGGAATGACTTAGTGAATATCATTCTTGGGTGAAGCAGCTTGCTTTCAGGGAATGAACAACCTCTGTGGAATTCACCTTGTCTCTCCTGATAGACTTTCTGGGGCACCACTCATCAGTATCAGGGTTCTTAGTTGCAAACAGCAAAGAGCAAATGTTGATCATTTACATAGTAAAGGACTTTGTTGAGTAGAATTCAGTAGCTCACAGAGGGTTCTGGAACATCAGAGAATGAGAAAACTATGGATTATTGAGGAAAGCCACTGAACTCAGGAGGGATTGGTGGAAACCATTGACAGCATTCTAGCACAACTGAGATGTATCATGAGGCCAACATGAGGGAAAGGAAGTGAAGGAGACTTCCAAGGCTCAGGTAGTAAACAAAACCCACAAGTTTCAGAATGTTCATGAAATTTACAGGATTCACAACCTTTTTCTTCTTGAAGTTGACTTTGTCAGGCATTTTGTCGCCTAAACGAGAAGTCAGTAACACTCTATTGACTTAGTATTGTCAGCTTGATACAGCTGAAAGCTTCCTGGGAGGAGAGGCCTTGGTTAGGGATTGCCTAGGTCAGATGGGCCCCTTGACATATCTCTGGGGGTTAGCCTTGATTGGTTATTGCTGTAGGAGGGCCCAGTTCACGAAGGGCAGTACCATTCCCTGGGAAGGTGGTTCTGGGTTGTATAAGAAAGCTAGTTAAGTATGAGCCACCAAGCAGCGTCCTCCACGGTTCCTGCCTCTAGGTTCTGGTCTAGCATTCCTTCCCTTTCCACAGGGCTGGATTGTACCTGGAAGTGTAAGCCAAAGAAACTGTCTCCTTACTCAGGACTCTGTTTTACCACAGTAATTGAAAATCAAATTAGGATCATCATTCTATACTCTGTCTTCTTACTCTGCTGATTGTTTTATTTGCTTTATCTCTCTGTGGCTTGTTTTGTGTTTTTTTTAACAAAACATTTCAGTGTTGGGAAGATAGGTTGGACAAAAGTACTTGCCTTGAAAGCATGGGGACCTGAATTTGATCTCCAGGGTGCTTATCAGTACCAGGTATGGATTAGCTCTTTTTGAGTTGTTGACAATTGAGGTCCCTTGGATCTCCAAACATTACAGGGCAATTACAATGCTCTTGGTTATCCTCCAGAACTTGATTGTAAGACCCTATTGCCAAAGGTCCACATACTTGAATTATAGGATACAGAGTATTCAAGCTGGTACTCATCTGAAAGCTTCAGTCTTATTGACTAGCTTTTATAGTGCTGGAAGGTTCTGCACATGGAAAGAAAAGTAATCCAGTCTTACTCAGCTATAAACCTTAGGAGCTACAAGATGACTGTCTGACAAGATATGACCACCGGTATAATAGTAGCATGAATGTAATGGGAATAATCACATATGGATTATTCTGATTGGATTTAAAAACCACTCCATGAGACTATGAGTTGGTACTATTACCTAGGCTAAAAACTCATGATTGGCTAGATCATGGAACCTAGGGAAGTTGAACATAGTTGTATGGTTCATCTAAATGGACACAGCAATAAACTGCATCCTAGGTTCTTATCTTTATAAATATATACGAATACACCAAACCCTTCATCCATAAAGCTTCTTTTATGTAGTAGTAAGTAATGAATGCAACCTGTCAATTTGCAGAGAATAAGAGCCTGTGGAATGTTCATCTCTAAATAGGCAGTGGACATCTGTAGTAAGCCAGTATTTGCCAGTACCACAGGCTGCTGCGTACACGAGGTCATAGCTACCGACTGCATTCAGAAAACCCGCTCACGATCAAGTCTAACATAATTACAGTCTGGATGGGAGAGGGATCAGGAAGCCCCACCCCTATCAGAGGAGCTATTGGCAACTGGTAGTACTGAGGGAGGAGGAGTCAGTTTTAGTCAGGGATGTTGGACTATGCCACATTAGATGGTCCTACATACATGCTCATCCAGGTAGCACTAAGTGGACTCAGTGAGCTTAAACAAAACAAAACAAAACACATGAAGTTGGGAGGGAAAATTGGAGGAGAGGAAGTTTGGAGATGGAGTTGATCAAAATGCATTATACGCATGTAGGAAATTTTCAACCATATGGAAATGAAACATGTGATGTGTACACATGAATGGAGTGCCTGTAGAGGCCAGAAGAGGGTATTGGATCCCGTGGAGCTGGAGTTACAAGAGGTTGTGAGCTGCCTGGTGTTGATGCTGGGAACTGAACTCAAGAACAGCAAGTGGTTTTAACCCCCTGAGCATCTCTCCAGCCCTCCTTCCTTTTTTCACTTTATGGAATAGCTTAAGAAATAGTTTTGTTCTTTAAAGTTCTGGTAAAAATTCATCAGTACATCTATCTGGTCTTGAGGGGTTTTTTTTCTGGGTGAGTTTTTATTACTGCCTTGATTACTTATTGATCTGCTTAAAGTTTTAAAAAAAATCCTTTTTCAGTTTTGGTAGGTTTTGTGTGTGTGGGGCCACTGTACATTATATTTGTGTTATACATAATATACATATGTAACCAAATGACTCTGGATAATCCTCTGGATTTCAGAGGAATTTGTTACAATATCCACAAATATACTAACTTGTATTTCCTCTCTCTTTCTTGGTTAGTTGGCCAGGGGTTTTGTCAGCCCTATTAACCTATTGAAAGACCCAGCTGTGTCTCAGGTCCTTTGTCTTGTTCTTTTAGATTCTATTTTATTACTTTCTGCTCTAATTTATTATTTCCTTCTTTCAATTACATTTGGGTTTAGCTTCACTTTAGTTTTACTTTTAGACAGAGTCTCACTCTGAGGGGTAGGCTGAGCTCAAACTCACAGTAATCCTCCTGCCTCAGACTTCCAGGTGCTGAGACTATAGACTTGACCTACCATGCCTGTATTACTTTTGCATTTTTGATGACTTCAAAGTGTTCCTTCTTTAAAAGGTTAGCTGCTTTTCCTACAGCTGTAAAAGTCCTCAGTGTTGTTTTGGCAGCAGAATGGAACAGAGTTTAGCTATTGCGCTAAGAAGCAGCCTTCTTTAGGTCACGTGCCCTAAGAATTGTTGAATTTTTTTTTAATTTATTTATTTTTATCTCAATCACAGGTTGGGTACTTTGAATCCCAGGCGTAGTCCCCTCCCCCATTCCCTCCTACCCTCCCACTCCCTCCCTCATCTCCTTCTTCCCCGCCCCCTCCAAGTCCACCAACAGGGGAGGACCTCCTTCCCTTCCATCCAACCCCAACTTATCATGTCTCCTCAGGGCTGACTGCAATGTCCTCCCCTGGGATCTAGCCAGTCTGTCACTCCCCGGCTTATATGGGGGAGGGTCAAAGAGTCAGCCATCAAGATCATGACTGAAACAGTCCCTGTTTCCCTGAATAAGGTCTTCAGCCCTACACCAAGTTATCATGGGCCCCATCTGTGTGGGGGTTCCAGTCCACATCCACACATGGTCCTTGATTGTAGAAACCGTCTCTTACAAGACCCCTGTGCCCGGCTCAGTTTGGTCTTTGTGGAGCTCTTGTTCTCCCCGAGTCTCAACAACCTCCCCCAGATCTATCATTACTCTCGCCCTTTGTCAGAGGCTTGATCTCGAGTCTTAATATCCGCTCTGATACATCGCTACATTGACCCCCCCCCCATAGGTCCTCTTTGGCATGCTCCTGTTCTGTTGCTTGTGTTGAATATTTTTCCAGCTGAACTTATAGTATAGTTTCCTGATACTTCTTTGGTATGAATGTGTGCTTTGATTCACTGTACACTGTTTCACTGGATAGGGTCTTGTTTTCTCGTAGAGCTGTCTTGGGTAAAGCATTTCAGTCGGTGTTGGGCAGTGTGGGTTGCACCTTGGTAATGACTTCTCTAGTTTTGTCAGCAGTAGGTGGTCTGAATAGAACTGATTTGTTCTTTGTTCCCATTCGGAATGATGTCCACACTCATTTTGTTGTTTGTCCATGATGGAGCCACTGGGGTGGTTGATTGGGAGTAGGTGTTCAACCCTTCCTACATTTGGATCCTTAGTCATTCGTTAGGATCATAGGGCAGTGTCCTCTGCTCTCTGAGTGAAATATTTGTTGACGCATGTGTATGGTTGGATTGTGTGTGGAACAAGATACAGCTCAATGTTGGAGCATCTACATACATACTTGATGTGTCATGGTGGGTTCCCTACAGCATACGTAGGTCAATAATAAATAAAGTAAAAACCCAGGATCAGCTCAGTAACAGCAGGAATGTGGGGGACAGAAATAACATAAACCAAAAAGTTTTGAAAGATGATTGAGGAAATAAAAAAGGGAAGGGGAAGAGAATAAGTGGAAAACACGAGATCTAGAGTCCCACAGCCGGTTAGAAACGTCCAGGCTGGCTCAGACCTTTCTGCATCAGCCTCCCAAGTGTTGGGACTACAGCTGTGCACCACACACAAGGACCCACAGTATTCAGTTTTTAATGAGCTTACTTTAAAGTGTTAGTACAGCAAGGCCACACTGGGCCACAAGAGGCCGTGTTAGTTGGGACCACATGGCTATACTTGCTGTGAGTTACAGGAGAAAGAAAAGTACGGAGACATCTGTTTCTCTCAAGGAGAAAGCTCAGAGGGTGACCACTCAAGATGGCTTCCGGTTACTGTTCTCTCATGTTCCCAGGCCCTGGCATCTGCACAGTGCCTGTTTCAGCTAAAGCTGGGCCGCCTTTCTGTTCTGCCTCGCGTTTCTGTGCTACTATCTCTTTACTCGCTTTCATTTGCTTTCTGTACTCAGGCCCTCACTCTGCACAACAAACCTCACTCTTGTTCACGAAGCCACCTTCCCAGACGCCCGTTTTGCATTCTTTCTGCCGTCACCCAAGTGCTGTTGGCTGTGCACGGAACCCTGACTCTGCGCGAGGGTGGCCCCAGCCTCTGCTTGCAGACGCACAGGGCTTGCTTAGTAGAAGTGTGGACACTCATGGTTACAGAGTCCCATTTCCTTACCTTTAAACATCTGATACTGAAGCATCTTTTTTCCTTGAAATTCCCAGCTTTCTATTTCCACAGCAAAACCTAAACTAGGGTGTGTGTGCGCCTGCGAGGTTTCTACTACTTCACGTATTTCTCTCTCTCTCCTTTAGAAACAGAGTCTCACTATATAATTCTGGTTGTCCTGGAAATCACTATGTAGACTTGGCTGACCTTGAACTCACAGACATCTGCCTTCCTCAGTCCCCCAAGTGCTGTGTTTAAAGGTTTGTATCACCACAACCATCAACTCTACCTTGATTTTTGAGGCAAGATCTCTCACTGGAACCTGTGTTTTGCAGAGTCTAGGCTGGCTTGCCAGCAAGCCCCAGGAGTCCATCTGCCTCTGCTTCCTCAGCACTGGGATTATAATTGTGTGTCACCACATCTGGTCTTTTACCTGAGTGCTGGGCTTGGGCACTCAGGTCCCCAAGCACTTTACACAGCAAGCACTTTACCAACGGGGCCATCTCCCTGGTTCCTGACAATGTTTTTCCGCTTGCGTTTGCTCATTCTGCAGGAGGAGGTAATAGAAATGCTAAGCCTACAGGTCTTAGTTGTGAAAAATAATTGCAGTGTTCCACATAGGGCATCAGAAGTGACTGGCACACAGGAAGTGCTCAGCATGGTGGTTGTTACCACTCTTTAGAGACTCTAACTTTTAGTATGTGTGTACGTATGCGAGGACGGGTATGTATGCCATGAACTCATGTTACAGATAAATGACTTTATTTCCTTCACTAGGTGAATTCACTTTCAGTTAGAAGGCAGAAGACAGAACACGAATGCTAGTACTCCTAGAAGGGCTCCCTCAGATCCTTCAGTTCAGCAGACTCAAATTTCAGCATGTTTAAAGTTCTCCTGACCCATCTTCTCTCCCCTGGAGCTGATTGCCCAAGGTGGCCATAGCTGGGTATATTCACTGTAGTGTTTGAGCGAGACTCTTCTCTTAGGCTTGTATATTTGAATACTTGGTTCCCAGCTGGTGGAACTGTTTGGGAGGTATGTCACTGGGACAAGCTTTGAGGTCTCAAAAGTCTATGCCATTCCCCACTGCCCCTGCTGATAAGGATGTAAGCTCCTAGCTGCTTGTCCAGCATCATGCCTGCCCACCTGCTGCCATGATTTCCCACCATGACAGATGTGGACTCTAATGGTCTAGAACCATGAACCCCAGATTAAATGCTTCCTTATATAGGCACCCTTAGTTATGGTGCATTGTCATGGCAGTAGGAAAGTAATTAAGATCCTCAGCCTGACCAGAGTTCCAATCATCAGTATGTGTTGGATGGTGGTGGTGCCATTCTGAGCTGTCCTTGGATCCTCTCTGTCTTTAATCCCATGTGGCCCTTGTGTCTTCTGACTTCAGAATAGTAGAGGGTTGATGTTAGGGGTCTGCCAGAGTGAAGACAAGAATTTGGGAGAGGGCCCATGATTATGTCCAAGCTTCTCATCTTCTTTTCACTGCTCCTACTCTTTCAGCATGAGGAATTTTCCAGTAGTGGGGCCACCTGTGTGTCGATGGACATTTTCCCCAGTGTTTCCTGCTATATATGAAATCAGACTGAAGGGAAAATTTTTTTCTGACTTTCTCTTGAGCTTTTTTTTCCCTATACTTTCTCATTCAGGGGATGGTCTGGACTTTGAAAGTCTTAACCTAGTTAATGAGTAGAGGGGGATCTTGGGATCAAGGTGAGCTAGTGTCTCCGTTCCATGCTAAGCCTATTCAGTAAGCCTTGTTACTGCTTAGTGAACCTCCAGTATATAATATTCCAGATAAGGAAACAAATGTAGAGACCTTGAGTCTCCCAGGTAGACAGGCATCAACCTAGATACAGTTCCCTGTTTTGTAGCCAGTGTGTGCAGGGAGCCTTCTGCAGCCTCAGCAGGACCATGCTGCTAGCTATGCAGAGCAACAGCCTCTTGGGCCTTTTTAAACCACCACCTTCAAGGTGGCCTATTTCTCTCCCCCTCTAGGGACTGCCCAAGCTATGCCTGAGGTTGTATGATGTACCAGTCTCCAAAGGTTGGACTATATAACTACCTGGATTAGCATTGATAGTCATATGAATTTCTCTACTTTGCTCCCATTCCTTACCAGATCTTTTCTGGCTTGACCAAGAAGTCTTAGCATGCAGACACACAGACACACACTGTGGTGATTCATCATTACAAAAATTCTCTTACATTATAAGAGACTGGAACTTTTGCTGGACTTCACAACTGAGTTAATATTACACCCTGGGTCACTTAAGACTTAGGACTGTGTATGTGGCCGGTGTGTTTAACCTGCCTTTCAGAGGAAAATGTAACCACCAATATTATTTGCTTTGGATTTCCCATGTAATCAGCTTTTACAACCTGAACTAATGCATTGTCGCAATCTTAGGTTATGCACTCTTCCATGCTCCTGACCCATGAGTGATGCAAGCGTATTTGTACCTTATGTTTATGAATGCTGGGAATAGCAGAGAGATTGAAAACAACTTTATAAAATAAATAGTCATCATAAATGTGGGGCGTGACATGGGTATAGGTTGATAAGTCTATGTGCAGTGATGTTTGCAGTTGTGCTTGTTCTTAGCGGCAGTGGTTTTTTTTTTTTTTTTTTTTTTAATCTCTTGTCAAACTCTAGTAAAGATTTCCTCATTCCTTCCCCATGTGATGCTTTCTGGGATGTTCAATAAATACAGAGCAAAATCCTTTTACTGGGGACACAGACAGATACACATGGTAGCATTCAGGTAGGCACAGATTCAGACTCATACAACGGACAGATTTCCACCAAAAGACAATGTAAGACACAGGGAGAGAGAAAAAGAGAACTTAAAATCTGAGCTCACTGTGGTGGAACTGCTCCAGAAGGAAGTCTCTTTTTTTTTTCTGTAATGTGATGCCAACACATTTTGGGTACTTCAGGGTTGTCACTGATATGTTTACACTGAGAAAACAGCATCTGTAACTGTGTTTAATGATGCAGGGTGGATCCTGGGGAAGCCTCTATTCAGCTGGGTCTGGGGTCTGGGATGGGAAACTCCTTTCATTTCAGCCACCAGGCTTGTGTCAGGGGATGGCTAAGGCCACATCTGTTGCCCTGTTGGCATGACCCAGAACAGAGCTCAGTGGGAGGGGGTATCGATTTCATGAGAAGCCAAGACTGCATTTTCTTTGTTTGGAGTTGCTGGCTGCTGCCCCTCAGATGGCTAAGGCCATCATTTTTTAAGTGGAGGATTAATTAGAATAGATTTCTCTAACTCAGGATGCCAGGAAACCTTGTGGTCCTCAGCCATTGATTTGATGCTGAACAGGAAACTGTGGGTTCCCAGGACATGTCCCCAAAAGTTGTGGGAATGGGCTTTCAGTGTGTGTGTGTGTGTGTGTGTGCGCATGTGTAGAGGCCGAAGTCCACATATAGTGTGTTCCTTAATCTTGCCACCTTTTTTTTTCTTTCTTTCTGAGATCAAGTTGTTTGGTAAACCTGGAGCTTGCAAGCCCCAGGAATCCTCCTGTCTCAGCTTCCCTAGCACTGGAGTTACAGACATTTGCCACCATACCAGGCTTTTACATGGATTCTGGGGATCCAAATTTATATCTTCATGCTCACACAGATAAACAATTTACATAATGAGCCATCTTCCCACTGCCCCTAACTTAGGAGTTTAATTTTAACACAGCAGAGAAGCAGAACCTAGGATAGCTTTAGGGCATGTGAAGGGTGTGGATGGAGGGAGATGGCCCTAGGGCTATTGTGAGTCTATGCACGAGGAGAGTGTCATTTCCTATAAAACTGTGGCTGAGAAATTGAAAGGGACATTTGTGAACCTTAGAGGCTGAGATGATGGCGAGCAAATTAATAGTTAGATATCGGAGACATTGGTTTTTATGTAGATAATTGAGTTCTGAGAAGAGAGGTCACAGTTCCTCCAACTTCCCCATCATCTCAGAGTCTACATTATGATAAGTTTCAACTTGTGTCCTCTAGGTAACATCTCCATTTAATTCAATTCAGCACACATTTATTAGCATCATTTTGTCAGTTGGGGGGGGTGGGCATAAAGAAGCCAATGGCAGGCTCCATTCTCTTGAGGGTTTGATGATACCCAGGGTTACCATAGCACATTAATTAATTGCCTTGTTGTGACAACATATCTCATGAAGGTAACTTCAGGATGAGTGTTTATTTTGGTTTACACTCTGACAATGCAGCCCATCATGGGAGGGAAAGCATGGTGACAGGCGTGCGAGGCAGCTGGTCACACTACATCCACAGTAAGAAAGCGGAGAGAGAGAAATGAATGCCAGCACCCAGCTTTCTTTTTCCGTTTATTCTGACTGTGATCCCAACATCTGCAGTGGTGCAGCCTGCATTCTGGGTGGGTGTTTCCTTCTCAGTTAGCACTTTCTTGAAACACCCTTACGGATATACCCAGAGGTGCGTTTCTGTGATGGTTCTTAATCTAGTCAAACTGACAGTGAAGATCAACCATTGTATGGCGTCAGAGCACCCCCACTGACATGGTACTCCTGTGGGATGGGATGGCGAATTCTGAGAGTGGCGGCAGGGAAGTTTTTATGATCTTAAAGCATGTTTTAATTTTTATTTATGTGTATCTCCCTCTCTCTCTCTTCCTCTCTCTCTGTGTGTGCCATGTGTATGGAGGTACGCAGAGAGATAAGGAAGGGGAGTTGGATCTTCTGGAGCTGTAGTTATAGGCAGTCGCGAATTGTCTGATGTGGGTGCTGAAAACCATACTCCAGTTCTATGGCTAATAGTATGGGTTCTTAGCAGCTATATTTTTTAATTATAAATTTTTAATTTTCACCATGCTCTTTTTCCTCCCCCAACTCCTCCTAAATCCCCTCCTCTACCTCCTTACCTGCTCAGCTTCATGTACACTCTACCTCTCTTTTCCTCCCTCTCAGAAAAGTGAAACAAAAATTCTAGGAGATGGAGAGATGGCTCAGTGGTTAAGAGCTCTGGGGGGAGGGGAACCTGGGTTCAATTCCCAGAAACTACACATAAGCTCACATCTGCCTGCAACTCCAGTTCCAGGGGATCTGACACCTTCACATAGACATTGTACAGGCAAAACAGCAATGCAAATAAAATGAAAATTAAAAAATTGAAAAACTAAACAAAAAATCAAACAAAACCCATACAAATACAAAATAAATATGTAGTAAGGGACCAGGGAGGAGGAGGGGCTCTCTCAAGGAAGGGAAATAGACTATAGTGTTATGGGAAGATAAAAGGGAAATTAGCATAGAAGGATTAAGTAGGAAGGGAGATAGGAGGGAAGGATGAAAGATGGAATGTGGGGAGGGACAACGAACTAACTAACTTAACTAACTAACTTGTTAACCAACACTAAAGGCCCTTTGAAAGCCATATGGAAACTTACCACTGTAGAAGATTCCTAAAGCCTATACGACAGCAGCCATTTTGGAATATAGTGCTGTTTGGTACAGAACTTCAGAGGGGGAAGTTATCATGAAGAGGCCATGCACACGGTGTCCTTGGCTTCTTTCCCCAGGTTCCTCTGTGACTGAAGCTTGGCAAAAAGAAGACCCAAAGAACAGATAGCCCTCAAATTGCAGAGGGACTGATGAGCAGGATGAGAAGCTGGACTTTGATTCTGTTAGTAGCTAGGAGCTATAGCAAGCTTTGGGGAGGGAGGGGTACTGTGGTCAGACAGTGACCTGGGTGTATACATGGAGCTAAAATACAAGTGAAGAAGTCACAGTAGTTAAAGAGGAAAAAAATGTATGAGCTGGGGTTGGGGTGACCTGGCCAATGACAAGACCATGGGCACCCACTCTCAGACATAAAATGGGGTTTATCGTCATTGCTTCTGGGGTCTGAGGCTCAGTGGCTTTATGGAGTGGAAGAAAGAATACATTAAAAGTGTCCAATAGGTTTGTAGCCCAAATAGGATTGAATTTTTCCCTCTGAATTGTCTTTTTCTTGTCTCTTGCCTGCCCGCCCCCCCCCCCACCCCAGAGCTGGATGCTGTAAGCAACAAATTTGGGATATTGTGGCTCACTGACCAGCTTGTAAACAGAAGGTTAACCAGATGGGAGACCTGGCCTAACAGCTTTAATAGAGCTGGGTAGTTGGGTAGCAGGACATAATGTAAGGGGACCTTGTATCTGACTGCGTGATGAGGAAGCACCAGTCACTGTCTCCATGACTTCTTTGTTCCTATCTTGTTCTTTAATGAAAGCTCTCTGGCCTCAGGAGTCTCTGTGATGATAAAAAAGAACGTGCCCTCTTTTTAATGTGCAGCCACCAGCTCTCAGCACAGGGAACTATTACAACCTTTGTCAGGGGCAGCAGGAAGGGAGCTAGCTCAGAGCTCCGGGGCTGCAGCTCAGTTGGCAGACTGCTCGCCTAGCGTGCATGAATCCTTGACTTTGAGCTCCAGAACCACATAAAACCAGGCACGGTGATTCATGCACCTGCCATCCTCAGGAAATGGAAGTAGGAGGATCATAAGTTCAAGGCTGTTCTCTCCTACATAGTAAATTTGAGGCCAGCGTATGCTACCTGAGAGTGTCTAAAATCCAGCGAACAAAAGGAAAGAGGGGCCCGTCTACAGCCCAGCAGCCCCCTCTGGAGTCACATGTCCTTTCCTTAGTGGCTTCATGATAATCAGAGTGTCCTGTGTCTCAGCTGACACTGAGCATCCCTGCTAAGCGTGTTCTGAGTGGGCTGACATGACACATATAGCACCTGGCGCCTTTGTAGATGCTGAATAAATGCTTGCATGATGACTCCGCACACTGCTGCTGCTGGGCTCCTTGAGAACTCCCAGAGGTCCACTGGCTCCAAGTAAGCCAAGAAAAACTGCCACTTATGGGTCCTACTATTTCATTTTCAAACCAAGAGTCCCTGCAGCACAGTATGTCATAACAATTCAGCAAAGAGAGACCTCAGGGACTTCTGGTCTCACATGTTGCTGCTTGGTCACAGGCTTCCAAGTTCATGCAGATAGAGAGGCTTAATGGCTGAAAACGAAATGCTTTTACTAGTCTCCCTATCATCTACCCATCTATGTGTCATCTGTCTATCTATCTATCTATCTATCTATCTATCTATCTATCTATCTATCTATCTATCTATCTATCTATCTATCTATCTATCTACCTATCTGTCATTTCCATCTCCCTCTCTCTGCACGGATGTGTTAAACACACATAGGGAAATCCTTTCCAGTCTTGATGTTCCTGTGAATATGGACGCTAGTCCTAAACAAAAAATTGACAGATAAGGAAGGATTAGAGATGGAAGAAATGACATGAATGCTCAGGATGTGGACACAGAAAGGGATGGGTAGAATCAGCTGGGAACCAGGACCACGTCCAGAGTGTGATCATTTTCTCCCATGAACAGAGTGGATTTGTAAAATACAAAGAGAGTCAGGCCGGGTCCTGGGCTGTGACTGCTCCTGATGGCTTGGTTGCTGACGGGTGGCAGCTCACTGGAACATTCCTTCCAGGAGCGAGGCAGAGACTCATCAGCCTCAGGAGGTAAACAAATGTCACATGTCTGGGAAAACTGGAGCTTTCAAGCTTCTCCAAGGCCCCTCTCCATCTCGTAGAGGCTGTAAACAACTGCTTGCGGGAGGAGGCTGAACAGTCAGGCTGCAGAGAGGAGAGTCTTAGACCTGTGGTGCTGCCTGCAAACTGTGCAGAGAGCTTTAGGGTTGCAGCCTCTGTGAGACGTCATCTGTGTTGGGGTGCACTTTATGATGATCAGCTGCTTTTGAGTGATCCCTGCTCCCCTTAGGAACCCATGTAAACCCACTGGCTCACCATGTTGGACTGAGGTGGAATCATAACTTTGACCTGTCATTGGTTCCCTTTCTGGGATGAGTGGACTTGTGTTCCATTTCCCCAGGGACAGTCTCTCGAACACTGTCTCCCCCGTGCATACCTGGATCCCTCTGGCCTGGAGATAGGAAGACATTAAAGAAATATGGAGAGTCCTCACACCCTGGGAATTCATGAATCATGGGAAAGGAAGGAAGACGGTGAGTCTATTTAGTCTATTTAAAATCCACTCTGCCAAGGAGAACTTCAACAAAGGCCAGCGTTTCCGAGTGACTCAGACCCTGTCTGATGTAACAGACAGAGGCCTGAGGAGCCTGGGTTTCCCCACTCTACAGAGACGATCACAGGAAGCCTTATAAGGCTTCAAGATTGACCTGATGGGCACCAGCACCACCCACTGTGTGGCAAGGACGCTGGTAACAAGAACAATAGCATTACGGTAGAAGTCTGGGCTGTCCAAAATGCCTTTTGAAATGGAACATTTTGGATAGTGGAATTTTCCATGAAGCTGAGGATTTTTCCATTTGAATAGAGACTCTGGTCTTTGTGTTTTCGACAGATGGGATCAATATCACATTCCTTATTTGCCTGGAGAGAAGTAGGTGATAGTTATTATTCTGTACCATAGATATACTGTTCCCAGGGGGTTAGTGAACCACATTGCCTTGCCCTAGACTAAGTATAGGTAGCTTCCAGATGGGTGAGCTTTGCTGCTTACTTGTTAGTTTTTCTGACTCTTCCAGAGGCCAGGGATCTCTGCTTCTAATATCTTTCTCTTTCCTTTTTCTTCATTTGTGTGTGTGTGTGTGGGGGGGACTAGTTTGAGTAACTATGGCCCCCATAGCTTCATTGGTTCATAAGGAGAAGCACTATTAGGAGGTGTGGCCTTATTTGGGAAGGTGTGGTATTATTGGAAGAAGTGAGTCACTGTGGACACAGGCTTTGAGGTCTCCTATGCTCAATCTCTGGCCCCTTCTGCTGCCCTTGGATCCAGATGTATATCTCTCTGTTCCTCCAGCACCGTGTCTACCTGCACACTGCCATGCTTCCCACCATGATTCTAAAGGACTAAACCTCTGAAGCTGTAAGCCAGCCCCAATTAAATATTTTCCTTTTTAAGAGTTGCCTTGGTCATCATCTCTCTTCACATCCCAGAAACCCTAAGACTGTGTGTGTGTATGTGTGCCCCCGTGTGTGTGTGTGTGTGTATGTGTGGACTAATGTGTGGAAATGTGTATGCAAGTGTGTACATATGTGTGGAGACCAGTGGTCAACAAGAGTCTTCCTCAATCCATACTTTTTTCTTTAATTATTATTGTTACATGCATCCGTACATATAAATACATAAATAGAATCCACCGAGTCCACTAGCATTGCTTCTATGTGTGCGTCTTATAGGGCTGGTTCTTGGGAAAGACTAATTCTCCCTCTTTTAGAAGACATCAGTTGCCCTTTAACTCCTCATCTAGTGGAGAGGCCCTGTGAGATCTCCCCCATACACATCATTATGTCAGCTGGTATTGCCTTTGTTCTGGTCTTCTTTTGGTGACCATGTTGAGATTTGAGGTTGCAGCTTTCCTGTCAAATAGAGAATCTCATAGTGGACATGTTGGTCCTCTGGCTCTTATAATCTTTCCACCCCTTCTTCCCCAGTGTTCCCTGAGCCTTAGGTGTAGGGATTGTTTTGTAGATGTATCTCTCCATTTTGTTCACTTGTGGGTTTCTGGTTTTTTTTTTTAGTGGTTTTTTTCTTTGTGAGATTATAGCATAATAACACCTTTTCCCATTTCCTTTCCTTCCTCTTGTTCCCCCCATAAACCTGTCCTTGTTCTCTTTTAAATTCATGACCCTTTCACTGATTGTTGTTGGTTACCCCCAAGATACAGTGCCACCATGCACCTTTGGGGATATTTTTCTGTGCTAGTCAGCTACAAAACATTTCAACAGTGTTCACCCTTAGCAATTAGGGAAAGGAAAATAAAAACAACTTTGAGATTTGATTTCACACTAAACAGAATAGCTAAGATTAAGAAAACAATTTACAGTAAATGCCAGTGAGGATGTGCAGAAAGAAAGACCCTCAGTCACTGCTGTTGGGATTGCAAACTGGTACAGCCATTCTGGAAATCAGTGTAGAAAACTCTCCAAAAGCTAAAAAAAAGTGTATTTTATGGCCCAGCAATGTCACTCCTTGGCATATGCTCAAAGGACTTGGCATCTCACTCCACAGGTATTTGCTCAGCCATGTTCATTGCTGTTCTACTCACAATAGCTAGGAAATGGAAACAACCTAGATGTCCTTCAGCTGATGAATGGATAATGAAAATGTGGTTCATAAACACTATGGAATACTGTTCAGCTGTAAAACGAAATCATGAAAATTTCAGGTGAATGGAAGGAGCTAGAAAAAAATATTGAATGAGGTAATCCAGGGCAACTGCCAGGTATTCTCCCTTATTTGTGGGTCCTAGCACCAGATATTTAAATATAAAGGTAAAAAGGAATGGGGTGGGGGAAGGAGCTCTAGAGAGGTGAGCTAGTAGGGGATAAGAAGGGGAAACCGGAAAAATGGGGTCAGGTGAGTGACCTTAACTGGGCAATGAGAGGAATAAATAACACTAAAGGTACTCATAAAAAACTAGACAGACTAATAGTATTTTATGACTATATAAAACTACACGTAAGTGTATATATCTATATATGTATGTATACTTTAAATGAAGTTACACCAGGGATGTACTCCTCTTGAGGGCCACAGTCTATTCAACAAAACCCTAGCACCAAGCATAGGAAACCTCCTATTGAGTCAAAACAATATAGGCTATTGTTGCTGCTCTTGGTTGCCTCCAAGAATCTGAAGGTAGGGCCTTATTGCTGAAGACACCATGCATTTGGACACAGGCCTTAGAGGGCTCAAGCTGGGACCACTTCAATCCTAATATATTGGAAGCATGTCCTTGAAAGTTCAAAGCCTGAGGGAACTTTTCTTCTTGTTCTTCTTGTTCTTGTTCTTGTTCTTCTTGTTCTTGTTCTTCTTGTTCTTGTTCTTCTTGTTCTTGTTCTTCTTGTTCTTGTTCTTCTTGTTGTTGTTGTTGTTGTTGTTGTTTTTCTTCTTCTCTTAGTACTAGGATTGCAGGCATGCACCACCATGGCTGGCTTTTACAAGGGTTCTGGGGATTCAACCCAGGACCTCGTGTTTACACAGTAAGCACTTAACCAACCATTTCTCCCATCCCCCCTCCTTTCCCTGTTCATTGAGAAAGAGCCCTGGCTGTGTCTATGAGACTGGCTTCAAAATAACGATTTATCTATTTACTAATCTCCAGTGCTAAGATGGCAAGGGTACATCACCACACTTGGCTGGGTCTTTCTTTCCGTTTGAAATGTTATTACTTATCACTTGATAAGTTCTTACATATAATAATCATATCCATCTTTAATTACCTGCCAGTCCCCTCTAGCCATTTTAACTCATCTTTCTCCTCTTCTCCTCCCTCCCCTCTTCTTCCTCATCATTCTCCTCCTTCGTCTATTTTTGAAAATAGGTAAGCGTTATTAATGCATCCTGTTTGGCTGCATATAGTATTTGCGCTGCCTGAGTGCTTCGTGCCTATAGAGGTAAAAAGAGGGACTCGGATCCCTGGAACTGGAGCTACAAACAGATGGTTGTGAGGCACCATGTGGGTGCTGGGAACCAAACCTGGGTCCTCTTCAAGAGCAGCAGGTACTCTTAACTGCTGAGCTATCTCTCTAGACCCCATAGTCCACTTTTTAATTGGGTTGTTTGTTTTTGATGTTTATTTTTTGGGTTCTTAATATTCTAGATACAAATTCTTTATCATATATGTAGCTGGAAGAGGTATTCTCCCATACTGTAGGCTGCATTTTTATTCAACTGACAGTTTCCTTGGCTTTACAGAAGCCTTTTAATTTTACAAAGTCACATTTGTCAGTTATTGACCTCATTTACTGAATAAGCAGTGTCTTATTCAGAAAGTAAATAATTAACAAATAAAATCCCATGAAATTAAAATAGTTTATCCCACTGATCTATTGCAGCAGTAACATGCTATTTTCATTATCATGGTTTGTAGTGTAGATTAAAATCAAGCATGGTTGTACTTCCTGAAGCACTCTTTTTACTGAGGATTGCTTTGGCTGACCTGTGTCTTCCGTTCATTCATATGAACTTTGTTTGTCTTTTCAGTTTATGTGAAGAATGCCACTGAACTTTATTCGTTGAGATTGTGCTGAATCTGTGGTTGTTCTTGGTAAGATGGACATTTTCCCAGTATTGATTCTTCTGATCTATCAGCATGGGAGACCCTTCCGTCTTTAGGCACTTGGTCTTATTCATCTCATAGACTTCCATCTCTCTAAAATTATCTCTGTCTTGAGGGTAGGATAAGATACTAACACACCCAGGAGGAAGACTCACACATTTATTGATGAAATGAAAAATAACATATATATATAGAGAGAGACACACACACAGACATAGAGAGAAAGAGAGATAGAGACAGAGATAGAGATACACAAATTCAGAGAGAGAGGAGAGATTAAGTTCTTGCTGATAGCTCTGCAAAATAAGGCAGAGTGATGATTTCTTTTCTTTTGGAAGTCAATATTTTATGTTCCCATAGCTGGTTGTGTCAGTGGCTGCAGCCAGGGTCCACTAGATCTTCTGAGCATCCCCGACTCTTCCATCCTGGGACCTTTGCTCTCTCCAGAGTCCTTAGCCCAGACCAATGACCCAGGGAGCTCCCATAGCTTGGTTTTCTAGGTGTATGGTCCACAGGAAGGGGTGGGATTTCACTGGCCTGAGTAATTTCAAATTTTTATATTTTGTGTGTCTATCTTGCCTGTCTTTACTTCATAAGCAGCTCTGTCCCTATTGGTATGCAGGCACCACCAATTTAGGGGCAGGCAAGTCTCCTGCTCAGGGTCTGTTCAGTCCTGCATGCAGACAGAGATGCCATAGGAAGGGTGCTTCATACATGGAGGCAAACCTCCTTTGTTCTGCCAGTGGGAACCTGAAGATATGCCTCTTGAATATAACATCATGTGCAGACTTGCTCCAGAGAAACCCTGTGTAGCTCAAAGAGTGTCTGGCATGGGAAAGACCCAGATGAACACAGGATGCTTTTGCCCTGTGTGTCCTCAGACAGCATCCTGCCTCCTGGTTTTTCTCTTTCTATTTCCCTGCTCTCACGCTCCTTGACTTCAGAGCCATCTCACAAACCTGAGACTGACAAAAGCTGCTGTAAGGGGATCAGGAGACTGAGTGAGTACAGGACCCCAGGCTGGGGGAAGTCTGCAATACAAGGTACATCTGTGCAATTGTGCCTCTACCCTGGTACTATACAGAGGTGTCAAGCCCCGTCCTGTCTTCTCTATCACAACCTCAGAACATTCAGTGGGGAGGTGCCCACAGTGCAGGTGAGGACACTGGCTTTTTGGTAGCTTCCCTGTAGCTCTTTGTTTTCACAGGTTGTCTAGCCAGATGACATGCTTTCTGAGGACAGGGACCATGTCTTGTAGGACCACTTGTTGATGCCATTTTCTTCGGAAGCTTGTTCATGGCTGCCTTACTGAGTACGTTTGAAAAGTCTCACAGATGCCAAATTCTCCATCCCCTCCCCAGTGTTCTATCCTCCTGTTCGTTGGTGGGACCAGCCAGGGGAGGTTGTGAATGGACTCTGGCTGCTTCTTTCTTGCTTTTCTTGATGCAGGTTGACAGGTAAGTGCCTTTCTTTTGATTATTTGATCACTTATTCAAATGCCTTTACTGAAAATTCTGTTAGGTGTTGGGCTCTGTGCCAGGCTTGGGGGAAATGATAGTGACGGTCTTAGTTCAGGTTTATATTGCTGTGATGAAATCCCATGACTATAAACATGAGATGTTTCATTTCAGTATACAACTCTCAGATTGCACTTCAATGCTGAGGGAAATCGGGAAGGGACTCAAGCAGAGCAGGGGCCTGTAGGTAGGGGGTGATGCACAGGCCATGGAGGAGTGCTCCTTGGTGGCGTGCTCCTTATGAGCTTGCTCATCCTGCTTTCTTATACAACCCAGGACCAGGTGACACCATCAATTACAAATTAGGAAAACACACTACACGACCCCGTGCAGCCTGATTTTGTGGAGACGCGTTCT
>CM053757.1:42507647-42541913 GCA_028658305.1 Pachyuromys duprasi
TGGAAGTTGTGGGAGAGATGTTCCTACAATGCAGCCCGATTGAGATCCTGAGAGGAAGTCTTTCTCCTTCCAGTCCGTGTCCTGGCTTAGGTCTTGCTGATTAAATGGCCTCAGATTTTTTTTTTTTTTGGCTCCAAGTCCACCTGCAAAGTGATGGAGCTCCTCATACTGATTGAACAGTTCTTGAGAGTGGAGAGAGGTATTTCCTTAATCCCTTTCATCAGCAGCAAGGGGCAAGGCAGACTCTGTCCCTCATGGCTTCCCTGTCCTGGAACTGGATGTCTTGGCCCGGATTCCAGCATCCCATGTTCCGTGTGCTATATGCAGATGGTGTTATTCTTGTAAGAACTGACAGCAAGAACAAGGAGCTTCTGTGGTGTGGGTCCCCTCACAGCTGTCAGAGGGGACTATGTTGGCTCTGACAGTCCAATGCAGAAGCTGCAGTGCAGCGTGTCAGGCCTGCCAATGCCTCTGTGTCCAGAAGTGCAGATGCCAGCATGGCTTGGACAGTGCCAGAAGCAGGTGGGAGGGTTTAACTTCACCATCCCAGAGTGTGTCCTCCCAGCACACACACACGGTGCTCAACCAAAGGGGCACGTCAAGATACCCACCCAGCTTTTCTGATAGGGCCACCTGGAACTCTCCAGGCTCACATCCTACTCCTGTTACTCTCTTTTCAGTTTTTGAGCCAAGACACTGTAGTTGCCAGAACCACCTTTTGACCCTGAGTTTGCTTGTGTATTCCATTTCCCTGCTTCAGCATGTTCTCACCTATGTGTTTCGGTAACTCAATTATCCCACCAATAGTCTAGCCTTTAATTCATCAGATAAATGCTTCTGGGGCAGGGAGCACCTATTTGGAATTTGGAAGGGTCACACTGGAGACACATGGAGTAACTACAGACTGGGAAGTCACGGAGGGAGACGCCAGAGAGACTAATGTGGGACCTTTGGTATATTGTAGGAGCTGGGAGGGACTCTCTGAGGTAGTGACTTTTATCTGGAGACTTGATGAATACTTCACACTCCTCTGCTGTATACAGTTAGGGTTTGGTAAGGAGAACGAGAGGTTCAGGAGGATTTGCTCTAGGAAAGGGTCTGTGCCGGGCATAATTAATGTCCACAGGGTATGTGTCAAGGGGGGAGGGGAGAGCTACCGGAAGCCATCCTGACATCTAAATAATGAGTTCTAGGAGACATGCTGAGGGAAGAAGGACTTCAGTGACGTGTGCCATCTAACTGGTAGGTAAGAGTCTTATGAACAGGTGGCTTGAGATATGGACATGTGTATGATGAGCATTTTTATTAGTTGTGTGTGTGATTTGTTGGCATGCATGTGGAAACCAGAAGAGTGTTCTGGATCCCCAGGAGCGGGAAATGCAGGTCATTCTGAGCCATCCAACATGGTAGGGACTAAATGTAGGTACTAGAAACCAAACCCAGGTCCTCTGGAAGAGCAACAAGTGCTCTTAACCACCGAGCCATCTCTCCAGCCCTCACTATCTATTTTTCTAAGTGTATGCACACATGCCTGTTTGAGTTTAAGTGCACCAACAGCATGATTGCAGGCACTCACAGTGGCTAGGACAGGGAATGAAATCCCCTGGAACTGAAGTGACAAGTAGTTTTGAGCTGCTATGTGGGTGCTATGACCCAAACCGAACTTATGTACTCTGAAAGAGCAGTAGGTGCTCTTAAATGTGGAGCCGTCTTCCCCAGCTCCAGTTTTTAAAAAATATTTTTATGTGTATTTGTATGTGCATGTGTGTTCATGGGCATCATGAGTGTGCAGGTGCCTACAGAGACTAGAAACTTAAAGGCCAGGTCCCTTAGATGTGGAGTCATGGGTAGATATAGGATGTAGTCTGAGCTCTGGGAACAGAACTTGTACTGTCTGCGAGAGCAGCCAGTGGTCTTAAACACCAAGCTCCTGTTTGTTATTATTTTGATGATGATGTAGTTTCCTCATTGGGTATTTTTTTCGCACTGCAAAGTTAAATCTGATCGCTTTAAGAAAAAAAAATCTAAAAATTCCAGTAAACAAATGAAACAATCAAAAGCCCTTATGATCTTTCTAGGGAGCCAGCTATAAACCATTGAGGTTCATTTATTTAAAACATTCTTTTTCTGTACAATTTATACACCCAGAAAGATACAAATTAGGTTGCACTATTTAATAATGCTGTTTTTCTTTTTTTCAAAACACATGTGATATACCTTTTCCCCATGTGCAGTATGATTTCAGACTTTGTAATGTTTTCGTGGTGTTTGACTTCGGGAGTTACTTTAGTACAGTGAAATAACTCTCCCTAGGTGGAGCCTATGGTGTTTTCAGTTAGTTTGTGTTTATTTTTTATTTTATGAAAAATACTGGAAGAAGCATCATTGTAGCTAAGTAATGAAAGCACATGTAAGCTTTTTCCTGGGGGTAATTTCTTACCAGCAGAATTTCTTGGTCAAGCAAGCAAACATTCCTTTGTGTGTGTGTGTGTGTGTGTGTGTGTGTGTGTGTGTGTGTGTGTATTTGTTTAATTTATTTCTCTAAGTCCTGGAAATGGATGATAGACATGTAATTTTAAAAATCCATTTTTATTTATACTGCAATGGGTAGGCTTTTTACCTGATTGAAATTTTTTTAATAACCACAAAATAATTCAACAGTAATAGTTTTGTACCCCAAGGAGAAGTGTGCATTCCCCTGGAGTTTCAAAAGCTTATTCTTATGCTTTGAATCATGAACTTGACACTTACAACACTGGAGGTGGGCAGAGAGACACTATGATTTCTGCCTTTATATTCTTAAGTTGTGTGCATGTGTGTGTACATGTACATCTGTGTACATGTATATGCATGTGTGTGTCAACGTCGGAGGTTGACACTGAGCATCTTTCTCCATCATACTCCACCTTATTTTTTGAGACAGTCTCCCACTGAATCTGGAGCCTAGTGATTTGCTATCCTGGCTGCCCATCAAGCACCAGGGATCCTCCTGCTGTGTCTCCCAGGCACCACAGTAACAGGCATGAGCTGTCCTGCCCAGCTTTTGTATGTCAGTGCTGAAAACAGAATTTAAGTCTCCATGACATGTGACAAGAATGTTACAGACTCAGCCATCTTCCCAGATCAGAGGAAGAAAATGACACCCAGAGCAATGAGCTCAGAGTCCCTCAGTTTGTCAGTGATGGAGTGGGGCCTGCTGCCCTTCCACATTGTCCCCTGCAGCCTGCCTGCCTCCGAGGATCATTCATCTCTTCATCATGTTCCTTTGACAGATACCATTAGACCTGTGTGTTCACCAGACCTGGGTTTCTGAGCTTTACACCATCTTTCCCACCACGCACATTCTTTTTTTCTTTTAAACCTGCCACTCTAGATTTTTCTTTTTATTGTTCTGTGTTGCTTTTTTTATGTTACAGATGGATAGGTTTCTGGTGGCCAGTGGACACGGGGAAACAGCATATCAAGGAGAGAGAATAAAGTTGTACAGGCAGAAATCAGAATGAAGTCTTTCGCTTGGCTACTGTTGGGCTACTCTTTGACCCCAGAGGTATGCTGTGGTCTCTGGCATCAAAGCTGCTTTCCTGCTTCTGATGGCCAGGTTATTTCACATGCAGCCTGTTACCATTAGAAATAGGCCTGGCACGACGTTTTCCCTCCACCTTGCTGGTTTTACTCCCATCGCTTTGTTGTATGGGCCTTTATGTGTCTGGGTATGCAAGCTCTTGCTTTAGCACACATGTATGAAAGAGATGACCGAGCCTAGAGAGCACACTTGGAAGGATGGCAAAGAAAACTGAAACAGAAACTGGGGAAGCGGCTTGTTACATTAAGTGTGAGGATTGGAGTTTAGATCCCACATGAACACTGAGCACACGTGACAGACACCTGGAATCCCAGTGCACCCAAGGCAGCTGGTCCCTGAAGCAAGCTGGCCAGCTAGACTCGCCCAATCAGTCAGTTCTGGGTTGTTTCAGCAAAAGACTTTGGCTCAGTAAATAGAGAGCACTTGAGGAAGACAGTCGGTGTCAACTTTGTGCCTCCTCACACGTGTGCACGCGTACACACTATACTCATGCGCCCTTCCACTCATACAAACAAAATTTTAAAAAAGCTGCAGGACTCAACTGGGGATTCCACAAGAGCCTTGAAAGCATTTGTATGTTGTCATGCAGGCACACAGAAGTCAGAGGGACTCAGAGCTTGAGGCTGACATCCTGACACCCTGTCTTGGAGCAGCTGCCTGCTGTCTCCCCTTCAGTTTCCTCTTTGCTGCCTCTGCTCCCAGTGCAGAGTATCACTGAAAGGTGAGGCAGCTGTTCACATCTTTATAATGGAGTCGGTGTGGCTCTCCCTTCCCTCAGAGGTTATCGCAAGATGGTTCTCTGGTAGAGAGACAAGCAGCCGTGCCTCTTCTCTCCTGGGTACACAGCCTAGAGCAACTACATCATGCTGGTGTCTGATTGGCCAAGTGGGGATTAGGAAGGAAAAGGAAGGGTTTCATTGGCTGTTGCCAAGGGCTGCATGTTTGGTTGCTTTGCAGGGATTGGTCTGTGGGGAGTCCGTTCATTCCTAGGTGAGCTCCTTGTGTGTAATCTGGATATGCATAGAAAAATGGCCAAGAAAGAACTGTCAAAACCTGGGTCCTCACCTGGATGTGCTGTCCACCGGCTTCTTGCCTGGCCAGGCTTTACCCCGATGAGCACTCCTGTCTGTATTTGTGAAATCGGTCCAACCACTGCTCTCTCCACAACACAGGGCCAATCTGAGGATAGCATGAGAGGAAATACAAGCAGAGTGCCAAGTGCTCCATGAAATTCTTAGGGCTCTCAGTAAAGGGGCAAAAGTGTTTGAATGAGAGAAAGTGCATCTCAGCCAATGATGGACATAAAGGGATATGCACAAGATTGCCTTATGAAAAGAACGGAAAATCCAAAGGCTCTGGTCATTGAAGCAGGCAATTTGAGTGCTGAGCAAACCTTTCAGGACAATATACCGCTGTGTATACTTAAAAGTTTTACTCTCTGTGGAGTTCCCAGTACTTACCAGAGAAGTTTCTTTGTGCCGTGGACAGTGGTTAGTACAAAAGCTCACAGCTGGTCAAAGTGCAGGGAGTGCAGATCTGTGAAACAGTTCAGTCATAAACAGACCATCTAAATTACATCTTCTACCCACAAGGCTTAGAGACCATCAAGAGAGAAAGGTGGAAAGATTACAAAAGCCAGAGGGCCGGGGAGAACAGTAGTGAAACAGTGTCTGTGGACAGGACAGGACACAGTACTCAGGAGGTCATGGCAGCTATGGCTACGTTCACAAGGTCTGCACAGGATCAAGCCAGTTAGGAGTAAGGCATGTAGGGTCCTCACAAACCTCCATCCCCAGCTTTTGGAGAAGGGAGGGGGTCAGATTTCTTTAGGAGCTTGGTGCCTCATAGGTTGACCACGCTCCTGTGGATGGCCTTTGCAGTGGTTTAAAGAAGAATGGCCCCCAGAGGCCTAAATACTTGAATGCTTAGTCCTCAGCTAGTTACTATTTGGGAAGGATTAGGAGGCATGGTTTGTTGGAGTAGGTGTGGCCTTGTTAGTAGGAGTGTTAGTGGGGATGGGCTTTGAGGTTTCAAAAGCCCATACTAGGCAACTTCATTCAGGATCATGATGTAGCTCTTAGCTACTGCTCCAGAACCATGCCCGCCTGCGTGGTGCCATGCTCTCACCATGGTGACGATGGACTAACTTTCTGAAACTGTAGTCACTCTCCTAGTTAAATGTTTTCTTTTATAAGAGTTGCCTTGTTCTTGACGTCTCTTCATACTAATAGAACACTGACTAAGATGGCCTTTCACCCTTGAGTATATGGGGGACACATATTGGATTTGGTGGACTATTAACACAAAGGCAGGGGGTTAGGAGAGATGTATCAAATGTTAGGAGCACTGGCTGCTTTTCTAGAAGACACAGGTTTGATTCCTAGCACCCACATGGCAGCCCATGCCTGTCTATAACTTCATACCTAGGGAAACTGGTGCCCTCTCCTTGCCTCTGCAGGCAATGAGTACATCAGGAAAAACATTCACACAAATAAAATAAAACGCAAAAAGAAACAAACTTGGGAACAGATGGGGGGTAGAGGGTGAATCTAGGGGGAGCGGGGGAGATAGTGGGGTAAGGAATGTACTTAAAAGTACATCATATGCAAGTAAGAAACTCGCAAAGAATTAGTACAATTTTTTAAAAAGAAAAGCTCATTGTTGGACCTTTACTAATAAGATTCATGGCCCCATTAGAATATAAACCTTGGCCAGAATGCATAAAAGCATTGGCGGTGGCCACCAACTATATGCACGGATGACAGTCTTGTGAGCTCATTGTGACACCCAGGTCTCCGTTTTCTGCCTGGCAAAGCAGGTGTCTTGTCAAAAACACCGCCGTCATCAGTGAGTGGTGAGTGAGGACTAAACAAGGCAATGCAGGTGATGTCCTCGGCTCAACCCCTCCTATCACAGGTGCTAAGTAAACCCGATATTCTGCATGCTTTCAGGCTGCCGAGGCTGACCGAGGCAGGGGCTGCCAGAGCATCTGAAAGCAGAGACTTCTGGGGAGAAGGCATGCAAAGAGGAGGCCCTGGCAGCGAGCGAGAGAGAGGCTGCTGCACTGGGAGATGGATGGTAGGGAATTCCATTATTCTTGTCTGTCTCCATGCTGTTGTCCGGGAAACCCATAAAGGTGACAGACCGTTGCAGTTTTACACCCCCCCCCCAAGCCTATCTCAGCAGGTGGGACGCACCCTCCTCTGAGGAGGAGTAAGGGACTCGTTGGAGTCTGGGTGGTTATGTCACCCTGTCTCCAGGGGAGCCTGTGACGCACTCTGCTGCAGGGTGGTGCAGAGCTCGGTTGGGAGGTGCGGGCAAGAGAGTCATGAGGAGCTGGATTCGGGTTAGGGCAGGCGTGGGTGTTTTATGGCTGTGGCGGTGAGGCTTGCTGGTGGCTGTTTGTGGGAAGCATTGTCGCCAGCCTTTTTATTACTTGCATTCTAGTCGTTTTCTCTGCAGAGCGTGTCTCTTCTTTCCTGGTCCATCAGAAATATGCAGAGATCACGCGGAAGCGCCAGTGGACACAAATCAGCCCTTACCCACCACACACCTATACATGCATAACCGTGAGGGCTACCTCCCCTGCGTCCTGAGGAGGCCCACATAGAGGAACAGGGTTCTGCCTCTTCCTGCCTTGTGGACCCACTCTCTTTCCTCCAAAGACGTGTTAAAAGGATAGAAAATAAAAGTGACTGTTAAGTCTCCTGTCCAGGTCCTCAGGCCACACATATGTGGTCTGTTTCTGCAGTCACCGGGCTCAGTAAACTTTCCCAGCAAGGACACTGCCAGAGACCATTTGAGTGGCCTCATGGTGTCTGCACAGGGACAGGAGGGCACGATGTGCTAGGTGATAATCACAGTCCTCCTTCGAGCATCCTCAGCTGTGCAAGATGAGAATCAGCACCCTCCTGCTGCATCCTCAGCCGTGTGACTTTGTCTAGATCTCCTGCTATTCTTGAGTTGTGCCCGTTTAAGCCATGAAAATGTCATGCTAGGAGATGCCTGAGTTCTTATCAATATTCGGTGATTCTCTTGACATTGCTCCTGAAGGTTCCCTCTACCTCATTACCCCCTGCTTAGAGAGAGGGCATTCTTGGTAGAAGCCTCCATCCCAGCACCTGTCATCTGTATCCACTAATTCAGTGTCTTCACCTCCTGGAAAGACCATGAAGCTGTTTCAGAGGGCCCCAGGGAGCGCTGAATATGTTCAAGCCAATAAATCTGGTCAGCTATTGCCTGGCAGCTTCTATTTCTCCTTCTAGAAGTCCTGTGACACTCAGAGCCTGTGCCTTGTGAGTGATGGGTAGGGGGCCCTGCTTCTCCATTTTCTCCAGTGCTCATAGGTATGTCAACTTCCTGCTAGACCCTGGAATTTCCCCTGAGTCCTCCAACACAGAGGGCCCCTAGGGACCACTGCCTTAACATGTCCCACCAGAACCCAGAGCCACTGCAGAGCATAGGTTCCCATTTCTGTTAGTCACAGATTCTTCTGTTGCTGTGGCAGTGAGACACTGGATCTAAGGAGCTGTCTTCCCGTGTAGGGATTCTGGAATGAGGTGAAGAGGTTGTAACAGTTTTCCTTTCAGTATCCATGGAGGATGCACAGCTTTGCCTCTAGCGGCTCGTGGGATTGGCAGTGATGATTCTTTGCATGTTTGATCTGCTAGTCTAATGAAAACCAATTGTGAGACAATGTTTGATGCAGAATTACCAGTGTCCAATAATAAAAGGTTTGATGAAAGGAGAAAGACTGAAAACTTGGAAAGCTATGATGAAGAATTTGCTGGGGACACAGGACTATGTACCCTGTGTTCTGAATCACATCCTTTACATCTCTTGGATCTGGGAAGGAACAGCAGCAGACAGCGAGAGCACACTGTGTGAGCCTGGCTTCCGAGCAGCCTCCTCCTCCTTATAAATCTTACTTAGACAGGGCTTCCTGCAGGGGTCAGGAGAGCTAGGCAATGGGCCATACTTAGTGCCTACCGTGGAGAAGTAGATAGTACATGTTGAATGAGAGACCAAGCACAGGAAATTACAATTTCTGTGTAATTCCAGAGTGTTAAAAATTGTAAGTGAAGGGGTGGGATAGAGAAGTAGTTCAGCAGTTAAGAGTGGTGACTGCTCTTGCTGAGGACCCGAGTTCATTTCCCAGCACCAATCACGTAACTCACAGCTGCCTGTAACTCCAGCTCCAAAAGATCTGATGCTCTCTGTGGACACTACACACATGTAAAACTTCACATGCACATACACATAAATAAAAATGATAAAAATAGTAAATAAGGCTTCTTTATCTAGGCTGTGCAAGACTAATTCAGCCTGGGAGATGTGGGGATTGCAGGCATGCACTAATATGCCTGAGTTCTGAATTTTTTTTTTTTTTTTTTAGTTTTCCAACCCTGAGTGTTTCACTAGGTGACTCTTTTGGCCCATGACAAGAAATACCAACCAAATTCTGAGAACACATACTAGTGAGACCTCTGTCCTAAGGGGATGTAGTCTTGAGCTTGGCCCTCCAGACAGTCCCTTACACAACCCCCCATCCAGGCCTCATGCAAGAGCTCTGTGATAATCATCATCTGCCCCTATGTCTCCTTGTCCTCCTAAGTGGTCTCATCCTTTATTCAGATGCCCAATCCAGTTATAGAATTCATTTAAGATTCTTCTGTGTCATGTTTTATTCTGAATATAAATTACCCACTATCTCCTTACTATTCACTTCCTTGCTGTCTCCTTGCTATTTTACCTCATATTTCAATTTAATTCATACCCTTAATCCCTAGATTCCAATATGGTGGAAGCTTTCTGAGTATCTCCTTATTTGAAATGTACTACCTCACTCCCTCTACCCCAGGAAAGATAGCATGGTACAATCTCATTTCTTTTTCTTTTTTTTTTTTTAGTTTAAATTTTTAAATTTTTATTTTTTAAAAAATATTTTATTTTTATTAATTACAGTTTATTCACTTTGTATCCCAGCTGTAGCCCCCTCCCTCATTCCCTCCTTTTCCCATCCTCTCTCCCTCATGTCCTCCCATGCCTCTCTCTGAGTCCACCGATAGGGGCAGTCCTCCTCCCCTTCCATTTGACCCTAGCCTATCAAGTCTCATCAGGACTGGCTGCATTGTCTTCCTCTGTGGCCTGGTAAGGCTGCTCCCCCCTCAGGGGGAGGTGATCAAAGAGCCAGTCACTGAGTGCATGTCAGAGACAGTCCCTGTTCCCATTACTAGGGAACCCACTTGGACACTGAGCTGCCATGGGCTACATCTGTGCAGGGGTTCTAGGTTATCTCCATGCATGTTCCTTGGTTGGAGTATCAGTCTCAGAAAAGACCCCTGGGCCCAGATTTTTTGGTTCTGATGTTCTCCTTGTGGTGCTCCAGACCCTTCCAGGTCTTTCTATCTCCCCCTTCTTTCATAAGATTTCTTGCCCTCTGCCCAATTTTTGGCTATGAGTCTCAGCATCTGCTTTAATACCCTGCTGGGTAGAGTCTTTCAGAGGCCCTCTGTCATAGGCTCCTGACCTGTTCCCTGATTTTTCCCTTGTCCAATGTTTATCCCATTTGCCTTTCTGAATAGGGATTGATCATCTTACCCAGGGTCCTCCTTTTTGCTTAGCTTCTTTAGGTGTACAGATTTTAGTATGATTATCCTATATTATGTGTCTAATATCCTCTTATAAGTGAATATATACCATGTGTGTCTGTATGCTTCTAGGATACCTTACTCAGGATGATCTTTTCTAGTTCCCACCATTTGCCTTGCAAATTTCATGATTTCTTTGTTTTTAATTGCTGAGTAGTATTCCATTGTGTGAATGTACCATAATTTCTGCATCCATTCCTCCATTGAAGGACATTGGGGTTGTTTCCAGGTTCTGGCTATTTTGAATAAAGCTGCTATGAACATGATTGAGCAAATGTCTTTCTTGTATAGTTGAGCATATTTTGTATATGTGCATGGGAGTTGTATGGCTGTATCTTGAGGAAGCACTATTCCTAATTGTCTGAAAAAGCACCAGATTGATTTCCAAAGTTCAAGTTTACATTCCCACCAGTAATGGAGGAGGGTTCTCCTTTCTCCACAGTCTCTCCAGCATGTGTTGTCACTTGAGTTTTTGATCTTAGCCATTCTGATGGGTGTAAGGTGAAATCTCAAGGTTATTTTTATTTGCATTTCCCTGATGACTAAGGATGTTGAGTATTTCTTTAAATGTTTCTCTGCCATTGGATATTCCTCTATAGAGAATTCTCTGTTTAGCTCTGTACCCAATTTTTTAATTGGATTACTTGATTTGTTGCTTTCTAACTTCTTGAGTTCTGTTCTTGATATAGTCAGCATATTAGCCCTCTGTAGATATAGGGTTGGTGAAGATCCTTTCCCAGTCTGTAGGCTGTTGTTTTGTTCTGATGACTTTGTCATTTGCTTTATAGAAGCTTTTCAGTTTCATGAGGTCCTATTTATTGATTGTTGATCTTAGAGCCTGTGCTGTTCGTGTTCTGTTCAGGAAGTTGTCTTCTGTGCCAATGAGTTCAAGGTTCATCCCCACTTTTTCTTCTAACAGGTTTAGTGTGTCTGGTTTTATGTTGATGTCTTTGATACACTTGGGCTTTAGTTTTGTGTAGGGTGATAATTATGGATCTATTTTCATTTTCTGCATGTAGACATCCAGTTAGACCAGTACCATTTGTTGAAGATGCTATCTTTTTTCCATTGTATGGCTTTGCCTTCTCTGTCAAAAATCAAGTATCTGTAGGGGTGTGGGTTTATTTCAATTCCATTATGTGTGGGTCTTCAATTCCATTGATCCACCATTCTGTTTCTATGTCAATAGCATGGTTCAATCTCATTTCTGCATGTACCTGTCTTTACTCAGATGTTAAGCTGTGCTTTCAATACAACTTGAGCTCTGGTCTGTTTGTTTTTAACACAACATTGGGGATACTATGAAGCCCAAGCTAGCCCCAAGATTAGTGACACTACCAAGCCTGGCAGTTTGTCTTTATTTGGTGAGCAGAGTATTCTATGATTGGACTCACCTGTGTCTTCAAAATCTTCAGACCTTTTCACCATTCCCAATGTCAACCTGCTATCTGGCCTTCCAATACAATCATTCTTCATTCTTCATTGCGCCCATATCTGGATGAAATCCTTCCATGTAGTCCACTTAGGGATCCATGATCACAGTCTACTGCACATTGCATTTGTTGCTTTCCACACCCAGACTGTGATAATTAATTTAAATTTCTCATTCAATGGGATTAAGAGGTACCTAGGGCATTAGTGAGGCACCTTTGGGTGTATCTGTAATTCCAGAAGGGTCTAACAGAGGGAACAAAGCCCGTCCTCATTGTGACTGACACTCTTCCAGGGACTGGGGTTACAGAGTGACTAAGAATTAGAGAAAACAAACTAAACACCAGTACATACCTTTGCTTCCTGATTGTGGATGCCAAGTGACCTGCTTAGCTAGGCTCCTGCCGCCATGCCTTCCCCACCGTGATGGATCCTTTTAAGCCACAAGTCTAAATAAACTTCCTTAAGTAGCTTTCATATAGTATTTTGTCACAACAGCGAGAAAAAGTAGCCAATATAGGTTTGCTCTCTTAAGTGCTACAATTCATGGAGGCTGGGGAAGGCTGCAAAGGGCATCAGTGTTACTGTGAAATTTCAACAGTGGGTTAGGTCCATCCTTCTGAGGGTATTGAGGCAGTGGATCCAGATAGGCAGGGGATCCAGAGAGGTAAAGCAAGTTTAGGCTTGAACAAAAATGGAGCAATGGAAGATGTGGTCTCAGTAGCTCCTGGCTGCTGGAAGCTTCCTTATTAGTGAGTTAGAATTTAGGTAGCCATCAAAGTTTGTTAGTGTCTCTCATCACCCTTCACATTTGAACTGATCTTAGGTTTTGTAACCTTCATGTAGAGCACTGGGGTGGATTTTCTGGCACCTGCTTTGCCTCTCAGGGTGTCACAAGGAAGAAATGAAGATGTTCCAGGTAGAGCGTTAATTGGCTTTCTCACGTAAAGGTGCTCAATAAGTGGAAATGCTGAGCCGTTCTGAGTCCCCTCCTTCCTCCTCTGTCATCCTGGGAAGTGGAAGCAGTGTTTACACAGCCTTGAAAAAGCATCTTTCTCAGCAGTCGAGTCTTACAGGAGGATAAAAATATGCACAATATAACCGGTCTGATGCACCAAGAGGGAGGGCCGCCTCCCTGAACTGTTCCCTGGGGTTGGTAACTTGTAAGCCTGAGTTTAATCTTCACCAACAAAAGAAATGATCACCTAATAAAATGCTCACAGAAGGTGGTCACATTTCGGCTCCCACACACCGGCAATATCATAGACCAGCCCATGCTGCTAGCTGCTTGCTTCTTTGGTGGTTCACAATCAAGCAAAGGAGAAAAAGCCTTTTTTGCTACTCTGCACCTGTGTGGCTTGCCAAAGCCTTCCACACCGGCCATTATCATATGGACACTGTTCAGTCATGAAGCGAACAGGAAGCATCCATATCCATCCCGAACCGCTGTCAGGATGGTTCTCATGCATTCTTATAGGCACAAGCACGTCTCCTGAGCAAAAGACATGGCAGCTCCTGCTTGGACTATTGCATTGGTTTCTTTTCTCGCCCCTGTTACAAAGTATCTGATAAAAGCAACCAAAGGAAGGAAGGATTTATTTTCAGCACATATTCTGAGGGCACAGTCTATCATGGCAAAGAAGGCATGGGATAGCTATGGTGGCCAGGCATAAGACAGCTGATTACATTGTATTGATTGTCAGGAAGCCAAGAGGAATGTGATACTCAGCTCGCGTTGTCCTTTTGGCTAAGTCTGGGAGGGTGCCATCACATTCAGAGTGATGTTAGACATCACTCACTTAGACATCTCTGGAAATTCTTTCACGGATATACCCAGAGGTGTGTCTCCTAGTCGATTCAAACCCAATCAGAATGATGATGGAGTTCGACCGCCACAAGTCCATGCCTTTTAAACACCCGTATGTATCACTTTAATCAACATCCATATGTAACACTTTAGTTCACACTTTCTACCTGCTGTGTCCCCATCTGAGATCTGTCTCATAATGCAAAATGAGCTTAGCTTTGAGTTTCCTAAGTCGTCTTCACAGCTAACATTCCTTGAAACACCCAATGTCTCTTCTGACAGTCAAAGCAGTGTCTTAAGTGTGAACTCCTGTAAAATAAGTAAAAAGCTAATTCCATACCTTTAATATATGGCACATACACACATATACATGTATGTATGTATGTATGTATGTATGTATGTATGTATGTATATGATAGGAGGATGGTAACCAAGGAAAGGTTGAGCCAAAGTGAGACTGAAGTCCAGCAGGATGAACACTAAACCCTGAATCTATCTCTGGCCTCTGAAGCTTGAGGTAGTATCCCATACATCGGTTTTCTCTTGGGCCAAGTCCATTCCATGCCTTCATCTTTCCTCGGGAGACATTCCACATCCCTTGCATCTCCATTATCACAGATTCCATTTCTACTTTGCTTTTCAAAGCTTCATGCCATATCCTCTTAGGGCTCCTTTTCAGGGAAGCAGACCTCACCATAGTTGGCCTGGCTTCAGCCTGCCTCCATCATTCCATAACTTGCCTGGAAAACCAACACCATATATATATATATATATATATATATATATATATATATATGTATATATGTATGTATCTTGGGGTATAGTCTGCCCCCCTTCTGCCACAGCTTTAGTGGACCCTCTGTGCCCTGGTGGCCAAACTTGGGAAAAGACTTCCCTAGACAGTTGATTCCAAGCAGAGGATCCTTATATAGGTAATCCCAATCCTGGTTCTCTTCTTTCAAATGAATTTGGATTTTAATAGACATCTCTCTCTCTTGACTAGGCTGACTAAGAGAATATCTCAAATTAGGTGAAAATAGGGGTGAAGTGTAATAGTACCTTCATAATTAAAATGGGGGTCTTCAAGGCTTGGGTTCTTTGATGACATCACAGTCACCTGGATGTTTGTCTATGTTCCCTCATGTGAGACTCCGGGCCAAGGGAAACTGAGGCCCACACAAAGCAGCTGCCTGCTGTGTGCCGTGAATAAAGTCTCTACCCATTCTTTCAGCATCTGGGGTACCATGGTGGGCTTAATTATTCACTTCCAAGTTCTCAAACCCTTTCTAGTTCTTGACATCGACTTTTAACCAAATTTTCCTGGGAAAAAAAATTTGAAATGATCTCCCACCTAGAGCCTGTCTTTGCTCCCTACTGCAGAAAGATCACAGAGCCCTAAATCAGCGGCGTGTTAGGGCGCCCTGGGAGAGGCAGTAAGATGGCCTCCTGCCTGTATTCTTGCCTCCAGCCTTTGCTCACAGTTGTGTGCAGTTGCCAGATCCCCTTCCCCAAAGCACAGCCTTGATCATGCCATTTCCTCGTTCCCGAGTACTTAATGGATCCCTATTGCCAGAAAGAATTATAAAATTGAGATGAAATACATGCCGTCTACAGTCAGGCCTCGATGGATATCCAGTTCCTAATTGTTAAAAAAGTCAAAATCTCTCTGTGTGTGTGTGCTCACACGCACGCCGCAGTATACATATAGAAGTGAAAACAAACCCAGGCGTCATTCTTCACCCTCTGTCTTGTTTAAGATGGTGTCTCTCTCTCTCACACACATTTTTTTCATTATTATTTGAGAATTTTACATACATATATATACATATATATGAGTTCTCTATTTACATCATTTTACTCCATACTCTTCTCTTTCCTGCTTCTTCCATCTTCCCACTTCCTTCTCGACTTTATAGACTCTACTTCTTTATTATTGTTACTGTTGTTTTACACACACAGGTGCACATACATGCACACACAAAGACAGTAAGCTTCTTTCTTCAGTTCTTATCGTTACATACACATACAAGTTATCGTTACATACACATACACACACAACTTCTTTATTTTGTTTAGCGTGACTTGTATGCGTATGATATATGGTGGTATTAGATAGCCTATTCCGAGGTCCACCACAGAGGAAGACTATTTCTCCCCCTCTCAGCATTCCTTAGTTGTCTGTAGTTCTTTGTCTATCAGTGGGTCTCTATGAGACTTCCCCCTTCCATGTCAGCAGGTGTTGTCCTTGTTCAAGTCTTGTTTAGGGAGCCATATTGTTGAGGCATCATGGCTGAAGAGTCCCTATCGTTTCTAGGAGACAGTCTCACAGCAGACTTTCCAGTCCTCTATTACTTAAAATCTTTCCACCCTGTCTCTTCCAAGATGTTCCCTGAGTCTGAACATGCATCTGTGAGATACATGGCATGAATGGTCTCAGAAGCCAGAAGGGATCAGATTCTCTGGTGCTGAAGTTACAGGTGATTGTGAGCTGTCTGAAATGTGTGTTCTTAACCACAGAATCATCTTTTAACTCCCACTTTGTTGAAAACTTTAAGGCAAGGTCTCACTATGTAGCCCTGTCTTATCAGGATGCTCCATGTAGCCCAGGCTGGCCTTGAACTCACAGTGGTCCTCTTGCCTCAGCTCTCGAGTGCAGGGATTACAGGTATGCACCATCATGCATGGCCATTTTCCTCTGGTCCCTGAAGCCATGGCCTCCCTTTCCACCTTGCTCCAATGTCCCTTGCCATTGTTGTGTTTAAGCTTTGTGTTACTTTCAGAATGCTCACCAAGTGGGCCTCTGCTAAATGTTTACTGCGTTCAGTCTGCATTGGGTCAATGACTGCTGGAGTTCAGAGAGGCCAAGTAATTTGTTGAGGGTTTCTGAGCAAGTTAGGGCCTTCAGTCTTTTGATAGTTCGCTGTGGGCAGACTATTTCATGTTTACGAAGCATGTCCTTGGATTAAATGTCTTAGTTGGTGACTGTACTCCAGAGAGATCATGTTGGTTGCAAAGACGGGAGACTGAAAGCTATTCGAACATCTGCATAGGTAAAACTACCAGGCTGTCAGTTAACTTGATCACTATTATTCTGAGGTGTAAATTGACTTATCAGTGGTGTGACATTGGGTATGGAGCTATGCGGGAGGTCAGGGCTCCTGCAGCTCACCTATAGCTAGTAGCCAGTCTTTGGGGAAAGACAAGCCTTCTCCCAGTGGAGACCAGAAGCAGGTAGCTATAAATGCTCCACATGATGAATCTGTGGACTTCCAGAATGCTTTGGGGCAGAGCAAAGAGAGTGCTGTCACCATGCCTTTCCACGAGGGCATGGGGTTGGGAGAGTCTGGCTGGACTCCAGGCCACATGTCCCTGAGAGATAGAGACTGCCTGGCTTCTTCCCAGTCCTTCCCAGTGAGGGAGGGTAGGTCTCCCAGGTGGGAGGTTCCCAAGCATCAGCCCTGTTGGTAGCAGCACATTGGGATCTATGAGGATAATGTCCATAGAGCTGTAGTCAGGAGGACCTTGGGCTTCTGTAACCCAGTCCCTGCCCTCTACCGATTGGGAAACTGAGGTCCTGAGGTTGACTCTCATTCCTTCTCCTTTCCCATCACAGGCTTTGCTGGTGAAGGTGACCTTGGGGTGTGAAGGACATGTTGAACTAGGCAGTCATGGGTGAAGAATGCTACAGAAAGCTCTGGAAAGCCCAGAAGAGCAGGCCCTCCTTTCCCTTCTCCTCTCTAAGAGATGTGGGTGGTTTTCCCGGAGGAACAGAGACAGGGAAACAAAGGGAATTCACAGAACCTCTAACCAAGGAGGGTTGAACTTTACCAATTAAGAAGTGCTTCATAACCTTCACAGGAAAAAAGCTGGAAAGGGGTGAGAAGTGAATTTACAAAATGTGAGTGCTGCTCTGTGCAGCAGTGAGTTGAATAGGGCGCATCTGGAGAGCTTTGGCCCGTGCCTTGAATCCCAATGGGTAAAAGTGCTGCCTCTGTCGTTAAAATTTGAAGGTAGATAAACAGTAAATATGTCCAAGGATAATTACTTAGTGCCAGGCAGAGCTCAAGGACTGGGAAGTTTGGGCTTTGCCTGGGTCAGTGCCATGGAGCCAGGGCGATTTATCTACAGCTTATCTGAGCTGCAGAGCAGGGGTACAGTCTGGCAGCCGCTCTCCGAGTGGTTGTGTTTCAGAGGTTTAATAATATCAGTTGAACAAAAGAGCAATCTTCCCTAAGGAGATGCTTAATATTCGGGCTGGGTTGCCACTGGCAGAGCAGCTCTTCCCCAGCCCTGAGCTCTGCCCCTTCTTTCTCATCCCTCTTCATTTGCGGAGTCTGATGCAGCTAACCCTGATGACAACCCGTTGGTTAGATAAGCATCTTTCCAGGAGCTGGTTTTCTAGAAGATTCTATCTCCAGTGGGATTTTTTTTCCGCAGCTGAACCAGGTGGTGCATAGCTATTTGTTGCTCAATTATTTATTTTCCTTCATGTGTGTGTGTGTGTGTGTATGTTCATGTCCCAGCATACATATGTATAGTTTAGAGAACATATTACATGTCTTCTTCAATTGCTCACTACTGTATTTTTTTTTTTTTTGAGACAGGGCCTCTCATTGAACCTGGTGCATACTGAGCCTAGCTTTCCAGCCAATGAGCCCCCAGGATCATCTGTCTCTGCCTCTTAGTGCTGGGATGGCACATGTGTACCAACCAGCTTCTTATGTGAGTTCTGAGAATCCAAACATGACAAGCACCCACTGAACTATCTCTGCAGTCTGTTGAAGATTTCAATTTTGGTTTTGTGTGTACTCACAGCTTTATCTCAGAGAAAAATACAGGAAAAAAGAAAGCTTCCTGCTCACCCAAAGAACCTCGTTCTGCCTTCATTCATTCACCCTCCAATGGATCCCCATAAAGCCATAGCCTTCCACAGGCTAAGAAGTGATCGAAGGCTCAAGGGGTATCTTCTAGTGCAAAGCATTTGAATCCATTGTCCATGTAGATATCTGCCAGCTTGCATTGCAGCCTCGAGCGCTGACAGATGACAAGAGTCTCTCTGCTTGTTTGGGAATCCAGCTTGACATTCAAGGAAGGAAGGAGCATGGGACTGGGAAACATCCTCAGAGATGTAGAGGCAGGAGACGGTGGGGCAGTCTCAGCCAGGAGGAGTGCTAAGGTGACATGGCCCACCATGCAGCATGCATCTCTGTTGACAACAGGATTCTGGGGGACTCAGACAAGGAACTGAATAATGTAGGACTATGCTATGAGAAAGCCACTTTATAGTCAAGTCTCCTTCTATCCCCAACTGAACATGTCAGAAAAGGACGTGCATTAACACATTCTTTGTGTGTTTATGTGTACTGTGTACATGTTCATGTGTGTGTGTGTGTGTGTGTGTGTGTGTGCGCACGTGCATGTGGTGGTCTGAAGTCAACCTTGGTTATTTCTCTTCAGGTGTCATCCATCTGTTCTTTGAGGCAGGGTCTCTCATTGACTTGCAGGGCAGCAAGTAGATTGGGCTGGCTGGCTCATGAACTCTAGAGAGCCACCTGTTTCTGCCTCTCCACTGCTGGTATTATAAGCATGAACTACCAAGGCAGGCTTTCTTACGTGGGTGCTGGGTATAGATCTCAGGCCTTCATGCTCAAAAGGCAAGCACTTTACTAACCAAGCCACCCTCAAAGTCTGACTCACACTAAAGCTTCAATACGTCTCTTCATTTCTTTTAAACAGAGGGGGAACAAGTCTTAGGTTAGAAACCTAATGACTTTCACTTGATGGCCTTGCATTTGTTTTGGAGTCTCCTATTTCATGGCAAGTGGTCTGCTTTCCCTCTTTGTAGCAGTACGCAGTTTCTTTTGTTAATAGTTTAAAGTGGAAATCTGTAACTTCACTAACTTAAAATTGATTCACTAAGTAAACTGTGGGTCAGATAGTGGAACAGAAAAGTCCATAAAAGTGGAGAACAGGAGGAGAAATCCCCAGGGCCTTGTCAGAAGTCTGGGTTCCGGAGCCAAACAGGAGTGAGTAGGATCCCTGCCAGTGCCATTTAGCTGCTTTAGGATTTCAATGCTGAATTTTAGGGTTGAGCAAACAAAGAATGGAGAAGGAAATGAAAGAAGGAAATGAAAGCCTCAGGAAAGGATCCTGGGGATTGCCATGCAGGCAAAGGCGGCTTCTGCCTCTCCTTCTTCTCTGAAGCCTGGCCCTCCAGAAACAGGTGCATGCTCAAGAGGCATGTACCCATATTCAGGTCTACAGTGATTTTATTTAACACGCTTTGCATGCCACTAACACCATAATGAGACTCTTGCAGGCTGAAGGTATAGCATGGTGTAGAGCATTCAACACACACACACACACACATATGGATGTATACATACATATGAATATGGATACATATACAAATATATATGTGTATATATACATACATTATAGAAACTCTATTCTGTGGAGAGACAAGTGGAGCGATTAGTAGAAGGAACATTGGATTTGAGCCCAGAAAACTCTATGTATGTATGTGTGTATGTATGTATGTATGTATGTATGTATGTATGTGTGTATGTATCTGTCCTATCTGTGTGTGCATATGCCCGTGCAGTGGGGGTGCACACATGCACAGTAGTGTATGGAAGTTAGAGGACAACTTTGGGTGTCATTCTTCTGGTGCCTTCCATGTTTCTGCTTGAGTCTGAGCCTATCACTGGTCTGGAATGCCATCATGTAGGTTTGTCTGGCTAGCCCAGGAATTTCCAGGGATCCACTCGCTTTCACACCCATCTCACCGTCTCTGGGACTGCAGGCATGTACTATTGTGTATTGCTTTTGCATTGGTTTCTCAGACTCCAAACTCAGATCTTTAAAGCTTATGAAGTAATTGCTTTATAGACTGGGGCATTTTGTTGGCCACTAGGGACCAATTGTGACTGAAGGAACTATTAGTACTTAACCTCTCTGACCTTGAACATGAATGTTTGGGTGGGTGGGGTGATTGTTGCAGGATGATTGTATGAATGAACACCAGGTTGTTTCTGGGAGATAGTGAGTCTTCAGTAAATTCAGTAAACTGTCATGGTTTGAATAAAAATGGCCCCTATAGGCACATAGGGAGTGGCCCTGTTAGGAGGTATAGCCTTGTTGGAGAAAGTGTGGCTTTGTTGTAAGAGGTGCATCACTAGGGGGTAGGCTTGGAGTCTCAGAAGCTCAAGCCAGGCCTAGTGGTTCACTGTGTCTTCCGTCATCCTTGAATCCAGATGTAGAACTCTTAGCTCCTTCTCCAGTGCCACATCTGCCTACATGCTGTCATGTTCCCTGCCATGATGATAATGGACTAAAGCTCTAAGTTGTAAGCCATCCCCAATTAGAGGTTTGTCTTTGTAAGAGTTACTGTGGTCATGGTGTCCCTACACAGTGCTAGAAACCCTAACTAAGACACTGTCCCATTGCCTTGTTTAAATACTGTTCAAAGCATGCCATCTGCTTGTTGCCATACCACAGGAGGAACAGCAACTTCTGTTTGGGCTGTTCAGTTTCCAAGGAGCAAACTACATCCTGGTTAGAATTCTCAGCATGCCTGGCCAAAGGGCGCCTCAGCACAGCTCTGCAGCTCAGGCTGCCAGTTCTTGACATCAGCATCATCTTTTTCTTTCTTGACCTATGGAAAAGAAATCCTATAGAGACATCTAAATCAACTTTTGTTAAATACTATGCATGTCAATCTTTTATTTCACACAGATTGCATGTTTCTCAGGACACTGTCAGTTACAAATGACAGATGTGGAACATTAAAGAATTAGTCAAGATGGGCAAGTTTAAAGTCCATAAAAGTTTAACGCAGGAAGCAGCTGAATGACATAACTGGGAATAATATTTTCAGACCTGGTGGGTAATGCAAACCATTGTACCTTTTAATTCAAGGTAAAAATAAAAATTGCTGCAGTCAGCCCATGAGATTTTAGGATGATGGTGGATTGAATAAAAATGCCCCCCACAGGCCCATAGGGAGCAGCGCTATTAGGACATGCGGCCTTGTTGGAGTGGATGTGGCCTTGTTGGAGGAAGTGTGTCACAGGGGGTGGGCTTTGAGGTTTCAGAAGCTCAAGCCAGGCCGAGTGACTCGCTGGCTCCTCTTGCTGCCTGAGAATTCAGATGCAGAACTCCCAGCTCCCTCTCCAGCACCATCATGCTTCCCATCATGTGATAATGGACCAAACCTCTGAAACTGTGAGCCAGCCCCAATTAAGTGTTTTCCTTTTTAAGGGTTGGTGTGGTCATGGGGTCTCTTCACAGCAATGAAGCCCTGAGACAGATGGTGCCACTCTTTTGTGCTGTTGTCATTCCTAACACGCAACACTGACGGGCGCACTGTGTCTAGATCTAGTACAGTGGATATAGCCAGAGGTTTTAGAAGGCTCTCACTTTGAGTAGAAGCTGAAAATCCAGAACCTTTTCATAGCCTCGATCCCCGAGGAAACAGAGTGTATAGTCTGTAAGAACCATACAATACTATATATTAGAGTTTAAAGCAACAGTTCCAAGCTGCCCCTTGATTTTATAGGTGGCTACATTGATTTTCATGGTCATAATGTAGTGTTAATCCTAGATTCTACATCATGACTGAGTTTCTTTCTTTCTTTCTTTCTTTCTTTCTTTCTTTCTTTCTTTCTTTCTTTCTTTCTTTCTTTCTTTCTTTCTTTCTTTTTCTCTCTCTTTCTCCCTCTCTCTTTCCTTCTGTCCTTTTCTTTCCTCTTCCTCCTCTCCCTCCTCTCCTGCAAGGGCCTTGAACTGGGACCTTGTACATGCTAGACAAACATTTTGCCACCAAGCCACATCCCCAACCCCTGAGTGTGCTTTTTTCTTCAGCACTTTGATGCAACTCTGGAGCTTAGCCTTGGCAGTTAACTCTAACCTACGTGCATCTCCTGAGGTTAGAGACCCATCTGGAAATGCCCACTTTCTTTAACTAGACCTTGGCCCTGGGAAAAAAGCCAAGGCAAAGGCAGAGGAATTGACTGAGCAGGCCCAGCTGTGAGGAAGGAGGGAGCAGATGGAGAGCTACAGGGCATTAAGCACTTTTTGAGGGCCTGACCCTCTGTCTCCTGTGAGCCAGGGGCTGGACAGCTTGGGTTCATAGTACTGTCTGAGCTGACATATCAGGTCTCCTGCTCACGTTCTGACTAACCCCATTACTATATCATAACACTGTTACTATTCTGTCTGGTTTGACTGTGCATCTGAGTCTTGGCTCACACTTCCAGGGGTTTGCCACTACCTTGCTTTGGACCCCAGACATCAGGTCTTGGAGGCTGAACACTTAAAGAATGCTTTTTCCCTTCCAGTGGTAAATAAGGAAACCAAAGCTCAGAGACAAAAGTGGCTTTCCCAGGTTCACCAGCACCAGGAAGGAGCCTTTGGCCACTCACCCAGAGATCTGCTTTCTAGATTCTGGAACCCAGTGCCATGGCAGTTTGCGCAACTAGAGCATTTAATTTATGATTATAATGTTGTTTGTTTATTGCTTTTACAGGGGATTGATCTTAGGGGTTGGTACGTGCCAGGCATGCTGGCTAGGTTTTTTCAACTTTACACAAGCCTAGACATATCTGGGAAGAAGGAATCTTAATTGAGTAATTGCTGCTATCACACTGTTGTACAGGCAACTATGTAAGGACTTTTCTTGATTGATGATTGGTGTGGAAGGGACCAGCTCCACTGTGGGCAGTGTCGTCCCTGGGCAGGTGGTCATGGGTTGTGGAAGAAAACAGGCTGAGCAAGTCAGGAAGAGATAACCAGGAAACAGCATTCCTCCTTGGCACTGCTGCAGTTCCCACCTCTAGGTTCCTACCCTGGTTTTCTACTTTGATTTCACTTGTTTGGTAGACCTATAAGCTGAAGCAAACCCTTTCCTTTCCTTTTGTGGTGGTTTGAAATGAGAATGGCGACCATAGGCTCATATATTTGGATACTTGGTCCCCAGCTGGCAAAACTGTTTGGGAAGGATTAGGGGGCGTGGCCTGGTTGGGGGAGATGTGTTACTAGGGGGTGAACATTGAGGTTTTTAAAGCCTGCAATGGTCCTAGTTAGCTATCTCTCTCTGCCTTGTGCCTGTGGCTCAAGATGTAAGCTCCCAGCTATTTCTTGAGTGTCATACCTCCCTGCCTGTTGCCATGATGATCATGGATTCCATCCAACCCTCTGAAACTGAAATCCTTCAATCAACCCTTTCTTCTATAACTTTTCTTGGTCATAGTGTCATAGCACAGCAATTGGAAAGTTACTAAGAGACCTCCCCAAGTTGCTTTGGGCCATGGTGTTCATCACAGCAACAGAAAGCAATCACTATACAACTGAATACAATTTTAGCCCAAATGGTGCATGATGTTTGGTGTGTGTGTGTGTGTGTGTGTGTGTGTGTGTGTTAGTGTTGTTTTCTGGTTTTGGTTGTTGAGGTATAATGTAGCTCAGGTCAACATTAAATTCACTGTATGACTGAGACAGGCCCAGCCTTGCATTCACAGTTCTCCTTCCTCAGTGTCTTGAATTATTATGGGATGCATTATCACACTCAGCTTGCATCTATGGGATTCTGCTTCTGTTACGTGACCTCCTGAGGAGACAGGACACTGATGACATACCTAAGCAAATATCCCACCCAGGTTTAGCTTGGTGGGCCAGACAGTTTATTAGGGCTACTGAGCATAACTTCTGCATTGCCCAAATCCCACGCTGAGCATAGGTGATAACCCAGGAAAGCTGTATCCCTGGAGCATGACTGTAGACAGCTCAGATGAAGAGTCTCTTCTGCCCATGATTGTTACTGTTTTTATGACCTTGGAGAGAAGCCTGTGAGTTTCAGGACATCCCTGAGCCTTGCAGTGTTCAGTGACTCCCTGAGTCTTATGAACATCTCTCCTTCCCTCTAGAGGGAGAGTTTCTGTTGACAGGAAATAACTAAGCTGCAGTGACCTCCTTTTGCACCCAGATCGTGTCTTTGCTTCAAGCCTGTGCAGCCCAGCAGTCTGGTCTGCTCACATGGTAGCACCCGCAGGAGGCCCTCTGGCCACTTCTTCACCTCCACCCTTGGTCATTGCTGAGATTCCGCAGCTCTGGGTGTTTGGCTTCTTGGGAGGGAGGAAACACAGCTGAGTGTGCAGCAAGCTCTAAACTATTACATCAAATATACTCATGGAAGAGGCAATTGGGCCTTCATTTATAGAAACATTGAATATTGTGGAATACCAGGGACATCAGCAACATCATCCTGCAGAGGAAAGGGACCTCATGAAGCTCATGGAGCTGTTTGTCTTAGAGAGGAGAGAGGGAGTCAGCAAGGTCTTGCTTTGGCTCCCTTGCATCTCTCTGGGTCCAGAGTGATGTTTTCATTTTGTTTTGGGTTTGTTTTCTGAGGAGTCAGCAGTGGATCTAATTAATGCCATCGAAAGCATGACATTTAATTAACTAAATAACATGTTGAGCTTAATGATAACACATTTCAGTGCCTGGCGGGTAGCGATGGTCTCTGGGGCCATCTCTCCAAGGAGGCCTGTGATTTGATAAAGAGGAAAGACCTTTCTCAACAGCATCAGAGATCCTTAGGGAAGGGGTCGGTCTCATAGCCACCAAGAAGCTTGCTTTTTTTTTTTTCTTCCAGACTCTGAATGGGGAGAGCAACGCCATGAGAACATCTGGCAAGGAGGTCTGTGTGTGTGTGTGTGTGTTTGTAAAGAGAGGCTGATTCTAAGCATCTTTCCCTACTGCACCTTGTTTTGTGTGTGTGTGTGTGTGTGTTTTGCTGTTTCTTTTTTTATTTTTATGTTTTAGAAAATGCTTCTCACAGAACCTGGAGATCATCTATCCAGGTAGACCGGAAGGGAAATAAGTTCTAGGGATCTATTTTCCAGTACTGGGACTAAAGGAGTGTACCACTAAGCACAGCTTTTTATGTGGGTGCTCGGCATCTGAACTCAGGTCTTAATGCTTACACAAGTGTGTTAGCATCTGAGCCTTTTTCTTGCCCAGAATGAGCCTTTCAGACATGTTTGGGCACGTAGAGATATAAACAAATGTGACTATTTTCTCCATCACTATTCCTACAATCTTGGTTCTTTCCAGTTCTGCTAAGAAACCATGCTGGCACAGCAGACAGGGCCTGGTGGGAGGCTGTCTGAAGCCAGCCTGCCAGGATCTCTGGCTTTCAGCAGCAGAGTAATGGATGTGTGTGCCCTCTTGTGGACACTAGAGAATTCACAGTGATACTCTTGGCACCCTTACCCAAGGGGCTCAGAGCCTTGAGGCTGGAGATGAAATCTCCTAGTGGAGTTCCCTGAAGTAAATAGTCATGGATTGTTAATTATAAGGTAAAGTATTAGGTCCCGAGAAGTCACAGTCGTAGCAGAACCTTGGGACCCTTTCAGGTGGTCCCAAAGACATACATTCACTCTGTCAGCTCAGTCACATTTTCTTTACTTCTCTTGGCTCCTCTGACAGTAAGCTGGATGGGCTGGCTTGTTTTGGCCTCATAGGCTGCATGTCATGGTCCTATTATTTGGATTTTAGAGCAGAGATGAATAGAGGCTTGGAGAGGTGAAATAATTTTGGAGGAGTGACAAGGTTCAGAAGGGACAGAGCCTCAGACCATTGGATTTCTCTCTCAGCCGCCTTTCCCTGCTTTGTCATCAACTCCATGGTGGATGACCTTTCCTCATGATAAAGGTGAAAGCCCTGGGGCCAGTGCCCTGGAGCTGTTTTATGGCCAGTGTCCGGAACTTACATGGCGTCTAAAGGGGGTTGATTACTTGAGAGGGAAACATTCAGTGTATGCCTGGTTAACCGGCCCAGTGGAGTGGTTGGGCTTTACTCACAAGGACCTGAGTCTTGAGCCCCCGCACCAGTATGAAGAGCCAGGTGTGGTAGTATGTACCTCTAATCCCAGCCATGTGGAGCGAGAGTGAGAGCTCTAGAGCTTGCTAGCTAGTGAGGCCAACCAAATCAGTGAGTTCCAGTCCTAGGTTTGGTGAGAAACGTTGTCTCATAAAATGAGAGAGAGAGAGAGAGAGAGAGAGAGAGAGAGAGAGAGAGAGAGAGAGAGAGAGAGAGAGAGAGAGAGAGAGAGAGAGAGAGAGAGAGACTGGGGAGATGGCTCAGCTGTTAAGTGTACTTGCTCCTTTTCCAGAGGATCATGAGTTCAGTCCTCAGCACTCACATCAGGCAGCTCACAAACACTGGCTTACAAACTCCAGACTCAGAGGATCTAACGCCCTCTTGTGGCTGCCATGTGCACTCTCACACATGCGCCATACACTTACACAGATACACCCACTATAAATAAAATAAATAAAAATGGATCTCAAAAAAAAATAAGATGGGGAGCAGTTGAGCAAGACACCCAATGTCAACTTTGTGTGCACACACCCTCACACAGGTGCACCACACATATGGACATGTCTATGCACATAGACATTGAGTGCAGGGTCTGGCAGTGGCTTTTCATGCTGTTTGCTGTGCCTTCCATGACTGCCCAGTAGTGTTTTCTGGTGGCTGGAACACAGTAGGTGCTCAGTCCTATTCACAACTCCTTATAAGTTGAAAGATGGTACTCCACAGGACTATGGAATTGCCAAAAATCATTTTTGTTCAATTTGAACATATGCCTTCCCCACAAAATGAGGCAGCTCAGGGGACAAATTTGGACGACCTATGGGTATACTTTGGGAAACAGAGTAGTCAGGGAGATGGGAAGGCAGTTGTTTCTGTCCAGAAGGCACCTTGAATGCAGGATTTGGCTCTGCTCAGCATTCTGTGGCTAGGTAAGATGGGGATGAGATTCTGTCACTTCCCCTGCATGGCTTTTCCCTCTGTTCCAAGCATGCAAAGGCTGTTGAGGACTCAGACGAGCCCTCACATTGTCCCCACCACATGCATGCGTACATGCATGCATGTATGCACACGCGAACAGCTGTCTCAGGGCTTTCGGTATTCCAGTCACTCACTATGAGATCGTCACCAGGGAGCCTGGTGTTGCTTGCAGCCACGTCAGGATGAAGAATGAGCCTGGCTGTCATGGTTGGCTGCTGGTGGCGGTGGGGGCGGGGCAGCTGTCATGTCTAGATTGAATGCCTGGATCTTTGCATGGAAACTGCTGGTGTGAGTGAAAAGAAGCAGAGAATGCTGGTGAGGGGAACACAGAGTGTAGAAAGAGACAGATCCCTCCAACTGCCTTTGGAATGGCCCCCAGGAGAGGGCAGCCAGTCCTGTGAGTGAAGGGGGCACCAGCTTCTACAGGGAGCAATTCTCCCACTGCTGGCTGCACTTACCCTTCCTCCTTGCTTGTCAATATCACTTTCTGGATTTTGCCAGCTGTCTTTTGTTACAGAGAGAAGGAGGCATGGCTGGGAGAAGTATTAGAAGGGTTCTAGATGACATAACTGGAAGATCTGTGGAATTGGGGCTTGGGAGGATTTCTGTTGGTTTACCTTAAATGTCTCTTGATGATTTGGGCTAGAGGTAGAAAATGGGTCTGTGTGCCTCTTGTGGATGGAATTGTTTTGTCCCCCCAGAGTATTGTTTGCCATCTGTTCCAAATGTGAATTCCTGGCTTCTCTTGGGTGGCACTGATCTGCCTCCATTCTTGGCAGGCATCTGCGGGTCACAGACATCTCTGATCTCCTTTAAATAGGCCAAGAGTCCTCTAGTTCCACACAGCCTCTATCTTGATCCTCTGACAAGCCCAGACCCTATGACCCTGTGAATCAATAGTGGCTCCTGATCCAGGTTAACCTCTTCATTCTGGAGGTTAGGGCACTGAGGTTCAGAGAGAGCGAATGGCTTACCAAGGTCACACAGCTTTCCCTGGAGACTGTGTAAGCTCTGTTTATATAATGTGATCTGAAAGAGTGATAGATAACACTTACCCACTTTTTTCAACTTCCTAGTGAAAAATTTACCTTCCACTCCCCTTATCCTATCTGTTATTAATAGTCTCCTGGGGCTCAAGAAGGAGAAATGTCTGACCACGCTCCACTGGCGGCTGTTATTCTTCAATGTTTCTATTTATTCTTGGAGTTAAGCCTCTCTCTGACTCAGTGCTAGCTGTGCCTTTAGGTCTGGATGGGTGGCCTCACCAGCAAGAGGGGAATTGGAGCCCCTAGTTTCTGTGCCATAAAGGGAGCTGGGCCTGAGTCTCCTTAGTCAGGTGCAGAGAAAAGTGAATACATGCATTTTCCTTTGCTCGTTCTCTCTCTCTCTCTCTCTCTCTTTCTCTGTCTTCCTTCCTTTCTTTTTTTGTGTGTGTATGTGTGCAGCACTCCTATACAGCGTAACATCCCTTGCCTAGGGAATGGTGCTGCTCACAGTGGTCAAAGCCTTTCCACATTGATTAACTTATTTAAGACAATCCCTCACAGACACACCCACAGGCTGATCACTGAGACCCTCTTCCCAGGTGATTCTAGGATGTGTCAAGCTAACAGTTGCAGCTAACCATCACATCACAGTGTTGGACTGCACAATAATGGTTCTGTGCTAGGAGTTACTCTGGATAGACTCCAACCAGAGAACCTCCTATGAAAGCTCCCTGCCCAACTGCCCATTTTGCACATGCAGGGTAAAAACCAGAGGTTTTTTCCTCAAGAGCCAGCAAACATGTTTTGCCCAAAGACCACGTGGCAGGTGTTTTTAAGCTTTGTAGGTCAAGGGACCTCTATATGCTCCCTCTTCCTTCTCTTTTAAACTTGTAAAACATTGTGTTCTAAAAATGTACGGACCATTCATAGCTCACAAGCCACATGTAAATCAGGCAGTGAGCCAGAAGTAGCTTATGACAGCAGCTCATTTGTCCAGGGTTTTGCTAGCCAGGTTTCCCCTGCAAAGGAAGACCTATGAGGAAGGTTGAAATAGATCTCCACAGGATGGTTTTGATGTGGATTGGAGTTTATGTCCAGGATGGACACAGAGGTGAACTCACTGAGACCCCTTTTAACTTGTGAACAAGTACAGCCTCAACTTCCTCTTCTGCGAGTGGGATGAGAAATCTGTAGCAGGGGCAGGGGCTCAGTAGATAGGGTGCTTGTTTAGTACACGCAAGGCCTTGGATGTGGGGGGTGTACACCTGCCATCTCGGCACTTGGGAGGTAGAGCCAGGAGAATCATAAAGCCGTCTTTAACTGTATAGCAACCTTGAGTTCAACCTTAAAAAAAAATAAAGCAAGGCAAAACAAAACAACAAAACCCCACAAAACCTCCAACCAAACAAACCAAAAATAAACAAACAAAATGTAAGCAAGCAAGCATACAACAATGAAGAGGTCAGGTAGAGAGGTCCAGAGTCCCTGGCAGTCCCTGGGTAAAACAGGGCTGGGCAGTCCCATGCCAGCAAGTCTCTGTTGCGCTTTCCTGGAGATCTTGCCCATGGAGGCTCAGATGGAGCTTGTTTGAATATGTAGAACTGAAACAACTCAAGTTCTTTTAGGTTCTGAGGAGGCAGAGATCAGGGCACAGACCCCAGCAACCTCAGGGCTGCCGTGGCTCATTTCTTCTGTTGCTTTTCGCCCCTCTTGAGATAAACTCCTTTTCCCAGTGGGGTGTGTAGCGTATAGGCTTTCCTACTTCCCTACAGGTCTATTCCTCATGTCCTCATGTTCTGTTTTATGACCCACTGAGTGCATCTAGAGTTATCTCTGTGACTATGGGCGTGGGAATGTCCAATAGAACCTGGTGGGCTCAGCAGTGGCTACATGCCTAAATATAATGACTGTTTCTCCCCTATACTTCACCAGCAGCTAATAGTTAGCCAGAGAAGGTCAGTGCCCCACAATTTTCATCATCCATGACTGACACTTGACAGGTCTGGTCTTCTACAGGCCCAGGGTAGACCCCACAACTGCTGCGAGTTCATGACTTTAATGGTTGTGTCATGTCCAGAAGATGCCGTTTTTGTAGTCCATCAATCTCCGTATCTTCTGGCTCTTACATGGTTTCTTCTGGTCTTCTGGTTTCTTCTTCTGTGATATTTCTTGGGTCTCAGAGGGGTAGTATAAGTGTCTTGTTTAGGGCTGAGCACTCACCCATCACTTATTCGCAGTACCTTGACCAGCCATGAGTTTAAGGGTTTACTGCCATTGATTGTAAAGAGCCTTTTCTGATTAATGCAGAGAGTAGCATTTATGTATGGATATAAACAGATATGGGTATAAACACAGATGACAGTTTGATGCTGTATCAGTTATCTAAACAATATAGTAAGCTCTGCCGTACAAGGTTCTGTGGCTTCTCCAGCCATGGGCTTTTTGGCTCAGCTTACAGTACTAGGCATGAAATCTCTCCTGCAGAGTGGGCTTCAAATCTCATGAGGGAGAGGTTGGTGGCTTCCCCAATAGTTGTGGTGCTATTACACCAGTGGCCATGTCACAGCTGGCATGTTGGTATTACAATTTGTAGGCTTCTCACCTGGGTGCTGATGCTTTTTATCCCCTTAGCAGCCTACCTACCACCCCTTGGCACTATAAAAGTTATCCTTCAGGGAGGGAGTTTTCAGCTTAGCTGCATTTTATCTCTCTCTAGTTTGCAACCAAGTTATGCGGTATCTTCACCATCAGGGTCTTGCCTAGTTCTGGTGGGTAACCAAGAGGAATAGGAAGAGCCAATGTGATATTTGTCTTTTTCTGTCTGGGTTACCTCCATTGCTATATTTTTTTTCTTTCAGTTTCATCCATTTACCTGTAACTTTCATATTTTTGATTTTCTTTACAGCTGAATAAAATTCTACCGTGTATACATACACATTTCCTCTATCTATTTATCCATTGATGGACATACAAGCCAGTTCTGTTTTTAAAATATTTTAAAATGTTCAGCAGTGAACATGGGTGAGCAGGCGTTTGGTTAGATATGGAGCCCTTTAGGTATATACCCAGGAGTGGTATAGCTGAATCATGGGGCAGCTTGCTAAGGAACCTCCACACTATTTCCTATAGTGTTTGCATCAGCATACACTCCCACCAGCAGCAAGCAATGCTTCCTCTTCCCCCTACATCATCACCAGCACTTTCTTTGTTGCCATTTGATTTCCTGATGTTATTCATCCCAACTGGAGTGTGAACGAATCTCAAAGTAGTTTTAGTTTGATTTTTCTGGTGGATAATGATGTTGAATACTTAAAAAACAAAAACACATGTTAGTCATTTATGTTTTTTTTCTTTTGGGGATGTATTTCCTGTTCAAATCTATAACTAATTTTTGAACTGCGTTGTTAGTTTTATTGATGCATTGTTATTTGAGTCCTTTATGTATTTTTGATATTAGTCTTCTGTTGGATGAATAGCTGGAAAGACTTTTGTTGCATTCTGTAGGCTGCCTCTTCACTTGATTGACGATTTCTTTTGCTGTACAAAGTATTTTAGTTTCATGAAATTCCATTTGTTAATTGTTAGCTTAGAGTGAGCAGAGTCCTATCTGGAAAGTTCTTGCCTTTTCTTGTATCTGGAATTTTTTCTCTACCATTTTTTCCAACAGTTTCAGAGTTTCAGATTTAACATTGAAATCGTTGATCCATTTAAAGCTAAAGTTTTGGGCAAGGTGAGAGATAAAGATTTACTTTCATTCTTCTGCTTGTAGACATCAGTCTCCTGTCATTAGGTTGGCCTTGAAGCCTCTGCATAGCTAAAGATGACCTTGAACTTCTGATTCTTTACCTCCCCAGTATTGGGACTACACCACTATGCCCAGTTTTATGTGGTACCAAGGATAAAACACAAGGTCTATGTAAGCTGGGCAAGCATTCTAACAGCTGCTCCATACTCCCAGCCTTATTTCTATTTTAAAAGGAGACTATTGCGTTATGCTAAGGATCTGCAGTTGGTACCCTCAAATGATTTTGCTTGGCTCTCAGAAGGCTTTAAACATTCACCTTAGTCATCAGCATTTAAAGCTTGGAAAGATTCACAGATCTCTAGACACCATTTAGTGTTTGTGGAAGTCATAGCTCCCGTAGGTAACGGGCATTACACTGCAGGTATTCCTATCTTGTGTGTATGCTTTGGGGGGCCCTGCATTCCCTTGGACTTACTTACCTCCTTCTCACTTAGCTCATTGCCCTCAGCGAGATCACTTTCCAAATCCCGGAGCAGAGACCTGCTTAGCATAAGCTTGTTTCTCATGAGGACAATGAGTCCTGTAGGGCTTACAGCACCTTTTCAGCCAGAGAGGAAGTAGACAGATTGGCATTTTGGCACACACACACAGGTGGACAGCAGTGGGGAATCTAGAAAATGGGTCTTGACTCTTTACCCATCGTTTTTCTCTCTATCTTGTATGTTACTCTTTCTCCCAGACCTGCAGCCATCTATTCACTCTTGATGACACAAACAACAGCTATCATTTAGTGAGTATTGAAGTCTTAGGCACCCGTTGCTCTGAATTCTATATATTAGCTTTGTGATTTTTCTTCAGAAAAGAAAGATAATGTTCTGGGGCTACAGATTCATTACGTAGCGAGGCCAAGATCTGAATTCAGATCTACTTGCTACCAAATCCTCTGTGCAGAACCATTAGAGTAAGACAGGGCCAGCCACTTGTCCCATTAAGTGTAGATGTGGAAAAAATGGATCTTCTACCTGCAAAAGATGCTCCTTTCACATACTGTAGGCAGGAGACCCTAGTGAACAAACACATCATTAATTGGGATGCTTCAGACTATGTCCTCACTGAGGAGGAGTGTCCGCCCTCTGGAGAGGTCAGAGGGAAGCATTGTAATGAGACAGGAAGCTCCAGCTGTCAGGTGGATGTGGTAAGGAAGTGATATGGCTCCCTATATCAAGGAGAGATGAGTCCTATGACTGTACCTCTTGGTGCCCTTTGATCCAGAGAGATCAGGCTGGCTGAAACATGGCATGTTGTATAGGTTGACAGACACCATAGAGATCTCGTGAACCTTGTCTTACAGGGGAAGTCTTCCCTCTAAAAATCCCAAAAGACAATTTCTACCCTAATCTTAGATGTCTAGAGAGGCCAAACTCGGTGTTCCAGCAAACAAACCTCTTTATGTTTTTTCATGTGTATGTATGTAGGTATGCCTTAGTGTATGTATGCCAGTGCACAAATGTGTATGTGGGTGCATATACATGTTTAGGTCATAGGTCAGCCTTGGCTGTTGTTTCTCAGGTTCTACCCACTTTGCTTTGGCAGACAGGGTCTCTCATTGATCAAGAACTCTCCAAGTACGGTAGGCTGGCTGACCAGGGAGCCTCAGTGATCCAACTATCATTGACTTCTGAGTAGCGGGATTATAAACTCATTGCTTGGTTTATTATGCAGGTTCTAGGGATCCAGCTCAGGACCTTACGCTTGTACATCAGGCACCATACAACCCAGGCTGTCATTTTCAGCTCCTCTTTTCCAATTTTCAAGAAATTTCTGTATATCAGAGTCAAACTTACCTACTTATTTAATCCTTTTTTTTGTTTTCATTGTGCTGCTTGGTACAATGGACTGTCTCCCCTCTTCTGCAGATGTCAACCCTTCAAGTTGCATTGTGGTAAATGTTTTCACACCAGGTTGTCACTCCTAGGCCATAAATATCCACACTTGATTAACTGTCCTATATCAAAGAGCGTGCGGGTTCTTAGCCATCTGTGCTGATTTTTCTGTTTGCTCCTTCCCTCCACATCCATTTCTCCTTTTCTTTGTCCTCATCCCTATTCCAGGAGACTGCCCCTCCAGGATGCTGCTCCTGAGTGCTTTTGTAGGTTGGTACCATATGGAACTAATTTAATATAAGTCAGGAAGGCATCCAGGAGGCA
>CM053757.1:42542013-42571178 GCA_028658305.1 Pachyuromys duprasi
AATGGCTGCCCCTTTGGCTCCTGGATGACAGAGGTTTCCCACTCCTTCTAATCTTCGTGTGCCCCAGATTTGGTTCTCTGTTCTTTAACCTTTTCTGTACATCTGCCAATGAATCTTCTGTCATAATTTTCTCATTTCAACCACTGTCCCTGTTGCCCACTGTTAAATATGTTCAAGCGTGCTCTGTTGTTTTTATTCTTCAACTCCTCAGGCCCTGCGCCATCATCAAAGTCACTGCATTTCATGTTAGCCACTGGCTCAGACAGTTGGCATGCCCTGGACTTGTGGTACACTGATCTTAGATTTTTTTTCTGGGACCAGGTGTCTAGCACATCTTTAGAGGATCACTTGGTTCTAAGTGCTGCTTCTGCACAGAATAATACTCATGAACGTTCTTTTCCCCCTTTTAGTCTCAATTTTTAGCTTCTGGAAAATGGTATAATAATTTAAAAATCATTATTATGAAGATTACCTAATTTATAACCATTATCAGTTAGCGCCGAACACTCGGCAAACCATTGATAGACATGGTCTTTATCACCAAAGCATTGTGATTTACTACCCCGTGTGAGATTTTTTAACTAAATGCTTCTTTTCTTTTGGGCTTTTTGCATTGTCCTAAAAACCTGTATAAAATCGAGAATGCCACTGCCGCTATAACCCAGATAAGGTCCCTGATAAACTTTGATGCTTTAAGTATGGGTCGCAGACCCATGGAGCAGTGTCACTGGACGATTTGTTTGGAATCGGGAACTGAAGGGCTCTCTGCCGGCCCAAGCATGGCAAACATGGCGTAGGCAGATCTCCCTTACTAAACCATTAGCTCGTATTCCTAAAGCTAGCCTCCAAGGTCCATTCCCTTATTTGACTATGGACTCATTCCTGAGACTGATCACCAAGGTTCAACTATCAAAACATCAAAATCCAGCAATCAAAATTCATTAGTTGGCTACACTGACTAACTTTTCTAATCAGGACTTACCAACTCGCCCTGACACAAACTTCCCCCTTTCATCCTTAAAAATCCACTCCTGCAGAAAGGCCTATTGCTGTCTTTGCCCAGTCCAGAGGCAGCCCCCAACCCCAGCTTGTCCCTCAGGACTAATAAATCTTTGTGCTGAGAATTTGGTGTCCGGGCTTGTTCTCTGCTGGTTCTGAGTCCCCTACAAGAGCATCAGACCCTACTCTGAACGTGCTGAGTCAGGGTCTGTGAGTTTACTGAGCAATTCTTGTGTGCTTTGAAGTTTAAAACCCTGTGGTGGTAATGGCCACAGGCTCTGAATCATGGGAGCTGGAGTGGAGAGCATCTCCCACCAGTCACTCACTTTCAAGGCTACCAGAGCCCCAAGAGCTGCAGCTCAGCTAAGTCTGACTGTGCTTCCACATGCCAAATGTCCTGGCTGGGAAGTGAAGGATGGTGGTTTTTCCTGCTGGGCTTGGAGTGCAATCAGCTGTGTTTTGAACCTGTACCCAACTGCAGAGGTTTGCTGTGAGAATCGGGTCAGCTAACCCGAGTTTAGAACATGGTCTGACACAAAAAGTTCTGTTTCCCTCCTTTTCATGGGTCCCAAGAACCCAGCCTCTGAAGGAGAAGCCTTTGATGTTCCAGGAAGATCACTTCAAACAGGAGGGGAAGTTAGGGTTTCTTTGAAGGTTGATGTTGGCATCAGTTCTGGGCACGATGGTGCAAAGCTGTGGTCTTTGAATTTGAGAGGATGAGGACTGAGTTTTGTTATGAATTCAAGGCCAGTTTGGGTCATATAAACAAACAGGGTCTCCACTCTCAAAACCAAAAAGTAAACAAGCAAACAAACACAAGCAAACACTATCAACAGAAACAAAATGCACTTTGTGTCTCATGGTGCCCTGAGTGCTTGGGCTCACCACTCTGGCAGTCCACTTCTGAATGTAGGCTATGTTTGGCCAGATAATTGTAAATAGAAGCATGGCATCATTTAGAAATGAATATTATTGACAAATGAATTTGAATTAGACACCACTGGTTTGCATTACATAGACATAAGTATTTATAACATGGCTGAAGTCCAGACAAGGATAATACCGAGGCCTTACCAGTAACAGGACGTAGGATGACATTTTCTGTTCAGTAGCTGGACGCTGATCATTTCAGCCATCCAGAACCACATCATATGACAGTGGTGAGCTAGCTCTTCCTAACCTCAGAAGTACGGATCTGAGGTCCAGCTGTCCAGTTGCTAAGGGTGGCTTTGTTATCAGCTGTCGTGGCTCTTAAAAAATGCCCTTATATGTACTTGTGTTTTGTGCATGCATGGATATGGGTGTGCCTGGCATGCTGCACTTATGGAGGTCAGAAAACAACCTGCAGGAATCTCTTCCTCATCATGTGGCTCCTGTGGGAGAGGAGGATCAGACTCAGGTCACCAGGCTTGGTAGAAAGTTCCCTGATGACTGGTCCATCTTGTGACCCACTACCGTGGTTCTTGAGAGGTTGCCACACCTTTCTCTGGGCCCTCGTTTCCTCAGTGGTGGTAATCATGACGGCATCCAGATAATAATGGAATCTCAGAATAGATTTCTAATGGACCATGCCTGCTTCAGACTCCACACATTCAAAACTCATTCTCTCCCAGAAAAGGCACTCCTGATATTGTAAGAACTAAGATCATGCAGATAATGCTTAAATCTTTTCGTTTATAAGCTTTAAAATGATGTGATATTTGCCCATCAAGGGGGTCAGTGGCAGATCAACATGATATTATAATTTGCGAATAAAATGAGATTTTAGAATTTTATCACAGTAAGACAAATTTTATTGAAAAATTTCCAGTCTCACGATGAATACTTAGGGCTTTGAGAAATACATGCATCATGCAGTGGAAACACTTTGCATGTTTTCCTGTCTCCAATATTAGAGATGATTTGATATTTATGAAGTATCCCGTGGTGTTTTATTTTTGCTACTCTTTAGTGAGGTCAGTCTACCCGTCCATAATTTATTCCTGTGTGACAAATTACTTCGCAAGCCCAGAAGCTTAAAACAGTATACATATGTGATGTCACAATTTTAGGGCCCAGAATTTTTAAAAACGAGGACTTACCTGATGGTTGCGGTTGTGGGAGTTTTGTAAGACGGTAGTTACACTGTTGGCTAGGATTGTCCTCAAAGGCTCAGACAAGGTGGGGAAGTTCTTTTGAAGTCTCTAATGTAGTTTGTGGAAGGCTTTCATCTTCTGGCTATCAACAGGATGCTTCTGTTCCTTACTTCTTAGGTATTTCCACATGACCATAGCAACACACATCAGGATCCCTTACCTAGGGAATGGTGCCGCCCACAAATTGGTTGGTCCAATATCAAATAACTTAGTTAAGACATTCTCCCACAGACTTGTCCACAGGCCAACCCAATGTATACATTCCTCCACTGAGACTCTTTCACTTCCAGTCAGCTTGGATTTACAAGTCACATCATGTCACCACCCCTTCTTTTCTTCATAATATTTTTATTGATTATTTGGGAATTTCACATCATGAACAACAAGTGCCCTCACTTCCCAGTCCTCTCAGGTCCATGCCCCCACAAGCGCCCTCACTTCCCAGTCCTCTCAGGTCCATGCTCCCCCCCCCCCCCCGGGACCCACCATCCACAAAAAAGAGAAAAATAAGAAAAAGAAAAGAAGTACAATTTGTGTTGTCCATATACTCATTGGAGCATGGTCAAACTCCCAGAGGCCAGCCCTTTAAAGAAAACTGAGTCCTTCCCCATCTGCACTCCCACCAGAAGCCATCAGTTACAGAGAGCTACAGTTCAGTATCATTATCACACTTTATAGAGTTCTTCCAATGGCTTTCTATCTAGCTTTTAATTTGGGGGAGGGGGTGTTAACTCTTCTTACGGGCAAAAATTTCATAGCGGATCTCAAGTTGAGTTATGCATAGATACTTCTTGATGTACGGTATGCTTATGAGTATTAGTTATAGGAAACACACTAAGAGGAAACGCATTTATTCCCACTTCACTTTATTCTTTACTTCATAGCTCAGTGTTCTAAAGCATGACCATTGGTTGCTTTGGGTCATATGGTTGATGCAATGCTGCCTTAACATTGCTGCCCAGCAACAGGACACAGCATTATACTGTTTATCACTGGCCTGGGAAAAGATCCACACTTGAACTCCAAGGCACCGTTACTATGAGGGGCGGATGGTTTTCCCACCTCACCTGTTTCCATAGAAATATGTGAACTGAAAAGCAGGAACTAAGACGTCATATGAAGTATGTGGCTTTATAAGACTAGCAGAACGTTCTGCAGTCTGAACTCTCACAGTACCTATTGCCTCTCACAGAATTAATTTTAAATGTCAGTTTTATTGGATTAAAAAATACTGAGGGTTTGGGCTGGAAAGACAGCTTGGTAGTTGAAAGTAATGGTTGCTCTTCCAGAGAGTCTTGGTTTGGTTCTCAGTATGCATATGGTGGATCAAAACTGTCTGTAACTCTAGTTCCATGGAATAAGATGCCTCTCCTGGTTTCTGTGGGCACCAGGTCTGTATGTGTTGCACAGACACACATGTAGGCAAAACACCTATAAAATAAAATAAAAAATATATCTAAGGTACTAATGAAGTATAGCTTTGGATGTGTCTTTAAGAGCAATTCCAGAGAAGACTGTCTGAGGAGCGAGATCCTGTCCTCAATTTTGGAAGTACCATCCCTTAGGCTACAGAAAAGAAAAATAAATAAATAAAAGAGAGAAAGCAAGAGGAGCACAGTTTCACATCTCTGTTTCCATGGATGCCATAGACCAAGCCGCTGTCATTACCATGCGTGCTGGCTCGCTTTGTCAACTTGACAAAGGCAAGAGTGATTTTGGAAGAGAGAACCTCATTTAGGAAAATGCCTCCAGTAGACTGGCCTGCGGACAAGCATGCAAGCCAGCTTCTTGATTGATAAGTCACTCAGGAGAGCCCAACTCAATGTGGGTGATGCCCCTCCTGGCCTGGTGGTCCTGAGTTCTATAAGACAGCAGGCTGCGAAAGCTTGCAGAACAAGTCACTAAGCAGCATTCCTTCATGGCCTCTACTCCAGTTCCTGCCACCAGGTTCCTGCCCTGAATTCTTGCCCTGGCTTCCTTCAGTGATGACTTATATAAGCTGTAAGGCAAAGCAAACCCTTTCATTCCCAGGCTGCTTTTGGTCATGAGGTTTTATTACAGCATAAGAAACCCTAACTAAGACACCATACCTTCTTGCCAAGATGGACTCTATCCCTCTGGATTGTGAACCAAAATTAAACTCCACTGCCCTGAAGTTGTGTGTGTTACATACACCCCCCCCTCCCCGTATACACATTTGCCATCATGATTTCCTTTTCTCTCACTTTTTTTTCTGGCAGACCAGATGGTCAACTTGTCATCTCCTGGGGTTGATTTCTGCCCCCTCCTTTGTTAGGCCCCACTGAGGATCAAGCAATTTGTCTTCACAGAGGGGGATCCACCATGATGTTCATCAGAGGAGCCCATGTGGAGTATTAGAGACTCCAGTGGGTGTGACAACCAGGTAGAACATATGGTAGACACTGGCTGTCTTTTCATGTTCAAAGAGGGAGAGCCTGGTTTTCCTGCTTCCTGAACTGTGTCTCTTGTGATGATCTATGTCTCAGTTGCCTCTGAAGCAGTTCTTCTTTTATCTACAACAGAACACCCTGCTTTGTTCCCATCCCTGACTCCCATTCCCCCATTTCCCACAATAGCCTAGGCATTCTTCAGAGTCCATTCCACCTATATAATGGCTTCAGCATGGGTCTGTTTTTGGTGGCTCTCAGAGGGACCTTCTGCAGGGTCATGTAAGAACCAGTGTCATCTCCTTCCCTGGAGGAAAATGAGCATCTGTGTCTGCTAACAAAGGAATTTCCTTTCAGATTGTGCATTACATGGCCAGGCAGATGTACCTCCCATTATCCTCTGTTTCAAAGCCAAGTTGCCCCCAGTTTCTGCCTTTGATGATCAACTTTGCGTCAGTGCTGTGTTCCAAGTACAGCCATGGTGTGAAGGTCTCGGGAACAGTTATTTCCTCATTTCCCTCCTTCCCAGTTATCACTCCCTGCTAGGTCAGCCAGCTTGCTCTGTTCCATTGCTGCTTTAGTTTTCTTGTCCAGTGCTTTCACACTGTCACCATGGCCTGTTAAATTGAAAGTATTTGGCGAGAGTTGAGGGGATGGTTCAGTGGGTAAATTGCTTGCTATGTAAGCATGGGAACTGAGTTCAGATCCCCAGCACCCACATAAAAAGGCATGTGTGCTAGTGCACACGCCTATAAGACCGGTACTTAGAGAGGACTTAGAGGCAGGAAGATCATTGGGGCTTGCTGGCTGCCAGTCTATCTAAAAATACAAGTGAGTTTAAGGCACAGTGAGAGAGCCTGGTTCATTGGAAGAAGGCAGAGAGCCATAAAGGAGCATTGGTGATGTTCTTTCTGGCCTCTCTTTGTAAACATGAAGTATGTACATGTGCACACATGTCCACATCAAAAAAGCTAGTTGAGAGCTGTGGTGGCACACGCCTTTAATCCCAGCACTTGGGAGGCAGAGGCAGGCAGAGGCCAGCCTGGTCTACAAAGAGTCCACAACAGCCAGGCTACACAGAGAAACCTTGTCTCAAAAAAAAAAAAACAGAAAGGAAAGAAAGAAAAGAAAAAAATCAAGCAAGGAAGCAAGCCAGTTGAGCAGAAGCAGAAGCAAGCACGCAAGGATGTGTTTGTTCTCTCTCTGCTCTTGACTGCGGATGAGGTGTGACTAACTGCTTGACTTTCTGTGTGGCCTCTCCTCAACAATGGACTGTAGTGTGGAGGTGTCAGTTGATTGACTCCTTTCTTCCTTAGGTTGCTAGGGAAGAACACCCTGGGTTTATCACAGCAGCAAAAATGAAACTAGAGCAGCCTTTGTTCTGAAAACCTTTTCTCACTCCCAAATTTGGATTCTATCATCCCGCCTTTCCTCTCCACCACCCCTTTCAGTACAAGGTTGAGCCTTGGCCTTGCCTGGTGCTAGCTAGATGTTTGGCTATTGGGCTGTAGCTCCAAGCTCTCTTTTTTTACTTTAAAATAATTTATTTTTTATTTTATGTTGCATGGATGTCTTGCCTTCATATATGTTTGGGCACCAATGTATGCAGTGCACATGGAGGCAGAAGAGAGCATCAGATTCCCTGAGGTGGAGTTACAGATGGTTGTGAACCACTGTGTGGGTTCTTGGGATTGAACCTAGGTCCTTTGGAAAAGCAGCCAGGGATCTTAACTGATAAGCCATTTCTCCAGCTCTCTCTTTTTACTACTTCAGACTGCTATACTCAACTGTCCAGGCTGGCCCTGAACCCATGACTCTTTTATCTCACTCTCACACATGGGAGGATATCAGGTGTGTGTCAGAGCTATCTGCCACTCGAACCCCATGCTTCACACCACTCCTATGTTGTGTCATTAGTCTCCTGTTATACTGGGATGTTCTGGACAGGAGACACCAGGTATTATTCTGATATTTTCAGCCCTAACAAGGACATTGCTGATAGCTAATTTTTACTGATTCTGTATTCTGTCATGAGCATTGTGCTGTTAGATCCACGTCTGTGACCCCAATTAGAATACAGTCCTCTGAAGTGGGGACTATGTTTGCTTCATCTTGGATGGGAGGAGAGACAGAAGCTTAGATAGTGATTTGAGTGTCCCACAGGTCTCTTAGCTAGAAAGAGACACTGGGATTCACACAGATGGTGTAGAACTGTCTATTCAACAGGTCTAACTATCACAGTTAGGTGTTGAATGACTGAATCTTTCCCTCAGCTTCTGAGATGCAGCAGCATTGCTTCTGTGATTGAGAAGCACATGGTGGAAGGCCTGGCAGAGAAGAATCACCCATTAAAGTGCTCATCTCACGTCATGCAGACATAGGTCAGATCCACATCACTAATGGAGAAGGCTGGGCTTGGTGACACATGCCTGCAACCCTGAGAGTGTAGAGACACTCTACACTCACTTGCCAGCGAGTTGGCCCAGCCAAGATGCTATGCTCCAGCTTCAGCGAGAGACTACTTCTGAAACAATAAGGTGGAGAGGTGATGGAGGAAGACAATGTGACATCCACCTCTGGCCTTCATGTGTATGTGACTGGATGAGCACACAACTCCCCCACACAAGATGCATGGCCAGAAATTGGGGAGGGAGCAGAAATTTTAGAGGTGATGAGTGAGGCTGAATGAAAAGACAGAGAAATGATGGGACATGAGAAAAGACAGGAGCCCCTCTCCCTGGGATGTTGTTTGCCCTTCCTGCTTACTGAGAATCAGCAAACCTCCATTCAACACAGCCAACAAAATCAAAGTCACCTACAGAGGTAATGTTGCCTGCCTGAGGACATCTAAAGCAGGATGCCGATGACAGGCTGTGCTCACTGGGGGCCGGACTGTTTGTAGCCTTGAGTTTAACTGACCAACAATCTTCTCTCAGCACTCCTCATCAAACCACCATACAACTTCACGTACAAATGAAAAAGTCTTTATTATAAGATAGACAAGATAGCTATGAATTTTTACTTAATTTTTTAGACTGCTTTGTTGTAAATGGCATTCTTTGAGCATTGTAACCTATAAGACCACGTCTCTGGCCTCTGCTCCCTCTTGAGAGATGACACCTCTGTGTTGGACGAACACTAACGTGTATTCTCTCTTGTCTCCACTTAATACACCTGCCAACTTTTGTTCTAATTCGTCTTTAAATTTTGCCCTGCAGAGCAGTCAAGGGCCTGGTTTTATCTGAGTGGAGGTCCCCGAGGAAGTCCTCAGGGTGCTGGTAACTGGGCTGCCTCTATTTACCACGGATGACAGTGGTTTTGTTCACGGCCTTGGTCATAATAATGGTATTTCAGGAGTATCGTTGTTGTGGTTAGTTTTAATTGTCACCCTGAGGCAACCTTTGGGAAGAGAGTCCCAGTGAGGAATTATCTAGATGAGGTTGACCCGTGGACATGTCTGTGATTGCCATAACCAATGTGAGAGGACCCAGCATAAAAGTGGGTGGCAAATTTCTCAGGTCCCTCTTCTCACAGGATTTCCCCTGAATCATATTGCCTGTACTCAGTGGCTCTTTGAAACGGTGGGAGAAGAATCCACAAACCCTTCACGCTTGCATATTTCATGCCCTGAGGTCAGTACCACCTGGATGACACTGGGTTTGAGCCGTGGACTGTAAACAAGTAGATCAAGTTAGGGGGACAGCAGGCATACATGGGTTCATCGTGTCGGTTCTTGATGGTGAAATTGTGAGCTCTTGACTGTGGACGTGACTAGCTGCCTTGTTCCTGCCTTGACTTCTCCCCACAGAACCTTGAACTGTACACTATAATCTCTTTCTTCTGCTAAGTTGCTTTGTCTAGGTATTTTATCACAGCTGTAGAAACAGAACTAGAACAGTGGTGGTCTCCAAATCAATCAAATTGTATAGCTTGATAGCATTTTCATGTCACTTATACCCCAACAACAAAAAAACATGTTAAAAGAAACAGGTGATCCAAATGGGAGAAGAACATGTACACACTCCATCTCAGCAACGTCAGGACCCGCTCACTGTAGAAGCTCACAGCCCAGCTCGGCATCGGCAGTCCTGGATTCTTACGCATCCCACTCCACTGGGCTGTTATGAGACTTCCCATATCTAGCTTCTCAGAAGAGCGGAGCTGCCCTACCCAGCCCATCCAAGCACATTCTTCAGCGAGGGGCTGGGAGGGGCAAGCTCTGAGCGTGCACGGGGCGTCTTCACCTGAGGTTCCCAGTTCTTCTCACCAGTGGGCCTATGAGGAAGCTGGTGCCATCCAGGTCTTAGAGACAAGGATGCTGAAGCTCTCCAAAGACAAGTAGCTCGTGTGAGTGTTGCCGGCCAGTAGAGGACAATGTCTGTCTGTGAGTTTAGGCTCCTCTGATTGCAAAGTTGTTTTTCTGTTGTGGGGCAGTGCTCAGATTATTGAGATTGTGACCCAGCTCCCATTTCTGCTGGGCATACCCTGAAGTTCTTACCGCTCACTACTTGTCTGCACTTTGAAATATATTTATTATTATTTATAAGTTTTAATACAACTACATGTTGCATGTAGAGTTTATTCCCCCACCTTCTTGACTACTCTCCGTTTTCCCTCCCCGTGCCCCATGCCTATTAGTTCCTTCTGTTTCCCTTGACAGTTCTATTTCTACTTTCATGCCTCTCTCTCTCTCTCTCTCTCTCTCTCTCTCTCTCTCTCTCTCTCTCACACACACACACACACACACACACACACTGAAGTGTCAATGTAAAATACAGGAACCACAAACGAGATTGCCTTAACTCAATACGATTACATCCATTGGTAACTATTTTCCTACAAATGACATAACGTACCTCTTTATAGCTGACAAATTAATCTATGCACCACATTTTCTTTATCCACCCTCTGTTGATCATCATCTAAGCTGATTCCGAGTGTTGGCTGTTAGGACTCATGCTTCGGTAAACGTTAATATGTGTCACCTGTGACATACTGACATGCAGTCTCTTGAGAACATACTGAGCAGTGGTAGAGCTGGGTCATATGGTAGATTTTTTTAATAAGCCTGCGTGCTGGGTATCCACAGTGGATACCCAAGTTTACCATCCTGTCAGCTATGCATGGAGACTACATTTTTTTTTCTGTATCCTCATCAGCATTTTTTTTTCTTTTCTTTAAATGACTGCCATTTTAATTGGGGCGAGATAGAATCTCGATGTAGTTTTGATTTGCATTTCTCTGATGGTTACTGAGGTCAAGCTTTTTTCTTTCTTCCTTTTTTTTTTTATTTACTGACTGTTTGTATTTTATCTTTTGAGAACTGCCTGTTCATCTTATTAGCCCTTTTACTGATTGGGTTGTTTGATTCTGTTGTTTTATTTGTTTGCATGTTACAGATACGAAACCTCCGTTAAATGTCAAGATTAATGGGCTAATTTGTTTGGCATAGGAAAATATAAGACAGCCTAACATTGGGTCTGTGGAATGGTTATTCATGATAACCCTCATGCAAGTGTGCACTGAAAAAGAGTAGGGAAGAATTACGAAATGTATGATTTAGAGAGAAAAAGAGCCAACACATTGCAGCCAAGGTACTTGCTGAAAGAGAGGCTGAAATTGTGAGAGGGGTTTCAGTAAGAATGGGCCTCCTGGTCTGCATGGGGACAAGCAGGAAAGGACCCCTGAGGGCAAGACCCCACCAGGTTAAGCTTCCAACTTGTGCAAGGAAAATGCCTAGGGAGTTTTCTGTTTCTAAGAAGTAACTGCAGACGGAGGCTTTTGCTTCAGTGGTCCAAGGGTGTCCAGGGCCCTCCTAAGCTGGAAGCTGAAGCTGAAAGTGTTGTCAGGTGGTACCGGCTTTGAGGCAAGTGTGAAGGGGCTGTGGATCTGCAGTTTCAGAGAGCCAGCCAGTCCAGGAAACATTATGTGTGGGAATTCCAGAGAGAAGAAGGCAGGCCCTGATAGGCATTGAGTGAAGCTGTCAAAGTGAAGTTTGGATTGTGGTGGAGCCCCCAAGATGTTTGAGAAACCACAGCCATAGACATCTGCCCAGCAGAGCTGCAGACAATGTGTCTAACCAGCCCGAAAGAGACGTGTATTGCAGGCAGCAAAGCTGGAAGGGCAGAACTATCAAAGCCTTAGAAATTAAGATCCCAGACACCGGACGTGGAGCTACAGGACTTTGTGTTTTATTACTGTTTTAGTTTTATTTTGATCCCGTATTTCCCCACTATGACCCAATTCTACACCCTTCAGAGTGAGAATGTGTGTATTTTTGTACCATTATATGTTGGAAGGATGTAATTTGCTTTTGGGTTTTATAGGGGTTTACAGTTAAGAGATTACTTTGAGTCTTAAAAGAGATTTTGGACTTCAGGACAGATTTGAGACTGTGATATGGGGACTTTTGAAGGTAGCCTAAATGCATTTTGTATTATCATATGGCCATGGGGTATCAGGGCCAGGGAGCAGAATGTGCTGGTTTGAATTGGCAACGTCTCCCCACAGACTCCCATGTTTGAACTCCACCAGTTGGTGTTGCAATTTAGGGAGGTTATGGGATGTTTGAAAAGCGTGGCTTTACTGGGGGAAGTATGTCCCTGGGAGCAGAATTTGAGGGTTCATAGCTTTACTGCACTTCCTCTTTAACTTCTGACCCATGGATCTTCATGGTTGAAGATTTGATCTCTCAGTTTTCTGCCTTTGCTGACATTCTTCCCCATCTTTTGGAGTCCTCTTCTGGGACCATAAGCCCGTATAAATTCTTTCATTTGTAAGTTGCTTTGGGTCATCGTGTTTTATCATGGCTCCAAAATGTACTAATGAAAGTGTGTATGTAGCAATTTTTTTTCTCCCATTCTTTAGACTTCTCACTTGGTTAATGGTTTTCTTTGTTAAAAGGAAGGGAAGCATTTCCATCTCATGAGGTCCCATTTGTCAACCACACCCCTTATATCCTGAGTGATAGGACTGTCAGACAGTTCTTCCCTGTGCCTGTGTAATGACTCCTCCCCCATTAGTTCCTCTGTCAGTTTCAGAGTGTCTAGTTTTACTTTAAAGTCTTTGATCCATTGAGAGTTGATTTTGCACAGGGTCAGAGATTGGGATCTAGTTTCATTCTTCTATATGTAGACATTCAGTTTCTCCAGCACCATTTGTTGAAGAGGCTGTCTTTTATTCAGTATGTTTAACATTGTTTTTTCTAATTTGATTTTCTGTTGCTCTGATAAAACACGCCAATGCAACTTGGGCAGGAAAGGGTTTCTTTCATCTTATAGCTTACAGGCTCTGAGGGAATTCAGAGCTGTAACTCAAGCAGGAACTTGAAGTGAAAACCATAGAGGAACCATGCTTGCTGGTTTAGTCCAAGGTCCATACCTAGCTAACTTTCTTATATAACCCAGGGATATCTGCCTAGGGAATGATGTTACCCATAGTGGACTGGGCCTTCCTATGTTAGAAAACAATCAAGACAGTTCTCCACAGATGTGACCATAGGCCAATCTGATCTGGGTAATCCTTCAAATGAGACTCCCTTCTCAGTTAACTCCAGGCTGTGTTGACTTGACAGCTAAAGCAAATTAGGACAAGGAGGTTAGATCAGCCTATTCGGAGAGTATTGGCTACACTTCAGTGTTTGGAGGTAGAGAGAGTGAATTGAACTGGGGAATTGTGGGTGGCATCAGAGATACTAAAGAAGAGCTCATCAGAGCTGAGTACATGGGTGAGTGAAGGTTCCAGAGAGCGCAGGGTGCACCCCTGAGTCTTCCTGATCTCCTAAGCTTTGTGAGCCACCTCAGGGTAATTTCCATGTGAAGAATGGATCTAGAAGGAATCTCAGATTGCACTCAGTCAGGCTGTGAGAACATGCAAGTTCCGGTTGCAAGACTTTAACCCTACCTCCACAGTAACTGTGTATTCATGTTGGGAGAGAAACATTTTTTCTTCGTTCTTTTAAAAGAATCTCTCAATGTGGTTCTGAGGATTCCCTCATTGATGCTTGCCGCTCTCAGTTGCAAGCGGAAAGAATAGAGGAGAGCAAGCCAGACTTTTCTCAATGGTTTGCTTTTGCTGTGCATTTTTCTTTGCTATTTCTAGTGATGAGCTTCTATTAGAAATACAATAGAAGTTTCCTATTAGGGTCTTGCCAAAAATCCTTCTTTTAGAATATACATATTTATAGGTGGGAGTGGGTGAAGGTAGATTGATAGGCATCTAATTCAGATTTTTTTTTACTAAAAAAGATTTGTTTTTAATTACTATTCATGTGTATTTTACTCTTATTCACACTGTGTGTCTGCCACTGGTGCGCAGATCTCTAAAGAAGCCAGAAGAAGGTGTGGCATTCCCCTAGAGCTGGAATTATAGGTGATGTGGGTGCTGGGAACTGAACTGGCATCCTCTGAAAGATCACTACAGGCTTTTAACTGCTGAAGCATCTCTCCAGTTGCATGGCTAGATGGTTAAGGGGTTGGACTTTTTTTTTCTGACAAAGTTGGAAACCAGAGTTAAGTAGGAGACACTTGAACAACCCTTACTGGTGTGTGCAGGGCTCAGCACGGTGTAAAGAAAATGCAGGGGACTCCAGGATGGAGTATGCTTCTTAGGGGAGGAATGACAGCTGTAGCCCTGGGCTCCCTGTGTATAGTTAAGGAGACAGGGGAGATTCCCTGGGGCACTTTAGAAGAGCTTCCACTCACTACACTGATGTTTCTATGGGAGCCTGCGGCAGCATGTTGCCAGCCTAGGGCAGAAGAGTTGGGGGAGAATGTCTCAGCAACACTGTTGTCTTCATTTGCCTCCTTTCTCTTACTTCTCATAGGACGGATGCTTTCAAATAACTCCTTATACACTGCATTCTGTGATATGAAGTTCCCAGGAAAAACTGAACCACGCTTATGTTAAAGATTCCAAAATGCTAATGGAGTGCTTAAAACTTCACTGTAGAGAGAGTTAGACTGTTGCAGATCCAGAGTCAAATCACTTTGGGCTATCTTTAGTCTTTTTAATAACCAGTCATTGTCTGACTTTGTGTTTGACCTGACTTGGTATCCCTGTGACTAGAAGGTAAAACCTTTTGGAATGTGTTATAGACCTACCTCTCTCCAGACCCAAAGCTGTTTGTCATCAACATCTGGGGACGATAGCAGAATTTCCCCTGCTTTAGTGGATCTGCCACCTGATGCTTCCACAGATATATTTGGAAAGTGTTTTGATGTCAGACTTTCCTTGTTCTGTTACTATAAAAACTGCATGAAACTGTTAGCATATTGGACATGGCATTTCCTGGCCATTCCCGTTTGGCTCTAAAATATGCCATCTCTTACACTTTTCGCGGTAGGAGATGAGTTTGTTGACATGCTCTGCCCATGGTTATTAGGACTTGAACAGCTGCAGTATTCCCGTTGATGGCCCAATTGTTCCAGTTTTATATCTGAGCCTGTTTCAGTTGGTTGTTTGTTTGTTTTTTTTTTCCGTTGGTTGGTTGGTTTGGGGGAGGGTTGCTTTGTTTTTTGGTACGTGTGTGGAGAGGGGCAGAAAAGGTCTGGATATGAAGCCCTGGCTGGTCTCAAACTCATAAATATCCCTCTGCCTCTGTCTCCTAACTTCCCCCATTAACCTCCCTGCTCCCACCCTGAACTACACATCTTTCTACAGAAGTTCCTTGCTGCAGCCTCCCTCTATTTCTTCCTATAGTTTCCCTTCCCCTTAGCCGCCCATAGTCTACCGAGTGCCCCTGACAACCTCCATCTGCTCTCTTTCAAGATTTCTCTAGCTCGGTACTGTCTCTCTTCTTTCGTCACAAGGAGGGTCCTATTTTTCTAAGCTGGCTGCTATCTCTCACTTATGTCTTGCTTCAATAAGTATTTCAATGAATTTCCCAACAAGGCTGTGTCCCAGATATTGCAAATTCCTAGTTTAGGAAGCTGAGCATAGAAAAGTTAACCGCTCGCCCGAGACCACATGCTGGCAGTCAGCAGGGGCAGCCGTTAGATGCATGGCTCGAGGACTCCAAGTCTGCCTGTTGGCACACCCTGACCACCTTCTCCCAGCAGCATCTTGCCTCATCTTAAGTGAGATGGATCACAGGTGCTCTGCCCTTCCTCCTAAGTCACTGCAGTGGCCCAGCATGTCAGAAGCAAAAGTAGGCATGGGAATGCCTTTCCCCCAGCCCCACCTGGGGTGTGGGAAGCTGAGTTTGGGCATGATATTTGGCTTGGCCATGGACCCTCACTGTAGTAGCTGCGGGTTAGGCATGAGACAGCACCAAAATGGAGGGATACCTGGGTGAGTTATTTATGCTTTGATGCAGGAAGCATGGCCAGGCAGAGCAGGAATAGTCTCAAGCTTCAAGGAGAGCAGAAACTTGGCTCCCATCCCTGGGTTTCTGCAGTGGCTGACTCACACAGGCTGAACCTACAGGGACACCATAAATTGCAGGACCACAGGCTTGACAGCCAGCCACGATGTGATTGAAAGGGTGACAGCAGCCACTGTGGAGCCTCTGGTGGCTGCTTGCTGAACGGCTCCCTCATCCATCACACTGGACAGAGGAGCCACACAGAGACTGTCGCCTTCTCTTCTGAGGAAGACTCAGGTAGAACATTTAGATTCCAGCTGTCCAGAGCCATTAACTCCACGGGCATCCCTAGGATTTGCCCAGGACATGTGTCACAGAGAATCTAGCTGCTGATGTCATAGGCAGGACCTCACTGGACTCCATTTGTTCCCCATGAGTTCCTTCCTGAAAGAGTGAGTGGCTGTGCCTTCCTCAATGTCATTTCTCTTTTTCCCCTGCTAACCTGGTGCCTAGGGCATGCTCTCTCACTGAGCTACATGCCCCATCAGTCTCTCTAAATTTTGTATATTGAGGCAAGCTGCCCTTGCTAAACCCAGATATCACAGACTTCCAGTCAGAATGATCCAGGGATTCTCCGTCTCTGCTTCCTCAGCTCTGGGATTCCAGGTAGGCTGTCACAGCTGCCCGGCTCTAAACAGACCTTCATATTTGCCTACACAGCAAGTGTTTCTTGCATTTGCGGAGTCACCTCCATTTTCTCCTTGTTTTCCAAAGTCAACATCGTAGCTTTGCTTCGACAGTGGTAAGACATCTCTGAGTCACTCTTTTTGGAAGTTGCCCCCTGGGGCCATGTGGGGAGCACCATACTCGGTAATCTGACCTGTTTGTAATCGTAAAACACTTTGCTTTAAATTTTTCTTCTTTTTATTGTTTTGTAAACAATGCTGGGATGAAGTTCCTTGTACATGCCTTTTGGTGTACTTCCCAGTAAATTCTTACCAAGAAAGCATTGAGTCAAAGGGATGATGCATCATGGTCCTAGTGTTTTCTTACAAGGTGAAGATTAACACTCAAAGTTGTAGTGTAGGAGAGTCTCTTTGCTCACAGGTCTCCTTTTTGTGTTTCAGTAGTCTTGTAAAATCTGTTTTCAAGTAAATGGACTGAACATTACTGCCTCCAAATCCAACTTTGAACTCAGTCTTTTACAAATGCTTCAGAATTATATATGCTCCAGTTATAAGGCCTGTGTTGTCTTACCTCCTTTTTCAGCCGTGAGGCCAGGAAATCCGTGGATGTGGGAGTGTGTTTAGTAAAGATTTATTCCTTTTAAATTATCTAGAAATGAAAGGACAGAGCAATACTATATATTTACAGTTAGTCAAAGCTACCATAGCTAAAATGTGTGAGGAGGGTATGAAAGAAAGCAAGAAGGAGAAGAAGAGAAAGGAAGAAGAAAAAGAAGAGGGAGGAGAAGAGTAAGAAGAAAAAGAAGAGGAGGAGGAAGAGGATGAAGAAGAGGAAGGGGAACAAGGAGGAGAAGAGGATGAAGAAGAAAGAGGAAGAAAGGAGGAAGATGAAGATGAGGAGGAAAAAGAGGAAGAGCAGGAAGAAAAGAGAACAGAGCAAGAATGACTCTAAAGGTGTTTGCTCATTTAGAGTGAAGGCTCATTTTAGGCTCACTGTTTAATAGGCTCCTCCACAGTGGTTCAGGTCTTGTTTGTGGTTCTTGTCTCCACAGAACACAGTCAAAAGCAGTTGCTTTCTGGACTGAATGAAAAGAGAAAAAAAAGGAAACGTGAACTGCATGCCAGCATTCCCAGATGCCTGTTCCCTGTTCTGCGCACAATCAAGGTGGGTCTTCTTACTCCAAGTAACCAAATCTAGGCAGTCCTTCACAGATGTGCCTGGAGGATTGTTTCCATGGTGATTCTAAGTCAGAACAAGTTGACTTTCAAGATCACCCATTACAAAGCGCCATCTCCCAGGGGCTTTTAAAACAGGACTATATAGTTTCTCTTACTGTGGTCTTCCTATTCCCAAGGGGCTACACTTTTGCTCCTGAATATGCACATGACCCCTCTGACTGAACACCTGATGGAAATGATGCTATATGATGACTTCTGGGACGGGCGATAAGGTACTATGCAGTTTCCACCTTGATCATTGGGACATCTGTCATTGGAGCCCAACACTTCTGTCTAGAAAAGCCATTTTTGCATAGCAGAGACCAAGTACAGGCCTTGGCTAGCAGCTGTGCCCCTTACAGTATGTCTATGGCTGGCCATGCCTGCCCCACTGTGATGGACTGTATCCCTAGAACTTTAAGTCCAAATAACCTCCTCCCCCCCCTTTAAGCTGCTTCTGCTCAGATATTTGGTAACATCAGAGATAGAATTATATGGAGTGTTATTGGATGGGTCTTGCTGAAGGCCTTTTAAAGGGCCATTCACACCAGATGGGTGGGTACTTACGCTGTATTTTGCAAGCAGTGTACACAGAAAATGTATTTTGTTCACTTGGAAAGTGGGTATCAGAGCACCTGCTTCTTGCCCATCTGGTGTAATATCTGCGGTATGTATCATTTTCTAAAGCTCTGTTGGGTTTTGAGTAGAAGTTGTAGTGCTTTTTGTTGGTTATTTCCTCATTAAGACAGTATTATATTATGTAGAGAATCTTTACATTCACCGCCCTTGAGTTTCACATGAGTGGTTCTTCCCCAGGGAAGATGAGGGCCTCACAGACAGTGTTCTCTTCTTTGAGATGCAGGGAAGTTGCCTAGTGAGATTCAACAGGAAGATGGAGTGCAAGTCAGGCTGCACACTGCTGAGAGGAGACAGACAGACCTTCCGTGAGTGAAAGCTGCTATTCCCATTGAACCCCACACTCAACACGCAACATTTTTGAGATCTACACTGGCTTTTTTACTAAATTTGTTGTGGCCTCCAACAGCAACCACAAACTGTTTGTGGTGTATAAAACAAATAATATCTTATTGTTTTGCTTCATTGAGTATCAATTCCAAGAACAACCTTGAGTTTAAATCAACCCAGCACCTTTGTTGGCAGATAAAGTGAGATCTTCAAGGGAAAGGCTAACCAGGGCTATAAAGGACATTAGCATCCTTCCTAGTTAGCTTCAACATTTGACTTGACACAGCCCAGAGGCATCTGATAAGGAAGTCTCAATATCAGCATTTGCCGGTATCAGAATACTCTATGGACATATTTGTGGAAGGTTGTCTTGACTGATATAGGAGGACCCACCCTACTATAAGCAGCATCTTTCTATATGCAATGGTCCTGGGCTGTATAAGAAAGCTGGCTGAGCATGGGTCTGTGACTAATCAGGCAAGCAGTGTTCCTCCATTGGTTTCTGCTTCAAGTACCTGCCGTGACTCCTCTTGGTGATGGATGGACTGCGACCAGAAGTGTAAGCATATAAATCCTTTTCCCCCATAAACTGCTTTTGGTCAACAGCAGAAAGGGAACAAATTGGTACCTGACTTGGGATATAGAGCCAGATCCGCTAACCCTTAGTTGCTTGCCTTCCTTGTCATTAGCAGAAGATGAAGTTTGAGCAGCTCCTTTTTACTCTTCAAGGCCTTTTCAGAGGTAGACCTGCATTCTGATCAAGGAAACACCTCCAGGGTTTTAAGGGGGAGCCAATAGGATCTGATCTCTGTTATCGTATCTCTGAAATTTTGCTTCCTATATTACTGTGGACAGTGAGAATAGCCATGGTAATGACTGTTCCTATTACTCTCATATACACAGCTTTTGCCCACTGGACAGAAAGCTTACAAAGAGCTGGTGAGTGGCAAGGCTTTATGAACAGAGTGGGGAGTAAGCATGTCCAGTACCAATGAATTTGATAACTTACTGAGATGATATGAGATGCTAATTAAGGCACAAAAGGCCTAAAATGAAAGCTTTAACAGTTGGGTCAGAACCATTCAGATCTTGCCATAGGAGGTGACACACCTAATGATCCATGGTGCCTAACACAAATGGCTGGTTTCAAGAAAAACAAGATAAGCTGTGAAATTTATTACTCAACAAGTAAATTAGACCTCCCCAACCCTCAGATCCTGGTCCACACTGGAGACCCATGATGTAGTAGCTAATAACATCCTACTTAACAACCATCAGAGAGCTTCTAACTCCTTAGTGCTGCAATTCCATCTCGGGAAACATGCTGGCTGCTTCTTTACAGTGTTGTCCGATAAACCCTGATTTGTGTCTTTGGCAAATTCTTCCTGGTGCCTCAGCTACTGGCTTTCCCTGTTCTGTATCCCTAGGCAGTCACCTCCTTTGGTGGCATGACTCTTCTATCAGTAGGGTTCCCCTTTAGGATCACACTGAGGCTTAACTGAACAAAAATGGCCTTAATGACCCAAAGGTCATATGCACCTTCTTATTTATTTATCATTTTCAATTGTGAAACCAAGAAGTTACACAGAAAACTCTCCTTCAGTCTCAATGGCCAGGGTTAGGTCATCTGGCCACACTTGAGCAATTACTGGTAAGCTGAACTGACTGCTTGTTCCCCTGAGACCCATTAAGATACACTTCTGGGACAGTAAGGCCTCTGCTGAGAAACATGGTTAGAATGTTGTAACCAGTCTGCCTGGCAGGAAGGAATGTATTTTGAGGGGACAGTTATGTGTCTCTTTCCGGCCATCAGACTATTTGAATAATGGACTCAAAAAATTAGAATTTCCTTAGGACTCTCCTATTAGAAGAAGAAACAGTTGAAGTCCTAGGGCAGCTAGGAGAGGGACTTGTCTACGGAACAGGCTTCTATCTTGTCATATGACCTTGTAGGAGAGACTTGGAGCTAAGACAATGATGGACAGGTGTATTATGTTGTTTTAAAACAAAATCTCAAATGTTTGATTTTACCAATAAAGACTTGGGAGCCAGATGCTGGGGTGAAAGCCTGCCAGCTCAGAGAGGCAGAGAGTGTGGGAAGGAAAAAGAGCTCCCCGTCTCCATGTCATCTCAAAAACTCTCACATTCAGTGTCCCTCCCTTCTACTTCCTGTGTGTCTCTCTTTTGGTCCTTCTGACTTCCTCTTACCCTCTATGTTTTTCCCCCATGTTCACTCCCTGTCAACTGGTTGCTTGCTCTGCCTTTTGACCATTGGTTGAATTTATTTAAGCCTGTCCAAGCAGAAAGTGATTGAAATGTTACAATGAGCTAATTGCAAGATGAAGTTATAATATTTAAATTCAGGATTATTGGGAGCAGCTCTCAGCCACCATGCAGGGGGAGGCAGAGAGAGATAGAGGAAAGTGCACATAGAGAGAGGAGAGAGAGAGAAAAGGAAGAGGAGAGACAAAGAAAAGGAAAGAGAGGAGCAAGAGAAGAGAGATGAGGGGAACCAAAATGTCTGGATTATATAGTGAAGGGAAGTCCCTGCCCGTGGGCAGGAAAGTTCAGGGTAGAAGGTGGGGTATGTTAGCCACACCCTGCAGAACTTAGGGACCAAGAGATGCTGGGAGAACCTGGGAAGCCAAGTCCACTTTGGTATGGTCTGAAAGCCAACATCTCAGCCACTTGTTATAAATAAATAAATAAATAAATAAATAAATAAATAAATAAATAAATAAATAAATGATGTATTAATCTATGACTGCTTCCTGCTGACAATGGGGTGTCCATATTGGAGGAGGGCAAAAGGCTGTAATGTTAGCCAACTCCATGAATAGCAGGCTGTTCTATTTGTTGTTCAGGATCTGTGCAACCATCTGCAGCTAGGAAAGTGCAGGCTGCAACAGTCTGTGAGGTTTGGGCTGGAGCACCTTCTGGAATGCAGCTATTGAGGAAGCACCTGGCCCTGCAAGATGCTGAAACGGATATATGTTAGGGGCAGAAGATAAAGTTTAGTTGTGGAGGGAGAGAATACTTTTTTTTTTTTTAGGTGCGCATTTGAAACTAATTGGTTCAGGGGCAGTCCCAAACCCAGGGAGAGGAGAATAGATCCCATACCCAGGGATAGGCAGGTAGGAAAACAGGCTGTTAATTGACAGTACTTATCTAGAGTCAGGAGTGGATTCCGCAAAGCTCAAAATAATTTACAATTACAAAAAGTGATAAATTTTAGAAATGTTAACATCACCTTCATAACTTGCATTTAGCAACCTTAAAACACATTCTTAGACCCCCAAATCCTTTCTTAGGTCCTCATAACTTTCATAAACTTTACACTCTTCTGAAGCCTTGGTTGTTTCTGTTAAACTGATCTTCAAACTCATCAGGGACCTGAGAAGAATAAATTACTGCAGGAAAGTATACTTCAAATAGCTTATGCACTGATTAATATGACAAGGGTTACCCATTACCTAGACTGACTTCCCAATAGTCTCCTTGGTGTCAATGTCTTTGTTGTGGGAACAGGTCCCAAGTCAGCATCAGTTTTCAGCTGGGAGGCTTTTCTGTGGAGGAGGAACTTGGGAGACTGACCAGACTTATTTTATCTAGGCAAAATGGGGCAGCCAACACTCTGAGTGTCCTGTTTGTCCCTAGTTCAGGCAGAGACTTAGAAGTGGTCAAGACATTGAGGCAGTCTTGCCAAATGGTCAGCATAAGATAATTCAGGTGGAGTCATCTGTCATTGTACCCATATCCTCTTGGAGGCCTTGGGGTCACTGTCATAGTAAGCTTTGTCATTAAACATTTAAATGCCATATTCTGCAGATTTTCTCACAAGTTTGAGGACCATGATCTATTAAATGTAGCTGAGCTAAACAAACTTTGTTTTTAATTACTCATCCTAGGCTTAACCATGAAAACATAAAACAAGAGACTAGATAAGGCTTAATCTTATAATTGACTGCATCAGTTCTTAGCATAACTTTACTGCAAATATACTTCTGAATACATTTAAGGATTTGTTAATTTATAAGTTGACTATCAACTTGCATTTATTAGTTATCCTTAACAGTTTGCAATAATTTTGTAGCTTCAGTAGGATTAAAATAAAGTACCTTTGCGCATGGCTTAGTTTATCCAAACAGCTCAACTAGGCAGGAAAGTTAGATTTGGCTATCAGCAAGGTACTAAATGCATCTGGCAGCCCTCGATAAAGATGGCAATGAAGACATAATTCTCCCACAACAAAGATGGCTGCCAGTCATGTGCCTGCCCTTAGTCAGGATGTTAGTGAAGCCATGGCTCCACCCTCTTCAACCCAAAGTCAACATGGCAGCCAGCCATGTTGTTGTAAGCAGCTGTGGCAGGCAATTTGAAACCCTGTCACCGGTACAGGTGTTGCCGCCACCACTGCCCCCTACAAAGACCATACATGGATGGGAGAGAGGTAGGATGGGGGGGGGGACTAGGCGGGAAATGGAGCTGAGTGTTCAGAGAGCAGTCGCAGGATGTCGAGGAGGGGAAGGGATGAGAGCGCAGTTCCCAAGCCTGGACAGATGAAGTTTGGAAAAATTCTTGTAGGCACACCCAGGGTGTGTGGGAATGGAGGGTTAGATCTAATGGCACCAACTTAACAGCCTTTTCCAGAATCCCAAGATTATGAAAGTGGTATACCAATTAAATACTCTGGGAATTGGACAGCTTTGGCAGAAGTAATCTACAATCAGAGGTCTCCTCATTGAAAGGCTCTTCCAGAACAAAGATCTGACCTTTGTTTTGTGTGGGCTGGCTCTGGTGTGGTCACAGCTTGGCAGAGCAAATCCAAGGGGTCCTGGATGCTACCACAACTAGAACCAGGGTTTTCCAGTAAACAACACAATCTTGGGGGGTCACAGAGTGATCAAATATCCCACAGCAGTATTAGTTATTTTTCTGTCGCTGTGATGAAACACCATGACCATGGCAATTTATGGAAGGAAGCATTTATTTGGGTTTACAGTTCCCAAGTCCATGATGGCAGAGCAGATGTAAGAGTCTGGAGCTGGAAGCCAAGAGTTCACAGTGTGAGCCCCAAGCAGGCAGCAGAGAGAATGAATGGGAAGAAAGACAGGGCTTTAAAACCACACAGCCTTCCCACAGTGGCACACTTCTTCCATCAAGGTCACACCTCCTCAACCTACCTGAACAGCTCAACCAACTGGGACCAAGTATTCAAATATCTGAGCTTATGAGGGGCATTCTCCTTCAAATCACTCAGAGCATCAGACCTCACTTTGCTGCACCTCTTTAGATACGAATGTCTCTTGGCTTCTATTTAAACCTTATACTCATGTCAACATGAGAGAAGATGGGCTTGAATCTCTTTGCCCTCTTCCCAATGTAGAAAGATTGACTAAATCTCCTTCTTCTGCTTTTCACTATTAGCTTGGCTATCTCAATAGAATGATGGAGGATGAATGGTTGGTTCTGGCTTCTTGGGGCACAGACTGTGACCCCAGCTCCTGTAGCAGTGTGCAGTAACTTGTCCCAAGTTCATGGGCTGGAAAATGACAAAGAAGCTGGAACCTGGACCTCGACCTCCCAGAGGCCACAGTCAGTTCAATTAAGCATTGCGCCAAACGCCTCCCATCCTTGTTTTTCACACTTGATCTCCCCTCCCGAGTCCTTTCCCTCTAGGGTACCACTCGCCAGACTCTCAGGAAGTGTGTCTAAGTCTCTTTGGCTGGAGATTGCAGGGTCGTCTCTCAGCCAAGTCAGTGTCAGCAATCAATCTGACTCTCCTGGGTGTGAAAACCAGCCGATTAGAGCTGTAAGTAGGTTTAACAACAGAACACACAGGCAGCCAGAGCATGTCAGCAATTTTTCCCCTGGTAGCTGGGCATTAGTGAAATCGCTGAGAGAGGCACCCCTGTTCCATGACTGCTGAGGGAGAAATTCTCACCATGGCACATGATCTGATAAAACAGCTCGCTAATGTGTCAAGACTGGGAGGACCCAGATGTAGACTGGTGTGGGAAAAGGTTGCAGAGATGGAAAAGGATAACCCAGAGAAACAGAAAACTATCATTACTGGGACTAGCGAGACGGCTCAGTGAGTAAAGGTGCTTGCTGCCAAGCCTGAGTACCCGAGTTCAATCTCTGTTGAAAGCTACATGGTAGAAGGAGAGAACAAACATCCACAAGTCATCCTCTGACCTCTACACATGCACTGTGGTACCATGTTCCCCTATAAATAATCAGATAAACATCATGATTGGAGGTAAAAGTAGAGACCAGAGCAGGGACTTGTTCAATTTCTAAGACTCTTCCAAGCCAAATTCTTAATGGGATCCTCTTGTAACAGGTCCCATGAAACTATCGCATTATTGAGATGACATCAGAAAAAAGCAGAGACCTCTTGCATGCTACTCTCTTAGACATCTCCTGACAGCCTCCTAGGAGAAGCAACGGGTTAGCATAACATTTGCATGGGCCACTTGTTCCAAGTGGAACCTGACCAGCTCTCTGTCCACACGTAGGAGGGTCACTTCCAGCCACACGTGTCTCTTTGTTACTGGAGTTGTTGAGGTCAGAGGCTGTGCCCTGGCAACCCCAATAAGCCAGGTCCAGCCACTTTTCACCAATACACTAGTTAAAATCGACATGTAATAATAGTGAAAAGGAGAGAAAGATTCATCCAATGTGCTTACATGGGGAATAGGAACAAATAAAGAGATCTAAAGAACCCCAGATCCACTGTTGAGGTACTGACTCAGGGTGTGGTACTGCCTGTTACTGACCCATTATTGTCCAGGCCACAGTCTCTCCTGCAAAGTGTGGTTTGACACATTATTAAAATGTACAAAATCCCTACTTGGGAGACAAGCCCTTCTTCCCCCCCCCCCCACCCTCTGGCTGGCACCAGACTTCAGCTTTTTCCTTTTCCCAACATGAAATTTCTAGGGTAAATTCCAGTTCCTTGGGGCCTGTTTAAGTTTTTATTTTATTTTATCTTAATTTTCTCAGTTTCTGTTTCTGTGATGAAATACATTGACCAGAAGTGACTTAATAGAGGGAGGGTTTATTTGGCTTACATTTTCAGGTATTTCTGAACAAGTTCATTATTGTTGGGAAATCAAGGTAGGTACTTGAATCAGCTAGCTATACCTGTATCTAAGAGTGCAGAGAGAATGAATGCATACATCTGATGGCATTCAGTCCATTCTCTACACTTACAGTCTGGGATTCTCTGCCTAGGGAATAGTTGTGTCAATTTGCATAATGCAGATAACTTTCCACATTAATGTCTACATGCCAACCTTATCTAGACAACTCCCCATTGAGACTCTCTTCCCTGATGATTCTAGTTTGTGACGCATTGCCAGAACCAGCTGCCAACTTTTAACCATCTGTTAGGGCATAAGGAAGGGCACACGAGTCTCAAGAATGCTTTCTGTTCTGTAAAGTTGGCTACACTTTACCACAGGATTCCACGGATGGTTTCTACTGTGTCTTATTGGCCAGAGTTGTGCCATAGCTACTTGTAGCTGTGATAGAGTCTGGGAAAGTGAGTATTTGGTTTCCCCTGGCTCACTAGAGGCAAGGAAAGTGATAAGTGTGTGTATTCCAACAAATGTGTCTGCTGCAGTTGGGTGGAGAGTATTATTCCACTTGAGGTTACAGCCTGTGCCTCAACCACCCAAGTTCAGCCACCCATCTTTGGCAGGCCAATTAAAGGAGCCATATCAATAGTGGAAAGCAGAAAGGGAGATTCATTCAATATGGCCACCTTGGGAAGAGGGACAGAGATCTGGTGACCTCTAAGCCCATCTTTTGAGGTCCTGACATGAGGGTAGGATTTAAATAAAGACAAGAGATATCCATAACTAAATGATTCCAGCAAGGTGTAGACCCCATCCACCACTATGTTAGCCCCAATGTCTTTTTTGCAAGGCCAATCTTTACAAGTTGTAAATCATCCTCCTCTGTCTGTCCCCAATCTTTAGCCCATTTTTCTTCAGCAGGAGATCCCTAGTGAAATTCTAATTTCTTGGAGTCCATTGTTTTATGGTGGCCAAAGGAGGAGCACAGCGTCTCTTAAAACATCTTCACTCCCTCCAGGCAGGCTGGTTAGTGTAGCAGGGAGTCTGGACTGCAACTTGGGTTTGTTAACTTCTAAAGTCCATGTTCTTATCTCCCCAGATTGAACTGGTCTAGCTCTCTCTCTATTTCCATTGAACCTGGGCAACTTAAGGGTGTTGTTAATAGGGACCATGAGTTTCTTTATGTACAAAACAAAGGGGTGGTTTAAATGAGGTCTGCTCCCTGCTAGGCCCGAGGTTGTATGACTTCATGTCCTCATCTGGCTGATAGCATTTTAAGTCTCATGCAAAACCAAATCAACAAGAAAATGACTGTCTCGGGCAAGGGATACATTTCCCAAGATACAAAATGCATAAAACGGGATTGATTTTTTTGGAGTTTGTTTTCCTGGAAGGCGGTGTGCGTGTTTACGTGTGTCTCTTTGAGATGTCTGATTCGGTTTTAGACGGTGAATGGAGATTGATTTTTGTCTGCTGTGATCTGTAATCTCAATTGTTGAGGCTCCTGCTCAAATGCCCCTTTCCTTCACTCCCTCCTCTCTTCAGCCTCCTTAGGAGCACAGGCTGCTAGAGTCTTTACACTTCAGGGTGGGATTTGATTTTCTGCTGCTTTTTTGCTAATAGTAGTTCCTTTTCTGGGGAACAGGATTTTTGTTTCTGTCCCCAGGGCTTCAGCCCTTTCTTTTCCAATAATATTTTATTTATTTCTTGAGAGTTATACATACACAGAATGCATTCCAATCACATTTACCTCTTACAACCCACCCTCCCACTTCCTACCAGATTCCTTCTCTCATCCTCCTCCCAACTTGACATACTTTTTTTTTTTTTTTAACACACTGAGTCCAATTAGCACATGAGTGTGGGGCCATCCATTAGGCATAGGCAGCTTGCAAGGGCTGCTTTCCAGAAGAAAACTGACTCTCCCTTTATGCTGGACAGTTTTATGTCAACTTGGCACAAACTGATGTCATTTGAGAGCTGGGAATCTCAACTGCGAAAATGCCTTTATATGACAGGGCTGCAGGGGCCCTATCTTGCCCTGTAGAGCCTTTCCTTAACTTCTGGTTGATGGAGAAGTGCCCAGACCATTGTGGGCAGTGCTACCCCTGGACTTAGTGGTTCTGGGTTTTATAAGAAAGCAGCCTGAGCAAGCCTGTGGGAGTGAGCCAGTAAGTAGCACTGCCCCCCCCCACGACACCCATGTCCTCTGAATCAGCTCCTAACTCCAGGTTCTGACCCTGTTTGAGTTTCTTCCCTGATTTCCTTCAGTGACAAGCAGCAATGTGGGAGCATAAACCCTTTCCCCTCCAGCTTGCTTTTGATCATGGTGTTTCATCATAGTGCTAGTAACCATAAGACACCCTCCTACAGCAGCCATCAGCTGCTAAGACCTTTTCAGCTAGGGGTGGTGGCTCCTGAAAGTTCCAGAAAGTTGACTGTCTTGACACAGTGCGTGTCCTGTGCAGGCTGCCACGGCCTCTGTGAGGTCATGAGTGTGGTGGTCCTGTCATATGCAGAGGACAGTGTTTCACACAAGTCTCTTCCAAATCTCTGGCTCGAGTAGCATTTCTGTCCCAAAATTTTCTGCAGAGTTCCCTGTAGTCCCTTGTCTTTTGTCAGCATGGGATCCAGAAGAAGCCTCTCTGTGTCTCTAGGTTTGTTTCCTCGTCTATGCAATAAGCCAGATGAGATGGTCTGGTCTCATTGTCCTACAGACTCTCACGTTCTGATATGTGTCAGTCTGTGAGAGCGAAAAAAAATTGGGCTGAATAAACAGGACTTACTTACTGAAGCTATAAGGTGACTTAACACTCAGTGGAGAGGCTGACAAGATGGCTCAGCGGGAAAAGGTGCTTGCCGCCAATTCTGATAAAATGAATTCAGCCCTCAGGGTCCACTCGGTGGAAGGAGCACTGATTACCAACAGCTGTTCTCTGACCCTCACATGCTACCCTCCCCCATACCTTGTACTCAGACAATAATAATGACAATAATAAATAATAACAATGAAAAGTATTAAAAGAGGAAAGAATTATGAAGAATAGAGGCTACTATTTTTATGAACAGTCTTAAAATTCCAGATCAATTCCCACTTCCCCATCCCCGAAATAGCTTACCAGAATTTAAGCAACAAAGGTAATATATTGGTAACATTACCAAAATGTGGCACCCAGTGATTTGGAGTGAGGCATGGCTGTCAGAGCAGTCTATAGGCTTCCTCGTGGCTTTTTGGTGGGGTGGGGAGTTGAGGGAGTCTTGGCGACTGAGCCTACTTCTGTTTTGTTCTCCTTTGGTTCTGAAGCTTAGACGTTAGAAATCTAATTTACCTAGTCTCCAGTTTGCACTTCTACAAAATGTTAGCC